>OY998182.1:85844425-87044425 GCA_963921935.1 Galeruca laticollis
GGCTCACAGATAACTTCTCTTCTTTTCGTTTTGACATCGCTCGTTTCGCTGTTCAAATTAAACTAACTCTGGTGAGCGACACCGGGCTCTTATATATTCAGAGAGCTAGGCTCTAGAATATTCGAGAAAATTTGAAAATATTTTCTCTCTCACACCTTCTAGAGTATTCTGGTCATTATCGTCCGCCATAATAAAAGGTTCTATAGCGGTAGCATTTGTAGTAAAAGCGCGAAATTTAAAAACCTAAATTTTTTAATGTTTTGAGAACTAATTTGGATAACTAAAATTATGTCGCTTCAACTCCAAAATATAAGTTAGCTAATGACGTATAAATACACAAAATTTAATAACTTTATTATAGCAACAAATTAAATTTAAGACTTTATTGAAATTAGAATTTTAAATTTCGTGTCACTACTACACATGCTACAATTGCTCGCAATGCTTTTGGAAATGCAACCCAAACAATCGTTGTCCTGAATGAAGTTCAAATATTCGATAACAGATGGCGCCACTATTGGAGTGTATAGTCTCCATAGTTGTCTTGAACGAAGTTCAAATATTCGATAACAGATGGCGCCACTGCACTTAATTTCCAAGTTGAAGGGTCGGAAAGTCCCTTATATCTTTAAAAACATGCCCTTTAGATTAAAACGGGAACTTTCTTGTTCGAGGGGTGATAAAGGGCTATCACACCACATAAGTCCCTTTATCGTGTCGGGACTCCTTTTTAAGTTTTATCGGCACGCACATTTTATCGACTTAGTTTTATTATATATATGGATATATTATCGTTGTATTTTTGAGGTATTGTACATGAACAATTTGGTCGATTCTCTAGAATTTTAGAATTGAGACATCGGTGTAGTTTGGGGCCCTCAGCTCTTCTGCACCCTGAGTTTGAAGCCTTCAGCTCTGCTCAGAGTTTATAGAATCTGCTTGACAGTTATTTACTTGAGTTGTAACTGATAAATTAGTTAGAAATTTTTGGATTTATGTAGTTTTAGGCCTTCAGCCCATCTACGTTCTGAGATTACAGCCTTCAGCTGAGCTCAGACGTTATTTGTAACAATTTTGGTAGTGACATTGTAATAAATATTTTGAAAAGAGACCTTTGGTCCACAAAGGCTAATTAAATCTCCAATCAGGGGATACTTGCTGACTTTTATTTTCTTATGATAATTTACCTATCAGTTTAACCTTTGGAGTGTGTAGTGAGTGTTGTTAACCCACTGAGGAGTTGTGGGCTTACTAAAGAAGTCTTGGGTGCTTGCCAAAACTTCTCTGGCGCCCTTTTGTAAACTTAATAATCTTTTTTTGAAGAATCCACCCCCTTCTTCGACTCGAAGCTAGTCGACTGGCGAGCACGGGCTGTACCACGTGAGACAACCCGCATACCTATAACGAGCACTGAGAGGGTTAGTAGGTTTTCTCGTTATAACTGGACCAGTCTATAGTCACCTCCTGTTCATAGGCGGCATCAGTGGGAAGTCGAGTGTCTCTTGCATGCAGAAGAGCCAACGGGGTGTAGCAGTGGTCAACCTGCGAGATAGCCGCATGGAAAGATGTTCGTTTTTGAAGAAAATAACGCTGGAGACTATTGATTTGTTTCTGTTGCAACCGAATTATATCCACAAGACCTCGGCCTCCATTTTTACGTGAAAGTATCAGTCTTTCAGTAGCTGCTTTTGGATCATGGGCTCTAAATTTTGTTAAATTTGTTCGAGTTTTTCTTTGAATATCCTCAAGCTCTGTTCGTGTCCACTTCACAGTACCAAAGGTATAAGTAAAGACTGGTATAGCGAAGGTGTTAATGGCATTAAACATGTTCTTGCCATTGAGTTTAGATTTAAGAATACTGGTCACTCTATATAGATACTCTTCAGTGACCCTTTCTTCAATATCCTTATGCTTGAGGTGTTGGGATTGGACCAGGCCAAGGTACTTGTATGTGTCGTTTTCTTTCATGGCCTCAATAATGTCTCCATCATTTAACTGAAAATCTATTGCTGTTATTTTGCCTTGACTGATGTTTAATGTTTTATACTTATCGAGGCCAAATGACATATTAATATCATTTGAGAAGGTCTCTGTAGCCTGAAGTAGGTAATTGAGTTGTCTCTCGTTTATTTATTTATTATTTTTAATATTATTATTATTATTAAAAATTGCCATTCTGCATGTTATTTTTCCCTATGTAGGGTGTTTTTAAGTTTCTCTTCCTGTCCCGCGGAATGCACCAGGGTTTTTGTGGATTTTTTTGTATTTTCTTGAGTGTTCGTGGCTACTTGATTTCCTTGCCCGTCTTTTTTATTGGCATAAGCCGGACAATTTGAAATTTTTGTTTGTTGTTTGGGCGTCTTTGGTGTGTGCCACCTGCCTTCTTTGTTCGGGTTGTTTTGGTCCCTAGATTATTGTAGTTTTGTGTGTTGTTCTATGTGTTTTGTTAGAGGATTTTTCTTCACATTCTCTTCGTTGAATATTTTTCTTCGGTATTCGATTGTGCTTTTAATGTCGTCTATTTGGTATTTTTCGTGTAGTTCTTGATTGGAAATTTCTTTTCGGTTTTCCCCGCTATTAGTCTGTAGCAAGCATTTTCTATAGTTTGAAGTTTTTCAATGTTTTTGTTTGCCGTTGAGCCTCATATTGCGGAACCATACATTATTATAGATTTCACGTACGCTTTGTAGAAGTAGTGGAAATCGAGTAGAGCTATGACCTTGAAAATAGTTGCGCAGAAGTAAACGGCAACGATGCATGTTATTTTTCCCTATAGTGAGACCTGAAAAAGTCTGTCTGATGGTACCATAAAATGGGTTATAATTTAAAACATTGATTTATTTATTACCCAAAAACCATTAAAAGCTTATTACACTATATCTAATATTTCACTATATCTAAAATAAATATTAGTAAAAAATAAAAAGTTAATCATCAGTTGATAATTAGAATTGGAAATCAAAATTTAAGTTAAAATTAAATTTTTAGACCATGAACCGAACCCGAACACGACAATCACATGATTCCCAAAAAGGACTTTACAGATGTGTTGTGCACATTATTTTTATAGAGAACTAGCTGACCCGGCAAACGTTGTTTTGCCATATAAATAATTTTTAAGTAATTTCTAGTGTAGACTAAAAATAGCTTACTTATTGTAAGTGTGTAAGAATGTGGTATATGCGTGAAATAGGCATGGAACGCTGTGAACGATGAGGGAATATATAAATAACAAAAGGCAAACATTGTTTTTAAGTCATTTTAATATATTCCTCAAAATTATATATCATCAATTAATCAATTACGACAGTAACACTAACAAACAATATCAATCTCTTAATGCTATAGCGCGAACAATATTTTTTGTTAGTCCATCTTTAGCTAACACAAACAAACTGGATGGTTTACCCACTCGAGAGCATGCCACGTATAATTGTCCGTGTGAAAAACATGGTGTTCTCAAATCTAAGCCACAAATAGACATCGTTTGACCTTGGGATTTGTTGATTGTCATTGCAAATGCCAATCGTATCGGAAACTGAATACGTTTGAATTGAATTGGCACATATAATAGGAATCCGTGGTATTAATATATTTTCACCTCGGAACTTGCCATTTAAAATGCCGGCTTCGATCACGTTTTTCATTAATTTTTTCATAATCATATCGAAAATATATGGTTAGAAATGGTTAAAAAAATGAATACAAAAAAAAGTTTGCCCAATTTTAATAAAAATTAAATTCCACCGTATCTTTTTTGACCGTTTCCAACAACATTTTCGATATAAATAAAAAAAAGTTTACTTACAACACAAAAGCCGTTGTTGGTGGAAGCTCGTGCCACGTGTTGAGTACTTTTGAGGTTATGAAAATCACTTGATTAACTAATCGTGCAAAATACACTTATCATTAATAAAATAGGAATGATTAATAGTTAATATGAGAGTTACACTGAGATAGCAAAATAATAATTGTCAACGTTACTACTACACTTGATGCATAAACAATAATGATGGCCGACAACTGTGTAGGGAGTGAGAGAAGTCTTATTGTGTGAGAGAAACAGGAGACCGGCTTCGTTCCCTACTCCGTGCTGTTTACTGGGTCAGAAGTGACACCTGTAGACAACTGGCGGGGATAACTAATTAAATGACGATTGATCAGTTATCGACCGGGGATGAAAAATGATTAAATTACTAAAATGACTATTATAAAATAGGGGTTGGTGATATAAGGGTAAAAATTTAGGGTTGTATGTATTTTTTAACGCGACATAATAAGAAAAAAAAGAAATTAAAAAAATGTCTAAAAATTAAAGAAAAATGTTAAGGGTGGACAACCCTTATCACTAAGGGGTATGAAAAATAGATGTTGGCCGATTCTAAGACCTACTCAATATGCTTACAAAATTTCATGAGAATCGGTCAAGCCGTGTCGGAGGAGTACGGGAACGAACATTGTGACACGAGAATTTTATATATAAGATAACAAATGTTAATAATAATTAATTAAATCAGACAATTGTCATTTAATACTGAAAAGTTATATGATTGAAGTTAAAATTGAAGTAAAAAAATAACAGGCTACACGATGGGCTTCATTATCTGAAAATTCACTTTCGCTGTCACTACTATCCTCTCCTAAGTTTATTATTAAATCCGCCACGTTGTCCATAATATGTTCTCTTTCAATATATTCGTTTTCAACTATTGTCACATTCGCACAAATATTTTTCCAATGTTCTACAGTCACCTCGCAAAATGTTTTTTCTGTTAATTTCCACACATCATCTAATATAAGTTGCAAGCAGCTACTTCGTTCTTTGCCAACGCCCATATTTTTTCTATTGGGTTTAGCTCTGGATGATAGGGTGGTAAACGTAACGTTTAAATGTCATGTTCTGCTAAAATTTTATCTATTATGTATGTTTTAAAACCTGCCTTGTGCATTTTTATAATTGAATATAGTTCAACTTTAGTTGCTTTTAACTCATAAAAAATATGTCTTTCGGTAAGCCACTTCTGCATTGCATCTTTTTTCCATAAAAATTTGGAATGGGTTCTAACAATGCATTGTGATAAGAGGCATTATCTAATACCAATACGCATTTTTTTGGAGCATTGGGAATGAATTTTTCTTTCAACCACTTGACAAAATTTGTATTGTTCATGTCGTCGTGATAGTCTCCGGTTAACATTCCCGATTTAAAAATTGTAAGCGCCTTAGGTATGAATCCCGCTTCACCTCCAGCATGTAAGATAATAAGCCTTTGACCTTTAGACACAGGTACTTTTAAGCATTTATTTTTGCCATCGTCCCATGCTTTTGGTACTGTATGTGAACTGTGAATGTAGGTTTCATCAGTATATATAATTGGCCGTCCCTCTTTCTTGTATTTTCTCAACTTCCTTAAATTTCAATTCTTTTTGCTTTCATGTCGAATTTCTCCATTAAAACTTTTCTGTTATCTTTAGTTTTTTCCATCTGAATCCCATCCTCTTAACCAATCGTCTAAACGAATCTATTTTGCCAGTAAAATTTATCCCAGTTTCATTTTTTACCGATTCGAAGATTCTTTTCATGGTAGGCCTTCTGTTATCTATCGCTGTGTATGAATAAATAATTTTTCGAATTATTTCTTCCTCAAATTCATCAACGGATCCTTTAGAAGTTGAGGGTTTTTCGGGGCGATTTAAAGCGTTTACCGGGGGATTTTCTATTACCTTCACTAACAATACGTTTCACTGTGGCGACATAAACATTACATGCTGTGGCTACTCTCTCCTGCAAATTGCTCAGAGGAATTTTTAGGGTATCCTGTTCTTTTTCTATTTTCACAAATTGATATACACTATATACGGTTTGTCGAACTTGACTATGAATTATTTTATTGGAACCTCTCATGTTTCCAGATTTTGCCTGAAATAAAAGATTTCAAGAATTAATGAACAAACATTTTAACATTTGAAAGTGAATATGGAAATTAAAAAAAATAATTTCTCATTTCTTTTTTATTCAAATTTACAAATTCATATACTTAATTTTCAAACCATTCGATAAAGTAACAACTGAAATATTGGTTAAAAATTCGATTTTCAGCGCAAAGTAGCGCCACTCGACTATAATTCAAACTTTATTTTATCGGAAACAAATTCATATATACCTTACTGTCAAGTTAACTAATCCACTGCCTACACAAAATATTTTCACAAATTATTGTTCACAAAAATCCACTAAATTAAACTGACAATAGTAACAATTACTAAATCTATTAAATACGTAACTAGAAACTAAGAAAAAATTACTAAAACAAAACGAAAATCACCGCACTATTAAAATATTCTGACTCGAAGAATCCAAGTGAACGGGAGCGCGATTGAAATGAAAGTGCCTAAAATTGTTGAGATGGGTAGTAGGATCTCATTTCAAACGTAAATTGTGTTCTGCGCTTATATGACTAGAGCTCTACTCATTTTCCACTAACTATACAGTGTTGTTTTCAATTTTTCTTTGAGTTGGCTGGTTTTGTGTATGTATGGCTGTATTATTCTTTTTGTTGCTAGTGCTTTTCGTCGTGTTTCTTTGGTATGTCTTGTGAATGTTAATCTTCTGTCGAGGTGTACTCCTAAGTATTTTAATGTTTTTTCTTCTTTTATGGCTGTGCCGTTTATCTCTATTTGGGATGGTGTCTTTGGTAAGTCGTTTGCGAAGAATATTAGCTGAGTTTTTTCCTTGTTTATTTGTATTTTCCACTTGTCGCAGTATTTGTTTATTTCTTTTATATGTTCTTCTAGATTTTTCGTGATTATATGTCTGTGTTTGGATGTTGTGTATATCGCCGTGTCGTCTGCGTATAAAGCCATATTTGTTTTTTGATTTTTCGGAATGTCATTTATGTATATGTTGAATGGTGTGGGAGAAAGCACACTTCCTTGGGGTAGGCCCTCAGGCATGTCTTGTTTGTTGCTTTTCCTTTGTTTTAGCGTCAGTTCGTATGTTCTTTCGTCTAGGTAACTGTCTATTGTTTTGATGATGTGTGTCGGTACGTTAATTGTTTCTATTTTGTAGATTAGTGCTTTCTTCCACACTGTATCGTAAGCTTTCTCGAGGTCTAGGGTGGCCATCCCTGTTTTCCGTTTTTTCTTTATTTCTGTTTTTGCATAGTCTATTATTATCGCTAGTTGTAGTTCTGTTGTATGATTTTCTCGAAATCCGAACTGCTCTGGTATTATTACTTTGTTCTCGTTTAGGTGTCTGTTTATTCTTTTCAATAGTATTCTTTCAAGTATTTTCCCCATAGTGTTCAGTAGCGATATTGGCCTGTAACTGCTTGGATTATATACTCTCTTGTTTGGTTTTCTTATCGGGATTATTCGGGCATTTTTCCATGTTTTTTGGGAAGTGTTTCATTTTTAGTGCTGCCTCCATTATATAGTAGGTTTGTACTATGGCCTTTTTGGTAAATTTTTCATTACTATGGCTTGAATGCCGTCTTCCCCGGAGCTTTTTTTTTCATGTTTTGGATTATTTTTCTTATTTTTGGGGGATTTTTATGAGTTTCGTCTGTGTCTTCTTTTTGGGTTAGTTCTCTGTATTTGTTTTCGACTAGCGTTTTCGTCTCTTCATCTGATTTGTCAGTTGTGAGCAAGTGGTTTCTTCTTAGTTGTTCTGCTATTGTGTTTAGTTTTTCAACTGGTTCTTGTCTTAATATGCCGTCCATTATTAGTAGTGGCATTTCGTCGTTGAATTTTTGTCTGTTTTTTCTTGCCTTGATCATTTTCCAGGCGTTTGTCTTATTGTCGTTGATTTTCCGTATTCTTATGTGCCATTGCTCTAGTTCGATAGACTCTAGACTTGTGTTTATTTCTGTGTTTAATTTGTTTATTTCTGTGTTTAATTTGTTTATTTCTGTGTTTAATTTGTTTATTTCTTCTCGTTGCTGTATCGTCGGGTGTCTTTGGTATTGTCGTCTTAGTCGGTTCTTTGTCGTGATTGCTTCTCTCGTCTCTTGATTTATTTTGAAGCCTCTGGAGTTATGTTTCATCAGTGGAATGTGATCCTTGCACGCTTTTTGTATTATCTTTGTTATCAGGTTTATTTATCTTTCTATTTGTTCTACGCTGTTTATTTGCCTGTTCATTGTGATGTCTTTGTTTATTTGTTTTCTGAGTTCTTTCCAGTTTGCGTTTTAGTAATTGTTTGTGTCTGCTTCGGGGATGTCGACGTATCTTATTTTATTTACAGTTTCTGCCTCAACTGGCTTGTTGTCCGAGTTTAGCTCGTCTAATGCTCTTGTGTTTTTTGCGTAATGTTTTTGGTTATGTACAGGTCTATTGTCGAGTTTGCTTGGTCTATCCTGCTGTTGATACGGGTGGCATCGTCTGGGGCGTATATTTGGTATCCATTGTCGTCAGTTATCTTTTGTATTTTATTTATCACTCGAAATTTCAGTAGTTTCATCAACTGCTAAAAATTCTGATTGTTCCTTCTCTTCCTGCATCATATGGTATCGAAATTCAGCCAAGGTTAATTCATCATCTGAAGAATCCGCAAAATGCAAATCTACACTTTCTGTGTCCGTATCTGAATCTTCTTCACATGTTTTGCTTTTTTTCTTTGTATCCTTTTTGTCTGCAGTTAAATTTCGTTTTACCCTTTCAACTTCTTCTGTTTTAGGAGTTTTTCTCTTTTCTATTTTGTACTTTCATTTCTGGTGTACTGGTTAAAATTACACTTTTCTTCGATTTTCGTGTTCGGTTTAAGTTTTTTCGAGGAGCTGCCTTTGGAAAGCCCCGTATCTCAAATGGTGAAATAAAAGAATTTTTTGAAGTCGACGCTATTTCCAAAGTAGAGTCTTCCTTATCATCTGCACACTGTTGAGGATCGGTTGTGCTACATGAAGCATCTGCGGTATCGTTGCCGCTGCCGCCGGCAACTTGTTCATCGTTCAGATTTTCTTGGACTACAACCATTCCTTGTTGGAGGTTCTCCTTTTGGGTGCTTTCAGGTCTGTCAGTCACCGATGAAACAAGAAAGTCAGCCTCGGTAAAAATATTTTTATTGAATGGGTAGATACCCGTCGAACGGAACCCGTTTAGTATGTTTTCAGGCTTCATTGATTTTAAGTGGGCAATACTAACACATTCAGCTTTTTGATATAACGTCATAGGTATGGCGGGGTGGGTGAGGAGCCACGAATCTATTGCACTATTGTAAAAGTTCTTAAAAGAGTAAAACACTGCTTTGTCTAAAGGCTGCAACTTGTTACTCGTATGTTGCGGGAGGGTTAGGATAATGATTCCATTGTTTTTGGCCTTTTCCGCTATTTCCAGGGACATATGTGATTCGTGGTTATCATATATTATTAGGCATGGCCTTTCTTTTGTCACACCAGTATGTTTAATAAAGTGGTTTACCACCTCAACAAACAGTTCAGCGGTCATCCACCCACTTGGATTTGCTAGTCCTAATGTGCCTGGGGGCGCGCCATTTAACATATGAGGGACAAACTTCTTTCGGGGAAAAATAATTATCGGCGGTAGAAAAGTTCCGTTTGCTCTAATTATAGCACAAGTAGTGGCTAGTAATCCTGTTTCGGCACTTGTGCACTGGTTCAATTGTTTCACCCCTTTTTGTGTAACTACTTTATGTGGACGCTGTACAGTCGTAGTAGCAGTTTCATCCAAATTATAAATTTGAATTTCCTGAACAACTGTTGGGTTCTCTCTATATATTTTCTCAAGCTGTAGGAAAAATCTTTCGACATTAGGTTTTGTGAAAGAAGTAAGCCTGGATAAAGAGCAAGCTTCTGGCTTTCTAATACTTAAAGACGCATTTCTTTTAATAAAAGCTCTTAGCCAATCCTTACTCGCACACTTATTCCTTCTCCAGGAATCTGGCATATTAATATTGTTTCTTAGCGCCATTTCATATGCCAGCTCTCTCACTTTTTGAGTATTTAACCCAAATGCCATTTTGCTACAGGTCTTTATATATTCAGATAAAGATCTTTCCTGCTCGGTGCTAAATATTGATCTAACAGCATAATTCGGCTCCATTTTAGTATTAGGGCCATTTCGTTCCTTTAGCACATAACGCCTTAATGTGACAAAATTCACATCAAACATATCTGCAGCAATGCGGTAGGAAGTACCATTTATTTTGACCTCTTGGACTGCTGCGGTCATTTGATCTCCTGTAAATTTAGCTCTTGTTCGCTCCTTCTTCTTCCATACCATGGTTGCCTACAACGAAAAATTCCACGGTCAGAAAGACACGAGGTGTTACATTGTGTACCACCACCTTATGTTTCAATGTGTACCACTACGCACTTTTTTTTCAATTGGAAGTAAATCTAAGACAAGAATATTTCTGTACAAAATATTTTATAGGTTAAGAAATACATACCCTAATTATTCATAACAAATATAAACGGACACTAAAACTGCTTAATTGTAAATAACATACCTTTTTATATTGGCTTCCTTTTTTTACTTTAAGACACAAAAAACACAAATTGGGTCATGAAATGTGCACTCTTCCGAGTATCAAAAGCAACTAACGGGTGGCTGATGCAACATCATAAGACTAATTCACGACAGCGCTAGTGGCGTTGTAGCGGCACATTCAAATTAGCAAATTGCAATGTTTCATTGTGTACCCTGTTTCAATGTGTACCACCCTCCCCTACATTTGATACCTTAATTTTGTTTTTTGTTTGACTACTGCAGGTTTCAGGAGCAGAAATTGACTCAAAAGCCATTGCCCTATTTTCTAAGTAATTTATAAATTCTGTCAATGTAGGTAAAACAGAGTTATTTCGATCAATTTGAAAACTTTTATGTGTATATGGATCCAACTTTCTAGTTAATATGCACACCAATAACATGTCCCAACTTTCTGTAGGTTGTGTTGTTTAATGAGAGATACAAACTCCCTTAATGCGGAACCGGTTCCCTTAGTTATGGCTGGAATATCCAACATTTTATAAATATGATTATTGATGATTAAGTTTTCATCGTTGAATCTATCATTAAGCAATTTTAAGGCTTCTTGATATGATTCGTTTGTAACAGGTAAGTTATTTATTAATAATAATGCTTCCCCTTTAAGGTAGCTGCGTAAGTAAAATAGCTTTTCTACCTCAGACAAATATTTATTTTTGTCAATAACAGCAATAAACTTCATAAAATGGTTTAAATTCATTCAAGTTCATTCCATTGAATAATGGTCTATCTACATTTGGTAACCTAGTTGTGGGTACAGTGCTAACATTGGATGAAACCTCCGATTTACTACAATTACCTCGACAACTACTTTCATCACTACTTACATTACTGGAATTACTTTTGCTTGTTTTAAAGTTAGAGATCAGTGAATTTATTATAGAAATTATGTCAAAATACCTATCCTCATATTCAACAACATTTTCATTATCTTTTTTGTCAATACTTTTTATTTCCGCATTGAGATTCTGATATGTGTCAAAATTAATATCAAGTCTATCTTTCCTAATTAGAATTTGTTCATAAATGAGAATTGTAATTTCAGTATCTTGCCGTTCAGATATAAATGTTTCTATCCTATTTAAATTTGCCTTACACTGATCTCTTTTTTCTATTAGAATTTTTATATGTTTGGTATCCATGATTTTTTTTTTGTTTACATGAATAAATTTTGCAAACAGAAAATTATTATATACATGTATACTAAGTTATAGTTTAAATATGACAAGTATATGCCTACCTACAAATACAAATATAACTTATGACATGTATCACCGATTTATTTACAATTTATATCTGCAAGCGCCATCTAGACGATTTGTTGACAAGCATCAGAATCTGTAATTCATACCTTGTCGTGGTTGCAGATTTCTTTGTGACTATACTTTTGGTGTCTACTGGATCAACGCTAGGTGGCTCTAGCATCAGCGGCTACCCTCGTGTTTACTGACCTTCCTTTTTATGAATTCCTTGATCATCCTGGTCTTGATAGCATTTTTTCCATCAATATCTATTTCATGAATTCACAGGGTACACAGATCACATACTTATGCACATATTTCCTTTGGATGACCGCGTTTTTGCTATTGCCGCGTTACTATACACACCGGTGTCACAAGCTTATTTACGAAATATCCGGTCGAATGGCCATAATTTCTGGTACTAATTTTAAATGGACTGTAAGATAAACGATTTGTTGTTGTTGTTTATTTACACTATATACAGTTTTTTGTACACTATACACAACATACTTATTAAATTATTACAAACACTGTTGTCTATTGTACTTCTGGTTAGCAACTGCCTACTCTTACATATCACCGCTAGAGGTACTGAAGTGCTGAAGTACGTTTTGGTGGGGAATATCGTCCCCAACACTGTATATATAAGGGCAATTCAGAAACTAACCTCCGGTTGATTGAAAAAAATACACCAAGTTAAGTAAAAATATTTTAATATATACATCTTACAACTACATCTTTGCACTATTTTTCGACATAGTCTCCATAACGATTGAGGCACTTATCGTATCTCTTCACTAGCTTTGAAATTCCTTCTGCATAAAAATCACCCGCTTGTGCCTTGAGCCAGCCTGTGACCGCATCTTTGAGCTCTTCGTCGTCATCAAACCGCTGGGACCCGAGCCATTTCTTCATATGCATGAAGAGGTGATAATCGCTTGGCGCCAGATCTGGGCTGTAAGGTGGATGGTTGAAAACGTCCCACTTGAAGGACTCAAGAAGGGCTGTTGTTCTGCGAGCAGAGTGAGGACGGGCGTTATCGTGCAAAAAAACGATACCGGAAGTCAGCATACCACGGCGTTTGTTCTGTATAGCCCGTCGTAATGTTTTTAGTGTTTCACAGTACACGTCTTGATTAATGGTCGTCCCACGTTCCATGAATTCAACCAACAACACCCCTTTGGCATCCCAAAACACCGTTGCCATCAGTTTTCTGGCAGAAAAATCTTGCCGGGCTTTTTTTGGTTCGGTAGGCGAATCTGAATGTGCCCACATCTTTGATTGTTCTTTTGTCTCAGGGTTCACGTACTTAATCCAGGTTTCGTCACCGGTCACGATTCTGTTTAACAATGGTTCTCCTTCGTCCTCATAACGTGACAGAAAGTCTAATGCAGAGGCCATTCTTTGACTTTTGTGGTGGTCGGTAAGAATTTTGGGCACCCATCGTGCACAGAACTTACGGTAACCCAATCTTGCTGTCACTATCTCGTACAAAAGAGTCTTAGAAATCTGTGGAAAATCAGTAGACAACTCCGCCATTGTGAAACGTCGATTTTCACGAACTTTTGCATCAACTGTCTGAACGAGTTCGTCAGTCACCAAGGATGGTCTACCACTCCTCTCTTCATCATGAACGTTTTCTCGTCCACTTTTAAATAAACGTACCCATTCACGGACAACTCCTTCACTCATAACTTTTGGTCCGTACACGGCACAAAGCTCACGATGAATAGCTGCTGCAGAGTATCCTTTGGCTGTAAAAAACCTTATAACAGCACGCACTTCACATTTGGCGGAATTTTTTATTGTAGCACACATTTCAAACTGCCACAAAAACTAAACTAGCGCAGGTACGATGTTCACTCGACTACGGCTTGATGCCGACTGACCTGCTGAGCGTGTGAATGCACAGATGGCGCGCTACTCCCCCCACTACCCGCACTGTGACCAATCGGAGGTTAGTTTCTGAATTGCCCTCGTATACTGATGATTTCAATTTTTATTCTCGTGGTTATCATGCTTCGTGTGTTTGCTTCTATTTTCTGGTATTCTATTGTGGATTTTGTGTAGATTGCAACTCCGTCCTCTGATTTCTCTGGGTTGTTTTTAAATGTCACTGCGTATTTTGGTATAAACGGTGGTGTCGTGTCGCCTTTATACTTTCTTTCGCTTATTATTATTATGTCGGGGTTGTTCCTACTGACGAGTTCCCTTAGCTGCTTAATCTTTTTCTTAATGCCATTCGCATGATTTTTAGATTTTTTGTTGTCTGTTTATGGGCCATTGAATATTTCCTCGAACTTCATAAATATTTGTGCTTTCTCTAGGAAGCTGTTGGCACCCAGTAGTTCTTGTTTCAATTGTTTTGGATTTTAATCATCTTATCGATGTTGCAAATTTGATTGATCTCGTTCATGAGCTCTGCGAGTTCCGTTGTCTTTTCTGTAATTCCTGCTGTCTTTTCTGTTTTTTGTGTGTTGGTCTGTCCGGAAGTGTCTTGGGTATAGCTGAAGTTTTCTTGTGTTTTGTAGCGGGTGAAAGTTCTTGTCGTTTGTTGGGTTTGTTTGGGTTTGTATCGTCTCTCTTTCTGGTGCTCTACTTTGTCTAGATGTTCTAGGTACTTGGTACATTGTGTGTACTTTGCAGTATGCTGGCCTCCACAGTTTACACATAGAGGTGCGGTCTCAGGGCTTTTTTGGCAGGTTCTAGTCTCATGTTGGAGCCCGCATTTAACGCAATTTGGTTGTGCATTGCAGTTGGCCTGTGAATGCCCGAATCTCTGGCATCTGAAACACTGCGATATTGTGTTTTTCTTTGCATACTGTTCCCATTTAATACTAATATTTTGTATATCTCGTACTGCTCTTATTTCCTTGATGTTCACTTCCTTTTTTAAGTGGACTGGGTAGCTGTGGCTTCCGTAGTTACTCTTCTAATATTTTTTCTACGTCGATTTTGTACTGTTCTTTGAACTCTTGCATCATCGCCTGGGGCTACTTTCATTATTATTTTCTTCAGGATATCCTCTCTTTTTGTATACGTGTAGAGCTCACTCTTATTCCTGCATAGACTGCAGTTCGGATAGTTTTTAAATGCCTCTTCTTTTGGAATCAAATATTAAATGCACATGCCTCGCCCTCTGTACACAGCCCGGTTGCCCTATACACTCCACATATGCCACCCAACTGAAAAGTTCTGGCTGCCTCAGATGCCACAATAGTTAGATTATTTTCAGTTCTCGATGCCTGATATGTTAATTGCTCCGATTTGGAGAGATGCATATATTTACACTCAGTACCCCGAGTGCAACTTTTCGTGCTTTGAAAATTTTTACAATAAGTATAGTTGTGAAAATATTTACACCAAACACTGCATTCGTTACCGAAATTATACTTCTTTCACCTAGAAAAGTAATGGTTAAAAAATCAATGTAACATTGGTTGCAAAATCAAATTAATTAATAATAACTATTTTGTAATAGTTATCCTCAATTCTTATAATTTTCTAAATGTTTCCAGTTATAACGGAATTTGTACCACAAACATTATTTCAAAATATTAAAGCCAACACACTTAACCCCTGCTTCCATACGTTGAATAGTGAGCTCATTATCGTCAGATTTTTCAAACATATCTTGAAGAACGAAACACAAAAGTCGATTCTATTAGTACAAATACAGTATTAATACATTGTTTAAAAAGAATAACTCAAAATACTGGTTGAGCAATCAATAAATTAACATGTTTTCTCAAACATTAAACTGAATTTTAAAATAAATTAATAAAAATGTATTACCTGGAAAGCAATAGGAATGTGTCGATTTGACACACTCATGGAGGTTAGAAAGGAGGAAACTAAACGACAATATGCGCTGTCAAGTTAAAATGGCACACATTTATGTTCAATAATAAATAGTTCGAAATTCCCCACCAGAGGCGCAAGTGTTCGGCTCTGGGCTACGTTTCGCCATTTACCCTATTTAAATGCATGTAACTGTAATGAGAATGTTTAGAAATTGCTCAAATTTTTGGGAAAATATTGAGATTTTTATAATTTATATTTACAATCATAAGCCTAGTTTTAAATAGGATTATTACCAACTTATTTGTTTTTAAGAACACTGTGCAGTAAGCAGGACGTGCATTTGCACAGAGCGGCGGGAATTATAGGGAGCGGCCTTTCGTTCACCAAACATTTTATAAATTATAAAAAAAGAATTCTTGAAATGCGTATATGAATTTTAAAGAAATACATGTTAGACAATTTGAATTATACTAAAAGTCGCATACTACCTCATTATTTAGAGGTACACTTCCAAAATGAAATAACAATTTATTTAATTGGCGAAGAAGTGTTATCCAAAAAAATTGAGTTTGAGTAAATCAAAATATGTTTCATTAGATTGCAATTAAACTTTTAATTCTATATAATAAAAATGTTTGAAAGCCTTAATGAAATAATAAAAATTTAAAAACTAAAATTATAACACAAACTTTAGTAGAGAAATTTATTTCATTTAAAGTTATCTGATCATGCATAATTTGGGGCAATCTATCAAAAATTAACGTTCTTAGTATGATGTATCAAAATCCCAAAATTGATATTTCTGAATCTGTAACTGTCTCGAAAAGTTTAATTTGCTATCTGCTAAAAGAATACTGGTGAAAGTTTTGATTCACTTATAAAATAAGCTGAATCAATAGACGAATTTAGGCGGATAACCACAATTCATTGGTATGCACCGCAGTTATACCTTGGTCTTTCATGACAAACAACAGAAGTGACGTCAACGTTTGCTTTCGCCTAAACCTTTTGGTTTTAACTCTGGTTAGTCATGGTTAGCTAAAAGTGTAAATATAACAAACATTTGTTTTATTTCTACCTTCTTCATGTTATTCCTTTGTTATTGACTATTATTCTGGTTTTTCGTATTGTTGTATACAATTGTTATATGTAAGTATTAAAAATGGAAAACTTCACTAGTGTGGAAACAAAACTGAGATTTGTGTGCTTATTAGCGTCCGAGTTTTTATGCGATGAAAATGTAGTGTTGCTTCTACATTATTATTTACGGCATCAATTCTCGTCATGGAGGATTGTTTCTTTTAACCAGAGGTATATCCCTCCTAATAAAATTCCATCAACAGCAAAAGAACCGTGGCTGATGGAGTATAATAACGTACAGTTTTTCCGCCTCTTCCGTATGGAGAAAAATACGTTCCACAAACTTGTAGAAGTTTTAGGAAAAGTTGACACTATCAAAATTTTATCCAGGCCATACACGGGAGGGTACTATCCACTGGACATAAAGACCCATTTATTAGTGTTTCTGTGGTATATGGCCACACCAGATTCTTTGTTAAGCATTGGAAGAAGGTCTAGATTATGCCCAGCCACTGTAATAAAGGTTATTAATAAAGTGTTATACTTGATATTGAAATTAAAAACTAACTATATTCGCTTTCCAAATTCAGAGCAAGAAATAATGGATAAATAACTATTATTTATAGGTGTTGCTGGTGTTTTGGATGGCACTCATATTTTTGTGAAAATTGAAAAGGAACAGCAGGATAGCTATATAGACAGATATAGGCGGACTTGTATCAACCTTATGGCTATTTGTGATTCCACAACCTTGTTCTCATATATTTTTGTAGGCTATCCGGGATCTGCTCATGATTCGAAAGTAAGTACGACACATCCAAAACGTGATGTTCTGTCATTACTTTAAATACAATATTGTTTTAGGTATTTGAGAATTCAATTTTGTGTAGGGAGATTGGGAGACATGGACCAAACACTTACTTTATAGATGACAAGAAATATCATCTCTTAGGTGATAGTGCATTTGGCCTAAAAACATGGATAATGACACCTTATCGTGGAAACAATTTAACTCGGATCGAAAAGCATCACAATTACTGTCTGAGTTCTGAAAGAGTGAAAATTGAACATGCTTTCGGCATGTATGAAGGCAGATGGAGAAGAGTTCAGTACATTAATACTTATAATATTTGCAAAGCAATCGAAATAGCTACTGCAGCCTGTGTACTGCATAATTTCTGCCTGTTACATCATGATAGATGGGATGAAGATTTCGATGAAGTATGTGTACAGCAACATAATACTGAGAGACATTTTCACCAAGAAATAAATTTAGCAGCAAAACTTAGAAGAAACAGAATTGCCAACAGTTTATTTTTCAATGCCTAATTTATGCTTCGACACAATGTACAGAGATAATTATATCCATTGGAATGAGTGAATTCAATAATTACAACAAAAACTTCACTTCACGTTTTTCTGTGCTGTTTGTTGTTTGTCATCAATAAATAAACACTTCATTCACTGTTCAGAAATGTTTTATTTGCAAATAAAAACATTCCAAAAAATTCCAGTAACAATTTGTAAACTAAATATTACAAAACATAGGAACTCAAAAATGATATTAGTGTGTGTCAATTCATTTGTTTTATAAAAAACACAAAAACTGAAACTCTTCAACTTCTCAATAGCACTTAAAACAAATGGGTATTTTTTTCAATTATAAAACAACATCTATCTATGTTGAAACATAAACATAAAAATGAGCACCCAACATCAGTCTGATTCAAGTGACTCTTGTTCTCTTTGCATGCTTTTCTTCATACCAAAGGCATGCTCTAGAATATCTATAAATCGATCTCGTTGTGACTCTGATTTCGAAAGGTGTTTTTTTAAGAAACTAAATTCCTCCCTTCTGGTTTTTCTATCTTCTTGAATTACTAAGAGTAATTCATTTAGCTATGTTGGAGTTACTTTTCTCACTGTTGTCTTAAACCTATCACTATGATTGCTTCTCCACCTGGTGGGCTGCAGAATCATCTATTTGTGACTCTGTTTGTGCCTGGCCCTGAGTGTCTTTATTGTTTTCTATTTCATTGGCAACCATCTCTGTATTTACCATCTCTGTATCATCCATAGAGTCCTCCAAAAAAGTGGGGTTGACTTTATGTTTTCCCCCTGAAACAAAATCATTTCATACAGGGTATCCTTAGCAAAGCAATTAATATTACAGATCATTTTGAATGATCAAGCATTGATATCAATTACCAATTTTGCATAATTCATCCTATCTTGAAAATTACTATTTGACATCAACTTCATTTGTTACAAATGGAACACCCCCTATATTCCAGGATGTACCATGGAAAATTATATTTGAAATTACCACTTTATCTCTAAACATCAAAGAGTTATGGCCTGTAACATTAATTGTGGGACACCCTGTGTAAAAAGAAAACTATTTCATCTATAACTATTGCATAATATATTTTTTCTACGACTAATATATAATATAAGCATTATAGTGTGACATTGACAATATAAAGTTATTCAGTATCATTAATATGAAACTAAAGTTTCAGTGATTTTCACAATAGAAGTTTACAAAACCACAACAATTGTTTCGCTGTAGATATCTTCTCCACTTGAAGAAGCTGTTGTACAGCGAAACAATTGCCCTGGTGTCAGTGTTGATAAATAATTGTCAAAAGCGTGTTTATTTGTGATTCAAAGACGGAGGAAATGTGATGGAAAGTGATATGGAAAAGAATTTTCCTGTAGAACATAAAAACTCTTTCAAAGCCTTACCTTAAAAGGCCAGTACTTACCCCAAAAATGTCATTAGTGGTTTTATTCATACCTACCCAAGATTGAGTGCATCTCTTCAAAAAATGGGGGGATATCGTCATTATTTTCTGTGCCTGTTGTTTTTTGATGTTTGATATACAATAAATAGGCTTTCTGTAATAAATATCTTACCTCCATATCGTGCAATAATTAACAGGCCACTTCGCCTTCAAAAACGGCCTGAATGAGGTTATGTTTTGTTTTCGATAATAACCGAAAATTTAACATAACTGGGGAGTTAGGTAATTACCGCAAAATTTTGGTGACAACTTTGACATTACACAGCTGATTCGTGACGTCATTGAATGAAAACCAATCAAATAACCAAAAGCGCCTAAACGTTTTGGTAAGTACCATTTCAAGTTGGTAAATACCGAAACATTTCGGTCATCCGCCTAAATTCGACTTATAGCTGCTGTAGTTAATATATTGTCCGAAATTCCTTTGCGTCGCTAAAGAAAAGTCCCATATCATTTTTCATATGTGTCAAACGCCCATTGTTGATCAAAAACAAAATTTTAAAGTTAATTTTCATATTAGTTCACATTAGATACTACGAAAAATTTACTACAAGATATTTTCTTTAATACAAGAATGTAATAATTTATTTTAATGTTTATTAGAGTTTTACGATATGGTATGAGTTTTTGAGAAAATTATGTTTAAATTTAGATCCTTATTAACAAGGGTATGGAATTAAACTCTAAAGTGAAATTTTATCGATAAAGCCATTGTTGTTGAAGAATTCAAGCCCTACTACATATTACATTATACCTATAATAATAAATGATCTTACTTCTTGTTTTCCTAATTTAGCCCTAGCTCTATGAATATTCCTTACATTACCTGTGACGGTCGCCCCTGGGAAGAAAATCTTTAGTACACTGAAACTAATTCAAAATTTCTTAAGGTCTACTATGTCCCAAAAGAAATTAACAAACCTTGCCACTATTTGTCAAAACTTTACATTTTACGTTCTAGGTCTTTAGTTCTACATACGCATATGTTGGTAGAATTTTTGATTTTTCAGTTATGCATTCATTTTTATTGTTTTTTGTCATGTAAATAAAATATAGATTTTATTTGTAAAATCTTAGTTATTATATACTGTTTCCTGAGATTCCTTAATGTGACGGTTTCGGTGTCGACGTACGAGGTTACTAAAAATCTATATTTTTAGATCAAAATTTGATTCAAAGGTAGGGCGGGTATTTATATTTTGCAGGGGGGCGACCGAAGATAAAGGAACGCCACTAAGTCAGCTTTTTTTCTTGATATAATATTACGCTGTTATTTTATGAAGTATATTAAACTTAAAAATCATATTGTCTAATTATTTATTTGGTTGCCAATCACAGGATAAATTAAAAGAAATAATTTAATTATTTTTATTTAATCAATCACGGACCCAATTCACATAAATACAATATAAAAAATGTTACAATAACAAAAAAGAAAAATATGTAAAACTGGTAAGAATGATTTATTAACGCAGGCATTAAACTTTTGTATAAACCAAAAGAGAAAAGCTAAAGTATAGTATAAATCACAAAAAAGCAAATAAAGCCAGAGTAGTGGTAACACATCAAACCAACAATAAAAGCTGTACGTACTAAAGTTCAAGCTCCATCAGATGCTTTTTTTGAACTTGGAAGATGAACATTAAAAATTAAAATTCAATCCACAGAATTTGCCAATCTAAGTGTCCTATGTAGAAAACTATGCATTGCATAGTTGTACCTATGAATTGTAACATGAAACGTTTGTATCTGCCTAGTAAGACGAGGAGGAACAACTAAATATATTTTAGAGAGAAGCTAGGGACTATCACACATAGGACGATAATTTGTTATGTCTGAATTTCTACCCAGTTTATACACTGGAGTGACATAAGGTAAAAGCACCAGTCTTTGACACTATTAGCAGCTCTTATGGAGTTTGTATTCTTTTACGTAGACCAATAATCGACACCCTTGAACTAATTATCATCACTCCAATAATCGACACCCTTAAACCAGTTATTATCACCCCAGTAATCGACACATGAAATCAAAAATATCTTTATTTGTAAAGTAAATACAAGATTGTTAATAAAATATGGTATTTTCAGGATTCGAAAATGTTTACAGGTGAAGAAAATACATACTTAAGTCTGTCTCCAACATTTTGCATTTCAGGTCGGGGTAGCTTTTTTAAAATATCTTCTTGTTTTATAACAAAAATATCATTTTCTACCATCTTAAATACCGTTTTATTTTCGTTTATGCATTTTAGAGACATAACTTCAATTTCACCAAAAGGAAATTTTCTCTGAATAACACAAACATACCTATAATGGGTAGTTTTTCTACTTCCACCTAAACATTGAACAAGCAAATAATCACCAATATTATGATCTTCATTATCATCAGTATCTTCATTAGCTAGATCATTTTCTTGAATCACTGATTGTTCAATATCTGAGATATCGTCTAGACTGTCACCGCTCTCCTCCCAGACTTCTTCTTCTTCGCTAGAATATTTTTGTACTATTTGTTTTTCTTTTTCCCAGTATTTTCTGGTTTATTCTTTTTTTAGCTTCTCTTGCCTTGGCTCTGTTTTCCTTTTCCTCAAGTTTCCTCTTCTTTTCTATTTCCTTCTTTTTATGATAATTCTGCCAAGCTTCGGAAGTGATAGCAGCAGGAACTTTTTCCTTGTATCTCTTTTTCTTGACAGTCTTTGTTTCCTCTGCCAAAAGAGAGCCCTCTTAAAAGAAGTTGGAACGTTATTTTGAAGCATGGGCATGGGAGTTTTTTTGGAGGATGAACAAATTGCATCAGCTTTAGGGAGTGGTGTTACGGGTGGTGTTTTATGAGGATTGATTATTTGTATAGATTGTATGTTGATTTTACGTGTTGATGGTGCACTGTCAGTTTCCTCAACTGTGAGGCTTTTGGACTCTTGGTTCAATATAATTTTAGCTAATTGATCCTCATTTCCATATGTTGCTGGATGGTCTATTTGATTTTCAGTTCGTTTTATTTCCATTTTTAATTTTCTCCATACTTCAAACATTGACGTATGCTCAACTTGACCTTTCCAGTCGTACATTTTCTGTGTTTTGTAAAAATAGATTTAGACAAGTTCTTGGAATCAAACTTTCCAAAATTTCTAGTTTCTGTTTTAATTTTAGACTATCCATAATATTAAAATTATGATTTGAAGAAGATATTTTTGAAAATTTTACACTGTCTACCGAAAAAGGAACCAGACCACAAGCTTTAAATCCATTTTTCACTGTATCTTTCGTTATAGCACTTAAGGCAGATTCAAGAAGTTTGGCAAAGGGCTCTTTACGTAACCTTTCTCCATCATTCTCCACATGAAATTGTCTTACTGCCTTTTTCCAAAAGCTTTTCAGTGGCCTGAACACTGCTACGTCCATTGGTTGGATGAGATGGATAGAATTTGGAAACAAGGCTATAATTTCTATTTGGTTTTTGTTACAGAAATCTGATAGATGATAAGTTAAGTGGGAAACATGTCCATCAATAAAAAGTATTATTGGTCTCTCAATTTGTTTCTTGTCCAACCAAGGTACAAAAACATTAGTTATGTATTCGTAAAATGTGGCGTCACACATCCAGCCCGTTTCAGAGCGGCCTAGTCTCCAGTCCTTATTTACACTTGCAGCTATGTGACCGGGAATCCTTTCATATTTAAAAATTATCATAGGTGGAGCAAAATCACCCTCTCCATCAGCTGTTACCTGTACCGTCAGATTCTCTTTATCGTCATTTGTTCCAGCCATATAAATGGACTTGTCTCCTTTTTTTGCAAGAACCTTTTCCCCTTTTGGCTGAAGAAAGAAAGCACTTTCATCCGCATTAAATACCCGCTTAGGATCTTCAGTAATTTTTATCAAATTTTTGGAAATCAAATATTCTTGGATTTCCTTAAACCAACGTCTAATTTGTGATTCTGTTACGTTCTCCCTTGCAGGAGTTAAATTTTGAACAATCCTTGTACTGATCTGGGGATGTCGTTTCAGAAACGCTGCAAACCATTTTTTTCCTGGTCTTCCATCTGTAAAAGGTGTCTGCTTTCTTTTGCTTTATTATCATCTGCACACTGTCCATGAGTTGCTCTCTCGTAACAGGTTGATGCTTTTGTGCCAGTAACAAAATCCACTGAACTAATATCTCCTCTTCTACAGGGCTTAGTATCGAAGGTGGGCCCATCTTACATGAAATGGGGGTTCTTCCCATTTTTTTATCCAGGAGAGTTGTCCTAGGTACATTATATAATTTTGCTGCAGTTGCAACTGGCATGCCTTGTGTAACTGCCTGCAGGGCTAAATCCATTTGATTTTGAGAATATCCTCGCTTTGGCGCCATCCTTCTATAAAAAATTTACGTGTTAATCCATATTAAAACATGTCGACCACTGGAACTCAATGAACCCGGTAATCGACAGAGAACTGTCGATAACTAGGATGCATTGATGTTGAGTGGTTCCTATTTTCAACATCCCCCAAAATCAGAGATTAGGTTAGAAGTGAAGCAGGGTCTACATGAAAACGAATGTAACAAACTTTAATAATACTTAACAGAGTGAATTTTCAATGCAAATAGTTTTTCGAACAGCTGAAATATATTTTTTTAAGTTTTTACTTACCTTAACAAAACTTTTTAGAAAATATTTAACCTCACACCTCAAACACTTTTTCCGTCATTTTGAGAGGCAAATGTCAACACGCTGATGCTTCCACAATTTACAGGGTTGCCAGCTGACGTAAATTTTGAAATGAACACAGAAAAAGTAATAAAATGTAAACCGTTTTCTTATTTTTAAAGTTTGGAAGTGGGAGTGTCGATTATTGGTCCCATGTCGAAAACTGGTGCTTTTACCTTATGAAGTTTCTAAATAATCTGGAAATTCGCCTATAACAAGAAACTTATTAAATATATGAAAGAGCAGACGAGATAAAATAAATCTTAAGTTCCTTGTTAAAAATGGAAGGTATTCTATCAAGACCGGGACCTTTTTTAACATCAGGTTTAGATAACTCCGCATAGATGTTCGATATTTCAATATAATTGGATACATTTACCATTGGAGAAACCTGAACATCCTACATAGCCTGAGGTTAACTTGAATAAACTGATGAGAAATGTTTAGCAAATGGATCTGCAATATCATTCCCGTTACTGGCAGTAAAATCTCTGAGAGTCATTTCATAAGGTATAATGTTATTCTCACTCTTACTGTTTACAATCTTCTAAAAAAACATCTGTAACACAATTTTCAGTATATTTTATATAATTTCTGGAGCATACAATACAGAAATTATCTATCATATTAGTATGATAATCTTTATAAAGAAATAGCTATCTCATTGTCGTTTCGCAGCCTTCCTCTTCTCTTTTGTTTCTCTTTTTAGGTTCATTTCTCCTATTATATTGTTTACATGAAAAATGCATTCGAGTAACAAGATAAAAACACATAATCTTTTTCGTCACCACCTTATCATGTTGTTTACAACCTACAAATGGAATTGTCGAATATACATTTTCAATAGTGTCAGTTATGTCGAAAAGTGTTTCTGCATTGAGATCGCTAAAAGATAATGTTTTAAGAATTGCCCCTAATAGTGAAATCAATTCAAATAATTCACGGGATGGGTGTATTAGATACCCCTCGCTCTTTGCATCAATAAGCTTGTGCCTTTCTGGTATGCTACAGTTTGTAGATAGCAGTGGCTATGCTCACAGTAGACGTAATTCCATTTTTGAAGATAGTAAAACGTTGAGCCTTCCTTGCCACGTAGCCAGCGATGTAGCTCAAAATGTAATCGTACATATCTTCATGGCAGTAGTCAAGAAGAACTAATGCATCCGAAAGACATGACAAATTCCTTCCTGTATCCAAATTGGTATCAAGTTGTCCCTCCAATTGGGATTTTCTTTCAGAGGCATCTGAAATATCTTTTAAGGACAACAAGACATTCAATGTATCTCCACCCGAAACATTACTGCCTTTTGGAGGTTTGCATAATGAGTATGTGGACACCAGACCATACATTTGTAAAAATAAGGTAGGATCAGGATAGTCATTGCACCCACAACAATTTCGCATGAGGCCAAAAAATCTCTGAAAATTTACTTAATCAGTACCTATATTTATACACTTTACTAATAAAACGTTACCTCCAATGCATCCTGATTCAATCTAGCTGTCATAATATATTTAAAACCACATTTTTCAATTAGAAACTCGGATATTTCCAATGTAGCCCTTAGTGATATTTTTAATCCATAACTGGTAGAATGGGAAAGAAAATGGTATCCATTAATAGTAGCACTCCGTTCCCATAGATTAAAATAGCACAAAAAAAATTATTATCTGGAATATTATTTAATATTATTATATGAAAAGCGAAGTAATAGAAGTTTTTACCTGGTACTGTTGGTTTCCAGGTTTGAGAGCACCACGGGGAGTTCGGCAGTTCATCGCTTCAATAAGTTGCATTATTCTATTGCTAAATACTTGCGTAGATTTAGAGTCTTGAACACCTGGATGCATTTTTTCATATAATTGCATTGCACTTGTTGCACTGAACAACTATGTAAATGTAAAGTAAAGTTGATGAGTTTTTTTACAAAATATAGGATTAGTAATTATTAATTATTACCTGAAATGAAAGTCACATTCATTTTTTGGAAGTATTGTGGCTTCACATGGTCTGTTGTAATTTTAAAATTTGCTTTAAGATTATAGGTTGAAGTATTTTCAAGTTCAATGAGGTCATAAAAGTGCTTCAATTTGATGACATCATCAGGAGTCTGAAACATAGTAATAATTTTTAAACACGTTTAATATAAAAAAAAATGTTACCCAAGTTTCATCAAACTTTATAATCAAATTCCTTGTGTGGTTTTTGATGAGGTGAGGGAAATCCGAAAAAAACCAAAGACGTCGTGTGGGATCAAAAATATGTTCGCAACTAACATTTTCCTCTGAAACCGCAAACTTATCCCACATCCTCCGATTCCAAGTTGCACCCTCAGTAACAACTCCATCTACACAAAAACCAGATTTCTCAATCATAATGATTGCTTCCATAACAATTTGGTGTAGCACCCTTTATTAAGAAAGCATGCCAAAGATTGTACCCACTTTCCTTGAAAAGGTTGGTACATCAAAACTAGAGCATGATCTCCTTGTTTGTTGGCTTGATGATGCGGTGTATATTTTCCCAAACTTGTAAAACCCTGAACTTGTAATTTTTGGCGATTAAATGAAACACCAGAAGAAAGTTGCATTTCATCCAACAGCAAAACTCCGACAAACAAAATATTAAGAATAAGAGTCGTTTTAAATTGTTAAGCTAAGTACCTAACCTAACCTCTTGTTTGTTCGGGTTGCATGGCGACTGCTTTTATTTTCAAAACTCTAAAAATGTTTTGTTGGAGTCCATATGCACCCTTTACTTTTTGGATATATCTGCTAAGCGTTTCCACACAAGGGACATCAAGGATTTTGTGGGTTCGGAGGTGCTCGTATGTTTTTCGGCTTTTTATTCGCAATAGCAGCAAAACAAGCTCGTACAGCTTCTCTTTGAGTTTCTGGTAGAGCAGACAATGTTTCCTCAATAGCACTTTTCTTCGTCTCTGAGCAACTTTTCATTAAATTTTGTATCTCAGTTTTCAATTTGAATACCTATGAATTATAAAGTTTAAGTATACATTATACAGAAGTTATATAAAATGTTTTTTTCAAATCGATCAGGAATGTCAGTGCTGTTTAAATTTGCAAAATCTTTATTCCAGCATGATACTAAAACATTTTTTACAGATCCACTCAAATGTATGACAGTGACAGAATGCTAATACAGTACAAAATTGTATAATAGCAACGAACATTAACAAGACAAGAAGGGTCACTCTCCGTCGGAACTTTGATATCCAGCTTACACAAGCGCGCCGACTATTTCGACAAATTCCTGAAGCCATGCACGTGTGCATGTTTATACGAGGTTGATGCAAACTGCTAATGATTAAAACGAATAAACGTTCACTTACCAGGGTGATTCAAAACATCTAGGAATAATTGTTATTGTGACCTATTCCGCTTAGTGTGAATTAAAAGAAAAAAAGGGGATATCGTCAGAATATTTAATTAATTGGTGGATCTTAACATAATTATAAAAAGTAGTGGTAGCAAAAATTAACGGAAAAAGAAAAGTTTCATCAAAAAGTTATAATGTAGTAAGCTACAGATGAGATTAGTAGGTACAAAAATTAACAATAAAATTTTTGCAAATGCCAACTTAAATAGATATTCTGATTACCTAATTATTACAGAAAATGTATACAGGTCATTACAGATTGTTTCAAATCCGAGGCCATCAAAGAGTACCTACTTACCTAGCAGTAAAATACGGATAGGGAAAAAGAATGATCGCGATTCGAAAATTGTGAAAATCGATACACGAACCATCCAAAACCAAAGGCGTTTAACCAAAATGAGTTGAAATCCATGAATTTTGAAAGTTGTTCGATGCCTTTTATATTGAGTAGTCCGTTAACAACTAAATTAAAAATAATGTATTTAAATGTGAAATAAAATATATCTGCCGCTTTTTAAAGATGTTTTAAGATATTTAATTTTATGTTAGGTTTGATCGATTGTTTCAAAGAATATTTATTTTTTATATCCCAGTTATTAAATTTAATTGTAAAATAAATCCGCAGTCTAATATATAGGTTTAAAAAATATTTATGAGGAAACTCTTTACAAGGATGTGTAAATAGTAAATTTCCATATAATTTCTTAAGGGTCGCTCCAACGTTCTCATGACAACTAATTTTATTAAAATGTTCAACAAAGATTATTTCTAGTTGTTTAACATATTCTACAATATTACTAGGATGTACATTCAAACCTCCATAGTTTTTAGAAGTCGAATATGATTTATGCTCTAAAAATATAGCCGCTTCTTTTGGTAATGTCTTTTCATCATTATACTTTGTGCAAGCACTACAAGAGTGTTGCAGCAAACATTTCCCTAATAAATAGCCAGTAATGTAAACTATAGCATTGCAGTCCGTACTTGAAAGATTTCTATAGTCGCATGTAAAAACTTTTAAAGAACTATTATTTGTCAATATAGGTACATCGATATTTTTATATTCTTCTAGCATATCCGGAGCTGCATTAAGCAAAACTGTATTGATTTTTTAAAACAATTGTCACCTTCAACTTCATTAAAATATTTTAGAGAAAATAATTTCTTGAATGCCCTACAAAATTGAATTGGGATTGGATTTCTCCAGTTTCCCAACAATTTCTTACCAGACCAAAAAAGTTTTCGATGCAATCCTGATTAAGGTTCCTTGTTAAAAGAAATGAATAATAACGCCATTTTAAGGTCTCCCATAAAGACAGAGCAGAGGTAATAGTAATTTTCCAGCCATTTATAAAATGCATAATATTGTTTATACATTTTTCCACGTATGTTACCTTTCCATCATTCTGTTTTACCTATACTAACTTAATTACCTGTAAGTCATTCAACAAACATTTTATTTCTTCCAAAAAGTGCAATTGTTTTTCTGTGCCCATAAATGTGTTAAAGTTATATAGATGCGACGAGTTCAACAAATCAAACGAACAATTTATTGTTTGTAGAAATTTTGCAGTAAGCGTTGCTTCTGAAGGCAAAACCTTAAAATGTATATAGGGTAGCTGAAAGAGAGTGACTAAAGATTTGTGAAGCATATTTTACCTTCATTTTTTGAAAGCTATTAGGAAACATATGCTCGTCAGTAAGTTTAGGACAAAGTCGACTAATTTTTTTTGTCGTGATCATAAACAATGTCTAAATAACTATCTTTTATGAGCCCACCTGACAAACGAAAGTTATAAGAAAAAAAAAATGTTCCTTGTCGATTTTAAAAGATGAGCCACGTCGTAGAAGTAGAAAAGTTTAATATTATCTACAAAAAAATAAGTATGGGTGGGTGTTAAATGAAGTAGTTTGTTTACCAATTTTCTAAAATTAGATCCTTGATCTGACACTACAGCCATAACGTTAAAACACACTCGGTTTAGTTTTTTAGCACTTTCAAATAAGACCTCTTTTATTTCTTCCGAGGGAGCTGTTGGATTTTGAAAAAAATAGCTAATGCAGATGCTGCTACTTTGGAACTATCTGTATTATTTCCATCCTGAAAACCTATTATCTTGTCACGGGATATGTCGTAAAAAAATGAGACTTTAAACTAACTTCATCCAAGCAAATAATACAGTCTCGTTCTTTCTCTTTAATTATTTTAGCCCGAAGTTCCAGCAAACGGAAAATAAAATCATTGAAACCGGGATTTATTACCAATTTTCTTGTAAAACTGTTTAAAGTACTCTTTGATGGCAACGTATACATTGTAGAAATTTGCATGTATGCATTAGGCCCTAGAAAATATACGCTTAATGCAAATTGTTTCAATTCGTCTGTGTACCTACATTCCTTAGCTGATTTATTCAGTAAGTTTAATGGGTTTTTCAATAATGTACAAGACTGTTTTGAATAATGTTCTTCCAAATATCTATGGACATCTTCCAAAGTTATGCCTGTTTCAAGCTGTTTTGAGCACTTTGTAAGGATATTATGCAACTCCAAAGGTAACGGTGTATTGCCAACATAACAGACCACCGTTGTTCCCCGAGGGATGACCAACTGCGACGTACCCGTACGACAGATGTCTGTCACAAAATGCAATAACCACTCTGCAGTACCACAACAACTTACCGAACTCACCTGCAACGCCTCCTGCTAGTCGCAATTGGGTTTCGTCACCGGCTGCTCAATGCCGAAGAAGGGAGTGGGCTTAATATGAGGATGATTTAATACGGGCGCCAGGTAGTCCAAAATATCCCAATGACGTACCCAGTTTATCTATACCTGTACCCAACTAAATTACCAAAATCAGGTTCAGTCAATCAAAGACCTCAGGCAGTTAGCACAGATTTATTCAGGAGTCCGGTTATCAATAAACTTTTAATACATTGTAAGGTTTAAGCTAAAGAGTGGTTGTCCAAACACATTTATAAATCACCATATTGCCCGAGGGCCAAATTGGAAAATATGGGTGATAGTTATAAAAGTTATCTATTATAAATTGAAATATAAGTTAACCAAAAGAATAATGAGCTACGCTAGTTGATTATAAATTGAAATATAAGTTAACCAAAAGAATAATGAGCTACGCTAGTTGACAAAGTCCAAACTAAATGCAATGAGTTAGTTAACACAAAATTTAGGCAAAGTTTTATCTAATACCGTAAGTTACAACGGTTGATAAAAAAAGGGTAATGATACATATTAATTAATATGAGAATTTAGATATAAAATCAGCAGGTGTCTGAAATACAATCATACGCCTGAGGGGCTTACAATATTTTTTTATAAGTGCATGATTACTTATCATATAACGGAAATGAATGTACTACCAAATAAAATGATTGTTACTCACTAAAGTAACACCAACGACAGTTATTCAACCTTAGCTGCTAGTTGTAAATGAATACATATTGAAATTACAATAATTTGGTAATTCGTATCGAGCTCCATACGTGGTACCAATTTACCATTATGCCAGAAACTTTAGGATTCACCCGAATCCCATAGCTAAAATGTCAGAAATTTCTTAATCAATATACAAACATGTGAAAGGCAATTGTCCCCTATCCCAAATATCAGAAACTTCTAATACAATGTACAAAACATGTGAAAATTTGACATTCACATCTTTTAAACATGAAATATTTACATCAGGTTATACCCGAACAGTGCGTTACAACGAGACTTCCAATGACCTTGTAACCTTACCTTGTTGTTGTTACTCCAAGAAGTGAGGTTACATTGCCAAAGGTTCGCTTTTCGCCGGAGAGCATAAGGTCATGAGTTAGTGAGGAATATTTGAAAGCTTGTCCTTTATTATTTTTTAAGGCGCCACTTGATTAGTAGGACATTCAAGAAATTTACTGATTAACCAAGAAACCAATAATGAACAAAAAACTAGCTATTGTAACTTTTCAAATATGTTATTTATGTCGTTTTGCTTTTACGTTTGTGAATCAAATAAAACACTTTGTTGCCAATGAAACAGTTTAATTAAATGGATGGTACCTTGAACATATGTTGTAATAACCTGTCTCAAAAATATGAGGTGATCAACTCTATTTATTAAATGATAATCAGTTATCAATGATTAGTTAATTTAAAATGTTTAACAATTTCTAATGTTATCAACTAACTGAGATCAAAATATACAATACATTAAATCTTTAGCAACCCGTAAATGGTGTACCAGTTACCGCTTTACAACAGTAATAATGAACCATATACATACAAGTAGGTCAAAAGTATCTCTAATATATTAAGATTAAACTGAAATATAATTTCAGTGCGATATACAATAACAAAGTCGATATTTCGACTCTAAAGAATTGAAAGAATGTAATGTTAAAATTGTGAATTTGATAGACGTCTTAATAAAATGTGAAATTACTAAACAGTAGAATATAAAAGTTAATGTGTGATTCAACGTTAAAAAAATGAAGTTATAAAATGAATAAATTGCTCAAAGTTCAGATAAAAACAAATAAAACTTTAAATGTTACTTGCGGTTAGTGTCCAAACTATTAGACGTCAATTGGCTTTTATACCTAAACATACATACCATTTTCAGCTTCTGTTTGAACAAAAATATCTTGCACGTTTATATCATCTAAAATGTGAATTCTAATTACTGTCATATAAAAATATACAGAGGATAGAAGTTTTATAACCTACGCCCCATGACACCTGATTAAGTGGTATATTTATCCACCTAAGCATTCCCTATTTTCCGCGACATAAAGTACCGCCCTGACTTATGAAACATTCTGTAATATATAATACAAAATAATAACAAAAATTACCTTTTATGTTATTGGGTAATAATCTTCAATAATTGTTTGTATCGCAACATCTTTTGGTGTTGTAGCCTCACCTGAAATATTAAATTATAACTATATTTTAAACACTAATGCACCATAACAAAGTTTTACAATTCACCAAATTCTTTATTAAAAAACTGGACACTTAGTATTTTTCAGCAGATTCACTGACGGGACAGCGTTATAAAGCAGATGCTTTCTCACATTGTTTTGTATAAAACTCCCTTCAGGAAAATGTAATTCGCATACTGTTAATTTATTAAGTTGTTCAGGAGTCCTATTGGCATACCTATGACTATCAACAAATCCCAAGGCCTGCTTCCAACGTTAACATCTAAAAACATTAGTCACATAATTATCACGAATACCTCTAGATCGTCATCATATGAACAAAAAGGTCACATAAAAATCAAATGATAACACAACTTTTTGTGATTGTTAATTATAATATAATATAATATTTACATTTTAAATCAAAATGGTCATTCCAATTACTTTACTTACCCGCTTTCGTCTTTTGGGCAATGAAATAACGATATTTGTGCCCCTTCTTGAGTATTACATCCATCCACGCAACAGATTCGTGACATTTTAATACAGAACCAAACACAAAACACTACGTAAAAAATATTTATTTTATTTTTAAAGGAAAATTCGCTCACTCATAAAGAAAACTGGTATATTTATTTACATATCCATAAGACGGACAACCTATTTATGCATATTGATGCATATCGCACGTAGGGGACTTGGGCGGATGTAATTTCGGCCGGAAAAAGGGCAGGTACTAAAAGCCGGTAGGTAAATTCGGCCGGAGGTTTTAAGTTGCTTCCTTATCTCATAGGTATTTTCGGCCGCAAATCAAATAAAATAACAGAATGCTTTATATTAAAATATTTCTTTATTTCAATAAAATTATTACATCAACTTATTTCTATAACTTAGGTAAACTATAAATTTTTAAAAAACGTTTTGATGTGATACAGATTTAACGAAATTAATTCTAGAAATATTGTCAGATCGAAGCATATTTACCATGTTTTCGATAAATTTTAGTTTGTTTTTTACTTGTTTGTCTTTAATTTTTGCTGGAATATTTAAATTTTTTATTTTTAAATATGCATCGATCTGATAATCTTTTAATTTTTCTATAAAAATAAATATAGAAGGGTGACTTGAATAAAAACTAGAATTAAAGTGCGAATGGAATGATTCGCAGGCATTTGTGGTTCTTTTAATTGATGGGTTTTCATATGCCCATATATTTGGTGGAAAATGAGACTCTGGCGCTATGTAGTTTTCTAATAAATAGTCTGCGTATTTATCTATAAGTTTATGGTCCGGTTTGTATGACATGAGATCAAATATGAAACAATCTTCAACTTCAGAGGGGTCTAAATAAGTTAGCCCAAAAGTATGAGTAAGCCATTTGCTTTCCTCGCAGTTTTTATCTTTATACATTTGGGTTAACCCTAATGATTGTATTTTCCTATACCACGCCTGGTGCAAGTGGAATCTACAACCATTTAGTTTGGTTTTGGGAAAGACAACTTTTAATGCGTTATGAATTGCGATTTCAAAATCCACAAATACCTCCTTCGGTTCAAAAACAATATTATAAAGTTCAAAAATTTTAGATTTTACCAACAGAAAAAGTCTCATATATGTGTCACTGGTCTTATTGGGCAACAGACAATACAAAAGAGGAACATAATGCCCATTTTCCAGTCCATGGATGGTAAATAACTGATAAAAATATTTTGTACAATAAGAAAATGTGCCATCCATGTAAAAATCTTTCATTTTACATAAACTTATTATATTTGTATGGCAAGAAAAAACAATGATATTATCAGCTGTGCTGTTAATAAACAAAAAAATTTCACCTGTTGTGGTTTTCGGTCCATAACTATCGAGTACAGAATGTACATCGTGAATATCCTTAGGCAGGGCTGGTAAGAGCTTACGGCGGCTGTTGTACAAATTTCTTCTTATTAGACTGACATCTATCGATGACAAATTCTCTGGCAAATGATTTGAAAGAACGCTTTTAATAATTTTTGAAGGTTTCTCCGATATGTCTTCCTCAGCTTTGCGCTTGCATGAAGTCGTCACTATTTTTCTCTCCAACGTAGTTTCATCGGACTCGTGGTTGTGGATTAATTCACTTCTAGTAACTGTGTATTCCGCACCAACAGTGTACAGTTTGGCTAAACATCTTAAATTTTTCTTTATACACCTCCAACGTACTTCACCACTTTTTAATACGTCCTGTTTACAAAACTGAAACTTTTCTACAACTAGTAAGTCACAACCGCGTGAACTCTTAATTACTGAAACTGATGCCATCGTATACAAATAATATATTTTATGCTTTCTATCGACTAGTAGCTTAAAGATAAGTTATAATACTGACTAGCTATAATAATTTTATACCTGTTATTTGTGAATTTTATACATTTAAAGGAATAATCTTAAGTAGGTACAACATAGTTATTAGAACAAAGAGATAAGTAAATTAAAGGTATTTCCGACAGGTACACAGGATTAGGTATTTCCAAATAAATACACAACTAATATTTTACAGAAACTATTAAGCGTAATTACCAATATTTTAATCTCATCGTAAAATTCAACCCCTCGGCCGAAATTACCCCTGTCATAAATGGTACCCTTTGATTTATGCAGGTAGGCCAAGGGATTACAGGCCGAAATTACGCCCGCCGGGGGACTTACGGTGCTCTATACACAGTAGCATCCGATATTCTAGCGAGATAGGCATAACGAGGGGAGGAGCTTCGAGTGATCCTTCTTGTCTTGTTAATGTTCGTTGATAATAGTAAGTAAGTTATGTGGGCTTAAAATATAATTATATAACATATTTGAGGGACATAATATATAAAGAAAAAAGCAAACAATTATATACTTTCTTATATGAGATTTCATCACCGGGTAACATCATACACATTCAAGTGGACCTATTTGTTTGTTTTAGTATCACGCTATCTTTGTTTATGATATATCAGACAGTATTAACATTCCTGATTGACACCATAAAATAAATTGTATGCATCATTTTCCCCGCTAAACACACAATGTACATACTATTTACCTTGGATTTAAGTCTTCTGTTCCTTTTAGTCACATTTCTAAAACGACTTATTCTTTTTTTGTTTGGATTTTTTCTCTTCTTGTATTCTCCTCCTTTCTAAAAATTTCCGATGTTTTTTGCAAGCCACACACACTTTTATTTCAGGCCCTTTGGAATGTAGACCTCTTTTAATAACATATCCTAAACAGTCTTCTGATCTAGAAAACATAAAAACTGTGTTTTTGATTATATTTCTAGTTGAACTTCGTCATTTGGCGTGGACATTCAACTAAATAAATAATCTTAATTTGACAAAATTAATGTCGAAATTAATAATTTATTATATACAAATTTACAAAATGGTACAAAGTTGTGAATACTGAACTTCGGTGGTTTGAGATCGGAAGACACTTTATGTTTCGATTTGATGAATATTAAACTAACTTTGTTATTGAGCGTTGAATTCGATTCGATGAGTTAAAAACTAACTTTGTTGTTGAGCGTTGAGCTCGATTCGATGAGTGAGAAACTGATTTCTTCACGTTGTGAGACGTGTTAAATAGAAATCTGCGAGAGGCGTGTTTACACGTGGATTGGGTTGACCAAACGAAAATAAATATTTCCTTTTGGCCAGTATCATTTGACTTGTCGAGTTCCTAGGCATGAATCAACTATGGGTGCCGCCAATAAATAGTTAAATCTCTATTGAATACTCCAATAGCAATTGTAACCTTCTTACTCAAAAAGCTTATTCAAAAATGTCTTTCATATCTTCCGACCATCGACCATAAAATTCATGCAGAATTGACACTAAATTTAGGGTTTTTACAATACAATATATAATAGGGTGAAACGTGACCTTTTCCTAGCTTCTTAACTTAGGACAATGCGACAAGATGTCGACTTTCAAAATGTGCTATTTATATGCCCATACAAAACAATTTACAATTATTGTTGCAAAACGTGATATTTTAAAAGTATTTTGAGAATAAAATGAAACTATCCTTTGAATTTACAACAATATAAAGATCTTATCAATTCTGCAACATATTTTTACAACGCTATTAACTAAGATCAATTTACGCCTTAAATATATACAATAAAAAAAGGACGCATACAAATATCTTACATATTTTAAAGATATCGTAAACAATAAAATTCAAGATTTTACAATCTTGAACACTTTGATTATAATGATATAAATGAAAAACACGAGAAACAGAATAAAGGTTGGTAATTAACCCACCTTCTTTGATCAGTAGTTCCTGGACATGGAGTAAGTTTGTTGACCATTTCTAATGTTTCCGAGATACATGAAACATCATCCATCCTATGTATACCTTCGACAATAACTTTTTTCTCACATAGAAATACCTGTAAATACAGTCATTTTATATCTCATAACTAGAATAATTGTTTACACTGACATCTATAGTTAAATCTTCATGAAGTATGACTCGTTTTAAAAGTGAGGATATGTCGTCTTTCCAAAAAATGAAAACAAATTTACCATTTATTTCAGTAGAAGACCAACACCCCGATGGTAATAAAATCTGGCTTAATATGTCCTTTGTTAATTTTCGCGATTTCTGAGAAGTTGAAGGCAAATTTTCATAATTTAACAAATCTTTAAGCTCCTAAAGTACTGTTCCATCCTGTTCAGTATTTATCACCAATGATTTAGTTTTTCTATTCTTAGGTGGCAAATAGAATCTCGTTGTGTGGGCAACTTGCGTTTTTTAGTTGAAGTATTCAGATATTTTGGAAAAGATGGAAAAATAGAAGGTACTGCATCTTCCTTTATCTTGAGAGTACCACTTTTCATTTGAAAATTAGATCCATCTGAGACCGTAGTTGTGTAAAAACGCTCAATATCACTATCTGCAAAATGTAATTCACACACAGCTTCCTTTGATGTTAGGCGCTTGTCTGCCCGCCTAATAGCGTTTTCCCAATTTCTAACCATTTAGTCCTTAAACATAGATTGTTATATATTACTAAGGGCTGCTTGAACAGCAATTTTAATACTAATATTTGAAGTTAATGACTACAATTCCAAGATTGACGTACCGTGCGAGGTCGGAATAAACTAGGGTTTTTCACGCCTTTTTTCTTGTTCCATATCCAGTATTACAACCAGGCACAAAACAATTTGACGACATAATTTGACGATTAATTAATTCAATATATAAAAATTCTTTAATAATTTCTCACTGTATAACAATTGCACTTGTATTCCCAAGCCCAGAATGCGACACTGCGGACCTGGCGGCGAATTTGTGTACCAGCAACTTTGGTACATGAAAAGTGGCCAATTCGAAATCAAGCCGTTTAGTCTCCTACTTTCTAACCTCCATGGACACACTAAACACTTCAACCGATAACCACTGAGTTTTCATGCCTAACATTACATTCCTCCCAAAATTATACTTGTTGCATCTGAAAAATGTAATGGTTCACCTTTTCTTACATACAGGCATAGGTACATGGCCTGTTGCTGAAATTAAAACTTAAAATTCTGTCAAAACCACTGCTTGTTCGTAAAACACACTACTTGTCCATAAATTACACTGCTTGTCAATAAAAACACTACTTGTCCATAAGCCACATTGATGGGTCTCCAAAACGCGATGCTGGTAAATAAACACAATGCTGATAAAGAATCACAAATAAACAAGATGCTGGTATATAAACTCAATGCTGATATCTAACAATCTTCGTCATCTGACAAAGCTAAAACAATTTAATTAGTGTAAATATTATTGAAATTCTTCAAAAACAAGAATTTTAAAGGGTTAAAACAACTATTAACCTGTAACATCCATATATACAGTTGAATTATTTGATCTTTACCGGTGCGTCATTAATATCTGATAACATAACCGACAAATGTCAAATTATTTTGTTCCGTTTACCACTATTAATAGAAATAAATGCCAACTGTATAGGTGCATGTTACAGGTTAATATTTGTTTTAACTTTCTAAAATCATTGTTTTTGAAGAGTTTCAATGATATTGACACTAATGAAATAGTTTTAGCTTTGTCAGATGAAGCTACCTTTGCCAGGGTATATCTTATTCTCGCACACACTGCTATTCGGATAATTTTTCACTGTTTTCTCTTTTGGAGTAAAACGCTTAAAAGCACATGCCTCCTTCTGTGTGCACAACCCGTTTGCCCTATAAACTCCACATATCCCACCCAACTGAAAAGTTCTGGCTACCTCAGATGCCACAATGGTAATATTATGTTAGAAAATACTTTTTTTAGTTTTTTCTCGAGGAATTTCTAATTATAATGTATCACTTTTTCAATGAATAACTACTAATGCATGGCAGAGAGTATGAACCCCAATCTGGCAACCCACACAGGATTCTATGTGGGTTGTCACATTGGGGTTCATACTCTCTTCCATACATTATTGCTGGTTGCTGACCTTTTTCAGCTTTAAGTGAGGAACTTCACGAGGCGAGTGGTCGATGACCCCATTGGACCCATAATGCCCGTTTCTTAGTAGGCGTTTTCGCTCTGTGCGTAAATAACTACTAATATTATACAATCCTACATACCTATTACAACTATAACCCTAGCCAATATAGTTTTCTAAAATAGGAGGATTAATCACTTGCTTCACTTTGATACAAACAAGTGTGGCAATTTGTTAATATCACTGCATATAAAAAGTTCCATGTCATTCATAAGTATTTTTTGGTTTTTTCAAAGTCTTCAAATGCAAATATGCTAAGAACTTTTTGAAACCCCTATTCGACAGCAACCCGAAGTGGTTTCATACTAATATTGAATGCAGCTTGTGGTGATCTAATAAATTTGCTGGATGACCAGGATATAGTGATGAGAGCAACGGTCTTGTCCCATATGCTTGATCACCAAATAAAACATAACTCTGATCGGGAAAAACTGTATCTCTTCTAACTGCTCATATAAGTTAGTTTCTCGAAAATATGCCTGCATCATGTCTTCTTCCTATAAAGGCACCCTTTAAGTTTATTATTATTCCATCTGGACATATTACAGATTGATCCTCTACGCAGTGAGTTCTCTAATGACCTGAATAATATTCTTGTGGTTCAATAGTTGGTCGACAAATTGGTCTGATTGTTCCATCTATAAACCCCCAACAATTGGGGAGTGCTCCACCCATGTTTTGTATTGACTGAAAATATTTTATTAACATTCATAATTGTTTCAACATTCCTATAAAGAAACCTACTTGTAAATAAAGCTCGTATCTGTTCCTATAAAGCCACTGATGTGTGTTTTAGGTCTTCCAACAGGTGACTATGATTATCTATAATAAAACTAGCAATTTCTTTGATCATTTGTGACAATGATGTTGTGAGTAATTAAAAAATACTGTAAATCGCTTAAACGACCAGGGTAGCTGAGTCTCATTAAGAGAAAACATAAGGCAAGTAAACCTACAACAGACAGATTTATTATATATATATTGTTATATTTTACTGTGACTGTTCATATTTAAATTATGCTTTGATTTATTTTAATTAATTATTTATTTTTTTCGCTGCTCAGTCGGGGTCGCAATCAAAATAACTCTCATCTCAGGTGGGATCAGATTGGGTATGCAACTCACATTACCATGTAATAGATATTTTAATAAATTTTTATTATCACACCAGAAAAATAAAATATAATGCTTTGACAAATTGTTAAAATTTGGTTGCACTGGCAACGACGCAAAATAGAAATATCGCAGTTCTATGTATACCAACAGATAACTACTTACAATGAAAACTGGGTAAATTATCCTTTAGTAGAATATAACCCAAAAAAAAAATGAACAAGAAGAAGAATTATAAACTATTAGGTTATTATAAATATTTTGTTAATGTATGAAAAACTTTTAATAAGGATTATTACTGGATATTTCTGTTTAATAATATGGAAAATGACGTCACCTTCATATGGTAAGAATTAATATTATCTGTACAACCTACAATTCTACTTAACTTAACACTTTTTAGTTTGTTTAACGCAAAATTCGAAGTTCTACCTTGGTTTGGATTTTCAACAAATCCAATCCACACTGCTACTTGACGACACGTGCTACCCAGATAGCCAGGAATTGAATTAAATACAGAAATTGAACAATTAAATACAGGAACTTCAAGTCCAATTTTGGTAAGTAGTTTATAAATTCTGAGGTATATAATTTTATTCACTTACCAACTTGTGAAAAATTGTATTTCGTATCGATTTACTGTTTTATATCAATTAGTATCAGAATTTCTATTATTTTCTTTTCTTTTTCAGATTCAAGTCTCCAAAAATTATCGGCAACCCATTTTTTCTGTCGACCCAACACCTTGTCAACAAAAAAACTCTCCCTTCACAACCCCTTGGTTACCATCCTCCAATCATGATAATTGTTCAAATTTTAATTATTCATCACTGCATTTTATTGGATGTGATGTTTTTATGAAAACTTTAACAATATTAAAATTTTATATACCGGTATGTACAAAATGTTTATTTCGCTAGAACAAAGCATTACATTCTATTATATCTACAATTTATTGGTTTTTAAATAATTTTAGACAATACAGTGAATGATTCAATTCTCTGATTGCTCAATCCAAATAAATACTTTTATTTTAACACAGCCTTTGATTTTATCGAAAACTGTCATACAGGTTGTCCCAAATATATTAATTATTGATATAAATTTTGAGATATAATTAAATGTGTGATATATACTGATATAGCAATGATGTAAGCTCCTACTGTAATTAAAATCCACAATAAATGCCCCAAATTGAAATTCACAAAATTACTTCAAAGTTATTTTTGAATTGAGATTTTACTGTTTTCTTGAATTAAATTCATTGACATTATTAACTATTTAAAAGTTCCTATGAAAACATTTTTCTTTAGTTAACCGTTTATTAAATTACATATTATATAAATAAATTTGTGAAATGTGAAATATTCCTCTTATTTTTCCATTTGTTGGATTCTTTAAAACATATGAATTTACTGGATTTTCATTTTCCACCTGATATGGACCTTCGAATGCGAAAAATAATTTTTTAGATTTGCGTTCCCCACGGTTTGGTACTCTCAATGCTTTGACTATCACTAAATCACCTTTGTTAAATTTTACTTTATTTTTGATTGATTTATTTTTCCTTTTTAGGTATTTTTCTGCTGCCGAATTCAGCTTACGAGTAACTCGATCAACTATCTTTTGATATTCTGAAATATTTTGACAATGCCAAGGTCTTGTAGGTGAAGATTTATGCAACAATACATGTGGAGTTTCTTCAGTTACAGTATTTGGTAAGTGGTTTATGAATTCTTGTATTTCTAACATTTTTGTATCCCAGATATGGTGTTCATGTGCAACCAAGATTCTCAAAACTTTTATTACTTCCCTTACATACCTTTCCACAGGATTTGCACATGGGTGTCGAATGCTTATGTATCGTGGTGAAATATTGTTATCTCTCAAGTATTTTTGCAATCGTTCGTTATTAAAATATGTCGCGTTATCCATGATACAATTCTCTGGTGTCCCTATGTTGTGAATGAAGTCTGTGAGGCATCTTTTAACAGTTGTGGTGTTGGTCTGTCTGCATGGATATAACTTTATGTATTTGGTGTATATGTCCTGTATGATGAAAATGTGCTGATTGTGATTGTCAGTCTTTGTCAAGTTTGTAATGAAATCTATTGATATTATGTGTAGTGGATGTGTAGCAAGTATTGTTTTGGGTATGTTCTCGTTATGAGAATTTTTATCTTTTGCCAACTGACAAATTTTGCATGTATTTGTTATGTTTTTAGCTAGTTTAATATCGTTTTTTGAGATGAATGTTTCCCGAAATAGTAACCATAATTTGCGACTTCCAGGATGGTGATATCTGTGATGTAAGTCTGTCATAATTGTGTTTGTTAACTCGTTTGTCAACACATATTGTTCCTGTCCATCGTTGGTTCTTATGTAGAATTCTCCATGAAGTTGTGACTTTTGTTTTTCTTTGCTGTCAAGTTTTCTCTGGTCCTCCAGAATGTTATGTTCGTTATAGAGTGTATGGTTGTTATAAAAAGTATTAAGTCCAACTCTTATTTGTCTTCTCTGTGTGTTTTGCCCATCCATTCGTGATATTGAATCACTTACTATGTTAAATTTTCCTGGCACATGTTTAATATCAAATGTGTACTCTTGCAGAAGTAACGCCCATCGATGTATTCTACTGTTTCCGAATTTATTATTGAGCAATGAAAGTAATCCACTGTTGTCTGTTTCCAAAATGAATCGTTTACCTAACAGATAAAATCTAAGTTTTTCCACACAGTAAATGATTGAAGCTAATTCAAGTTCACTGCTTGAATATTTCCTTTCATGCGGCTTTGTTTTTCTTGAAACAAACGTGATAGGAGTTTCAGTATTGTTTTGTAACTGCAGTAAAGTACCTACGAATCTATTTACAGATGCATCAGTACGCAATATAAAAGGTAAATTATAGTCTGGATGATAAATCTGTATGTTTTCAATAAATTTTTGTTTAATTGCATTGAAAGCATTTTCGTGTTCATTACACCACTTCCATCTTACACCTTTCTTCAGTAAATCTAACAATGGTAATTCCAAGCTAGTGAGATCAGGTAATAATCTTTTAAAATAATTGATCAATCCCAAGAACCCCCTAAGAGTTTTAAGATTTCTGGGTCTCATGTAATCCGAAATTATCTGCAATCTTTTTGGATCCATCGACACTCCAGTTTCATTTATACGATATCCGATAGAAAATTGTTTCTGTTTGGAAGAATTCACATTTTTCAATGTTTAAACTTAATCGTGTTTTATGTAATACTGATAAGATTATGTTTATATGTTTCAGATGATCTTCTTCCGATTGACTGAATATCAGTATATCATCAATATAGTTCAACGTGAAGTCTCTGTATGGTTCTAATATTTTATTAAGCGCTCTTACCAGGCCTGCACTGGCACTTTGTAACCCAAACGGCAAGACATTAAAATGGTATATTTCCCCATCAATTGAGAAAACTGTATATTTTCTGCAACTTTCATCCAACGATAATAACCAAAAGCTATTTTTCAAATCCATTTTCGAATAAATTTTTGCATTATTAATTCTACCTAACAAATTTTCTGTTTTTATAGGTTGTTCGTATTGTGGAATAGAAAATTTATTTAACGTTCGTGCATCTAGGCAAATTCGGATATCCCCATTTTTCTTTTGTACTATGACTAAAGAATTTATATAAGGCGTATCAGAATGTTGTATTATATTTTGTTGTAAAAGTTCATTGATTTCTAACTTAATTTTATCTTTTAAATGAAATGGAACTGGGTACGTTTTATTCTTGAAACCTTCTGTTTCTAACATGAAATTTATGTATATATCCGACAGCAATACTCGACTCACTATTGAAAAGCTCTTTATAACTCCTCATTAAACATCTAATCTCATTTTCCCACCTTTGTGGACAAATCAACTTCACTTCATCAATATCAATAACATTATTTTCATTTATAAAATTTTCATTTTTATTTAAATAATCATTATTTTTCTCTATCATGTCATTTTCATATAATATACCATCATTATTATAAATTTGCTGTCTTATACACATTTGTATCTTGTTTGAATCATTACTAAAATTATCGAAAATATTGAAATTCACCCAGGTATCATTAAATTTAATTTTCTTAGCTTCGAAATCAATAACCGATTGATATTTATATAATTGATCATAACCTATTATTATGTCACATTGTAGTTTAGGAATAACTAATAAATCTAATGAAATATTTTCTTTACCTATTTGCACTTCTACATTTAACATTCTATTTACCTCTCCTAGTTTTTTATTGTTTGCTCCAACAATATTTATTTTAGGAATTTTAATAATACTTTTATTTATATTAGTAAATTTGTTAAGTAATTCCTCCTGAATTAAACTAGACTCACTACCAGTATCAATAATAATTGTGATGTTCTGATTGTTAATTTTAGCAAGTATTTTTATTAAATTTAATGTTTCATCGTTGTTTAGAATATTATCGGATTTTAAAAATTCTCTGTAATGGATATAATTGCAACCGTTGGATGTATTGTCTGGGTTACACACTACTAAAAATGGTGCACACTACCCATGGACTCATCATGAATCACGTCACCTTGTTGAGCATTAGGGTAGGGATTTGATTCTCTACTCGAACTTATTGGAATAGATCTTTCGACACTACCTTCACGAGATCCAACAGTTCGTTGAAAATTAACCCTTCTCTGGTGTTGATTATTTTGATTAGTTTCATTTTGACTTTGATTATAATTATAATTTGAATTATTATTGTTTCTTCTATTATATTGATTATAATTATTATTTTGTCCGTTTAAACTGTTATTAGCGTTTCTGCCCCCAGAATTATTATTATATGTGTTTCGATGTGTATTATTGTTATTATTGTAAGTATTTGTTTGTCTATTGTTATTGTAATTTGTGTTTTGTCTATTAATTAAATCATTATACGAATTGCTTCTGTAGTTGTTATTGTTTGATTTATTTTGTGATTGATATGGCTGTGTGATATTCTTTGGATTATTTCTCTCTACTCTCATTAGATAATCAATAAGTTGTTCCAGCGTTTTTATGGACTGTATTGCAATTGCTTGCATAATCTCTGGACTGAAATGTCTGGAAAGCAAAAGAATAGCCTCCTCTTGTGGTACTTGAGGTTCCAAGTATTGTACTTGAGTATAAATATGCATCGCATAAGCATGTGCTGCTGTACCCCTATCTCGTTCAAATTTCCCAAAATGTAACCTTTCTCGTACAACCGATTGATTTACTTGTCCCCAGAAATATCCCATAAATAACTCCTTAAACCGTTCAAAATTGAGGATTTGTAACTCTACACTTCCAAACCATATTAAAGCATGTCCCGCTAAATTTTGTCTGATTATTTCTTTAAAATCTACTCTCGTTCTATTTTGAGTAACTTTACTTTCCAAGAGTTTTATAAATACTTTGGGATGTACTTTGCGTATATCTCCGTCGAATTTAATATTATTATTCTCACTTTGGCAATGAGTTACATGAATGTGCCCCCTGTTTTCTGCCATATCTTCTCTGCATTTCTCCTTCTCTTTTCTAAGTTCATCTATTATCATCTCCTTCTCTTGTCTAAATTTCTGTATTTCAAGTTCCATTTTTCTTCGAGTAGCTTCTTCTGTGTCTCCTGACGCTTGATTACATGTTCGTTTCCATCTTTCTTGCAATTCTTTGTCTCTTCTTTCCATTTCTTGCATTAGCTTTCTTACTGTCTTTGTATTCTCCTCTTCTGCCACATTCATCGTACTCTGCAATCCTTCACTCAAATTCTGTCTTACCTCTCTAATTTCATGGTTATGTGACATAACATTTCTTTCTAAGTCTTTTAACAACTTACTTTGATTCTGTAGATTTCCATCAGTTTTATCTATTCTTTCTTCTAGTGTTTTCTGGTTTTCTTCTATTTTCTTTCCTAGATCCATGTTTAATTTGTCGTTATCTCTTTTTAGTTCTTCTCGTATCTCCTCCATTCTTCTATTGGTGTTTATTAATTCTCTCTTCACTTGTGCAATAATTTCTCTCTTCGTTTCCATATTTGTTCTTTTAATTTCATTGTTTGTTTTTTCAAATCCTTTCTCCATCATTTCATGCATCTTCGCCGACATCTTCATCATAGATTCTTGCATTGTATTGGAGTTTGTATCTCTTCTATCTCGAAATAACGTTCCTTCTCCTCCAGCTATCTCAGTATCCTGATTCCTTTCCGGAAATACATCAATCGTTTCATCTCCATCATTCTCATTTCTTGGTCCCAGATTTTCAAATCTGAATAAATAAATCTGTGGATCCTGACCTTCAGCTATCAATGCCTCTTCCAATCTTCTCACTAGTGTCAATTTGATTCCAACACTATCTAGTCCTCTTAAAATACATGCCTCTTTTAATTCATTTATCCTTAATTGATAAAGAGTTCTGCCCTCCATTGCAATATGATTAAAATGTACCAAATAAGCTGAATTATACAATTAAGTTAAGTCTACCAAATTAGCTAAACGAATGTCGCCCTGTTTTTTCTAAAATTTGGTGAAAGAATGCCGCCCTGTTTTCTCTAAAATTAGGTGAAAGAATGCCGCCCAATTTTCTCTCAAATTAGGTGAAAGAATGCCCCACGTTGGGCGCCAAATGTTATATTTGACTGTGACTGTTCATATTTAAATTATGCTTTGATTTATTTTAATTAATTATTTATTTTTTTCGCTGCTCAGTCGGGGTCGCAATCAAAATAACTCTCATCTCAGGTGGGATCAGATTGGGTATGCAACTCACATTACCATGTAATAGATATTTTAATAAATTTTTATTATCACACCAGAAAAATAAAATATAATGCTTTGACAAATTGTTAAAATTTGGTTGCACTGGCAACGACGCAAAATAGAAATATCGCAGTTCTATGTATACCAACAGATAACTACTTACAATGAAAACTGGGTAAATTATCCTTAAGTAGAATATAACCCAAAAAAAAATGAACAAGGAGAAGAATTATAAACTATTAGGTTATTATAAATATTTTGTTAATGTATGAAAAACTTTTAATAAGGATTATTACTGGATATTTCTGTTCAATAATATGGAAAATGACGTCACCTTCATATGGTAAGAATTAATATTATCTGTACAACCTACAATTCTACTTAACTTAACACTTTTTAGTTTGTTTAACGCAAAATTCGAAGTTCTACCTTGGTTTGGATTTTCAACAAATCCAATCCACACTGCTACTTGACGACACGTGCTACCCAGATAGCCAGGAATTGAATTAAATACAGAAATTGAACAATTAAATACAGGAACTTCAAGTCCAATTTTGGTAAGTAGTTTATAAATTCTGAGGTATATAATTTTATTCACTTACCAACTTGTGAAAACTTGTATTTCGTATCGATTTACTGTTTTATATCAATTAGTATCAGAATTTCTATTATTTTCTTCTCTTTTTCAGATTCAAGTCTCCAAAAATTATCGGCAACCCATTTTTTCTGTCGACCCAACACCTTGTCAACAAAAAAACTCTCCCTTCACAACCCCTTGGTTACCATCCTCCAATCATGATAATTGTTCAAATTTTAATTATTCATCACTGCATTTTATTGGATGTGATGTTTTTATGAAAACTTTAACAATATTAAAATTTCATATACCGGTATGTACAAAATGTTTATTTCGCTAGAACAAAGCATTACATTCTATTATATCTACAATTTATTGGTTTTTAAATAATTTTAGACAATACAGTGAATGATTCAATTCTCTGATTGCTCAATCCAAATAAATACTTTTATTTTAACACAGCCTTTGATTTTATCGAAAACTGTCATACAGGTTGTCCCAAATATTTTAATTATTGATATAAATTTTGAGATATAATTAAATGTGTGATATATACTGATATAGCAATGATGTAAGCTCCTACTGTAATTAAAATCCACAATAATATATATATATATATATATATATATATATGGGAGGAATTTTCTTGAATGAAGGTCCTTACTTTTCAATAATTTGTTTTTTGTTTGCCTAAAGACGCGTTTCGACTTGTTAAGTCATCTTCTGTTTCGGCTAGAATGTTACATTATGATTTATACATAATACATAAGTTAAAAAAAGACGTTACAAATTATTGTATATAAAATAATAAAACAATTACCTTAATAACAGTGTCAAAAACATAAAAACATGGAAGGTTAAAAATTAAAACTAAAATGCTGTGTACATTTTGTAGCTGTTGTCAGTAAACTAATTAAAATGTATTATTTAGTTTGAAGGTGTTTTTCCTCTTTTTTTTATGTTAATCATTTCTAGTACAGTTCTAACTTTTTCATTATTTTCTTTAGCCAATATTTTCACATTGTCAAAATCAAATTTATGCCCTGTATTCTTAGAGTGATTGGATAAAGCTGTTACATCAGTTTTTGAATACTTATGAGCTTGTATTCTTTTTTGGAGGTATTGTTTGCTTTGATCAATATATGTTTTATTACAATCTCCACAAGGAATCTGGTATACTGTGTGTTTTTGTTTATTTTTCGGAATGTTTGGTCTCATTTTTGAAAAAAATGTTTGGTTGGTGTTCTTTAATTTGTGGGAAACAGTTAAATTTTCTTTTTTATGGCTTTTGTTAATTTTTTCTGATAAACCGTGTACATATGGTAATGATATAAATGATGTTGGTTTTTTTGTGGTTTTTGATTTGAATTGTAGATTGCATGTATTCTTTTTTTAATAGTTTTGTTCACAAACGATAATGGGTAGTTATTTTCTTTAAGGATATTTCGGATTTTATTTAGATTGTTCTTTCTGAATTTAGGGTGAGATAATTTAATTGCTCTGTCAGTTAGATTTTTGATTACATTTTTCTTATGAGATAGGGGAGCATTTGAATAATAACTTGTGTACCTATGAGAAGCTGTTGGTTTTGAATACCAGTTGGTATTTATTTTACCTTCGTTATCGTATGAGATTGTTACGTCCAGGAAATTTATCGATTTTTCTCTTTCGTGTTCGATGGTAAATTTTAACCGTGGAGAAAAATTGTTAAATTTGTTTAAAATCTCATCGATTCTATCCACTGGTACACATGCTACTATATCATCCACATATCTCTTAAAGAATACCGGTTTAAAAGTAAGTGACTTTATTATTGTTTCCTCGACATATTCCATAAGAAGATTTGCAATTGTAGCTGCTATGGGTGATCCCATTGCTATGCCAAATATTTGTGAATAAAAGTTGGATTCATATTGAAAATATGTCGAGGATAAACACAATTCGGCCCCATTGAGAAATTCTGTTAAATTCAAAGTTGTACTGTTTTGGATATCGTTCCATTTTTCTTTTATAATGTTTAACGCTAATGTTGTGTCTATATTTGTGTATAATGATGTCACATCAAGAGATATTAACATATGATCTTTAGGTATTGTTTGGGTTCTTATGAATTTTACAAATTCCCATGAGTCTTTTGTGTAATATTCATTTTTTCCGATTATATTGATAAGTATGTTGGATACGTATTTAGACAAGTTATATGTAGCTGCTTGAACATTGCTTATAATAGGTCTTAAGGGAACTCCATTTTTATGTGTTTTGGGTAAACCATATATTGAAGGTGGTTGGGCATTGTGTATCGTTAACTTGTTTTTGGTTACCTTATCTATTTATTTTGATTGAAACCAATCATTTATTAATTTATTTACATTGTTTTGAATCTTTTCAGTGGAATTGAATCTTTCTTTTTTGTATGTTGTTGTGTCATTAAGTAGATTTAACATTTTTTCCCTATATTCTGTTTTTTTCATGATCACTGTTTTATGTGTCTTGTCTGCATATGTTATTAACATATGGTTATTTTGTTCAAGAAAATTTTTTGTTTTTTTAAAAAGTTCATTAAAAAATCGTGAATTACTTTTAAAATGTTTGTTGATGTTTTTTTTGAAATTTAGAATGATGTTGTTTACCTTGTACCTGATATCATTTTGGACACCTATTTCACAATTGTCTATTCCTGCTTCTAAGTTTGCAATAAGTAAATTTGTATGTATGTCATTTGTTTTATAATTGAAATTTTGGCCCAAGCTTAGAGTGTATAATACATCGTCTGGTATCCTTAAAGAAAATAACTACCCATTATCGTTTGTGAACAAAACTATTAAAAAAAGAATACATGCAATCTACAATTCAAATCAAAAACCACAAAAAAAACCAATATCATTTATATCATTACCATATGTACACGGTTTATCAGAAAAAATTAACAAAAGCCTTCAGAAAGAAAATTTAACTGTTTCCCACAAATTCAAGAACACCAACCAAACATTTTTTTCAAAAATGAAACCAAACATTCCGAAAAATAAACAAACACACACAGTATACCAGATTCCTTGTGGAGATTGTAATAAAACATATATTGGTCAAAGCAAACAATACCTCCAAAAAAGAATACAAGCTCATAAGTATTTAAAAACTGATGTAACAGCTTTATCCAATCACTCTAAGAATACAGGGCATAAATTTGATTGTGACAATGTGAAAATATTGGCTAAAGAAAATAATGAAAAAGTTAGAACTGTACTAGAAATGATTAACATAAAAAAGGATATAAATAGTATTAATAATAGAAACAATATTCGTAATTTGAATGTAATATATGATAGTCTCTTAAAATAACCAATAAATTGTTGAAAGCTTCTGCACCTTACTATAATATACACCTGTTAAATCAAGCAAACGCGCCCAGACTTACACCACATCGTATTAGTAAAAGAAAGAGAAAAAACACCTTCAAACTAAATAATACATTTTAATTAGTTTACTGACAACAGCTACAAAATGTACACAGCATTTTAGTTTTAATTTTTAACCTTTTGACACTGTTATTAAGGTAATTGTTTTATTATTTTATATACAATAATTTGTAACGTCTTTTTTTAACTTATGTATTATGTATAAATCATAATGTAACATTCTAGCCGAAACAGAAGATGACTTAACAAGTCGAAACGCGTCTTTTGGCAAACAATAAACAAATTATTGAAAAGTAAGGACCTTCATTCAAGAAAATTCCTCCCATATAAAATATTTAAATGGTCAAGAATACATTGCGTTCCAATATATATATATATATATATATATATATATATATATATATATATATATATATGAAGCAAAATGGTATTCTTGACGGTAGATAAATCAAAAATCTCTCAATATCTTAGGGATTCCGTCGTAAGTAGGGCTGAATGAAACTCTTATTTACTACCCAACGTTTCGAAAAATTTTATTTTCTTTTTCAAGGCTGAAATATGGACATGTTGGTACATTTCATTAATTAACAATTTTTCATACTTACGTGTAAAGTGAGTTAATAAATATTAAAATAGTTCATACTCGGAACAACAAAAAAAATATATTTTATGTATAGATACTTTTTAAGTACTAATTCAAAAGGATCTTTTTGATTTGAAGGAACATTATATGTCACAGTTTGAGTGACAGTTTTTTGGTTGAGACATAACCTAGTTGATGTGTTCAACTTTATGACTTAAGAGACAGTCTTCATTATTAGTAGCATGACTTGTCACTTAATCATGATCCTATGAACAAAGGAAGTCCTATATATCATATATTCTCCCTTGTCAACGAGCGAAAGTTGTAAGGTATAATACTCTCACTAATTACCTCACTCAATCTCACGATAACAAGAGTGAATGTAGTATATACACAACAACTCCGTTATAACTCATTAGTTATATAGATGTTTATATTTATAAGTTAGAAATATCTACAATTTGATTGTTCTTATGTTGTTCCGAGTATGAACTATTTTAATATTTATTAACTCACTTTACACGTAAGTATGAAAAATTGTTAATTAATGAAATGTACCAACATGTCCATATTTCAACCTTGAAAAAGAAAATAAAATTTTTCGAAACGTTGGGTAGTAAATAAGAGTTTCATTCAGCCCTACTTACGACGGAATCCCTAAGATATTGAGAGATTTTTATATATATATATATATATATATATATATACTACCCTTCTACTTTATTATATATATATATTCAAATATATATATTTATATATATATATATATATATATATATATATAAATATATATATTATTTTCTTTATTAAGTTAACCGATTTTTTCTTTCTGGTCTATTATAGCCTTTGAAAATGAAGACAATGCTCTTCGAAAGCTTGGGTAATGTACTATTTGATTCACTCTAACCTGTAAAGTTTTTTTGGCTGCTATCCCCACGAGTTTGAGGGTTTTTTTAACAAAGACTACTCTTTGATGTTTTATTTTTTAACTAGTTAGCCGTGACTAACTGCCAACTTTTGGTTTTTGGTTTATATATATATATATATATATATGTATATATATATAGTTTTCATTTTTATTTTAATTAATATAGATAGATATTTAATTGTTTATTGAATTTGTTTCATTAGTTAGCATTAACAATCAAGAAACATTTAGATGGTTTAAAACATACCAGAATTTATGTGAAGAATATACATGAAAATGTTATCAACATGCTGTGGAAGAAAAGTATTAAAATATTTATATAAACATGTAATTATTATACAATTTATAAACAGATAGACAGATTACATGGAAACAAGTTAAGCATCATCTTATGATAAAATGGCGTACGTACTTTTGAATTATTTATTTATTGAAATTAGGCCTTTTTGTTATTATTAAATATTTAATTTATTAACTAATTAAATAAAGTCCGTTATCTTTATATTTTAGATCGATCATTGCTGTGAATGTTCATCAAAATACGGAACTAAGCACTTATTCGAGTTTTTTGCTTATTATTGGCCAATAATAGTTTGAAAGAACACTGACCTGTTGCTCTGGAATTGGGATAACTCTACTGGACCCCAGGAATACTTCTCTGCAGTTCCAATACCAATTTCTGGAGAAATTCTGCTGGTTTTTTGCAGAACAACTGTGTCTGATTATCGGTGAGTACTACACAAGATTGTTTTTCATAGTTATGTTACAATTTATTAAGTTATTTAGGGAATTTCATAAAAATTTCGGGAACCCTCTAACACACAGTCCACACCTTTCGACGCCACTTCTCATAATCTACGCTTCCTCTCGATCTTCACTTTTTTTCAACAAACAAAGCCTTTTGTTTGTTTTCAGGTCACTATCTCCCAAAGTTTGTTTCAATACTTGTTGATTGCAAATTTTATCTGTCATTTTGTTTCTAACCAATCAGATATTATCCTATGCAATTGAATTATTTGATTTGGGTTTACTTAATAGAAAAGTTCATAAATATTCTATTTCACATTTCTAATACACTTGTAGAGAGTCTTTTGAAATTTAATCATACAAATAAATTAGAGTTGGTTATATACATAGATGTTGTTTAAATAGTTCTATCTAATATTGTCATAAACAATCTATTACTGTTACAATTATATAACTTAAATCATAAATCCTTTTATGTATTCTCCATCTAATTCTTGTATTAACTTATTTCTACTAACGCAATTAATAAATTATTATTTAATCCTATGTTCATTTTACAAACATATATCATTTTCTTTATGTTTAATTGTTTATCTATAAAAAACTATACTCCTTATTCTAATAAACATTTATATTTGTATTCTAATGTAACTACTTATATCTAAAATTCTCTTGACTTGATTATATAATTGTTTCTTTTTAGGTGAACAGCTGATCACGTTACAGAAGATATTCTTCGTCTTAGGCAACTTTATTTACATCATTACATTGGTTAGGCAATCTCTATATTTTATATTATTATTGAGGTAATTTCTTTATTTATTATATTGTTATAGGCTATTATTTAATATATCTTTACTTGATATGCTTTTGAATTAAGAAAAGTGTTTCCTTTTTAATTGTGTTTTCTCAAATTATATTATTTTCATACATTTTCATACTAGCAACATATTTTTATAGAACTAATTCTCTTAATATCTATGATATCTGATTCAATATATATATATATATATATATATATATATATATATTTAATTATTTTGATTTTCTTTATTCATTCGTTTCATAATGTTTTTTCATTTTTTCAGAATGATTATTAAAAAAATAATTTTTTAATCTTATTATTTTATAGAAATAAATTTAAATTTTTCATGATATAGTTCATTTTCTTTTAACCTACCTGCTAGCTCTTATTTTTTTATAGAAGAGATTATTTTCCTATCTCCCCTCGTATGTGTCATGAGATTCTCAATCTCACGTGGGCTGCAGTTCCGTTTCCTCTCACTATTCGATGGTAATAGATAAGCGACATCTACTATTGAAAATAAACAACACAGGGAATTCGAAAACAACACGGGAACATTTATTCATAATATAAAACAATACGGATAAAATCTTAAAACGAACGATAGTATGAAACAGAAATAAAATAATAAACAAACAAATGTGATCGATCATAGGCCTTTAAAGAAGTTGTTATAAATAAATACAGTTATGGGAACGCATATGGTAATAGGACACCGCTAGACTGCTGAATTGCAATCTCACGGATTGTTTTCTTTATAACGTTTTTCATTATCACATTTAGATTTTATATAGCTTCCTAGTTGTAAAGTCTCATTTCAGTTTGTAGAAATAAAAGTTATTTTTTAAAAGGTAGTTTATATTAACTACGAATTTAATTATACTATAATAATAATAATAACTTTATTCAAAAATATGGTTTTACAAGAACATTACATGAAGTGAATAAAGTAGGTTGGCGATAAGTGTTATTACACTTGTTTCGCAAAAAATACAATTTAATCATATATGGTCACATAATAATAATAACAATAATAACAACTTCATTCAAAAAAAAATATGGTTTTACAAGAACATTACATGGAGCGAATAAAGTAGGTTGGCGATAAGTGTTATTACACTTGTTTCGCAAAAAATACAATTTAATCATATTCAATGGTCACATACAATAATACTAGTTATTGAATTCAATATAAAAAAAACACTATAAATTATATGTATAAAATTGAATCAACGACACATAGAATTTTAAATTATAATTAGGCCTAAATACAGTAGAACTATGCATATAATCCATTGGAGTGAAGTCAATACAAAAATGTTATATACTACAAACAACATGAACGAACTACAGTACCTAGTATCACAAAATAAAATGCCATAAAAATAATATTTATTTACCATTTTAGGACATATAATACTACAGATAAATTAAAATGTTAGTAGGTTACAACAACGATTTTAATATGGGTAAAAGTGTGAATGATAAAATATATATAAAATGTAATAAAATAACAATATTTTTTGAGGCGTATTTATATTTAACACACATGGAAATGGGATAGAGGTAAAAATGTATACGAAATATAACGAGGAAGCTTTTTGGTCAATATCGATTGGTTAAAATAATCATTCTCAAAATACTCGAACTTTAGATCTCTTCATGAACATTTTCAGCTGTTTTTTGAATTGGAATGAGTTGGGTATAGCGCGAATTGTTTCAGGTAAAGTATTGAACATATTTGGAGCGTTATAAGAAAAACTAGTTCTCAGCAGTGATTTTGTTATTTGTGGTATTACATAGTTATTTCTTTGTCTAGTGTTATAGGTATGTTTTGGTAAGTTTGACGAGTGTTTTCTTGTATAGTACTTCATGCTGACATTGTAGTAGTAGAGTTGTTTAAGGTCGAGTACCTCTGATTCTTGAAATAGTAGATCACTTGGATATCTTGAGTTTTTATTTAGAATAATTTTCAGGAATCGTCGTTGTAGAACTTCAAGGGGTCGGATGTGGGATTTTAGTGCACCTCCCCATGCTAATAAACCATATCGAAAATGACTTTCAACGAGCGCATGATATAGTGTGAGCAAATGATGAACAGGAAGGATTTTTTTCATGTATCTTAATTTATATAGGATACATTGTAGTTTTTTGGCTACGTAGTTGATGTGTAAGTCCCATTTCATGTGCCAGTCTATTATGACTCCTAAGTACTTTATGTTACTTTCGGCTGTAATTGTAAGATTGTTTTTACCATCGAGGATGTTGAGCTGAGTAAAGTGAATAAGATTTGTTTTATTACAACTGAAAGGTAGGAAGTTGGTTTTTTGAAAGTTTATAGTTAGCAACCTGCTTGCAAGCCATTTTTTAATGATAATAAAGTCTGTTTCTACTATTTCTTTTAGTTCTGTCCAGGTATCGGCCTCGTAGAAAATCGCGGTATCGTCTGCGAAATCGATAATATTACCTCTGCTTTTCACAGAAAACAGTCCATTCATGTAGATGTTGAAAAGTAGGGGTCCGAGGACCGTACCTTGAGGCACTCCACATTGTACGACTAACGATTTACTGTCGACACCGTTTATTCAGACTGTCTGATACCTATTCGTAATATAACTTTTGAATAGATCTAAGCAAGTATTTCTGATACCGATGTCCTCCAGCGACTGAAACAGCAACTCGTGGCTAACAGTATCAAATGCTTTCGATAAATCAATGAAAACACATAGACAGGGTTTGTTGTTGTTTAACGAGTTACATATTTTTTCAGTAAGCGTCAAAATAGCATCTTGAGTGGACGTTTTTTCTAGAAAACCATATTGTCTTTCGGAAAGTATGTTATATTTATTTATAAAATTTTGTAGTCTGTTTTTTAGAAGTTTCTCAAATATTTTTGATAAGTGGGTGATTAATGAAATGGGTCTATAATTTTCTGTCAGTTTTTTGTTACCTTTTCTATATATTGGAATGATAACTGAATGTTTAAATGCCCTAGGCCAGATACCAGTTTCTATGCATTTGTTGAAGATGTAAGTTAACGGTTCAGTTATTAATGGCGCGATAACTTTGAGCGTTTCCGTTTTGATTTCGTCTGATCCCACGGCTTTGTGGTTTTTCAACTCTTGAATAATGCTGTTTACTTCAAGTGTGTTTGTGGGTAGGAGAGTAATTGAGTTTGGAAGGGAGGGTCTATTGATTTTGTAGTTAGGATCTGGGTTTATATTTTGAGGAAGTCTTTTCCCAGTGCCATTGAATGAGGTATTGAATTCGTTTGCGATGTCCTTAGGATTTGTTAATAAGTCTCCTATTTCATTTTCAATATTATCAATAGAGATCTTCGATTTTTTGGTGTTACTTACTTCTTGAACCACGTTCCATAAAGCTTTTGTGTTTGATTTTTTGAGTTCGATTTTGTTTTTATAGTATTTGAACTTAGTTTTTTCAATTAGAGTCGACAATTTGTTTCTATATTTTTTGTATTGTAGTTTTAGTTCGTTGTCATTTGGGTTTCTTCTCAAAAGTTGAGCCATTTTATTTTTTGTGGTAGTTGAGGTAAGTAAAGCATTTGTCATCCAAGGAGCGATCTTCGTGTTTTTCCTTTCACGTTTTTTTGTATATGTACAGCCGTCTATATATTTTTGAAGTGTTTCAATGAAAGTATTTGTTGCATTGTTGGGATCTGGATTCAAGTATAAGAAATCCCAAGATTTTTGTCTGATTATATTTTCAAGTTTTATTTCATCTATGTATTTCACTATTTCTCGTTCCTTGGGGCATTTGGTCTTTTCCAGTACTATCTGTTGAGAAATGATCAGTAATGTCGGTTTGTAATACTAGGGGCAGCATTTGATCGAGTACGTTGAGTCTGGATTTTAAAAATATATGGTCAATGCATGAACTACGTCCACCCTGTATTCTTGTTGGATTATTAATCGTGGAAATGTAACCGAATTCGTTAAGTGTGTTGTTATAGTCTGTATTATATTCATTATCCTCTAGTAGGTCGATATTCAAATCACCAATGAAAATGTTATAACTTTCTGGTTGGAATGGTGAACTCTCAAAGTAATGTTGAAGACTGATAACGAATTGATCGAGATTGCTTTTTGGAGATCTATATATAGCATTGATAAGAAAGTTGTTCTTGTCATTGAGAATGATTTTAATTTGCAACATTTTGCTTTCATTCAAAGGTATGATTGAGTATGTATAATTATAGTCTGATTTTATGTATACAACAACTCCATCGTTTTGATTGAAATCCTCCTCGTTATATAATTTGTTGTATCCCTCTAAATTATATATAAATGCAATTGAAATAAATTATTGAACAGTGTAACAAAATATTCATAAACGTTCAACACAATCATAAAATAAATATACGCTAGTTCATATTGTCTTTTCGAACGTGTTTAATTTCGGTTGGAATGGAATGATCAAACGCACTAGTTCTAGTCACGAGAACGTATTTCCCGAACATCTGATTACTTATATCAGTTTTACGTGTGTTGTGAAAACATTTAGTTTTAGAAATTAAACTCGCTGATTACGAGTTCAAATACTTATTTCCATTGATTATATAATTGAAATTTGAAGATTTCAATATGGAGGTGTTTCCAAAATGGACCATACACGTACCAATAATTTTTAATAAGTGATTATGATGATATGAAACATGATATTGTTTGAAATTGTTCATAAATATTAGGTAAGTAACCCTTTGAATATAGATTTTCTACTCACTGTTAAATCATACTTTGCTTTCGAAATTTATAATGGTAGCGTCCTTTTTTGCTTGTTTCACACCCTTGTCTTCTCCTCCGATTCTGGTAAGACTCCCCTTTGTTTGATACCTGTCACTCCTATTTATAGGCTCGGTAAAGCCACAGGTGACTAGATCGAAAAATTGACATTTCTAGAAAATTCGAATTTTTCGAATTCGAATTTTCTTATCGATAAAATATCGTGGAAAACCAATATTGCCACGAGGTTCTTCACAATTTTCCCTTTCTATTCATGTGCTGCATATTTCGTTTCGCAGAAGTTTTTAAAGCACTAATAATGTTTTTCTCGCACTTAGTAGGAAATTTTATCCACGCGCTTTTTCACTATTTCTCGGAATCAATTTTAGCACTGAAACCTTATAATTCCTGTTAACAAAGTTTTTCTTTTATACATGACTTCTGTTTTTTATTTTGAATCATTGTAATCTTACAAGATATAGCCTTACATTTTGTGAATTACATATTATTCTAAATTAAATATATCAGCTGTAATTATTAGCTTTTTAAATATTACCTTGTTTATTTCAAATTGATCTAATTCATATTATGATTTATGCAATAAGTAATGATCTTTTCCTTTCTTTTTAGCAAAACTTACACACTAATAATATTTACAAGAATCTACACTTATTACTGAATACCAAAAGGTCTTTAGAAGGAGATTTGCATCACGAAAGCATTATATAGGTATCGTTACTACAAATGCACAGCTGTTATATGTACTGTGAGTATTTCTTTTCATAGTAGACGTGGCTTATATCTTTTGAGAATCTTCCACAATTATATCGTTCTCGATTAGTGGTTTCGAGTGGTAAATATAATTCTTTAGGTCTTACTTGTTATTTCCTAGCAATAATTTTAGATTTCTGTTCTCTATACGTTCTAGGTTTGAGAATCAATTACATATTTATTGTTGGTCTGGCAAATTAACCTCTTTGAAAGAAATTATTAATTTATAACCACTACAATAGTTGGTTTGTTTTTATCTGATGTTATTTTTATAGCTTTCTTATTGTCTGAGGTTGATAAAGATATTCCAATCCCAATATATATATATATATATATATAAACCAAAAGGGTATTAAAGCACTTCATACTCGGAACAACAAAAAAATATTTTATATATAGATACTTTTCAAGTTTAACTAATATAAAAGGATCTTTTCGATGTTTGAGTGACAGTTTTTTGGTTGATATATATATATATATATATATATATATATATATATATATATATATATATATATATATACATTATACAACCTTGTTTGATTCTTCCTGTAGAACTGCTTCCTGGCACAGAGCACATATACTTAAAATCACCTTTACTCATTACAAGTTTTGAAACGGTTTGAAAGACAACTGTCAAAATTGTAATGAGTATATGCGTAATTGTGAATGTGGTTAAATATAAGTTACTCGTTGTAAATCACTGTAGGTTTAAATATCTTTTAATATATGTTACTCTATGTATTAGAAACAAATCATAATCCAAGTATGATAAAAATATACGATATTTAGTTTGAAACATATATTCACGAAAATTAAAAATATAATGATACCGACTAACGAACTTAACAGTAAGAATGCCAAGACTTCTCTGTTCACGTTTTTTTTTGTGGAGCTGCTCCGTGACGATTCTGTAAATCACCGACGAGCGAACTCTGCAATTCTCTTTAATGGTACAGCTATCAGTGGTGTCGATTACAGTCGGCCACGCTACTGGGTACACGCCCTCGTGTCTAGAAGTCACATAACAAACCTGTTGAAATATAATCTATTTTAATACTTAATCAAAATTTCAACTAGGACTCATTCATCATCCTTTCAGTTTTTCGATTAGTTAGTAAGGGTTACAACTTTCACACGACAATCATTCGTTACTCAGTCATTCATTGAAATCAGTAAAACAATGCTTTAACGCAACCCATTTCGTTAATGAATTTTGCAAAGCCCGGCTTTTTGTAAACACTTCGTTCACCTCTACATGATCCCTTGATCATATTTTTGTTTTATTTATCTATAGATACATTTCGTTTTATTTTTACTAGCCTTACTCGAAATAAGCTTGAAGCGTAAAATGACAATACATAATCAAATATACTACAACCTATCTGACTTATAATATATATATATATATATATATATATATATATATATATATATATATATATATATATATATATATATTATTTTTGACTTACAGTATATCTCGGGTCTATCGCGAATTAACCAAAGTTATACTGAAACACGAACCAACAACATGACATTGAAACTAATATTTACTTTAAAGAAAAATTTGCAACAACAAAAAAAATAACTAGATATGTATCATCACTTTTCTTCATTATATTGCATCTTGTGCAGATCCTTCTTCGGATTCTGAGCTTACGCTCACACTATAAGGCTTTAATCTATCAAGGGATACGATTCCCTGATATTTATTTTGCGATCTTGTTGATCCTATGTTATCTTCAATCATAAATCTATCATGATCTAAAACCTTTGTAATAACATACGGACCAGTATATTTTGGCAAGAGCTTTTTACTTTGACCATCATTTGAAGCTTGTATACTTCTTACTAAAACTTGATCGCCAAGACTAAACATATGTCCCTGAAAACTCCGTGCGTCGAATCGAGCTTTACTTTTGCTCTGATTTCTATCAATAACTTTTTTTACAGATTGTCGAGTTTTCTGTAAGTCGCTATCGCACATTTGTTTTACTACTCCATTAGCTAAAACAGCATTAGCTACACCTCGTGGTGCATACCCAAAAAGTAATTCGTACGGAGACTTATGTGTAGTGGAATTTACACTCGTATTCATCCCCCATTTTACTTTTTGTATACTTTCATCCCATCTGTCCTCTTCGTCCGTTGAAGCTGACAGTGAGGACAAAATGGTTCTATTGTACCTGTACATCGTAACATCCACGATGAAATAAGTATTCACATCAACATGAAAAATATAGTTTTACTCATTAATTGAATTACAAAAACTATTTTAGTGGTACAACATGACATTAACGAATTTCATTCAGTTGACATTAAAACGTCAAAATTAAAAAATTAACTTTCAAAAAGAAAACACTTGGCGGTCTGTCATTCTGAATAAAAAGTATTGTTCGAACATCCCGGCCACCTTGAAACACTGTTTTCAACTAAAGTTCATGAGGAAGAATACACAGCCGATTTACGGCACGACGATAAAGTCCATTAGCAGTTTGGACGTCTACAACTCGAACAACTCCATCGTCTCCAGGGTATGTGTTGACGATCCGCCCCAGAGACCATCTGAGGGGTGGTAGCTTGTCGTCTTTAAGCAGCACTAGCAGATCAGGTTTTATCTGGACGTTGGTGGAAGATTTCCACTTCGTTCTCACTTGGAGTTCGGATAGATATTCTTTACTAAAGCAGTTCAGCTGAACAGTTTTGATTAGAAGAAGAAGTGCATTGTCTAGCTCAGAAATTTTTAACGAGCCTAGATGCCGTGCGACATTTTGTGATTTAATGTTATAGATAAATCTTTGAACAAATGCAGTTATTCGCAGTAATTTGGAGAAATTTGAGATATGGTTAATTAAAGCTAGAATGCAATCGAAGTTAGAAACTGTTATCAGGGCTGAAGATACTGTTTTTCTTTCAGGAATATCTATATCGTAATTGATTTTGCTGGTACCATTCCAAGAAGTGTTGTCGGTTAATAAGAATGGTGGGCCATGCCACCATAGTGTGCAAAACTCTAGATTTTGAGGAAGAACACCTCTGGATAGAAGATCTGCGGGGTTCTCTGTCCCTCTGACATGATGCCAATTGTTAACATCAGACAAGTTTTGAATTTCGCTGACTCTATTAGCAACGAATTTTTTCCATACGGTGGGTTCGGCTTTGATCCATGATAGAGTGATTGTTGAGTCTGTCCAATAAAACGTATTATGAAAATCAATTTTCAGTGTATTACAAGCTTTATCCATTAAATTAGCTAATAGGACAGCACCACATAATTCCAACCGGGGAAGGCTTATTTGCTTTAGAGGAGCTACTCGCGACTTTGAACATAGTAGACTAACAAAATATCCACGATTGGCTATTAAACATCTTATATAAAGAACTCCTCCATAGGCTTTCTCACTCGCATCGGAAAACCCATGGATTTCTATAACGGAGTATTCAGAGCAGACACAATTTCGAGGAATTTTGAAATTGTTTATTTGAATTAGATTTTCTTGGAATTTTAACCAATTTTGTTTCAATGGCTCAGGAACTTCTGCGTCCCAAGATTGTTTCAACTTCCAGAGCTCTTGGATAAACAGTTTTCCGAAAACGATAATAGGGTTTATCAGTCCTAATGGATCATATATCTGACAGATTACGGACAATATATTCCGCTTGGTAACAGTATGATCATGGGCCGTGGAAACTGAGTATTGTAAAAAATCGTTGCTGGCATTCCAGTATATGCCAAGGGTTTTATTATTTTCGTTGTCTCCGATAGTAATAAAGTTTGTTTCTAAAGTAGTATTAACAGAAAATTTATGTAAGATTGAATTGTCGTTACACAACCATTTTCTGAGTTCGAAACCTGACTTCTTAAGTAATTCTGAAATGTCTTTTTGAATTTGTACTATTTCGTTTTGGGTGTTAGCTCCCGTTAAAAGATCATCTATATAAAAGTCGTTTTTTATAATAGAACTCACTACAGGAGCATTTTTCTCGTTGTCATTAGCTATCTGTAATAGCGTTCTTACAGCTAGATAAGGAGCAGCAGCTGTACCGTAGCTGACTGTTCTGAGTAAATAAGTTTTTAGTGGTTTGTTTATATCTGATCTCCAAAATACTTTTTGATAACACTGATCTGAAGGATTTACCAAAATCTGACGATACATTTTAGATATATCACCGGCTATTACAAATTTATGAGTTCTAAATCTCGCAAGGATGTCAAAAATGTCATTTTGCAGTGCTGGTCCTACGTATTGGACATCGTTAAGTGACAGTCCACTGTCAGTAGGACAACTCGCGTTAAAAACAACACGACATTTTGTTGTAAGACTCGAAGATTTTAGAACGGCATGATGTGGTATGAAATACCCGTCATCTTTCTCAGATTCGTCTTCTGAGAGTTCCGACATATGCCCTAGATTTTTATATTCTTCCATGAAGTGGATATAATGTTCGCGTAACTCACGGTTTTTTATTAATCGTTTTTCTAAATTAAAAAATCTACTCTTTGCAATATCTTTTGACCTGCCTAGTTCTGAGAGGTTATCTTTGAAGGGAATTCTTACAACGAATCTACCTGTTTCATCTTTGGTTGTTGTTCTTTCAAAATATTCTTCACAGTATCGATTATCTTTCGACGTTATTGATTTATTATGGTTATTATTTACGTTTTCTAAAGTCCAGAATTTTGATACCAAGTTATTTATTTCCTTATCACTGTCAGTGGCTAAATATGTTACAGAAGTGTCAGACTTACATCCAATATTCCCAGCTATTATCCATCCAAACTTAGAATTGTGTAGCATAGGCAGATTTGTTCCTAAAGTTCTTTGACCTACAGTTAGAACTTGCCAAAATATATGTGCACCTATAAGTATATCAATCTCACTGGTTTCATTAAATGTTGGATCAGCTAAATTTAGATTATTGGGAATATTTAAACATTTATTATCAAACGATGCTTTTGGCAATTTACCTGTTATCTGGTTAATAACTAAACAATTTATATCTACATTAAAACTGTTATGCAAAGACATAATTTTGAACTGTGTTTGATTTTTGATGTTAATCAAACCTTCACCCACTCCTTTCACAGTATGTATAACAGGTTGCATAGCCACTCCCGCTTTATTACAAAAGGATTCAGTCACAAAGTTACTCTGGGATCCGCTATCTAAGAGAACTCGAGCTTTAAATGTATTGTTATTAGCTTTTACATTAACTATAGCCGTTGATAAAAGTACTTGGAACGCCACTGGTCGAACAATAAAGCAGGCGTCGTAGGATGTATAATGAGTTGCAGACTCTGAATTTGAATCACTGACGTGCGACTCTTCTGTTATGGCGTTTGTCTGACTGGATGCTTGATTATTATTATCCAAATGTATGAGTACATTATGTTTTTGCCGACATTTAATGCACTTTCTAAATTGACATTTTTCTGTCTTATGTTTTGGGCTAAAACAATTCAAACACAGGTTTCGTTTTTTAGCTTCAGCGATTCTATCAGGTATTGAGTATTTTAAAAATGCTTCGCATACATACATCGTATGATTATTATTACAAAAATAACATTTAACCTCATCGCTGTACAAAGAGTAACTTGCATTTTGTTTTTTGAATTTATCGTATTTCATGATCCCGGTATTTTTGTTTTTATTTGGATTGTCGGAACTTAATTTTTCTAGTATTTGACAGCGTTCATTCAGAAAATTTTGCATGTCTACCATCGTTGGTAATTCATTTTGTATTTTGTAGGATTCCCATTCACGTCGTGTAATTGCATCGATTTTTTGAGTAATGATATAAATGATTAAACGATCCCACGCTTCTATATTTTCGCCTAGTGATTTTAATGAGAGTAAATGATCATTAATCGTGTCTGTTAGGTTGCGAAGTTCGCTATGTGACTCTATTTGTATTTTAGGTCTTTCAAAAATACTTTTAATATGGTTATGTATCATGAGGTTTTTATTTTCATATCGACCCTTTAATAACTGCCACGCCACTTGGTAGTTTTCGGAAGTCATGTCTAATTTAGCAATAATTTTGCGCGGTTCGTCCCCTAGAGATGTTTTTAAATGATAGAATTTCTCAATATTACTCAATGAGTGATTGCCGTCTACAAGTGCGTGGAACAAATCTCTAAATTCCAACCATCTGTCATATTTTCCGTTGAAAATTGGCAGTTTAATAGTTGGAAGTTTGATATTACGGTGAACACTCCCTGAGCTGATCACAGAGCCATTTTCAGAAGGGTTATTATTTTTTCTTTCACATAATTTTTTATGAAAATTATCAATTACAACATCCGCTTTTGAAGTTGTGGAAAAGAACAAATTTTCAAAAAATGATCTTTCATTTTCACTTGTGTCGCAATCAGGATTAAGTATGTCTATTTCGTTTTGAATTTCATTGAACGTATCGAAACACCCTTTTATTATGTCTAGTCTGTTACTTAATTCCTTGACTATATTTTCATTTAAATTATTTACATCTATACTGTTTAGAAAAGTCTCAAATCTAGTTAGTGATGTTTTAATTTGGCCTCTTTTTTTGGTCAAAATGTTTAACTGTGCCTTCATTGTGACAATTAATAGTATTAAGACGTTTTTTTTTTGAATCTGAGAACAAATTACAGAATCAAGGTGACTGTTTAGATAATATAAAAAATCGCGACGGTACCTATAAAAATCTACAGAACAGTATAACTATTCAGAATATTATATTTGGACAGCAGGTATTCAAGCTGTTTCATCAGCCAAATAATGTCAATGCCAAGTACAAAGTATTCTCAATAACACGAAAATATGAATAAATGATAGGATATAAAATGGAGTCCGCTCACCCAATTATCTCCTATTTCGTTCGCAGTCTTACTTCGTTGTAGTTATCGTCTACAAAGAAATTCTTTCGGAACCGGCCAGGTGCTAGCTGCATATATTTAAGTGTAGACACTTTTACACTTTACCAGTTCATATCGGCTTCGTAGGACCAAAATTATGTACATCGTAACATCCACGATGAAATAAGTATTCACATCAACATGAAAAATATAGTTTTACTCATTAATTGAATTACAAAAACTATTTTAGTGGTACAACATGACATTAACGAATTTCATTCAGTTGACATTAAAACGTCAAAATTAAAAAATTAACTTTCAAAAAGAAAACACTTGGCGGTCTGTCATTCTGAATAAAAAGTATTGTTCGAACAGTACCTTTCAACTTGACCATTGGCTCTGGGAGTCCCAGTTGCATTCAACACATGTTTTATGTTTAGATTATGACAATACTCTTCAAACTTTTTGGCCGTCTAACAAGAGCCACGATCACTTATGATCCTTCTAGGTACTCCAAAGTTTGCAATAACTTCATCTAAAAAACTGATCACTGGACCACCTTTTGTTGATTGCACCGCTTTCATAAAGAGGAATTTCGTAGAAGCCTCGACAATTACAATTAGGTACATATTTTTCCTCTTTGATTTAACGAAGGGACCTAAATGGTCAATATGGAGCGTATCGAAGGGCGCAGAAACGTTTTCTATAGGATGAAGGAAACCAGGTTGACGTCCACTTGATTGTTTATTGTACAGACAATCTAGGCAGCAAGATATGTATTTCTTTACATATCTGTGCATGCCTGGAAACCAGTATGATTTAGAAACTGTAGACAACGTTTTGTCTACAGCCATATGGCCACCAGCATCGTGAAAATGCATAAGAATTTGACTTCGAACGGCTTTTGGAACTACCCATTTAAGTCCACTTTCAGTTTTTCTATAAAGACGATTTTTGTCTTGACAATACTCTGTGTGAATTTTTCGATCTTCAGTATCTTCTGGAGGTTTATTTAGTGTATTTAAAATTAACTTGCAGCGTTCGTCAGTCAGTTGAGCAGTAAGAAGCCAGTCTTCGTGATTAATATTCACAAGATTTGTAGCAATAATTTGATTGCCATCCAAAAAAATATCTTGACAGATAGGACTTCGACTGAGTGCGTAAACATGCGCCATTTCAACACCAGGACGATATTCTACTTCAAAAGTAAATTCCTGAATTGACAACCACCATCTGCCAATTCTGGGAATTAAATCTCTTTTGGTCAATGTCGTCCTAATGGCACTACAGTCAGTCACAACTTTAAATTTAATTCCAATTAAATAAACTCTAAAATGTTTCAGAGTGTTTACAACCGCTAGAGTTTCTAACTCATATGAATGATAACGTGTTCTTCTTTTGTCGTTTGCCGCGAAAAATACATACAAGGTAGTAGGGGGTTATCTTGTTGTTTTTGTAGTAGTATTCCTCCTACACCCCACTTTGAGGCATCGCAATGTACTTCGGTCGGTAATGGCATTTAGAGAGACGCAAAGTAAGACCGGAATATGACAAGGCTTTTAAAACGTCTTCGAGGTTATCAATGCCCTCTTGAAAACTCTGAGCAGGTAAAAGCACATCATCCATATATGCTAAAGCTTTACCATACCTCATATTTCCCAGAACTTTGTTAATAGTTTTCTGGAAAACCGTCGGTCCATTTGCAACACCAAAGGGCATTCGAACATATTGAAAATAGCCGTCTGGGGTCACAAAAGCAGTTTAAGGGATGGACTCAGGTTCCATCTCAATTTGGTGATATCCACTTGCTAAATCCAAGCTTGAAAAAAAAGGCAGTTTCGAAGTTCTTCCAAAAAATCATCCACCCGTGGAAGTGGAAATCTATCCTTGATAGTTTTTGCATTGAGCGATCGATAGTCTTTTCTTTCACTGTGTGCTAAACGATATGGTCAGTATACAACAGGCTTTATCATCAGTAAGTTTCATGGACATTTTTAGGGTGTCTGTTTTACCTAAATTTTTAGTACCATGTGCAAAACATGACTGGAATTTATTCAATAAATTTATCAAAACAGTTATCTGTTCTGAGGTCAGTTGATCATTATATGAAATGTCGTTAGCAGTAAACAGAGGCCGTTCCTCATCTATTTGACTTAACATAACGTTTATGTTTGTATCAACAATAATTTCTTCAAAACAGTTAACTGAGCGAACTAAAATTTGATTTTTACTAACCCTGAGGTCCTTATTAGAAACATTAGCTAGCGTGATACAACCATCTTGTCCATTAGTTATGCATTCATCAACAAAGTATTCATTTGCTGGAATTGGTCGTAACCCACCTGGTATATAAACGTCGTCAACACTCCCACCATGTGACATCACAGCTATCAGTGCAACCATTTTTGCTGGTATAACAGTATTTTCTTTAGCCCACAAGGGAATTTTTCTTACTGGAATATCTAAAGTTTTTGAGACATCATTAGGTTTTGGAATAATGCGTACGTTTTTACCGGACACAATCATCATTACTTCTGACTGGTTTAACAAACTCTGCCCAATTATGACAGGTATAGATTGAATATTATCAGGGACTACAAGGTAATTAGCACTGATTTTCACCAAATCGATTTTCAAGGAAACTTTTCCCCCTCCAATCACCGGCACACTCGACCCACCATAGCCTGATACTGTTAAAGTGCTTGGTGTAAAGTCAAGTTTGGCTTTCTTTGCAAAACTTTCCCTAATTAACACGGAACCGCAACCTGTATCAACATAAGCACGGGTAGGTTCTTTATTTACTGTACAATCAAAAAAATAAGACTGATTAATTGGAAAATTTCCCTCCACTACATGATTTTTAACTTCAGTGTGAGACTTTCTACAATCGTTTGCAAAATGTCCCAAGCGTTTACAGTTTGTACATTCTACTTTTACTTTTGGACAATTTGGTGAAATATGTCCCCTTTCATGACAATTGAAACATTTAGTTTTCAAATTCAAGTTTTCTAAGTGAGGTTTTCGCTTTTGTGGCAGCTCTCGATGACGACGTTCATCATGTCCCGCCACTGGGAAACGTTTTCCAAATGAGAACCTGGACGTACCGGGCACTGGTGAGGTAAACCTCTTTCGCTTAGAAACATGAAAGGTATTACGTAAATCGGTATTTGACCAAACACTTTGTTCGTTTTTCAACGAAGACAAATACTCGCAGTACAATTCATCGGGAGCATTGTACCTGCCTGCTCTAGCACCTGCTTGAATAGATGTATCCCTTATCCCGTCAATAAGGCACGATACTGCTTTTTTACCTGTAATATCACAAGCACTCAACAGGTCCATTTTATCGAAATAATATTTGTCCCAATTTTCGTTTGACTGCTTGGTTCTAGTTAATAATTTACGCAGAGCTGAAGCAAAATCATGATGATCCGGAAAACTTCTGGTAAGAAGGACTTTCCACTCTTCCCAGTTCATATTATAGTTTTTAAGGTTATTATACCACTGGCGAGAAAGACCGGTTAACCTATTTTGCATATGAAAAATAATACCATTTTCATCCCAATTGTTTATATTTCCCAGCTGCTCGATTTTTTCTATACACTTTGGAATACTTAGATTTGGATTACCGGGCTCAAATTCAGGGATGCATTCAGATTTTACGAACATTTTCGGAACTTGAGATTGTTGTCGCGGAACCTGGTTTTCAATTAACCTCGATACGGTATCTAAATGTTCCGGAGGCGCACTTTCTTCCTGTATTTCCTCATCAACTGGTAGAGAAGGTGTAGAAGATACACGTTCATTTAATTAACTCGGTTGTATACTTCTATCTGACCTTTTTGAATGAGATTTGTTTCTTTTAAATCTTTTATTTTTTTTACTATGTTTATAATTATAATCGCTTGAGCTTTTACTAGAATCTGATTCCATTTTTAAGATTTAAAAAGAATAATATAAAAAATGTCAAAAATTAAAATACTAACCGAATACTGTTTACCGGAACTGATTTTAATAACAGCTTTTAATTTACCAAACCTTTTTAGTAAATATAAAATAATCGAATGAATATTGTCAATAACCGCCACAAAGTTGTTTATATAATAATAATTGTAAACAGATACATACAATTTTTGTTCCTATTTAGTGGTCGACACAATATTTGCTTTATCGATTCGTAACGATAACTAAGCACTATAACTATAAACAACGCCACACTCAATTTTAACTGCACAAGAAACTTTTAACTAGCCTAAAAACGTTTTAAAGTCACTACTCTTATTCGGATTTGTGTTTTATATTCCATCGTTGCTTTATTAGAAACAAATCATAATCCAAGTATGATAAAAATATACGAAATTTAGTTTGAAATATATATTTACGAAAATTAAAAATATAATGATACCGACTAACGAACTTAACAGTAAGAATGCCAAAACTTCTCTGTTCACGTTTCTTTCAGCGTTGCCACTTCGATTTTTAAAATCGTACTGAATTTTTTTTGAAAAGGTACTGAATTGGGAAAAAACGTACTGAATATAAAATATTTGAAAAAAATAGTGAAAAAAATTAAAAATCAAACAAAACACTTCTAAACACGTTTATTTAACATAAAAAACAAACATTTTTAAACATAGTACATAAACAACACAAAAAATGTAAAGAAACAAAAGTTAACTGGGATAATAGGCAATAAAGATAAAAAATAAACATACGGTTACTTTTATTTAAAATTAATTAATTGCTCATTAGGTTCCCATGAAACGCACGTGTCATTTTTTAAAAATTCTTTACTAAATAACAAACTCTCCACCGTTTCAGTTTTAAGTTTGTTTCTATATTTGGTTTTTATAAGGCTTAATTTAGAAAATATCCGTTCAGCAGCGGCGCTTCCATGGGGTATGCTTTAAACAAAATTAATAAATTCTTAAAAATGTGTTCCCCAGAAGAATTCTTAAGTTTATGCAAATGATCAATAACTTCCTTTAAACTATTAATTTCATCCATTTCCATTTTGTATTCGTTTAAAAGCCTCCATTCAAGACTTAAGTCTTCAAGAGAATTATCTAGGTCAATTATATTTGGAAACTTTACTGCTAAAAGGGCTATTGAAGGTTTATTGGCTTTAAAAATATTAGACACATTTAAAATAAAATTTCATTTAGAATTTTGTCAGAAAAATCAACTCGTGTTCTTATTACTGTACATAATTTTACATAAAAATTAAGGCTGTTTAGACGCACTTGATGTAGTTCCCCTTTTGATAAGAGATTTCTACTTTTTTCTAAGGCTACCTCAAAACCTGCACCAAAGTAAATATTTTCGATATTTTGAAAATAATCTGGGTTTTTGGGATTTATTTTTTCCACTTCTAGCTTATCGACAATATCGTGCTTCATATAAAATTTCAAAATCATTTTATAATTAGACGTTATTGTAGGAAGCAAAATATGAATTTTTGGATGTTCGCTTTGAAATTCCAAATTCATCTTGTTTACAATTTTTAATATGTGAGATAAAAAGTAAAAATAAAGTTTTATTTCTTTATTTCCCAACGCATCTAAAATCTCTCTTGCCCCATATACATTTTCAAGAAGAGATTCAGTTTGAAAATATAAGGTCAAAGCATCCCATTGTTGCAAAATCCTATTGACAGCTGCTTCTAAGGATAACCATCTCGTTTGAGAAGGACGCAACATTTTGTGGGGTTCTGCATGGACAAACTGTTGATATTCTTTGAATTCATGTTGCCTCTTAGCACTGTGTGCAAAGTAATTATACACATTTCTGGTAAAATCTTCAACACAATTTGGCAAGAGAGTACAGGCGTTGGAAGCACATAGATGTAACGACTGTGCTAAACATCCAATAACAAAAATATTGGGTAATATTTCTTTAAATTTGGCTTTTACCCCATTAAGTTGTCCCATCATTACTGACGCATTATCAGAAGCGAATCCAATGATATTCTGTAATGGAATATCGTGTTTTGTAATGCTATTTATTACAGCTTTAAATATCGCATCCGCATTAGCTTCTTTTAATTCTATTAAACAAAAAAAAGAATCCACAACTTTCTTGTTTTTGTCACAAAAATACCTAACAACAATAACCAAACATTTATTTGTTGATACGTCAGTTGTTTCATCGATAATAACGCTGAAAAAAGTATTTTTCAAAATATTAGCTATCAAAATTTGAGCAAAGGGTGCTAATTTATTATTTATTAAACCGGTTGCTTTGGTGCGGGAGCACTTTACTAATTTTAAAATATCTTTATTTGGTAGTGAGCAAATGAATTTTGGCAAATGATCAAATATTAAAAAGGGCAAATTGTGTTCAACAAGAAACATACATAATTTTAAATCTGCAGATTTGACTTGATCCTGCATTCTTCTGCCAGGAGTATCCAACAGAGCTCTGTCTATTTCGACTGTACCTTGAGTTATCCTCACAGCTTTTTTATGAAATTCTGTTTCCTCGTGGCGCTTTAAGTGTTTTTTACCACCTGCGAGAGATTTGTTGCATGAAACACAAAAGGCTTTACCAGATTTCTCTCTTAACCATTTAAAGGTCTGAAATGAAAATGTTGTTATTGAGATTAAACATAAAGCTTGTTGTATCAGCAGTTTTCGTCGTGAAAGCCAGCAGCTGCATGTAAAGATAAAAACTCTTATCTTCTCCTTTTTGTATCGAACAGAATGACATCATATTCATGGTTAAATAGTACAGGGTGTATCTTATACATATATCTAACACTCCCACTCAAAAAGAGAAAATTTAGAAAGAAAAAAAATATATATATATATGACTAATTTATTATTTGTTCAAATTAATCTTATTCTTAGTTTTGGGGAAATGTTCCTTTATGGTCCAACATTTGTTGCATGGATATGGGAAAACCCCAATAGAAAACCCAATCAGACCATCTTATCTTCGTAATCAGGTGTTGTATCCTGGATTTCCGTTAAGCCCATCTTGAAACGTAGTTCCTGGAATCTAGGAGACGGTAGAGGTTTCGTCATAGCATCTGCTAATTGGTTACCTGTTGAAATATATTTTAGAATTACCACATTTTTATTAACTTGTTCTCTTATAAAGTGATATTTGATATCAATGTGTTTGGATCGTTTATGAAAAACAGGATTATTGGCTATTGCTATGCAACCGTTATTATCTTCATATATTATTATAGGCTCTGTTATATTAAAGTTAATGTCTTTTAAAAGAGATTTAAGCCATAAAGCTTCTCGTACGCCTTCAAAAAGTGCCATATACTCAGCTTCAGTAGATGAAGCTGCAACAGAATTTTGTCTTTTTGTATTCCAACAAATCGTACAATTTTCAAATAATTTAACACGTTGACGGACAGTAGAAACAAGTGAAATTCGAAAATTGACACTATATGTTTTTGTAATTTTTAGAATATTAGAAGTATAGTTTTACTCTTTCTGCTTAAATACACTTAATTTTGATTAATTCAGCACCTTTAATTAGGTTGCGGCTACAACCGTCATGGCGCCAGCGGACTCTAGACACTATGTAATGGGACGATGGCGGCTATAACAGCAAAAAATTAAAAACGTAAATGACAGGTTTAATGACTGAAATAAGCAATTTTTTGTGAGCAACAAAGTATTTTTGGGAGTTTTACACGAAATGTTAGTTCATGATCAAACAAAAATAAATAAATGACAAATAAATTTACTATAATTTTATAATTATTATACATTATTTTCGGTATGCCATGTTTCAAAGCATGGTGCAGGACACAGTGCAGGTTTTGATATGCAATTCTTGCAGCAATATGATGTTTCCTTCCTTACTCCCTGTTTATAACATTGTTTACAACGCTGAAAATATGTTTTTCGCTGATAATTTTCAGGAGGAGAAATTTTCTCAGGAAAATGCTGTGTTCCATTGTTGTGGATTTCATTGGTTTGGATTCGTGCACGTTTAAATTGAACCAAAGACCTTCCATCCTGTTTATAATCTATGCCAGTTAGAGATCGTATAATTGCTTCCCTGAATTCTATAAACTTCATTTGAGAACCTGTCTTTTCTTTAAAGATGTAGTAAGAATTCCACACTGCTACATCCAGTAGATGAAAGATTATCTTTTTATACCATCTAATTGTTTTTCGTGGACAGGAATAATAGGACATCATCTGATCTGCTCTGTCGACACCGGACATATTCTGATTATAATTCACTATTTCAATTGGTTTTCTCTTTTCCTGTTGTCGACGGTTAGCTGTGTTTATCATACTTGGGTGGTAAGCTGTTGTTAGACATAGCACATCCCGTTTATCTTTCCATTTGGACACGTATGTCTGATTTTGGCATCGCCATACATGTTCTCCTTTTCTAAGCTTACGACCTGTTATTTCTTGCGGCAGACCCTTCCTATTTACACGAAGAGTTCCTGTCACATGTGTCTTTTTGCTCAGTAATTTGTTAGCCAATGGTACACTGTTGTAATAGTTATCCATGAACAAATGATGCCCTTTGTTTAAATATGACTGCATCAATCGCATCACAAGACTTTCAATAGTTGTCATGTTTTCTTCGTTTTCTCGATGGCCTTTGTATATTTCTATGTTCAAAACATAAACTTGGGCAGAACAAAGTTCGTACAATTTAATTCCGTATTTTGCCTTTTTGCCTTTCATGTACGTGCGAAAAGAAAGCCTTCCTCGAAATAATAACAAAGATTCGTCTAATGATAATGCCTCATTTGGTGCATATGCATTCGCAAACTTTTTTATGAGCAAATCAAGAAATATTTTTATTTTCCTCAAACGGTCGTTTGAATTTTCTTCTTCTACACAAAGGCATCTCAATATTTGCTCAAACCTCCTTCCAGACATTTGTGAAGGAAAAGCTGGGTGGTAATGTAATGCATCAATGGAAAAGAGTTTTCTAATACTGGAGAATTTTAGCTGGGACTGAAGCAAACACAAACCCAAAAACTTCCTCATTTCAATCGTATCAGTATTTTTGAAATTTGCCTTCCTACTATGCCTTGTATGTGGCCGTGTTTGATTGCAAAGTTTTAGGCCGTAATCATTCGTAGATTTTATAATCATTTCCATTACTTGGTCATCCCAAATTTTTTCAAAAACCTGAATTGGAGACACATTTTCGTCTATATCCAAAAGAATCCCAGCCGCATCTGCATCAAAAGAAAAGTTTCTTATAGGTGTTGTATTGATATGCCATGTCTCATCATTTTCTGGTTCTTCTGGTGCTTCATATTCCTCATATGTAGTTGATTCATTTTCTTCATTACCCGAACTGTTATTTTCAGCACAGTCAGCATCAGGTTCAGATTCACTGTTGCTTGACCCACTACCTGTTTCCCCAAAAAGCTTCAGCAGCCTAGCCTGTTCTTTTTCCCAACTGGCCATTTTCTATAAATATTGAATAAAACATTCAATTTTATTTTATATTATTATTTATTGTATATTATTTATATATTTATTATTTACATTATTGTTTTTATATTTCAAATGTAATATCATAAAAAACAAAAAGTAAACAGTATAACTATAAATATCGCTAAATGAATCAAAAAATGCTGAATTTAAATTTTTTTATTTCTATTTAAAGTGTAAAATCAATCATAAACAAATACTTACCAGTATAAACAAAAAATATCGTTAAATGTATCAATAGCAACTGTAAATTGAAGAGAAAACAAGATCGCACTACTCCGTTCACAACCACGTGCATACTCAATGTGTTAACCTTGCATACTAAATTTTTTTTCGAAAACATGACACTAGGCTTCTACTTGTACGCTGGTAAATGCACATTTGTGCTGTTACAGCCGCAGTGTCTAAAAACGACCGTTTCGTATTGGACGGCTATTGCCGTCATGTCACATAGTGAACTTGAACTTGACGGCTATAGACGCAACTGTCCGTCAATGTGTTAAAAATATAGCCAGTTGTACTTCTACGATCTGTTTCATTATTTCCCCAATCGGAGTCTACATATCCGACCAAAATATGATTTAAATGGCTTTGTTTATAAACTAATTTAAGTTTCAAAGTACCTTTTATATATCTTAAAATGCGTTTAAGGCATTGCCACAATTCTTTATTATTTTTATTTTGATATCTGCTTAATAAATTAATGGCTGTACAGATATCTGGCCGTGTACATAGCATTACGTACATTAAACAACCTATTAAATTTCGGCAGGGTGCTTCTATATTTATATCTGAATTTAATTCAATATAATTTAATTTATTAGGCAATGGCGTATTAACCGGCTTACAATCTGTCATATTAAATTTATTTAAAACTGTTTTCAAATATGAACTCTGATCTAATGTAATTCGATCTTTATTACGGTCGACTTTAATACCTAGAAAAAGTTTTAATTTTTGCATGTCTTCCATTTTAAACTGATTCATTAAATAATTTTTAAAACTAATTAAAGTATCTAAATCAGCTGTAGCAATTAACAGATCGTCGACGTATAATATTACATAGATATTTTTATTTATGTGACCTCTATCCAAGTAATATAAACAACGATCGACTTCTAAGTTTTTAAAACTATGTTGTTTTAACACTTCATCAAAACGAGTGAACCAACATCTCGCCGATTGTTTTAGTCCATATAATGATTTATTTATTTTACAGACTTTGTTTTGCTTAGTTTTAAAACCGTCCGGTATACGCATATATATTTCTTCTTTTAAAATACCATTAAGATAAGCTGTTTTAACATCCATTTGATGTAACAATAAGTTATATTGATTAGCTAAACTAATTAAAAACCTAAAAGTTGAAATTCAAGCCACCGGCGCAAACGTTTCATCATAATCTAATAAATATTGTTGACTAAAACCCCTTGCTACTAAGCGAGCTTTGTATCGGTGTGGATTACCATATACATCATTTTTAATGGCAAATACCCATTTACAGTCAACTATATTTTTGTCAAGAGGTCGGTCAACAAGAGTCCACGTTTCATTAATTAATAGAGAATTTATTTCTTCCCGAATTGCTTGCTCCCACTGAATTTTGTCGTCTCTATATTTTATTTCATTATAAGATTCAGGAATTTTACAAATAAGTGATTGTGCACACATGAGATAATTATTCATACAAGGTGTTTCGTTGTATGATATAGAAGGAAGGTTTTTAATTCTTTCACTTCGTCTTAAATTGGTATTATTGTGATTTTCATTTGGCGAAGGTATACTATTGTATTCGTTATCTGTCTTGATGACAGATTTATCTATTTCCGGTATAGATTTATCTATTTCAGTGATAGATTTACCTGATTCTTTATTTTGTACAGGTTTTGTAGAGGTTTCATTTAATGTTATCTTAGGCATTTTATGAGGAATGGAGTTTTCAGGCTGAAAGCCCTCATTAAGTTGTAATCTTAATGTATCAACCCCTTCATCAAGTTTTGGTCTTGATGTTATAAAATTTATTTCGTCAAAAATGACGTCACGTGCTATAATAAATTTGTTAGATTGGATATTTAATATTTTATATCCATTTGGTTGATAACCAACCATTATGCCTTTATTTGATTTTTGTTCAAATTTATCTTTTCTGACTTTATTATGAATATATGCTGTTGAGCCAAATATTTTTAAATTATTTATTTTGGGCTTTTTATTATGCCATAGTTCAAAAGGTGTTTTATTTTGTTTTAAAGATTTAGTAGGTGTCAGATTTATTAAATATGCTGCTGTAAGGACTGCTTCGCCCCAAAAGATTTTATCTAACTTAGCACCATGTACCATTGACCGGGCCTTTTCTGTAATTGACCTGTTCATACGTTCTGCAACAGAATTTTGTTGCGGTGTATGGGGTACATTTAAATGATAACTTATACCTCTTTGAACACAATAGTCTTTAAATTTATTCGAAAGATATTCTCGCCCATTATCACAATAAAGATTTGCTAATTTTAAATTAAAATGTGCTTCACTTTTTAATAAAAAATCTTGAAACATTTCAAAAACTTCAGACTTGTACGCTAATAAATAGGTTACTGTGTAATGAGTAAATTCGTCAATGAAAGTGACAAAATAATTTTTGTCATCAATAGTGGGTGGAGTTATAGGACCACATACGTCCGAATGAACAATAAATAATGGTCTTTTAATATGAGTTTTGTCTTTGGCTTTAGCAAACGGTAGACGTGCTTGTTTTCCATAAATACAAGCTTCACATAAATCATGTGAGAGTTGAATATTGTTTAAATTCTTATTGTCATTTAGAAAGTCAATATTTTTCAACTGTAAAAATTTTTCTTTACTTATATGACCTAAACGGGCATGCCAAAGTTTATAATTATTTAATGTTCTTTCAGAAATAGCATTTGCTTTAATTACTGTCTCGTTACCCTTGTTAATACTCACTGAACCATTTTCATCAAAAATAACTGTCATACCAGATTCCTGGATTCGACGTACTGACAGAAGGTTGTATGGGATGTCCTCAGCATACAGAACGTCCTCCAGAACTCCAGTCATGCCATTTTCCGTTGTAACGTTGATGGTTCCTTTTATCGTCGCTGTAATTGAGACACCAACTTTCGCAACTGAAATTCTAATTGGATTGTCCAAATGTTTGTATGTTGTAAAGAAATTCACTTGGTTCACCATATGGTCCGTAGCACCAGAGTCTAATATAAATGTTAAGTCTTTTTCTGAATCACTTTTCTGCAAGGCTGTACTTTCCAAAATGAAAGCAAATCCCTTTTCTCTACTTTGTTGAGTATTAATTGTTTGTAAGGTACGTTCGCGAGGTTCTTCCCATTTATATTGATTTTTCTTGTAAAAATAACAGTTTTTGATTGTGTGGTTTTTGCGTCCACAATATCTGCACTTTATATTAGAATGAAATTGACCTGTTGATTTCCTATGTCCTTGATTTTGATAATTTCGTTTTGTTTGTTGGTTGAAGAATCTAGTCTTTTGTTTATGGTGTTTATATTTATTTGGTGTAAAGGATGTTTTGGGTTGCTGCTTTTCTACATGTAATACTTTATTACTGGTGTCACTACTCTCATTTTGTAATCTTGTTTCGTAGTCGAGTAATTTAGTTTTTGTAAAAGCAAGACTCAAATTATCGTCTGTTAAAGTATGAATTGCTGTAACAATACCATCATAGGATGGTGGAAGGGTGAGAAGGAGGTGAGCTATTTTTGACATTTCAGTTAAATTTCCTCCAGAAGCTAAAAGTTCAATCATCAATTCGTCAAAAACTAGAAAATGTTCTGTTAATGTTGTATCACCTTTAAATTTTAAACTTAGCAATTTCTTCTGGACTGCCAACTGTGTTGCTAGACTTTTTCTTTCGTAGATAGAATCTAGTTTTTCAATAATTTTACGGGCTGGTGCTTCTTCGGTAACAATACCTATCATTGTATCACTAAGACAATCAATGATAACACTTTTGGCTAAGCGTTCGAGTTTTTGCCATTTTTTATCAGGTTCCACCGGAGCCTCCTCGTCAATCACTTTTAATGCATCTTCTTCTGCGAGTATAGCTCTTAAACGGAATTTCCAAATACTGTAACGTTCACCATCAAATTGTCTAATATTTCGTCGGCTTTTATCGGTATCCATAATCACTCAAGTTAATAAAAACAAACACACACGAAACCGAAAGTAGAACACCGTATTTTTTATACTGGGCCCATAACCTATTAGATTTGATAATAGAAAAAGGGCTTTTGAATTAAAACACTTATTAATATTTGCAGAGCTGTTTTATTTATGCTTTACTTGAACAGAGAGTGTCTTAAGACTGATAATAAATATGTTGATATATTCGTATTCGAGATTAAACATAAAGCTTGTTGTATCAGCAGTTTTCGTCGTGAAAGCCAGCAGCTGCATGTAAAGATAAAAACTCTTATCTTCTCCTTTTTGTATCGAACAGAATGACATCATATTCATGGTTAAATAGTACAGGGTGTATCTTATACATATATCTAATACTCCGCTTATTTATAATCACTTAGTTTTGTTTAAAAACTATTCACTTCACAAATTATGTTTAAGAAATGCTTGTTAATTGATTTCTATTCCTTCACTTATTTTTGTTTAAGAAATGCGTGTTAAATGATTTCTGTTCCTTCACTTATTTATGATCACTTAGTTTTGTTTAAAAACTATTCACTTCACTAATTAATCCTCACAAAGTTTGTTTAAAAATATGCGTATTATTGCCTATCCTAACTTCCCGATTTATCCTCACTAGATTTGTTTAAAATCGCGTTTATTGGATTCCTGTCCTTTTTTCACTTAGTTTGATTCAAACTATCATTTATTCACTCAGTGTTTGTTAAATAACTATTATTGTTCCTATTCCTGAAATTGGCGAAGTAGGTTCTTTTAATAAAAGGCACTTTCAAGATTTATTATTAAAAGAACAGGCGAGTTTCGATCTCTACGTGTTTCAGAGCTACCAGTCGTGGCGTGGCTTCTGGTAATGTAGAAGAGGTCTGTGGAGAAGTGATACTTCGTTCAGGGAGCAAGCTTTAATCTAAGTTGAATTCGTTGCTAGTACCAGCTATCAGCCTAGTCGGCGGGTTACGGGCCCTGTGACTGTGTGGAGATAATTGCTGTACCGTATGCCTGGTCAACTTATAAGATCAGCTTACTGAGCCTTCACTACTGATCACTGTTCACCACTTTCCACTATTCACTGCTTGGCTCCATAACTTCTGGTTTTCGATGACTTCGAGTCGAGTCCCAATTATCGACTGACTTTGAATTAAATCAGTCTTCTATTTATAGTAAAATATTAATTGCAACTGCGTAATTTATTGTTTTTCGAATCTTCTAGATTGTTTTTCCAATTACTGCGTAATTTAATTTATTTTTCGAGATTTCTAGAATGTTTTCGGTGACGACACGCCCTCGGACTGGTGATAAACAGACCATACAAATTCTGGCGCTATGAGAACCTTGTGTTATATGTTTGTACCCTGCGTTGGATCCAAAGCAAAAGTCAACGGCATACAAATATAAAATTTAACAGTATACTGATAATGTAGTTCTATTAGTAAAATCCCGAAAAACTTAGTTGAATAGTGCCCCCCCCTCCCCTTGAAACTATAACGCAACTTATACTGAATTTATGAGAGAAGATAATAAATGACACTTATCGAATATGTACATCCTCTTCATATAAGCCTACTGCTCTCTGTATTGGATTCCCATAGAGAATGAAGTACGCCACCAATCCAGGTGTGAATATAAGTCAAGCAAAACTTCTGGAAGCCTCTTACTACAGCCTCCCAGAACCAGAATCAAGTTCTATATGGTGTATCTTAATCAATAAGACAATCTCCCCAAGCTGACAAGCAGGAGAAGAACCCTAAAAAGACCAAGGTGCATCAAATATGAGGCACGACTTCATAACCCTCCCAAGATGACATAAATCTATTAACCATCCAATATCTAATATTGGGAAGTACCGGTTATGGCTCAAAAAAATCTATATTTACAATTTACGTTAAAAAAATACTTTTCCCTAGTATTCTACTAACTGACTTACAACTTTTTCAAAAAAAAACAAGAATAATTAGTATATGAATAGAAGTTATATCCAATCTAACAAAATGAAAAAAATGACCTTCATATATATAAAAAAATAACGATTACACGCAGTACGTAGAGATATGAAACATAGTGATACTTGTCAACTATTCAACAAAGAATATTGCAAGTACATGTGTCAATATCTTATACGTGACATGCTGTATACTGCTAACTACTCAATTAAATCATTTAGACTACTATTTGAAACCAGTTATCTGAAGTAGAACACAATTAGGTGACAGTCATAAAAGAATTGATGTTTTTATGTTCAAAGTGACTGATTTTACTATAAAACCAAAAAAATTACCCTGAACTGTACAAAAAGATTATACTAATTCACAACAGATTGAAAAAATACTTATAATTACCAATTTAAACCCACCCATAGTCCCTTTTCTGTAATAGAAAATGAGTGAACATGTTTTCGATAACCTATGTGTCGTTAACATTCTTCCTGTCCCTAAAGTTTATTTTACAACGCAGACTGGAGTAAGTTTCCAACCAATAAAAATCCAGCAGACATGAATTCATCTCAACCGCGGACCATAGAACAACAATCTACATAAGACATCGAACAAGAGTCGAATAAACCCAAAAATGTTACTAGTAAATGTCTACATATCATCTACGAGCACATCAGAGAGGAAATCTGTGTGTAAATATAATTGTCTATGACTCGTAAACTCATAGAGCAAATGTCACAGAGAACCCGACTGCTCCCAGTGCGAAACGACAAACAGACGCTCTTATTGAAGGCATATCTGTCATCGGGCAATTGCGCTGCAAGTCAAGGAGTCGGTTATATCCGAACCCTAATAAGTTACAGCACTTATCAGCGAAAGCGGGCAGTTTTTCGGACTACTTGGCTAATACCCCAATATGATGTAACCAGAACAAAAATCAGTAGTCCCACGGTTATTTATATCTACAGTAAAAAAACCAAAAGAGAGAGAAAACCCCCTTAATACCCCGAGAATGTAAGTTAAAAAAATAAGAATGACTAAAATTACTCTATTTACAGCGACGCTCGTTTTTGTATCAGAGGATACAACTTTCCAACTTACCCAGCAATCAATAGTGATTGATAATATAAAATTACTGTCAAGATGTTATGATATGTCGGCTACAGCCTGCACCATTTCACCTGGAAGATGATGGCAGAGTAATCACTAAAACTCTGGGCTGACAGAAACAGATACCAACAACAATACTTTTAGAAGACTTCTCTGTTAACATCCATACATAAAAAAACGTTAGAAAAAATCAACATAGTTTCACAATCTGCAGAATCTTATAGAAGCATATGTGCAGTGTAACAAAAAAAATGCCAAATAGGTAAATTTTTATATTATATTATTGATAGTTAAGTTATCTTAATAAAAGGTAATTTTGTTAAAAGTATTACTTAGTAAGACGGTGGTCTAATAAATTTAAGCAAAACAGTTATTTTATATGGTTTATAAATGTATCGCAACAGTTTATTGGAAAATTTGAATCAATTTTAGAGAATCAAAATACAGAAAAATCACAACTCACCTATAATATTACGAAACAACCTCTTAAAGAATCGTCGCTTATATTTCGAAAACTATTAAAACCATTAATGATTATATTTATTATATAGTAACATAGGATGAATATTGTATTTAGAGGTGAAGATGTTTTAAAATTGACGTGAAATGTGAAATAATAATAAATATCAAATATGGGTAAAATTCTGCAGTTTTTTATTTTTTGTAAGGGGTTTACTTTCTTCAATTTTTAAAACTTTTCTTTTACACCACCAAAGTATACCTATTTTCCATATTCCTTTTATAATGGAATTTTTAACTAGGTCCATATAAAGTGGACATTGTATAAAAGAGAAGCCTAAAGTATGATTCAAATGGTTTTCAATATCTTTTGAAATATTTGGAATATTGCAATGAGATGCCAGAAAATCTTCCAACAAAGTTATACCAGTGCCTACTGCAATCACTGGTTCTTCCGCAGGATAAATTAAACGCTCTTGATCGCCACCCCATTCTTTAAAACTTATAAATAAGTTATGGGGTTCATCGGAGTTAGACAATAATTTTATTTTACAAATGGCACCATCAATTACCCTTAAAATATATTTTATAATAAAGCCTCCAACATAAGCAATTGACATAATTGCTACAGTACCAGAAGTGACTGCATTATCTATGTCAGTTGTCAAATCTTCAGCATTTATATTGTGAAAAACGTTACTGGCCGTACTAGTTTCACTGGAAGATTTTTTGGAGTCTTGATCAGTGGCAATTTTTCCCTGATCCTAAATATATGAGTCCATTTAAAATTTGAGTTTTCAAACTCCCCACAAACTGGATGGTCGTAGGATTATCGTTATTGCCCAAACCAGATCTAATACCTCCAAACAGATTTTCCATTGCATCTTGGTTGAGGGTTCTGGGCTTAAGTGAATCAATTTTTTTTTCTATGTGAAGGAACTTCCATAATTCTTTGACTGCGCGTATTGTAGTCAACCAACCAATCTGAGATGGTGGTTTGTTTTTAAGTAAACCTTTTTTTGTGTATCTTATAAATCGCCACCTTCTGACCATTTTAAAATCCTTGTCCCAATATGCCAGGTGGGCGGAATCTTGGGTGATTTTACACTTTACTCCCTTTCCACTGGGTGGAAACTTTGAAGTGCCATTGAAACTGTCAAATAATACATCCACTTGCTGGACAAACGTAGTGGTGGCAATTGACCTTTGTTCCAATTCACCTAGAATATAATTGAAAAGTTTAATATAGTTTGGGCAAAATAAAAATGGTTGTGCTTCATCCATAACAACTTAGTAAATTTTTTAGAATTCTTATGGTTAGCATGTAACGGTTTTATTTTGTATGAACCATATTTATTTTAGGGTTTATGCATGGTTTACTACTATAACTAAGCCACAAACCTAACATATATTTTTTGATAATAAAACCACACCTATTTTTACATTATAAACTTGTTCTAGATGAACTGATTAACAAATTATCACACTTTCCTATCTAACTATACACATTAAAATGGACTACAAAATCAAATATGCTTACCTCTGGAAAGCAATGTGTACAAATACGCGGAGACAGTTCTGCTGAGAATCTGTGCAGCTAAGTTCACTTTCAATGAATATTTCATTTTAGGGTCCATATAATGTTTTTTGATTTTATGCATGGCCCTAAAAATTAATGGAGATTTGGAATCAATCTCATATGCTTTTCTAATGTCATTAAATCTTGCTTGCATCACAGCATTCTGACATGCGGGAACCTGAACATCAACATTATGTTTTCTAAATAATGATGCTGTGCATTTTAAAAGGTGAGGTGGGTCATAAATTGTAAAAATTCTCTAATCTCCAATCAATATGTAAGGAGTGATTACTGAAGAACCCAGTTGTTTTAACGCCTTAACATTTTTGGAACCGCAATCATTTATTGTAGCAACAACAGTTAGCTTTGCAATGTCTCGACAAGCCTTAATCACTTCAACAATAATTTTTGCCAATTTGGTTCCAGTAACTGCTCCATTGGAAAAATAATAGGCAACAGGCTGCTTCCACGTATTTTTAATGCGATTAACCATAAATACCAAGGCCTTGTTGGCCACTGCTTTAGAACCTTCTCCTATGTCATCAAAGCCTCTTATTTTGTCAGCATATGCGTCATACTGAATATGCTCTTTTATATCCATTTCGTCCATTACCATTACACAAAATCGATCATCATCCGCTTTAATGGACTGCTGCAGTATGTGGACATTAATTCCACTATCAAATGGTATATGTCTTAGAAGTTCCAATAGAGTTTTTTTTGAAGGTAGAGCAACAATTTTTCTCAATAAGCTGTAACACTTCGGATCTCTCTTCAATAAAGCCAGAGCCAAAACTTTTTCCTCTATTGTCCACCTTCTCCCTTCAGGGACTTTCTTAGAACACCGAACTTGAGAAATTAAAAAAGTGGCCACTGTTGATGGTAAGTCCTGAAACAACTTTTTTACTACATTAGAGTCAGTAAGTTTTAAGAGTTCCTTTAGATCATGACCTCTATTTTTTGATATATTTTTTAAATGCCTAATGTGGGCCTCTTTTCTCTCAATCAGCTTAATTAGTTTTAATTTACGAGGAGTTGCAGATAATCTGGAGATATCTGGAATTCTTCTAAACACAGATCTTTTGGCTTTAGGAATTACAGTAGATACCTCTCTACTGGGACCTGCTTCAACTTGTAACTGACCCTTTTTCTCGTCTGAAAAAAACGTATTTGTTAACTTTTATGTCATAATCATTAAATACAAAAGAAAGCTACAGAATTTAAATGAACTGTTAGGAACCAAAAAAGTTTACTACTTGGCAGACCTTAAAATTAGAACATTTTCTATTAATTTGCTGCATGCAAAATTGTACAAAATTAGCAAGCATGTAAACATTTTTATGTTTTAGTTGTTATTATGGTGATGTTTCTACTGTTACTTTGTGGAATATGTATAATAAAAATTAAACAAATGTTTCACAAACAATTCTACTATAATCAATGTATATTTTTTTGTTTTACGTGTTTTACAAATACATTTTTTTTCCAATAGTGATCATGCAAATTATATTGGAATATGTGTATGATCTGTATATTTTTTAATGTTGATGACAATTGTATTTATATACTTGTGAATGTCTGAATGATTATTTCTAAACTAATATATATATATATATATATATATATATATATATATATATATATATATATATATATATATATATATAAAAAGATTGGAAGTCTTTGCTGACCAGTTAGGAAAAATTGGCAAAAATATTGGGGTAGCAGCAAATAAAAGTACACTCTTTATAATATTTCCAAGCTTTCGGAAACGTTTATTTCCATCATCAGGGAGCACTACAAAAAATCACAAAAACGTTACAACAACTAAATGCGACCAACACCACAATCCGCCAAGCCAAAACAACCCCGACCAATCGCAAAATCTCTCTCTCTCACAAAAAGCAGCGAAGTAGTCAAGCATGTTTCAACTCAACAAAAAGCACTGATGGCGACACAAACATGAACTGTCAGAAAAGGTCAAACTGTGACAAAATTTTACCCGACTATAATACTGAAATAATTATATTTAATAACAAAGCCAATACATTACATTGAAATTCTTTTGTAGTCAAAAAATTTTTTGAAGACTATTATCAATTATCTAAAAACAACTAGCTATTCAAGCACCACAAACTCTCATCTCTCACATAAGAGAGTGTATGTTGCAGGAATCAACCAGCTTAAAAAAATATATATTCTATTTAAAATGTTTGAAGAATATTATCAATTATGTAAAAACAACTAGCTATTCAAGCACCACAATCTCTCATCTCTCACATAAGAGAGTGTATGTTGCAGGAATCAACCAGCTTAAAAAATATATTCTATTTAAAATATGTATGTGATAGAATTATTTCATTTTTGAATTTATCAAAGTAAACAAAAAACATTTATTGGGTATTATGGCACAATTCCAACCGTTTCAAAGCAAATTACGTCTATTATCAAAAAATTCCTTCATACTTACATTATGTTGAGATTAATAAAAATAGCTGTTATAACGCTGTGACACAAGAAACATGACAAAGTCGAAATTACTAAAAAGCTTAATAAAATTTATATTACATTTTAAAATATTATTTCCGCAAACTGAAACATTTCATACACAAACGGCAAATCCATCTATCACGTTATTATACGAAACTAGTTATAATTTTTTTTCCTGTTAATGGTAGGTGCACATTCCAAAGCGACAAAAAACCACAACAGGTGGGGGAATGAAATTGAATGTTATTATTAAAAAGATATTTTTATGATAAAATTGAAGAATTATGTAAATCCCGAATCATATTGAAATTTTGTTGTGTGTCAACAGACAGTAAAAAAGAGTAAATTTCACTAAGATTTTTTATATCTGATTTTTTATTGATAGAATTTGGCTCCTGTGCGATAAAAGTCATTTCCAAAAAGAGCCTCTTATGATAATTATTTTCCATTGTTAAAACCTTTACATCAGAATAATTCATATGATGGTCCTCAACATTCACATGTTCTGCCAGAGCACATCTCTCTGGATGCAACCGAGTGTCAGACTTATGGGACGATATCCTTTGGGATAAGGTCCTAGAAGTCTGGCCAATATATTTATTATTACAATCACCACAAGGTATAGAGTAAACCACATTTGAGAGAGCTAAGGTTGGAGTCCTGTCCTTTAGTTTGCTAAAAACGGATTTAATTGTCAAAACTGTACTAAAAGCGATCTTAACGTTACTAAGTTGTTTAAAAATTCTACAAATTTTAGGGGAAACATCCCTTATATAAGGTATGGAAACATAAAAAAAGTATATATATATATATATATATATATATATATATATATATATATATATAGTTTATTTTGTATTCTTGGGATTGAAGACCATTTTTAAAGACATTTAACTAGTAGTATTTTTATTTAACGTTCCGGTCTTTCCATGACCTTCAACAGAAATAAAATTTTTGTTAAAACTAAAAGAAATGGTACAAATTACAAAAAGAATCTTAATAGCAAAACAAATAAATCTTACCTTCGACAGAACGTTCATTTAATTATTCAATATATTTTATAGCTGTTTAGGACGTATCACATAACAGAATATAACTCACACACAAACAAAACGTACAGCTACAAAATGTATACAGCATTTTAGTTTTAACTTTTAACCTTCCATGTTTTTATGTTTTTGACACTATTAAGCCGAAACAGAAGATGACTTAAAAAGTCGAAACGCGTCTTTTGGCAAACAATAAACAAATTATTAAAAAGTAAGGACCTTCAAGAAAATTCCTCCCATATACACGCCCCCTTTCACCCCCCGCCAGATGGAGTTGCCAACTTCAAAATCTTAAATAGGAAGGGGTATCGAGTTATACCTCATTTTAAAGGTCTTTTTAATCTCTACACGTCGGTTTTTGTTTTTTTAAATTGATCGATTCGTTGTCGAGATATTTATGAAAATCTATTTGCTGCTTCGTACCATTGAAATAAAAACTGCAACTGTTTATTCTCATTCCTTTTATCAAAACTAAATTACAATATTGTACACAGATTTTCAATTTAATAATTGCTCAAAATGTTGCCCATTGTTGGCCAAACAATGGTATAACCGCTGTTCAAATTCGTGACGCACATTTTCAAACACTTCTGTTCGAATTGCTCGATATTCTGCAGTAATCCATTGTCGAAGGTCTTCTATACTTTGTGGCGGGGGTGTGTAAACAACTGATTTTAAATGTCCCCATAGAAAAAAATCAAATGGTGCTAGATCTGGGGACCTAGCTGGCCACTCTATAGGTCCTCTTTGTTGACGCCATAGGTAGACGTCTTCTTTTAATTCGTGTAATTTTATTAACGTCACACTGATTCGTCTACCAATAATGTATAGATGAAAAGTACGTCGATGTTGATTTCTGTTTATTTAATTTCATAGTATAAGTTTTTGTTTCAATGATATATAAGAAATTGTTTAACTGTCACTGTCAATAATAATAAAATAATTCTTTTCTTTCAAAAAATCGTAAATGTTCTTTTAACAATATAAAAAGAAACTATAGAATACAAGGAGTTAAAATCAACAAAAGTCATTTTAATACAGTCCAACAAAACGATTCAAAGTCAGAAACATGGTTCTTGGTCGCTGGATTCAATTTTATTAGACGATTAAATTGGCTATAAATTGCGAAAATTGCAAAAACTAGAAGAAAACTCGTGGAAGTTTAGGGTTGCCAACGAATCTTGTGCACTGTTTCCCAGTAAGGTAGTATTCCTTCAATTGATACAATTAATACTTGATTATATTTATCAATAACTATACTTCTGCAAAAATTCTGTAAAAAATAAGTATGGAAGAGGAAGGATGACAAGTATTAAATTTAAAGAGGGGTCAGATTAAGGGAAACATTACTCGTTTAAACAATTTTATTCAAGGTTTAGAGTTTGGAGAGGGTTTAATATTAAAAGACAGTAATTTATATAGTACAATAGTCTTGAAAATAGATGGATTTGAGGAAATTCAATCAGTAATTGAGCAAAAGCTAATAAACAATGACAATATATTACAAGATCAAGATAAAGAAAGAAAAGAATTTGAGGATTCTTATTTTAGAGCACTAGGATGTTTAAAAGAGATCATTAGGGTTGATGAAATGGCAAGAGTCTCTAATAAAAAAGAGAGCTCTATCAATAGTACAGTGTCATCTGTATCAATATTACAAGGGACTAATAATATACAAGGGGCTCATATACAAGAGAGTCAAATACAGGAGGTTCAAGGGCTTGAGACACAAGCAAATGTAGACAACCAAATAATTAACAATACAGTACGCCCATTGGTTTCAATGCACGATATTCGTTTTCCAACAATAAGGTTGCCTGTTTTCAATGGCCATATAAATAACTGGTTAGAGTTACGAGATATCTTCCTCGATATGGATCAGTACTTCAAGATTATATATGACTCGTGGTGTATAAAATCACTCCCTGAAAAGTTGCCTGTGCTTGTGGGCTAGTAGACACATATTATATTGGAGAAATATTGTCGTTCTGTTAAGTATATTTCAAGTTGCTGATTTTACTTCTACTTGTAATATTTTTTAGAAGCATTGCTGATCGTTTTAATACCTCCTTGATTACTGCTCATGAAATGGTTTATCGCATAATAGATGCTGTTATATCAGTGAGGGAAAATATAGATAACGTGGCCTGACTTAAACGAAGCTAAAAGAATTAGCAATAAATATAAAGAAAAAACTAGGTTTCCAGGTGTGATGGGGTATAATGATGGTAGTCATATTCCTATATGTAAAGCATCAAAAAATTCGAAATCATACATAAACAGGAAAGGCTATTATTCAGTTCTGATGCAAGTTGTTTGCATTGGCACAGCCAAATTTACTGATGTTACTTGGGGTATGAAAATTTATTGAAAAATTTAATGTATTCAATTATTTTTCAAATTGCTGTATTTCAGGATGGCCTGCAAGTATGTATGACGTAAGAGTACTTAGACGAAGTGATTTGAATATAAGAATGGATGAGATTGGAGAAGAAATATTTCATGATAATATGCATCTATTGGGTAACTCTGCATAACCACTCACACATTATTTATTAACACCATATCGTCGTGGTAAGAGCAATACGTTGTATGTCATTTTTGGAAAGTTTTCAGGAGAAACAAAAAACAGTATAACTTGTGCACCTAACTAAAAAAATTGATAGTGCTCAGGCTTTAAACAATAAATATACGATTGAAGAAGGCTGATATGTCACATATTAAGAAAGTATTTTAATTAGTGAGCAAAATTGATATACGACAAATTGCTTTTCAACTTGAACAATTCTTGTTGACATACACCTTCTCACACTTAAAGGAAATAACATCAAAGTACGACTTGGAATCACAATGAGCGGCCTTAAACCCTTAACATAAAATGTGTACTCCTGCATACCAACTGAATAAGTTGTTTGTCACTTATTTCTCTTTCTCAAAACTTAGTTTTAAGGGATACTAAACCAATAAGAAAATAGAAAGAACACTTTACTAGCATTAATGATAAAGAAACAAAATAAAACAACGTAATTTAACTAAGTCTATTTCGAAATAAGTGAATCATAGATAAAGTGGTAATCTCTTGGAATAAACTGTTTTAATTCCTGCAAATGTTTATGTTTGCTCGCCTCGATAGGGCACGGTCCTTGGTATAAATTTGGATGTGTAATTTCAACTGGATGACTTGGAAGTGGAGCCCAGATATGAGTGAAGTCAAGTTTAAAGGTTATTAGCGTATCTGGGTGGCACTGGAATGCTTCCACGTCATTTACACGTGGATCTCCAACCTTATTGCCAGGTTGTATACTTTTGTAATAATCTGTGCCGAATGTTTTGAAGTCCAAATAATCGCACTAAACGATTGAGTACGGCCTTGGATTTAGTCGGGCACTTTAGATTATTGTCATTTAATCTCCTGGTACGAATATTTCTCTTCTCTTTCCTAATTTTTTTTCGATTGTCGCATGAATGGAATCCACTTTCATCTGGGTGTGACCCACTTCTAAATATTTTTGCTCTATTAATACATCGTACTTGATACTTAACTTAAATTTTTTGTCATTTTCTTTTTCGGTTCGAGCTGCCTCTTTCTTTCTAGTATGCTGCTGAAATGCTTCTTCGTCGGAGTTACCGTGTTTATATGATATACATTTATCGAATTGATCTTTTTTTTGGTGTGTATATATCTAAATTCATTTTTCTTAAGGTTTTCAAAAATATGGTCCACGATGGTGATAATTTTTCGGTCTTGTCCTTACATAGTTGTACATAATATCGATGCATTTCCCTTAAGCTGGACCATATGGGTTCTAAATAAAATTTGCCAGTGGATGCTCGGCAATAATGAGACTCGACTTTCGGTGAACTATTTAGAAAATTTTCCAAACTTTCTGTGATCGAGGATCGAGCGTTCGCATGTTTTTCTTTTCGTTTAGGCGTATTATCTTCAGAGACTTTAGTTTCCAAAACCCAAGTACGTAACGATTTCTCACCTAAACATAAGGTGTTTAGAAACATAGTTTTACAAACCTGTTTCTTTACTTTCTGATTCTCTCCCACCTTAACTGTTGAAGAAAAACGCAATGAAGTCTGCTTTCTCGAGCGTTCATCATTTGTTTTTTTGCGATGTATGGGATACGATGGAATCACATTTTCTTTGACAAACACATGTTTAGCATCCCATGATGAGAGTGACCAAAAATTGGAGAGTATTAACTGACGTTCTTCATCAGTAATTGTAGAACATAGAGATTTTTGCCGGGGCCCACCTTTTTTCAATAATTTTCTTGGGTGGCCATTACAACGTCCTTTGAGAACTCTATTTTCTCATGTAGAAGTCTGCTTGTATTTGCCAGTTGCATCTTTTGTAAAACCAATGTAGCTTTCACCTTTCAAACGTAGTATGGAATTTTTCTGCCGCTTCCATTCCTTTCTATGGACCTGTCCTTTGCGTCTTCTTTTACGTGCTAAAGGTACACCAGTGTGGCAAACTGCGTATACCTCATGTCACAACAAGTCTGATATACGACATATTACTGTAACCAAATTGCGTTAGTTCGAATTTCGTCATATTGCAACAAGATGCGTTGTCGGTACCTGGTTGGTTGATTGACATACAACTTATTGCGTTGCATGACGTTAGAGATTTCGGTTACACAGATTCAAAAAGCCAGAAATCGATTTTTACGACATACGACCTCTTGCGGTTACCACGACGATATAGGGACAATGGCTATCTGAATAAATCTCAAAAAAAATTAATAATTGCTTATCTTCAATACGAATTGTAATAGAGCATGCATTTGGTATTTTAAAAACTAGATTTATCCTACATAACAAATTTTGGAATTATGAAAAGAGAATATATTAATTCTATTTTGTAAATAAAATACTTTTAATGATAACTTAGTTTTATTTCAGAATTGAACCAAACGTAACAAAACAAATAATAAAATACATAGAAAAAACATGAATATTTTAATAAAAAACGAAACAAAATACTGGTAAGGAGACAATATATACATAATTAAAAAAATCTATGGCTTTTGTCCAGACATTTCAATCCAATCCCGAAACAAATTTAGAAACTCCTTCTGGTTCTCCATTTTTTTTATGCCTGTTAGCCATTTTTTTACGAGAATCTTTCACCCAATGAGGCTGTTTTGATATTCATTTTCTATTTGAAGGACTTGCAGAATTTTGTTTCTTTACATCGACTTTAGCTTTTTTGTTCGGAGGAGGATCACTATCTGATAAATCCACTGTCTTCCTGACCCTGAACCCTAACTTATTAGATGCCACACTTAATGGCCTGTTATCAGGTTTTGTGATAAGTATGTCATGAAGTGTATCAAAGTAGGGCCATGTTATTTTGCCTCTTCCTGTTTTTTTATTATGATCAAGAACATTTTTATAACTTTTTTTTCAAGTTCTTTATTTTGATTTCAATTCGTTCTGGAGTAAACCTTTCAAAATTTCCAGCTACTACTTCAGTGTATATAGACTTCACTTTAAATTTTTTGTCCGTTAATTTTTGAAAATTCGAAGTCAATAAGTAATTAGGTTTTTTTTTCAGTACATCGTTGCAAGTTTATTGAGGAATTCTCGTTAGTTTCGGTTACAATATTTGTTGCAAATGGTTCACCTTCAATATCAGCACTGAAAGTAGCTCCTAAAAAAATATATAATACTGTTGATTCTTTTCCAAACTTTGGAAAACAATATGTTTTTCTTCAAGAATAATGTTCTAAATATGCTACGCTTAACTGACAAAGAATTATGGTATAGTTCCCAGAAGTTAGAAATGATTGATGACATGGTAGAAAGCAATCTTTACATAAGGTCTCAGCACTTCTCTCCTTTTTTATTTGACTGCACCTAGTGCATCGCTTATTATTGGTTATTTGAATATGTAAGTGATCACCAACATTTTTCATTGTTTTTTGTTTCGTAGTGTAATTGTTTTGTTCGAGCGTCAATTTGTAATTCTTCTGCTCGGGCGTCAATTTGTAATTGCTGTGAGTAGTCAGGGGGTAGAACATAAAAATGGCTTGATGGTTATATGTGTCTATACAATAGTAACACGTATGTTACCTGTTAAACTAAAAATTCAATAAAATCTTTACAAATTAAAACTAAATCAATATACAGTTATTATATGTACAATTGTTGGCCCTTGATTCTGTGGGGCTTCCCTGGGGGCGGTCGCCTGGTCGGGTTGTCTACAGATCTCCTCTTATTACATAAACTTACTCAATTTTCTCGACCTGGGATACTCATTTTACCTCCTCGTTCAGGTGCCTAAAATAAACGGGGTGTATTCGGTACCAGATCCAGCGTTCAACACACAGCGTGATCTCGGTGAGGGGGGAATTCGATTCCGTCTTGAGCTCAACATGCTCCGGGATTTCAGCTAAGACGGTTGGCTTCCGTTATAGGCTTAGCACGCTCTAGAGTTTAGGCCGAAAGACGGGGTTTGCTTGTGTCTAACCTTGGGCTCAACACGCTTCAAGTGGTCGACGACAAGCCGAGTGTTAATTACGATCCCAGGCTCAACACGCTCCGGGATACAGTAAATAACTCGGTTATTCACCGATGAAGCATTCCTACCACTTCTAGGCGTAAGGACTGAGCTTGTAGGTGTATTGAAGTGTATCGGTGTTGATAATACCTCTAGGTACTGGGTGCCCAACTTCATCTACTGTGATAATCTGGTTTGGTAGTGTTCTATATTCTGGTCACCGATGTTTCGTGTTCATTATGTGTAGAGGTGGTTAACTTATATTTTAGACGACAGTATCGTTACAGTAGTATGCCTATATCTTTTACTCGACCTTGATGCTACCATTAACCTACCTTTAAGTGTGCTTTTGTAAAAGACCGAAGTCGCTGGAATGCCCAACTTAATAATGTAAAGATTCAAAGCGATAGGTACTACTCTCAGGAGTGGGTGTAAATTCTCTCGGTTTCCTTAATCACTTCTGTCTCTTCAAGAAGAGCTCGAAATTGACGCCTTTGCAAACTTCTGGCTCGAATAGAATTAACTATTTTAAAAGCAATTTTCATAATAACATCTGATTCCAGAATTTTAGAGCACAAAACTTGCTGGTGTATGATGCAGTGATAGTTGGTGAAACTTGGAATGTTGTCATCATTTTTGCACAATGAAATAAAAGCAATTCTTTGCCCCAGCATAGCGGGTGCTCCATCTGTCGTGATATCAACTAGTTTGTGTATCGGAAATGCAGTATTTTCTACGAAACTCTTAAAAGATCTGTAAATATCTTCACCTCTGGTTTGCCCCTTCAATGGAATCATTGTCAATAATTCTTCTTTTGATGTCATATCTTCAAAAACTAGGTGCACGAAAACGCACAATTCAGCAATGTCGGTTACATCGGTGGATTCATCAAACTGTAGTGACAAGAAACAACATTTCTGCAAGTCTTCATTAAGTAATTGTTCCAAATTTTCACTTAAGGCTTCACTGCGCCGCATTACTGTGTTCCGTTAAAGTGAAATATCATTTATTGCTGTAATAATTTCTTTTTTGTTTTTAAAGTTATTAAAAAGTGCTTCTCCAGCTCTCTGCATGGCTTTCTTGATCATTTCTCCATCTTCGAAAGGTTTCTTTCGTTTTATTAATATTTCTGTAACAGCAAATGACGCCAGTGTTGCAGATTTTGATTTCGAATCTAGTTTTGTAAAAAAAATATTGTTGTGCGTTTAAACTGCTTTTTAATTCACGTACTTTTATCTTTCGGTGGCGTATTTGGAATGTGTAGTTTTAAAATGCCTTTCAACATTAGCTCTTTTCGGTAATGCGACACTTGAGTTACAGATTAGGCACACACATTTATCCTTGACCATAACGAAAAAAAATTCCTCTTCCCACTCACTGTGATAATGGTAACTCTTATTTCTTTTAGCACTCGAACTAGATGGCCCACTCATTCTGATAAAATAGTTAAAAAACACTAAGTTTCAAGGCCCCTACGTTAACTTTTAATAATCGCGACGCAACAAATTAGTTGTAAATACCTACGTTCGCACTCAAGTCGAAACTAGTACTGGCTCTTGTAATTATTTGGCCATCATTCGTGGGCGAGGTCACAAAAAGAGAAAACAATGCGAAATGAAAAGAGACAACAATATACTAGCGGTGAGTCGCGTTTACACGACTGACTCACACACACGCACGCAACAATATACCACGTTACGAGTTACGACAGACCGAAGCGTGTGAGTACCTACTTATATAGACGTGGTCTTGGCGCGAAAAGAAACATTTTAAAATAAATGATATTATTTTTAAATATTTTCTGTTCAGTTTATTTTTACTCTCGCGGGCTACCTAAATCGTCTTCGCGTTCGACCGGTAGAAGCCACTATACTATAGTGGCTTCCCAAATTTTCCGAAGCTACTAGCCGACTATATTCTTATAATTTGCGCAAATCAAATCCCGTTCCAAAAATTAATCAAACAATTTATAAGCAACTTGCACAAATATGAGAACCGCAAAAGTCAGTTCCCCCAAAATCGCAGCGGTCGCTTGCCGTGCACACTATCCTCAAAATGGCTAAATCAGTTTATCCAGCTTAGAATGGAGAAATCAGAATAAAAAATTATTTATGAAAAACTAAAATTTTATTGTTCCGGTTGGCAATAATGAATAAAATTAAATCAACATACAGGTGTGCATCGACTACTAGAGGTAGGTTGATCAACAGGTGTCGAATTTAAAGTACCATTCAAGATGACTAATTAGCAACGTATCCGTGACAATTACTATGTTATATGACTAGGGTAAACGAAAAAAACACTCCTTTAGTTATGGTAAATAACATGGATATATATTTGGGATAAACGAAAATCAAATGTTTAAGAATTCCAAAATTGTACTGGGTAATGGGATTCCATAGACAAATAATAATATATTTATTTCTCTATGTGGGTTTCATCTCTAATCTTAGTCTTTTCATCGTACTATTTCGTATTCCCTAACTATTCTTAGTCTTGTCTTACTTACACAAAATAAAAGAGATCGAGAATGTTTCGATCGAACGCATCGTGTGAACGCTCGTGTCGATGTTTTATATCTCAATTGACAGTTATATGACTTAACCAAAACAAATGCATAACAAAAAAAATAGAAGATTGCCACAATATCAAGATTATTAGAGAAAGAAATCAGGAGTTTCTTAGGAAAATGGCGAGAACTAATAAGCATCCAGGCAAGACAACTATATTTCATCAATTTATGTACACTGACTAGTTTATTTCTTTAATATAAATCCAGCAATTAAAACAGTGTACAGGCTATGCATTTTCACATTTGATAGTATTAGCAGGCGTAAACTGATAGCAGACATGAGGAAAATGGGTATTCCAAACAAGTTAATTCGACTGACAAAAATGTCAATAAACAACTCGAAAACCAGAGTAATAACTAATGAGGGCTATAGTGAGGAAATCGATATGGTAGATGGTGTGAGACAGGGGGATGCATTATCAACGGTATTATTCAATATAGCATTAGATGGAGCGATTAAGGCGATAAAAACAGGCACAACAATAGCCCAGAACATGACACAAATAATAGGGTATGCAGACGATCTGGTACTTATAGCAAGGAATAGGAGCAATTTGGATAAGATACTAGGTGACCTGATTGAAGAAGCAAAAAGCAGAGGTCTGGAGATAAACCCAGAAAAAACTAAATATATGTTAGTCAGCAGGGAAACAACAGAGAGTATAAAAGAAATCACAGTACAGAACCACGAGTTTAAAAAAGTAGCAAACTTCAAATACTTAGGCGTTACGATAAACGAGAAGAACGACAGAAGTATAGAGGTGGCAGAAAGGGTAAAATCAGAAAACAGAGCATACTGGAAATACAGCAAATTTCTTAAAGATAAACATCCAACCAAAAATACCAAATTGAAACTGTATAAAGCCGCTATCAGACGAACAATGACATATGCCGCAGAGACAATCTCCTTGACAAATAAAAACGAACAAACTTTAAGAAGTAGTGCCGAAAGGAAAATATTGAGGAATTTTTTTGGACCAGTCAGAACAGCAGAAGGCGACTTCAGAACTATGATAAACCATGAAATTAGACAAAAAATGGAAGGACAGGATGTTGTAAAGTTCATAAAAGCCCAACGATTAAAATGATACGGGTATGTGCGCAGAAGGGAGCCGACAACAATAATAAGAAGAATAAGTAATTGGATAGCACAAGTGGCAAGGCCAAAAGGAAGACCGAAGACAAGATGGGAAGATCAAGTTAAGGAAGATATAAAAAAATTGGATATAAGAGATTGGAAAACTGTTATAAAGGACCGGAAAAATTGGAACAAGATAACAGAAAAAGCAAAAAGACACGTCAATCTATAGGAAAAAAAACGCGGGGTGACTCCCCGCAAATAAAGAAGTCTAAGAGCTCAAAAGAGCGGCCACCACTCTGACAGGAGTGAATAGCCTATATATAAAAATGGTTTTACCTACGACCACCCCTGTAATTAGTCTTAGTCAAAAACACACAGTCGGCAATCAATGTAAGACGTCTATTACGCACGGTAAAACAAAACGCACGGCTGTAAAGTAAATCGCACGGCTTCCATAGCGACCACTTAGCAACTGTTAATAGACGTAGCCATTTTATTAAAAATTCATTATTTAGATATTAGAAGTTGAATTTTATTCTATATGTAAATGGTAGATAACGTTAATTAGATATGAGATTGTATTTAATACTAAGAGTTATTTGGAATTATATGATAATTGGTTCCGTTTCATTCAATCCGCATCTTTTAGCTGTCTAATGTATCATATTAGTAACCAATAGTATATTATACACCAAGCGATTAAAGTGAATCATTTAATGACGCAGGCGGTGTTTGATTTCTGAGAGAAGTAATCCACCTAAGGAATTAATGTCACTATAGTTGAGATGTGTATACGCTATTTTTTGCAATTCCGGTAATTCTACATACATTTTTGATAAAAATAAATACTACTTAGAATGTACGTTTTTATTTGTACTTTAAATCCCCTAATAAGATTATCAATACAAGTAGGTCGTAGGTAAAGTATAGTACGTAACACGTGTTGTAACGCATTTTACGCACTCGCCGCTTCTTACAACAACACTCGTTACGTAATATACTATTAAGTCATAGAAGATCACAAATTGTTCGGTAAGATAGACTATGATTGTTTCCGCAGAGTGTTTCGTATTATGGTCATTATATAGTTCTAAAAGGTATTATACTGATAACGTTTACGGCTTTTAGTTCCGTTAATTATATTTATAAGTGAAATACAGTTCAATGTTAATAGATTTAAGAATAGTTATTTATTACCCCTTCATTAAAAGAAGATTGAAAGTCTATGATGCTGTATTAATGAAATATTTAATTTTTAACAAGATTAACTTCTCAGAGAATTTAAACCATTACACCGGGACATACGTCTTTTGTTGGTACTTTTTGATCATCCTTCAGAAATCATCTGTTCTGCTAACGGAACAATAATATCTAATAATCGCATCTTCCTATGCTGAAGATAAATTATACAGGAATTATTAACTGCAAATAAAAATAGTCTGATAAGTCGCATTCTTCATATACCCGTAGAGAATAAAATCATTGGGATTAAAAACCCTGAAATAATTCGAAACTATAACACCATTGTGCGCTGGGCACCCATCTTGATAGAACAACATGTCTTAAACCTGTTCAAATCAACAATAAACTGTCATTGTGATATATCATCGGAAAGGGGAAAACGTTATTTTCAGCTAAGACGCAACAAGCTATGACCTGTATTTGAAAAAATAAATTTGATGCTGATATCTCAAGGGCTAGAAAAGTTGTTATGAAATCGTTTTTGTTTTCGAAATCTTAATAAAAAACTGCTGTGAGAATGTGATAACCCCATTCGGATATTTTTATAAATAAAAAAGTTGTGAAAGAAAAATGAACAAAATTGGTTTTTACGTATGAAACAAAAACGAAAAGATTTTCACGAAATAATTTATCACTTTATAGTTAGCCATGAAAAACACTAGATTTGGTGTCTTGTAAACGTACATTCGTTTCTGAGTTCTCCTGATGAAAATCTCGCATAAAGGATATGTTTCGTTCGCCTCACTACATTTCAAATGACGGTATCTTTCGCAAACTCGGCATTTCGTTATATTTTGCACGCCTATTCTTGAACATTCACTGTCTCATAGGGTTACACATATCTTTCATGTCATCATACGTACTCAACAACATCTCTCTGATAGTTGTTCTGAATCTATCCATATTTTCGAAACTTGTCAAAGGACAATCTACCATAATCTGTTGTGCGAAGTAAATTATGAATACTCCGCAATTGTATGTATCCGTCTCATTCAAATGTTTGAAAATTTTATTAGTCCACTCTTCATATGGAATTAAAAAATGTTTGTTTTTTCATTGTATTTCCTTATAAAATTTAGAAAGTGTATCCTGTACCTGTTCGTTTTCTGTAGGTTACTAAAAGATGGATCTAAATATATAAATTTATTTCGCCCAAAGTCAGCGATCGCCAAACACCAGTGGTTTCTACTTACAGATAAAGGAATCAATAACATTTTTTCACCGAAATTCGGCAGCACCTCGAAAAATCCTTCTTCTAACTCTTCTAAGTGGTTATAAATCGAATATGCTTGGTCTGTAGTTAAAAATATACATCGTTCATTTCCTGTCTTCTCAGTTAAACACTGTAATGATAAAGTAACAATCGTGTCCAGAAACCATTGCTGACCATCTAAGGATTCCAAACTGTCATAAGAACGCTCTGGCCAAGTAGTTAATTCTTCTCGAGTTTCACATAATTATCCATCAGTCCTTATTAAACCATTTTGGTATTTTTCAACCGTCGATAAGATGGATTTCTGTGGTTCATCACAGAGTTTCTGAACATTTGATAACCAATATCTCATTTCTATTCTTCTACTCGGATGAGTTGGATCGACAATTTCTGATATCTAGATCAGATCTAGAACAGATAGAAATGTTCAAGTTTTCTCCTCATTTCTTTGTTCCAACAGTCTTCATTACGATAAATTCTCGTCACATAGATTTCCTGAAACGTCCATACCATGAAGTCACACCATTCTCTATTTGATATATGCAGAAGTCCTTGAATTTGGTAGAAATATTTATGTGTTTCCGATAAATGACCATTTCCATCCAAATATTTTGCTTTCAGGACACTATCATACCTCACGCTATATGGACATTTGATTTCCAGTATCCCATGAGTATTAACTAATACATCCGGCGAACATCCTAGATAGGGACTGTTGTCTCGTACAAGTAGACCACATGAATCAACATTATATGATAGGTTTCTTCTTTTGTATTCTTCCAAACAAGTTTTCTCGTGTTCAATGCCGTGTTTTATTGCTGGAACTGAAGATATCTCAGAGTAGAGTATGTTCTTCACAATACTTTCTTTATTTCTTTCCGTCGATGACTTGCAAACGACTCCAAAATATGAAGCTGTTAGTCGTTTTTTCGTTTCATCAAACCAACATCGATCCAATCTCTGTTTCCTTGTTTCGCGTTCTAGTAGTTTCAGATCCTGAGGTTTGTATTTTAGTTTTGAGAGAAAAGTCATGGAGGCATCTTCCAACGTCCTTGGCGATTCTACAATGTCGATTGATTTCGAATTTGTTTCCTTGATTTCTTGGGATAATTCAATTAAATGAGTTGTACTGGTTATCCACTTTCCTCTTCTTACTCCTTTCTTCAGTTTGCGTCAGTTATTTAAGAATTCGCGTTTCTTTTCCTGGACATGCATCTCTGTTTAGGTATTGCCAGTTTGATCTCTTTATAATAGGATAGTACCCTCTTCCTTATTAGTCTTACAATTCTACTACACTTTTGGAGGTTGTCAGTATTTTTATAATAAGATTCTGTGCAATTGAAAACCAGTTCTCCTCTGGCGCATTACTGAATCTTCTAGTAGTAGACTGTTCAATCAGCAAATCAGTCCATAGTGGTAAATAGGGGAAATGTATGTATACTAGCACTACAGACCGTGTAGGTCCATGGCTGATGTTTCAACACTAGCGGTGGGTACTCGGAGTTCCATACGAAACTCTTGTGCGACAATCTACTAAGTTCAATTGCCACTTTCGCACAGACTATCCGAATGCCCACTACTTCGGCTCGTTCCAAAATTTCTTGTGTTCTGCACCTATTTCCAATTTGCACAATAATAACTTAACCCTTCCATGGCTTGGTTGACGACTTGCCTCCATCCCATCTTGTCATATGTCTTCTCTTCTCCAATTTCTGATAGTCTTCGTAGGTCCTCTTCAACCACCGCTTTTCATTTTGTTCTGGGTTTACCTCTCCTTCGCCTTCCTCCTATAGAACTATATATCAATATTTTCGGTAGCCTTCCCGTTCCCATTCTTTCTATATGTCCTAACCATCTTAGTCTTTGAGATTTTATCATTTATCCATATTCCATTTTGTAATTTTCCCCCAAATATCTTCCTCAATAGTTTTCTTTTCCATATTTGTAGCATTCCTTGTTCTCTTTGGTTTAATGTCCATGTTTCTGAAGCATATGTAACTATAGGCCTAATCAGTCTTGTAAATCTTGATTTTCAATAATCTATTCAAGGCATAAATGCAATTATTGCCACGCATTATTCTGTTTTGGATTTCCTCCCCTATATTGGGTTTTCGTGTGATTATTGTTCCAAGGTACTCGAATCGATCTATTTCTTCAAATTTATATATCTTTCCTTTGGCTGTTTCTACTGTTAAATAATTCCCTTTTATAAAGTCTCGATCTGTCCATTCCATGTATTTTGTTTTCAGTTCATTGATATAGAGCCCTTTTTCCTGCTTTTTCTGTCTTATTTCCTTTTTACTTCTCGCCAATACTGCTATGTCATCTGCAAATGCTAAACATTGATGTCTCTTATGATATATAAGTCCAGACCTATTTATGCCTGCTTCTTGAATTACTTTTTCCAATAACAGACTAAAGAGAATATATGACAGTGGATCGCCTTGTCTTACGCCTTCAGTGACGATGAATTTCTCTGACAAACCGTTATTTATTCTTACTTCATTTTCGGTACTTTGTAGTGTTAGCCGAATCATTCTGATCAGTTTCCCGCTTATTCCTAGGTCTTCCAGAGCTTTGTACAGTTCCTTTCTTTTTACTTTATCGAATGCTTGTTTGAAGTCGACGAATAGCACCATCGTCTGTTTTCTAAATTGATAGCTCTCAGCCTGTATTTCTCGTAGCATGAAGATTTGCTCCACTGTGCTTCTACCTCGTCTGAATCCACATCGGTATTCTCCGATTATATTTTCCAAATTTTCCTTTAAAATGTCCTTGATATAAGTGGCAAGTATTTTGTATGCCACATTCAATAGTGCTATTCCTCTATAGTTGTGGCATTCATTTTTATTCCCTTTTTTATGTATAGGAAATATTATAGCGTTGGTCCACTCTCTCGATATTCGTTCTTCTTCCCATATGTTTTGCAGTATTTTTCCATTCCATCACCTAATCGCGTTCCTTCATATTTGAACATTTCCGCTGTTATGGGGTCACTTCCCGAACTTTTATTGTTCTTTAGATTAGCTATAATTTATTTTATTCCTACTCGGAGGAGGTTCTTTCAAGTGCAGCTCGAAATTTGTTCCTAAATTCTCTTCATTATCCAGTTTTTCATCCTCATTTCTTCGCCCTTTTAAAAGATGTTCGAAGTATGCTTTCCATCGCTCTAAAATTTCTTTTTCGCCCAGTAGCATTTCTCCATCTTTATTTCTAGTGAATACGGGATTTGAATTGCATCCTCTTTTTTCTCTTTTGACTCCTTGATACAGGTTTCTCGGATCTTTATTTCTGTAATTATCTTCTACATTTTGCAATAGTCGCTCATTGTACTCCCCCTTTTCATTATCAATAATATCTTTGTCCTTTTCTTTTGTTCGCTGTATTTTTCTTTAGCATCGTGTACTTCTGTTGTTAATCTTAGTTTATTTCTTTTATCTATTTCGTGCAAGCATTCATCATCAAACCATGGTTTCAGTTTTTTTTGTTTCATCTTTACTCGTTTTTTGGCTGCAGTATTGTTTTTATTGTTTCCCAATGATGCTCTATATTTCTTTCCGTTATGTCATCCATTTCCTCGCTGATTACTTTTTCATATCCTTCTTTCTCCTCATTTGTTAATAACCTTGCAACTATTATATCTTCCATTCGTTTCCTCTTTTCATTTTTGTTTATTGGTATGAGTTGCTTTAATGTGACTTCCACCATGAAATGATCAGAGTCCAGATCGGGTCCTCTATACGTTCGTATATTGGTGATGCATTGGTCTTCTTCGAGTTCAATTAAAACATGGTCGATTTGGTTCATTGTTTTTCCGCCTGGCGATATCCACGTACCTTTATGAATATTTTTACGCTGAAAATATGTGCTTTTGATTCTGAGATTGTGTTCTTTCGCAAAATCTATCAACAATCGGCCATTTTCATTTCTCTCTCATGCAGACTATATCTTCCAATTGTTGGCATAAACGTCTCCTCTTTACCTATCTTGGAGTTGGCGTCTCCCAATACGATTTTCAAATCATAATTGGGGATAGCCTCAAATACTCTGTCAAGATTACTATAGAATTCTTCTTCCACTTCTATATCCTTCTCTTCTGATGGTGCATACCAATGGTACAAAAATCAACAACTAATTATTTTCTTTTTTTTCAGGTCCTACTAGCTATTTTTATATATACTTTTGATGGATCATTCATATATTTTCATCAAATTTTGTATCTTGATTGTCATTGGTCGCTTGCGATTACGTTTTATTTTACATGTCGCGCACTTATCACCAATCACATTTGTTGTAATTACTGTTGTGTACCGACTTAAATTAACTTATCTACCTGAATAATTGTTTAATCTCTATTTTCTTTACTATATTATTATTAATGATACATTAATTTTTAAATATAATCTGTTGTTCCATTAATATTGACGTTTCTATGTCAAAATAAATTAAACTTTCTTTTACTGTTATTTCAAATGCCATAAATGTTTATACGAGGATCATCTAACATTATATATACAATATACGAGGATGGCTCCATATATATATATATATATATATATATATATATATATATATATATATATATATATATATATAAGAGGAAAAGATGCAAATATGGGCTGGTCTCTTAATATGGGCTAGGTAGGTTTCTCAGCTATTCGATGCAGATCTCTACATCTGACTATCGCAAACGGTAATTGGGGAAGTTAAATGTTTACCGTGGAGATGGCGCCACAGTAGAAAATAGTTTAAATTTATAATACGTGTTTGTCAGTTACTGTGAGTGTCAAAACTTTTTCGGGTAAGTTTATAAATTCAATTACTTAAAAATGAACAATATTTTTAAAAATTCGCCTGTTTCACGTTGAAGCCCTATAATTAGCCTTTAATGTATGCTAATTAGTTTTCTTCAAATTGATTACTTTTGGACATAACCTCTTTTGTTGTGTGAAGCCATCATGTTTGCAATATGGGCTATGCCTTTGTTGTTATTATGGGCTAGTGGCCCATATTTAGAACTATGTAAAATATATTACAAAATTGTTTCAGGATGTCAACCAAACAGCAGAAAGATGGTAAAAAAAGAAAAAAATGGAATGTGGGAGATGTGGAACGTGCAATAATAGCTGTCAGGCAGCATGCAATGGGTACGCTAAATGCTTCAAAAATGTTTAAGGTCCCACGTTCTACGTTGCAACGTTCTGCAAAAAAGCTAGAACTACAGCCAATTGAAGCAGCCCAAATAAAGCTAGGGCGTAAAGCTATATTAGGGAACGATCTAGAAGACGAGTTAGTTCGTTATATTTTAGAGATGGAAGCTAAATTTCATGGATTAACCAGAAAAGACGTTAGGAGGATGGCGTACACTTTAGCTACCAGGAACAACATCAAACATCCGTTTGGAGGTAACATGGCGGGCAGAGCCTGGCTAATACTTTTCCTGCAACGCCATAAAGAGCTATCAGTACGACGACCAACGGGAACATCGTATTCTCGAGCAAGAGGCTTTAGCAAAGAAAATGTTGCATCCTTCTTTAATGTTCTGGAAAAAGAATATGACAAACATTTATACCCCCCTGAACGTATCTTCAATGTTGATGAGACAGGTCTTACGGTTGTACAAAACAAGATTGCACAGGTTGTAGGCCGAAAGGGGAAACGACAAATTGCATCATTAACTTCTGCTGAAAGGGGTTCATTAATAACCCTCGTGGCAGCGATGAGCGCTGCTGGACAATTCATCCCGCCAATGATGATATTCCCACGAAAAAATATTAACCAGCAACTGATGAGAGGAGCTCCTCCAGGTGCCATTATGGAGGTGCACCCCAGTGGATGGATACAAAGTAATATTTTTACAAGATGGTTTCAACATTTTATTGACACAGTGAAACCCACAGAGAAATCACCAGTCCTGCTTATTTTGGATGGCCATTACAGCCATACACGCAATATTCAAATCATAGATTTAGCTAGAGATAATCATGTGACTATAATTGTCTTACCTCCCCATTGTACCCACAAACTCCAGCCGTTGGACAAAACATTCATGGGAGTTCTTAAGTCTTACTACAGCGAAGAGATCAGGGTCTGGTTACGCCACAATAATCGCCCACTAAGTCCATTTGATGTGTCAGAGCTCTTTGGGAGAGCCTATTTGAAATGCCAAACTGGAGAGATTGCTGTTAATGGTTTCCGAGCTACAGGCATTTATCCATTGAATAAAAACATATTTTCAGATGCTGATTTCATTGCAGCTGAAATTGAAGCAGAAAAGACTACGTCAGTCGCACCTGATGACGCTAGTGATGAAGAGGATGAGATGATGGTGGCTTCAACCTCTGGTGTCAATTCGAATGAACCTACAAATTCTGACATTCCAACATACGATAAATCTACCAACTCTGAGATAACACCTGATCGTCGCTCAAACCAGAGCAATTCATCGTCTAATTCTCCCACTTCTCCCTCTGGGCCTAACAAACAGCTTGTTGATATTCCTACAACTAATACACAGCTTGTTCCTATTTCTGCAGGTAATACACAACTAGTCGCTATTCCTACAACAAGCTTTTATAAAAAGTCTGCCACGCCTTTCAGAGGACCTTGTCCAGAACATGGCGTAAAAAGAAAGTTATTTCAGAAGTTAACTCCATCAACTCCTTCCACATCTGGGTCCGGGTCTTCTCGAACATCTCTGGTAACACCATATGATCTTTCTCCTGTGCCTTCTTTGAAGAAAAAAACCTCAAATCGTGGGCGTAAGCCAAGTAAGTGTTCGGTGATAACCTCTTCACCTTATAAAAATGACTTGCTCCAGTCTCTTGACAAGGTTAAAGAAAAGAAAAAAGGGACAGGAGAAGGCAAAGAAAAACAAATTAAAGAAAGGAATAAAAAAAAGGGGAAACGCAAGCAGGTTACAAAGAACCAGAAAAAGGAATCTGATTCGAGCACCGAGGATGAGGAGGAATATGTGCCCGCAGATGAGGATAGCGACTACAATGAATTTCCAAATGCCCAGTCTCCAAAGGACGCAGCTGACGTGACTTGTATATTTTGCGAAGCACCTTTTGCAGAGGATAACCACGGTGAAATCTGGATAAAGTGCTTCATGTGCAATTTATGGGCCCATAACGAGTGCGCTGGGGCCGAAAATGAACAATATGTTTGTGATTTTTGCAAGTAGTAGACATTAGTTTTGATTTATTTCATGTATTGTTTAATTTAAAATATTAACATATATTTCTCACGCATCTATCTCATTTCTCATACATTTATCACACATTTTTGGGGGTAGCCCATATTTAGAGTCTATATTCAAAATGCGCAAAAATGCACATTTTCATTATTTACTCATTAATGAATTTACATATTTTTTTAATCAATGTGGACTTTAAACAGGTTGATACTAACTAATGTAGTTATCGTTAGGTAGCTTTGGAATTGAAATAGAATTTTTTTTTGTTTTTTTACAAACAAAAATAAAATGGGTAGCCCATATTTGCCTCCATTCCTCTATATATATATATATATATATATATATATATATATATATATATATATATATATATATATATATATATATATACAATACGAATTTAATCTATTGCTTCTATTGTCTGTGCAATACGAATTTAATCTTTTAGCACACGCATTTAAGCACACTCTCACTAGAGTCACTCCTCTATGCAGTGCTTGTTATCTATGCAACTCGAATTTAATCATTTGCTACATCATTATTCTTATTAGTTAACCGCGTACCTATATGGGCTTAAGAAGATGAATTATCCAAAATAGTAAAAAAATATGTCTATTCAGCACACACAATAATATTTAGTGCAATACGCAAATTATCAAGATATTCTATCCGGTATCCTCTTCGCCAATGTAAGATTGATAATCTCTCCGTGACTCGCACTCCACAGTCGATAGGCTAAATCATACTAACAAGCTGTTGAGTGATTATCCGGGTAGACCATCTCATGTGATGACATCATGCCCTTATCTGCATACACTACAGGCAGTAATGCTAATCAGGCTAGGGACACTGCAGACCGTGCCATCTATAGAGCCCGTCGAGTAACTAAAATCGGTAGATAATTCCAAAAAATTAACGAAAACGTCGTTAGTAATCAAATTTTATTGATTTTTATAACTGCGTATGCGCGATATCATATTGCTCGTCCCCATCCCCACATGTTATATGTTATACTGTTATCATTTCTTAGTTCAAGTGTAGATAGAGGTTATTTTAAGGTTACGGTGTTTTGGTGTATTTTTTAATTGCTATAGTGTAATATTTATCTGTTGTTTCGTTGCTTTATTGTTATTAATTGAAAAGACAATGTCAAAGTGTATTCTGAAGGAGTAATAAATGGTGTACTCGGTAAGTTTTATTAAAAAAATTTGAGCATTTTTTCTTTCACAATTAACAACCATTATCTTAATTTTTATAAAACACAGAGAATTTTTACTAATTTAATCGACAACTTTAGAGATCATTGTTGTTCATTACATTAGCTAAACTGAAAATTACTGCATTAATAAAGTAAATATTTGTTTTTAAAGTTTTGTTCCTCCTACCCAGGAAGATAAAATTAATATGGCTGAAAAGCAGTGGTAATGAATCATTAAATTTGTCGACGAAGAAACGATGGAGGATATGATCCCTTTCAAAAACAGTGTTTCTTTAGATTTGAGAAAGACGAAGAGAGGTTATTAAGACAGTTTGATTTGCCTTCCCATATGAGTGGAAATTAACAAAAATTGATGGTAAGTTTTATTGCATTCAATATAGCATGCTATAATTTTGGACATTTTAAAATGTAAATTGAGTGAACGAAAAGACGAGTACTGAGTGTGTAATTTTATTAAAATTCCAGGTAAGCGCTTTCATCCATTAGACCATTCTGAAAGCTCTCGTCAAGAAAAAAATATACAGAAAGTCTCAAAAAACATCAAACCCTGTAACTGCTACATACAATGAAATAAAATGTTTGATGTTACATCATTAGTTATCTAAAATTTGTTAAAATTACTCTATAAAGAGTGTGTACAATTGTAATTCACATAACGAAACGTCTAATTTGATTACCAACTAAATGATATGTGTGCACACCCTCTTTATAGGGTAATTTTAACAAATTTTACTTAAATAATTATGTAACATCAAATATTTTATTTCATTGTGTGTACATCGTACCTGTTGTATGTTTTTCTCTTGTCGACAGCTTTGAGAATGACCTAATGGCTGAAAGCGCTTAGCTGGAATTTTAATCAAATGACATACTCAGTACTCGTCTTTTCATTCACTCAATTTATATCTAGTGTGTACACCATACTCAGACAATTCCATTTTAAAATGTATCAATTGAAAAAATAATAATCTGGGTTTTATTTTATGTTATAGCTATATTCCCTCTACCAGCTATGGGATGGAAGGTATTGATCCCTTGCCGATTTTCATATATATCCCATGGTGTGACAATTTATGGGAAATGAAAGTGAGTATTAACTTTTGTTGAGGCATTACGTCTAAGTATTTGGTCTAGCGGTAACCAAAAATCCAAAATATCCAATAAAGACAAAAAATAAAAAAATAGTTAAAAATCAAGAATTCCTAAAAAAATCGAAAGCTTCAAAAAAGGGAATCAAAAAAACCAAACAAATGTATACATTCAAACATTTTTTGATATTTTTTTGGCTTAGTACAAAAACACGTGTAAACTTATTATTTCGATAGTAAGCGCATTTTGTTTTCTTTTGTTGACATAAATTTTCAAACATATTTGTGTGTTTACTTATTTATTGTTGTTATTTTGTGTGTTTACTCGTGGAACCTCAACCAGAAACGAGAAAGGACTCCATGAGACGGTGGGATTTTTAAGAGCCCTTAAGAAACATTTTAACAATCATAGACTGCCAGGAGCTGCAGAGTAACTTAAACTGCCTTATACAATGGTTTCATAAGAACGGAATGCTTTTAAATGTGGAAATATACAAATATGCAATATACTAGGTTTAAGCTTGTATTATAAACCTATTTAATACTTCCAGTAACGAAATAAAGATGTGTTTCAAGTGGAAATGAAAGGCTAGATATATTATTTTGAATGTTGTACAATCACAAGTGCTATTTAGCACTCTTATATGTAATTACTTGTCACCTTGTATTTACAGAGCTGGACAGTATTTAACAACTTTTCCTATAAAAATATTTTAATTACTTTTGTTCTAACATTCACAGTAATTATACTCAAATGTTTTCTTTCACAGAAAGTTGCCAAAAATAGTAGTTAACAACTTATTGCTAACACTTTTTTTTTATTAGGTAAGTAGCAGTTATACTCCTGCAGTTTGTCCAGCTCTGTGTGTTTATAAGAGTGTAATAATAAATTAATATAAACTTATCATACATAATTTTCTACTTTTATCTTGATTTAACATCATTTGAAAATTTAATGATACTCCAATCTAGAATGTATGTTACTCAAATAATTTTTTAATTATTGCATGGTTATTACACTATAATTTATTTGTTGTCATTATGTTTGTTAAGAAAAGTACTTTGTGAAAGAAATTATTTGTTGTGTATTTTTATACCAAAATAAATAAATTGTTTATATGATTATTGTTTTATTTTTTCCAATTTAATTAACCATTTATGGTCCATCATTTGATATTTCATTTAATTTAACTCAACATCTAATCATTATTTAGTTAATGGAGTTAAATTGAATGAAATGTCAAATGATGGACTATGAATGGCTATTTTGAAATAAAATAATTAAAATACAGTATATTTGAATATACCGCCAGTCCGCCAAAACCTAAAATTACAGAAATCTTTCCAACATCACTCAGTTGTTTACTCGACAGGCTCTTTAGATGGCGCCACAATCAGTGTCTCATCTATCTGTGGGTTATCTGTGATGCTAATAAACCTTCATTCACTCTGGAAGTCCATCCATCAGCAGTCAAACATACTGCAAAATCTTTCTCTATACGGGCTTTTACGATATCAACAGTTTCACTGTAAAAATCCGGAATAAGCGGACTCGAAACAGTTTTTCGGGTAGGCAGTTTGTAACTCGAATTTATTAAAAATAATAACTGTTTAGATTCCTTGTCTTCAACGATACTAAATGGGTGGTACTCCTTTGTGATCATGCTTATTAGTTGTTTATCTATTTCTTTTTTCTTATTAAGTGGCAAGGGCTTTTGGAAATAACTTGTTATTGTAAGATATTTACCCACACTCACTATACTTGTTGATGGTTGTAGGTGTAAATGTTCAACTGTAGCTGTAGGTGTAGACGATATAGCCAAGGATTCTGACGGTTCTGATGGTGACGATGACATAGGTTCTTGAATTGGAGTATATTTTTGTCTTTTTCTATTTATTAGTTGTGTGGGATGTTTGTTGCTCATATGCCTGATGAAGGTAGCAGTAGACTTATTTTTAATAGATAATGTTTGACTGCAATACAAACATTTAATTTTGTCATCAGCTGGTTCCGAAAAATGATCCTATACTTTACTTTTTTTGGGAGGTATACTGAATAGCTATAAAGGTACCAGAAATCTAAAATAAAAATTACATTACTATAATAAGTTGAAAAACCCCATACATTTTACATATTACTTTCAAATTTATTGTAGTATTAATAGTATTTTAAATTTAAAATCGACCTGTTACGAAATTTCTTGGAACTATAAATAAGAAAGATTTATATTGTACCTACAATGAATATCTATTACTTTTTCAACTAAAACACTATAAATAAAACAAATCAGTATGCAACAGCAATTGAGAAGAAAATACATTCACACACATTGGCTCTGTGTTTGATATGGGAATCCCCTAAAAAAATCGACTTCGGCTGTTCGGCAATCAATTTCAGTATCTCAGTTGTAGAGGGCGATATCGAAACTGCATATAAAACGACACATCATCCCCCATTTTAAGTCCCGAAAAAATTAACAAAATGTTGTTTTACAAAGAAGTATACTAACTCGGCAAGAGGGCCAAAAACCGTTCGCGTTTACACAATCCAGTTATTGTTAACTTTATTTGCATAACATCATATCCTTTTTATTCAAAAAAAATACATCGCATTTTTTACGAAATTTTTTTCACAATACATAATAGAGTCGTGACGTCGCCGTCGGTCCTGTCGAGGTCGGTAGGTCGGTTATTGGTTTCGATTTTAGTTAGTTTCATGTCTTTAGTTTCCTTTTTCATGGTACCGTGTATCGTGCTACCTTGGTATATGTACGTGCATTGTGCATTTAGTGCTACTGTCTCATATGACACCATAGTGTTCATACAATATGTTGATACACCAAGCTGTCAGTGTTAATGTGTCAACACTCAAAAATTTAAGGTGTTCCCATGACTAGTTTCTAGTGGCGGCCCAATTCGAGCTCTGTCTAATAGGTGGCGCAAGCATATCTATTTAAATGACCATTTTTAAACCGATTATCACAATTGTCCCATTATTACATGTACCTCACTTCACCTTACACTTTTTGGCAAACTGTTGAATTGCTTTATCACCTTTTACCCAGAAATTGGAGCCGAGTTGTGCAAACAGATATTCATTACTTTCTGGTACAAGTGTAGTCTTATTTCTAATATCAATCAAGACATTCAAATACTCTTGTAGATTTCGAGGAAATAAATTAACGACCCGCTTATAGTACTTTGTCAATGCTTTTTCTGATTCTGTCAAAGAATTTAAACACTCTTCTTGATTTATGGATGTAAACGTTTTTTGATATGTATTAAGTTTGGTATACTGTACGTCTCCTATATGTCTTCTGTTAAATAATATTATTAAAACTAGTGTCGCATTGACCGAATTTTTATATTCTTGAGAGGATTATTTAGATTCGTTTTAAGATTCGCGGCTACTATGTTTTTAATTTGAGTTACATGATTTCTGAATTCTATGACGTCTCTTGTTAGTGGGTTCATTCCATTTTTTTCGTTCAAGTCCTTGTGTGCCAAATTGCTGATTTCAGTTGTCCATTGAGTAACAATTAAATTTTTGAATTTTTCTACTGCTTTACACTTAGCTTCGGGGGTCACTGAAAGTCATACATTGATCTCCTGTTTCAATTAAAAAAATAAGTTCATCGTAAACTCTTGGGAGAGTTGTTCCGAGGTGATATGATAAATTAGGGGCATTGTCAAAAGTTTGTGCTTGAAACCCACCCACTCTCTGAGCACATACCACTACTTTCGTGAACATACTTGGTTCTATAGTGTCACGTAAACTAAAATGTTTGTCTTTTGCAATTTTCGAAGTTCCATAAGAAGCCTTGCTAGCTGTCTCATTTTATTCGAACCGGAGTAAACATTTGCTCCGTCTTATGTTTTTTCAGGTAACTTTCACCATAACGATGAATTAGTACATCCGTTTTTCACACATAATTTGTCTAAAGCAGTGGTCGGCAAACTTATTAGCCAAAGAGCCAAATATGAACATTACAACAAGAAAAATTGGGAGCCAAATCTGCTTGTTTAGTAAACTTTTATTACACTTAATAAGTAGTACACTAAATAAAACTAAATTTCATACTTAATAAATATTTATTAATGCGAACAATATGCTTCTCATCAATAAGACGACTTCTCAGTTTACTCTTGATAATGTTGTAGCATGATAAAAATACAATGCTTTTTTTGTATTGTATTATAACTCAAGGAGGTGCAATAATTCGGTTAAGCCACCCACTGAGTGTGCAACTTTATACACACTTCTGTATAGTTGGTTGCATAAGGGAATTAACTATGGGGTTTAAAATTATTTAAGCATATCCTGGAATAACGGGAGTTAAATAATTAAATGAGTGTCTAGAGTAATATTTTTCATGTGATTTAACCAATCCATGAGTTTTTCATCATTTTATGTGGGGATTTTATTTGACTGCCATTGGTAACACTGTTTGCTGATGTCAATTGTAAAGGGAAGCTAAAATTATTGAAATCACTTGTCTGATACTTTTCGAGTTGTTAAGTCGAATGTCGAGTATGACAAGTCGTGAGTATAAAAAATGGCCAGTGGCACATGGTTTATTCCATTTATTTTCGGGAATATCGTGATGAAAAACCTTGGTAACAAGGTAAGCTTTCATCTTGTATATATATTTCCACGGCTATAGCCCCAATTTCTTTTTAGGGTTTTTCTATACAGCATAGTTTTTTACATACAAGTTTTTACAATACTTTTTTTGCCAAATGGATATGGTTTAACAGTTTTATGGGTGATGAGACTATATTGGGATCAGTCAGCATATGTGTCCGTAGAAGGAGAAAAATCAGATGCCATAAAGATCGCACGAGGTGTAAGGCAAGGATGCGTATTGTCCCCTCTATTATTTAATGTTTATTCAGAATACATATTTAGAGAGGCTCTCGAGGACGTAGATGAAGGAATATTACTAAATGGTAAAAGATTAAACAACATCAGATACGCTGACGATACAGTGATTATGGCTGGAGACCTCAATGGATTACAACAACTAATGAACAGAGTGTATTCAGTTAGTCTAGAATACGGTCTCGATATAAATGTCAACAAAACGAAGTACATGGTAATCAGCAAAAGTCAGATTCCACAGGAGCACCTCACCCTAAATCAGCTACAAATTGAGAGGGTCGGTAAATACACATATTTAGGAACTACACTCAATGACCAATGGGACCACTCACAAGAAATCCGCTGTAGAATAGAGAAAGCAAGGGCCGTATTTCTCAAAATGGCATCAGTTTTTAAAAGTCGATCTCTGACGTTAACTACCAAAATAAGACTCCTTCTCTTTCGCCGTTTTGCCTTATTTTTTTCTGGTTCTCCCAAGGAGTGGTCCGAGTCGGTATAACCACTGTCACTGTCTGAGTATGTCACCAAAAGTTTATTTTTAGGCTTTTTAGCATTGAATGTAGTATAAGGCTCTAACAGTACATCTGGAACGATTGTTGTGTTTCCTACTTCACATCTCTTTCGCCGTTTTATCTTATTTTTTTCTCACTCTCCAAAGGAGTGGTCCGAGTCGGTATAATCACTGTCATTGTCCGAGTAGGTCACCAATGGTTTATTTCCTGGCTTTTCAACACTGAATGAAGTAAGAGGTTCCAACAGTACATCTTGAACGATTGGCAGGTTTTGGTCGGGTAAAAGTAAGTGATCTGAATTAGGAGAGACTTTTTTTGGTATTATAACGATTTTATCGCCACAATTTTTTAAGAGATTCAAAGATTGGTCTGTTTCTAGAAGCATAGGTGTAGAATTATCTTGCAATTAATGTAATAACCTTAGAAAACAATAAATTGAAACTTATTTTGATGCCCATATTAGAAAAATTGAAAAGTTTCAAGGTTTAAACAGTTTGAACAATATTTTTAATTCATTACAAATACATGTACCTAATGTTTCAAAAAATACCTAAATATTAATCTTGCAATTTAAAATAAAAACTTTTCACATACATGTTTGTAAAAAATAAATAAATGGAATAATCCTTTGTAAATAGAGCTAAAATGTAAAAAAGAGTTTTTTTTATAGTTAACACTCTTAAACTTAAAGTATAATAATTGAAAAAAATAAAACTATCATATAATAGGTGCGTTCTTTTTGACTGAGATCTCAGTTAATCTCAGCTCACATCAGTAATGTGAGCGTTCTTTTTGTTTTACTCACTTTAAGTGAGCTGAGATGTTTCCTCCACCTTCGCCGATGCTGAATGTGTTGTAAGGGGGTATCGGTTGGAATTGAGTCGGAAATAAAGTGGAGGGGATGAAGAAATATTTGATTTGTTTGGTTTATTTGTAGTTTTAACCAAGGTTATCTAAGATTTTAACCATTGACATATAAACAATAAACACATATAATATATTTTTCTTTTGTTACAAATTATGGATACATTAATTAACATTATTAGATGCTGATACGAATCTGTCGTATAGTTTAAATCTATCGACAGATCGCGCGCTTCAATTGAGATGTCGTTCTTTTTGGTGCTTACTCACATCACTTTATCTCAGATCACCTTAACTGAAGTGATCTGAGATCTTAGTCAAATAGAACGCACCAAATATAGAGATCAAACTAAGAAACATAATATATTCATTTTTATAATATAAATAACATTGATATAATAAAACACGAAAGTAAAGCATAACATAGGGAATATATGTATGCATAAACTAATATTTAAAAATCAATTTGATTAACTTTTTCACCACTTCTATTTCGTCCCACTGTAATAATTTGTCCAGTTTGAGAGAACACTCTTTCACTTGGAACGGATGTCTCAACAACACAAAGTTTTTGCAAAGCTAGGTCGTGGAAACGTGGATAAACAGATTTGCGGTTATTTCCACCATAATAGAAAGTCTGCCATTCTCAATAAAAGTGGTTCTTGCAAGTATTTTTCAATCTCAATGAGAACAGGAACCTTTGGGTTACTGCTGCCGACCAGTTTCGATAAATTTTGAATGCAATCTTCCCAAATTTTTGATGACGATTTGGATTTCTTGGAGCAAGTTTCACTAAGTTCTACATTTAGATTTTCATCTTCTATTTCTTTAGCAAAGTTTGATATGCATCGCGTTATATTTTGTTTTGTAGTCTCAGAACAAATTTTGCTAGTAAATCCATGATTTTTCCATCTAGGATCCAAAAAAGTAGATTTGGCAAATACTTTATTTTGTTCTATATTATTGAACCTTTTATTAAGGGATGCTAACAGTGACTGGCCCAAACGACGAACTAATACTGGTAAATCTTGATTATTGTTTAAATAGTTTGCACAGTACTTTTTTAGACCGAAACTAAGCAACATTATTTTGGGTGCCGCAATTTTTTTTCACTGCTAATCTTTAAGTGACATCTTCAAAAACTTCTAAAAATTCACAGAAGTTCTCCAGAATATTATATTCATCGTTGGTTAAGTTTTCCAGGTTTGAATAGTTAATGGCAATTGTGAATATTTATGATTCCTTAGTCTCCATGACTCTCTTAAACATCACATAAATCGAGTTCCATCTTGTAATTACATCCTACTTGAGGTTTAATACTGGATTTCCCATTTGATGCTGCATTGATTTCAAGATAGCAACTGCTTTTGGACTTCTCTTAAAAAACTCTACTATTTTTTTCACTTTGGTTTGGAATTCTTTTATTTCTTCCATTGCAGTTTGAACAATCAAACTTAGTGTGTGGGCAAAACAGGGTACGTGCCTCCATCGTGTTTGCCGGCGGCAACAATATTGGCAGCATTATCAGTAGTAACTGCTTCCACTTTTTCAAAAATTTCTCATTTTTAGGCTATCTTTTGAAGCTCGTTTGCCAAATTGTGTGCTGTGTGACTATCACAATAATTGTAGCATTCTAATAGAAAAGTCATATTCTTGAAACCGTCATTTATTCCGTGGGCTGCTACCGATACATAATTATCATTTGTTACCTACGTCCAGCTGCCTGTCGTCAAACAAATGGCTTTGCATGACTTAAGGCTACAAAAAACTTCTTTTTTCATATTGTTGATTTTTGGTATTAAAACTTTGGATACAGTTTTTATTGAAGGCATTTGATAACCTTGATTCAACGCTGTTATAAACTTTTTGAAACTTTTGCTTTCTACGATCTGACATGGCAAATAATCTTTCACAAAACTTTCCACTAGTAACTCGTTACACTCATTCGTTTCTTTATTGCTGATTGGCTTGTGAAAATATTGTGTTATAGATAAACTAGCTTCTTTTTTCTTTAGACTGGATGAATTTTGTGTTATTGTATCTGATGATGTTGACGCACCTTCGTTTACTTTAAATAAAACAGTCGTCGTGGGCTCAGTAGAGCTTGGATTTAAAAACCGGGAATCGATTCTTTCAGATATCTCTTCCGTGGAACTTTCTTCAATATACGCATGTATATGCTTACTTTTAAAATGAGTTGTGAGTGTATGTGTTGAACCCTCCTTAATTGATAAAATTTGGAAACAAAAGTTACATTTTGCAGATTTTCTTTCCACTACTTCCTTGGAATAAGACCATACTGAACTTTTTCTTCTTGTGTTAGGCTTTATGCCGCTCATATTTAGGCACTGACACAAAAATATTTAACTAATTCCACAATTTAATATTAAAGTACTCAACCTCAACTAGATACGAAGGCAATTCATCCAAAACCCAAGATATTCATCACAGTACTGAATATCAATGCATTATGAAAAAACAAGACGATGGGAATATTCATTATGGATTTGACAAAGTATCAAAAACTAGTCAAATCTTGAGTGAAAGTCATTGGAAAGAAAACGTTGATTGGTGCAAACCAGCAGATACCATGGTTCACTGTAATTACTTCCACAGCATTGAAAAGTTGTGAGTACTGGTCTTGGCATCATATTTGCCCATACTTGCTTCAAATAGTATATTGTTGATCGATTTGCGATTGTTCGTGCTGTAGGGTTTAGATTTCGCAGTTCATTACCTAGATGATCTCCGTACGTAGAACACTCATCTCTTTATTATTATTATGCTTTATTTACCATAGATTATGTTAACAATAAACAATAAAAACAACGAAGTACATACTTAATAAACCAGATGATCAAAAAATAATTAGACAAAAAGAAAAAACGAAAAACAAATCTGCAAGCTACAAAATACAAGCATACAAATATGCAGGATGTAAGCACAAAACATAAATAGAAATAGAAATGTACAATTATTTATATCAATAAACTAGTATAAGCAAATAAACAAACAAACTGTACCAAAATTATACCAAAGTTAAACAGAAACATGTATAAAGCAACCATGAATTAAAGTAATATATAATACGAATAAAATATGAAATAAAAAATGCACAAAATAAAATATAAAATTAAGATGAAAAATATAAAATATTACAAGAAATGTATATTATATACATGCCAATAAATAAATGTGAATATAAACATGAATATGAACCACTAGATTTCAGTGGGATTACTTTTAATGTATATGATCAATAATTTTTATGCTTTCACTAACTTTTATGTACTACGGTAGATCATTAAATTGTACAACACCTTTGTGGAATAAATTCTTCATCGAACTTCCTTTAATGGTTGTTTTCACATAAAGATTAATTGAATTTGCGAGATTGGAACTAGCTTACCATGCAAATATTGCGGTAAGAGATTATTGATAATTTGGAAGATGAAAATCATTGTTTGTATATACAGAAACTTCTCAACTTTTAACCAATTTAAACAGTTAGTCATCAATTCCACACTAGTATACCTATTGCATCCCAGAATTACTCTCATCGCCTTGTTTTGAATAATTTGTAATCGTTCATAACTAGCTCTAGAACAACCTGTATAAATTAGTGAACAACAGTAATAAAAATATGGTAGAATTAATGTATTGTAAACCATAAGCTTAGTATGCATTGACAGAAATGGTGAAATCCTTCTCAAAAAACCAATTTTTTCCCAATCTTTCTACATATGTAATCTATGTGACTATTAAATTTTAGTTCATGATCCATCATAAAACCTAAATATTTTATTTCATGTACACTCTCTAGGTCCTGATCATTTATCTTAACACTCAAATCAAGGTTTAAAAATTTAGCTGGCAAAACAGGACCACCAATGAACATAAATTTAGATTTGGATTCATTTACTTTTAGTTTATTGATCTTAAATATGTCAGATATTCTTTTCAATTCTGAATTGACTGTTTGTACTACTTCAACAAAATTATCCCCGTAATAGTAAATGAGGGTGTCATCCGCTAAAAGATGGATTTTACATTTCTCTAGTACATTTCTCAAGTCATTTATATATAATATGAAAAGTAGGGGCCCAAGAACACTACCTTATGGAACACCAATATTGTTTAATTCCGGATCCGATGCTGAATTGTTAAATGTGGTTATTTGATATCTGTTCCTCAAATAATGCTGAATCCAGGAATAAACTACCCCACTGAAGCCATATTTCCTCAATTTCAACAATAATATACCACGATCTATTGTTTCAAAAGCTCTTCTGAGATCAATAAAAACTGAACAAATTCCTACTCCTGGCCTATCTAGAATATTTTTCATGTCAGATATAACCAGTTGGAGTGCCGTCTCACAAGAATGCGAATTACGAAAACCAGATTGATAACTGTGTAATATCTTATTTACAGAAATGAATTTACTTACTTGATCATACACTACTAGTTCTAGTAATTTCTCACAAAAAGGCAGCATATTGATTGGCCTTAACTGATCAGCTTTGTTTGTATTTAATACTTTGGGAATAGGAACTATAGTTGAAGTTTTAAATCTTTGAGGAACTATGCCCTTTTCCAAACTCAAATTTATCATATTAAGCAAAGCATAGACTATCACGTGAAACAAATTCTTAATAACATCAAGACCTAATTCATCAGTAGTTTTTCTTTTTTTAGGATTTTATTATTTCAAGTATCTGTCCAATGTTAATTAATTCGAAATATTCCATTTTTGAACCATTTAAAGGGACCGCTTGCAAAACAACATCGGTACCGGAATCAGGAACTATTATGTTACCCACAATATCGCAAATACTATTTATATAATATTGGTTTAAAACATTGGCTAAGTTGTCAGTGTGAACGATTCCATTACAGTCTATACTGTCAATCTTAGTCCTACTAGCTTTCGTTCCGACAATTGTTTTTAGGTGCTTCCCATTAGTTTTGAATTGCCTTTATTCATATCTATATTTCTCTCGTAATACCGGATTTTCGAACTTTTCAATACCTTGACACATGAATTTCTCTTTTCTTTATAACAATTCCAATCGTCTACCGCATTAGTTAATGAAAATCTTTTATACGCTATGTTTTTATTTTTAATATCATTATAGCAATCAGTATTAAACCATGCAATACCCTTATTTTCAATATTAACCGTTCTACTAGGAGCTACCGAGTCCATTGCCGATAATATATTATTGGAGAAAATATCAGCCACAACATCAACATTAACCAATGAATAACCCCAATCCTTTTCAATTAACATGTTTACCATTTCATCATATTTGATATACGAACGAATTCGCTTAGTGTCATTTACATTAGATGCACTTGGACAATGCGTTGCAATTTGTATTATAGAATGTTCAGATATTACATAGTTTTTTTCCACATAGGTCGATGCTGAGTAGTCATTGCTTATAACCAAGTCTATTATAGATTTATAGTTCCTGAAGACGCTGGTATATTCGGTAATCAACTGCCTCATGCCATTGTTTTCAATATATTCTTGAAGTTTACGTTTATTATAATTATTATTTTCATAATGAATATTAAAATCACCTGTAATTATTACCGAGCAACTACTATGCTTATCGTAATAATCATCAAACCAATTAAAGAAATTTTCAAAGAAAATATTGAGATTACCATTTGGTGATTTATAAATACCTGTTATACCATAAGAAATAGTATTTATTTTCATATCTAGATATAGAAGCCAAAAATTCATATCCACAACAACTGTTTTAATATTAGAGATTCGATAACCCGTTCTTACAAAGATTAACACTCCCTTGCTTTCTATAACTTGTACATTTTTCATGAAATACATTATGCTCAAAATTAATATCTTTTAACTTCAACACATTCACGGCGTACTTACAGTTAGTGCGTTCCTGTTTTACAGCCTTACAATTTTCTTTCTTATGATTTTGACTACACAGAGGACACACTACACTTGACTTACACTGACCAGCACGGTGGCCGTATTTCCAACAATTGAAACACCTAAGGACACTCACAAATTCAAAATATCTATAACTCGACCATCCTATATATATCCTGTCTTTGTTCTTAGTTAAATAATTGAAATGTTCACCAGACATTTCAATTAAAACATTACACCGCCTCTCATTCATCTTCGCAGCATTCACACGGAGGCATCGAATTTCATCCCTCATTGTATCTGGGAAATTCTGATTCACTATCTGAGATATCAGACTCTGATGGTCAGTTGTATCCTCTTTCAAGACATTAACTATTTTTATACGTGGTTTGAATAAGTTACCAATTTTAACGTCATAACCATTTCTCGTTCCGCTGTTGATTTCAATTTTTGTAGTGAATCCTTGTCATCACAATGTATCACTAAACCATTAGTTGTTTGTTTTATTTTTGATACAGATACCGAAATATTCGCAGGGTTAACTTTTTTCAGTAACTCGTTTTTAATATTTCTACTATCTTCTTTTCTATTTTTTGATTTGATAACATGGGGTTCTACTACTTTTTTTGTTTCGAACAACTTCGGACCACACAGGTTTCGTTTCCACATTTTTAATTTCAAATAATTCAATTAATTTATCGGCTTTCTCAAGAATTTCGTTTGTTTTGTTTATATCGATTGTGTTGACTTTTTTTAGTTTGTCATTAACAACCGATAGGCAATTATCACAAAACCATTTTAAATTAGGTGTATCTTGTAAAAATTTTAATAACTGGTCTTTCACTCTGATACACTGTAAATGAAAATATTTCTCACATAAATCGCATTGGATATTTTTTGTATTTACTATAAAGTTGTCTGAGCACTGAGCACACACGTGTGTACCCGACGGCATCGTACTACTATTACTACTCTCTTTGACATGTACTTCTTAGAATATTAGATGCTTCCTGCACAGGTGGCTTCTCCATGTCATCTCTCTCCTCGTACTGGTCCAGGAACGTGTCTACTACCGGAACCTCCATCAAATACACCTGTATGTATGTGCGCGTCTGAATGTGTGTTTGCTAACAAAAGGTTGGCTGTCAAAACAGCCGGGGTTCATAAATAAAAGAACTAGCGAAGTCTCTGAACGCAGAGGCTTCCTCCTATACGAAGTTCACTTCACTCCCAAACGGGGTAGGTCGGATCACAACAGGAAAAGTAAAACACAAGTTTCGAGTTGTAAGCAGTTCGGTCTTGCGAAGTCGAAGTGTAGGGTTCGGCGAGTCGGCAGGCACTGTCCGTCTGTGGATTAGGTACCTCCTTTCATATCCGTTGGCCTGAACAGGCGGACGGAGGACTGGCCTCTAAGCGAACGGAGAACTGACTGGCCGAGCAGACGGACGGAGAACTGAATGGACTATGGTCAAAACAAGGCGGATGGGGAACTGAACGGCTTGTGTTCAGAACACCCCCGCTTCGAATGGCCCATCTTTCGTCTGTGATCGCTTTCGAGTGTAGACGAACCTCAAGCAGTGCTGCGAAATATAAAAGTGTTTATATTATTATTTATGAAAATCAGTGTTTTTTAACACTACTTCAGAATTAGTGGTATCCGTCGCATACATACAAATCCATACATCAGCAAGAAGAAAATTCAGCCCTCATGGGGCCGTAAGCTCCCTGAAACTACAGGAAGTAATACAATGAGAATAAAATCAACGGTCTACCATAATAAATTTGGAGAGAAGAGACGATTCACGGTGAAGGGAAACCCTCAAAAATCATTAATCCCTAAAATCCCAACAAAAAGCGAGATGAGCGCGAATAAAAAACAGAAAACGAATACCAGTTCCCACAACGATATGGAACACGAAGAAGTTCACGAAAGCATCCCCCTCAAAAATAAATTTGGGGTGCTCACAGAAGAACCCACGACAAGTGGCAGAACAAACAACCAAGAGAAAAGGGAAAGAGCTATCCCCCCACTAGTGCTCTAGGAAGAATCCCTAAATACGACGAGTTAGTAAAAGAGCTAACAAGAATAACTGGAACACGGGAGTTCAGATTAACAATAAACAGGAACAAACAGGAAACAAAAATACATGTAACAACGCAAGATCATTACGAAAAAATAAAATCAGAGCTGGAAAGTACAAACAGCGAATTTTACACCTACACAAAAAGAGAAGACGTACTTAAAAAGATTGTAATGAAAGCGGCCCCAGGACTTGACATCCAGGCTATGATAATAGAATTCAAGGAGCAATACAATATAGACGTAGACAACATGATTGAATTAAAATCAAGAAAAACCAATTATCAAAGCCACAGCTATCTCCTACATTTTAAAAAAGAGACAAACCTAAAAGAAGTCCGCGCGATAAGAGGGATCCAAAATATCAGCGTAAAATGGGAACATTATGCAAAAAGAAACACTGCATCGCAGTGTTATAGATGTCAAAGGTTCGGGCACTCACAGGCAAATTGTAACGCTCAACCGAACTGTGTCAAATGCTCAGCATGACACAAGAAACTGCCAGAAAACCCCAGAATCAGCACCACTGTGTGTAAACTGTGGAGGACCACACACAGCGAACTACACACAGTGCAGCAAATATATTGAATATCTAGACAGAATCGAACAACAGAAAGAACGAAGATATAAACCAAAACAAACGCAAAAACAAACCAGAACCTTCACGAGCAACCCCACAAGAGCAAACACAAGCTACGCTCAAGCCACATCGGGACAAAACCAGACCAGAAAGCCAGAAAAACCAACCGGAATGACTGACAAAACGACAGAGCTCGCCGAACTAATGAAAGAAATAAATCATATATGCAACATCGATAAAATGATCAGCGTATTGAAACAACTGAAACAAGAACTACTTGGAGCCAACAGCTTTATAGAAAAGGCCCAAGTGTTCATGAAATACGAAGAAATATTTAATGAACCATAAGCAAACAAAAAACCTAAAAATAATGCAGTGGAACGCCAACGGCATCAGAAAGAAAATAAATCAACTGAGGGAACTAATAGGAAGAAGAAACCCGGATATACTAATACTAACAGAAACCAAATGCAAAGGAAACTGCGCACCACCGTTCATAACAAATTACACAGTAACCTATAAAAATAACGAAGAAAAATCAGAGGACGGTGTGGCAGTATACACTAAATCAACAATAGAACACAGCAAAATCGACATTAACACCAGGACAATAGTAACCAGCGGAATCAAAATAGAGAACCTGAGCATCTACGCAGCGTACCGGAAACCATCTACCGGAAGCACTGCAGATGCAATAAACGAAAACGAAATCATAAGCTTAATGGAAAGTAATGAAAAAGTCGTATTAGCCGGAGATCTGAACGCATGGCATACAGACTGGGGAATAAATTACAGAAGCGACAGCATCGGAAACAAAATTCAGAGAATCACCGAAGAGAATGGATATCAGATATACGCGCCGGACGATGCCACAAGAATAAACAGTAGAATGGACCAGACAAACTCGACTATCGACATATACGTAACAAATAACGTCACACTAAAAAACACCAAAACATTGGAAGAACTAAACTCCGATCATAAACCAGTTGAAACTGAAACGACAAACAAAATAAAATACATAGACATCCCAGAAAGAGATATAAATGACTACAAAAATGCCAATTGGAAAGAACTAAGAAAACAAATAAATCAAAACATCACAATCAACAGAGAAATAAACACCGAAGAACAAGTAGAACAAGAAATAAAACAACTAACAAAAATAATTCAAAAAGCAAGCAAAGGCAATATCCCAACCATGAAGCATAACAAAAGAGGCGTCCAAGTAAACGACGAAACAAGACAACTAATTACAGAGAAAAACCGACTGAGACGACAGTTCCAAAGAAACCCGACGATTCAACTACGAAGAGAAATAAACGACATAAACACTGAAATCAATGCAAGACTTGAATCCATAGAAGTAGAACAATGGCACACAAGAATCAAAAAACTTAATGACAATAAAATGAATGCCTGGAAAATGATAAAAGCTAGACAAAAACAAAACGACGAAATTCCACCACTAATAATGGACAACATACTCATACAAGATCCAAACGAAAAACTAAATGCCATTGCAGAACAGATGAGAAGAAACCACCTGTTAACGAGCAACAAATCAAACGAAGAGACAAAAACACTAGTACAAACAAAATATGAAGAAATAATACAAGAAGATGACACAGACGAACTACACACAAACCCACAAGAAATAAAGAAAATTATTCAAAAAATGAAAAACAAAGCACCCGGCGAAGACGGAATCCAGGCTTTAATTCTAAAAAATCTCCCAAAGAAGGCAATCGTCCAGATATACTATATCATGGAAGCGACATTAAAACTAAGATATTTCCCAAAAAATTGGAAAAACGCCCAAATCATACCAATACGGAAACCTAAGAAAAATGCAAACAGGCCAAGCAGTTACCGACCCATTTCTCTACTCAACACAATGGGGAAGATATGGGAAAAAATAATCATAAAAAGATTGAGCAAACACCTAAGTGAAAACCAAATAGTAATCCCGGAACAATTCGGTTTCAAGAATAACCATACGACCGAGCTCCAACTACTGAGGATAACAAACTTCGCAGAAACCGAAATTAAGAAAAAGGGGAAAACTGGAATGGCAACGCTTGACCTGGAGAAAGCTTATGACACAGTATGGAGAAAAGCGCTGATATATAAAATGAAGGAGATAAACACACCAATAAGTATAATAAAAACAATCAACAACTACTTAACAGAAAGAACATACGAAGTCATACACAAAAGAAGAAAAAGCAATAAACATCAAATGCCAGAAGGACTACCACAAGGAAGTGTGCTATCTCCAACACTGTTTAACATACACATCAACGATATACCAAGAAACCCAAAAACTAACATCGCACTATACGCAGACGACACTGCAATCTACACGACTTTCAAGCACCGACATGTAATAACAAAAAACTTAGAAAACCACATTGAAGAAATAAACGAATTTTGCGAAAAATGGAAAATTCAAATAAACAATGAAAAAACACAACTGATAATATTTGGAACCGACTTACCAAAAACACCGGCCCAAATAACCGTTAATAACAAGACAACAACGGAAGAAAAAACATTGAAATATCTTGGAATACACCTAGATAGAAGACTTACGTACTCAAAACACACGGTGGAAACAAAAAGAAAAGCTTTAGCAGCAAAAAAGATAATCCAGCCCTATATCTACAAGACCAGTCAATTGAAAGAAAAAATGAAAACAACATTATATAAAGCATATGTAAGATCCATAATATTATATGGATCTACAATATGGGGCACAACATCAAACAAAAACATAGAAAAACTACAATCAATAGAAAATGCCTGCTACAGACCTGTAGCAGGTAAAAATAAAATGGAAATATCCAATAAAGAACTTCATGAGAAATACAACGTGACAAACATCAAAGACACCATGGAATATCGCCGAAAAAGATTCCTCGAAGAAAAAGTCACAAAAAACCCACTGACAAAACATATTGCACAACACACAAATCCATAATAAGAGGGCACAAGATACCCCAACAAAGAAGGCAACCAAGAAGCCCACAAACAAACAGTAAATTCAAGCAATGTCCGACTTAAGCCGTAAAAAAGCCGGGCGAAAACATGAAATAGCCGAAAACATCAAGAAATAGAACAATAAAAATTAAAATAACCTTGGTGCGTACAGCGGTACAAGATGTTAAATTTTGAAAACACCCTTCAAAGGGAAAAAGACAAAACAGTATGGCAACATATAATAATAATAATAATAATAATAATAATTCGAATGGCCGAACTGTGTCTTTATTTATAAAAAGTACAATACAGTGGGTATATACGTGTTGACATGGATAATAGAATAAAAGTAAAAAAAAATAAAGTACGTGTGTGTGGTCGTCTTCATCGTTCCCAGGGAAGGATGCCTCTCTCTGGAGGAGCCGGTCTGATGTCGTCTATGTGGTTGGTGGTGGTCGAACCGTCTGCTTCCTGGACCTCATACGTGTGGGGTCCCAGGGTCCGTAGGATTGTATTTGAGTCTAGCCAGGTTGGTCCAAAGTGTCCTCTCACGTAGTTGCGGATGAGGACCTTGTCGTTCGGTTGGTAAGAGGGTTGTTCTCCGGTCATTTCTGGTATTAGGTCCCTGGCGTAGACCGTGGCTCGTTGTTTGGCCTTCTGGATGCGTTGTTCTCGTCGTTCTGGGGTGTTGGGATGGTCCACGGTTCGTTGCTCTTCCGGTATCCTAGTAGGAGTTGTGCCGGGGTTGTCTGTGTTGCGACGTTGGAGCGGGTCCTTAGGATAAATATGGCCTCTGGAAGATGTGCTTCCCAGTTGTTGTCGTCCGGGGAGGCGGCTTTTGTCCTGAGAATTTTCTTCAGCTCTTGGACCCGTCTCTCGATTGGGTTCGCCCGTTGGTGGTAGATTGGCGAGAATTCCTGGGTGATGTGGTTTTGCGCCAGGAAGCGTTCCCACAGGTCTCAGCGGAATTGGGATCCGTTGTCCGTTATTATTCTTGTTGGGTAGCCCCAACGGTTGCATACTTCTTCTTCCATGAAGGCTACTGCTTGTTGGCTCTTTGCAGCCGGGACACAGCGGTATTCGACCCAGTGGGAGAAGGTGTCGGTTGCTAGTAGAATGTACCTGTTCTTCTTCCCCCTGGATGGTGGGTATGGTCCCAAAATGTCGAATGATACCGTGTGCCACGGTGCTTCCGGTTGTCTAGGTTGAATTGGGGCTGACGGCTGTCTGCCTGCGGCTTTGGTGGTTGCGCAGGTGGTGCAGCTTCTGACGTATTGTTGCACATCTTTCCGGGCGCTGGGCCAGTAGAACTTTCGTCTGACTGCCCTGGTGGTTTCTTTCATGCCTGGGTGGTTCGCTGTGGGGCTGTCGTGGTATTGTTGGATGACGTCCTTTCGGAAGGCTCTTGGGACGACGACGTTTCGGATTTCTGGTGTGGTTGTGAAGTAGACAACGCCGTTCTCCACTGTAAACTGATCCCACATGTCCGTCTCGACTGGCCCTCGTGGTTCCCGGGAGTGGATGTTTCTCTCTGCTTGAATCTTCGCATCCCTTCGTGGGTATGGTGACTTGCTATTATCCTTTCTTCCAGGGTGGCGTTCGGTGGTAGGGGCGTCTCGTTTTCTACTTCGTCTTCGTCCTCCAGGAGGCAGAGCAGTGGGAAGTCATCGTCGGCGTCGTTGGGGAGTGTGTCTTGGGTTGTTGTCGGCCAGACGAGTCTGTCGATCTGGTCGTCTTCTTCCTGGACTGGGTCTCTGGGAAGGTCTTCGGGGTTTCGAGAGAGATGGTCGGGTAGTTGATTCAGTTTGCCTGGCACGTGGATAATTCGGAAGTTGAACTCCTGTAGCAATATGGCCCATCGGGTGAGTTTCGCCTTGTCGTATTTGAATCTGTCGAGCCAGGTGAGAGCTCGACTGTCTGTAAGTAATGTGAATTTTTGGTCCTGTAGGAAATGGCGAAACCGTTTCAGGGCCCATATTACTGCCAGGCATTCTGTTTCGTTTGCATGGTATTTGGTCTCTGCTGGGCTCAGTTTTGCGCTGGCGTACGCTATCACTCTACGGTTGGTCAGGTCCCTCTGGAAGAGGACAGCTCCCATGCCCTAAAGCCGACTTTATTATGTTGAAGAAAAATATAAACTAACATAATTTTATTTATTTTTCTTCTTCTCATAGGGCAATGAGTCATAAAATGAGTGATGGTCAACCTCGATGATAGTCTTCACCTCTTGTATATGTTGATACTTCTCATAAGAAATTGTAGGTTGTTTTCTATAGAGGGGTGACATGTTTTGACAATCTACGTCTATGGGGCATAATGTTCCAATCCTCAGAATAGTCCAATGTGAACCAAACATCTCCACTAGGTGAATATTTCAATTGCCTTATATCAACAACCACGGGATCACCTGTTTTTTTTCCTGGTCGGATGGAAGGAAAATTGTGTGTAAGCTCATACTGCTTGAACTGCATGACCTTTCTCTAAGTAAAGTTGTTGAATAGATATATCTTTCTCTTTTGCAAAATCACTAAGGGCACTGGCTAATGTTTTGTTTCTATTTTGATAGTTGCATTCGTCTGATATCAGAATAACTGATTTGAAATTAGGTGGGATGTGACTGTTAAACAAGATGTGAATTCATTATATGTCACGTCACCACTAGCTTCATGCCAAACACATGAAGAGACATTTTTATCATTCAGTGCATATATCGTAAAATTGTGGAGTTGTAATTTCACTAATGTGTCAGGATGCTCCATGGCCAAATTTTTCATTTTGTGTTTTGCTGCTCTACCTGCCTTCTCCTTATCTCGATGTTTCTCATACTCGTTTTGGGAAACCGTTCCAACTTTGAATCCAACGCATGTGTCGCATTGGTCTTTGCGAGGTTTATGAATTGAAATTTTCTCTGATTTTAGAATAGATTTGAATAATTTCAGATTCACAGGATTTTTATTTTTGTCTATACAACTTTCCTTGTAAATTTTGAACATGTTTTGCTTGGATATAAAAGCATTATCCACATAATTTATTTTTGAAGTTTCCCTGCAATAATGAGATGGAACTCTGGGTATTTCATCAAGCCATAGTTTGACAGAATCTTCTCTTTCTTTTTTATTGACTAGTCGAACTGATGTAGATGTGTTCATATGGCCTAGTCCAACGTTTTAAAGTATCTTCCCCTAGACTGAGAGTATTCAAAAATAGTACACTACAAACTTTGATACGCTCTCCACTTGATTTTTTTAGGAAATAATCATGACCCACACTTTTCTTCAATGCGGCCTCACCTTCTCTTTCCTGTACATATTTCCTTCTACGTTTTACTTGTCTTGATTCAACAAGCCCTTTGATATAAATTTTCTTCTCATTCCATGGCGATAATTTCCAGTAATATTTGAAAATACTTTGTCTTTTATTTTCAGAAATAAGAAGACACCTGAATGAAGTTTTATGCAACTTTTCTTTCTGAGTCACACGCTTACACCTCTCTTTCATTTTTCTTCCTTCCCTTGTGCAATCATGTGTTATTACTTTTTCCTTGCCTATTTTATAGCCAACATACGACTTTCCTTTCAATCTCCGTGATGTGGCTTCCTTCCTATTCTTTGTGACAATTCCTTTTTTCTTAAACTTTTCTATCTCCATACCCTCATTCAGATTATTCACTAATTCCTCATTATTCATTTCTTCTTCGTCTGCTGATATAGTTTCGGGAACTTCTTCCATATTGATCTGTATGTTTTCCGAATCTTCCAACAATTCAGTATCATGTATCTTTTCAGTTTCTGGTGTGAATTCATTAATATTTTCTAATCTGAGGATATTCTTTAGGGTTAATTTTAATTCTTGTAATGACTTTTCAGTTTCTAGTTGTGAGATTGTAATTATTCCCGCTTCTGTATCTTCACTGAAACTTGTACTGATTTCCTCTCTAGTCACTGCTCGGGATGCAGTATTCTTCATAATATTCTCATCTTTCAAACATTTTTCACTGAAAAGGAATGAGATATTTATAAAATCAACTGATCAACTGAAATATCTAATTGAGAACGTACCTATTGATTGTATGATGAGAAGTAACCGTTTCCATAATCAATGTTCCATCTTCCAAAGTTTGATAATTTTCGATAATTATGAAATCAGATTCATTCTCTTTGTTCTCGATGTTTATCGCAGTTTTTTCATTATTATTGATATTATTGGCATTCTGCAAAAGCTTTCTGGTTCTAGACGAAAACATACTGCAAATTAGCTTGAAGGTATCTACCTGCACAGTACACACCTCTTGCCGAATCAATTCAAAATGAAATCAAAGTGAGGTTAGCAGTTTGACATTTGTGTCGTAATATCTCCTACGTGCATACATGAGCTGATTTTAGGCGATGAACCGGTAATAACTTTGGTTGTCCTTAGGTTATTCCTTGGTTTTAGCCCTATACATGTAAACTGTCAAAGTTTAACCTAAAAAGGCAATCCGCCTAAATGCATTTGGTTTTTGGTTGGTTGAGTTGTGGGAATTGAGGTTATGTTCAATGTTGTTGTAAATGTAACTCATAACCTTAAACGAAAAAGATCAAAGAATATAACTGAAAATGGAGCGTCTGGTTGTTTTAATCTCAGAATTATTCGAGGATGAACTTTTATTGATGTATATTGAGACATCACTTGTAATGTCTAATAACTATGCTTTTCTCGTTTCAAAGTATATCAAGAATGATTACATGCTAAATAAGTGAGCAATCGCTTGAGGATTATGATAATTTACAATTTTATCAACTATTTAGGATGGGGAAAGATACATTTGAAAAGTTGCTGGTAACTATAAAAAATATTGATAAAGATAGGTGCATTCAAAAGACATACACAGGTGGATATAAACCTATAAATAGCAAAACTTGCTTGTTAATTTTTCCTTGGTACATGGCTACACAAGATAGCTTAATATATATAGGTGATAGGTTTAAAGTGTGCTCTGCAACGGTGATGAATATAGTCAACAAAATGTTATTTCTCACCATGAAATTAAAAAAGAAGTATATAGTATTTCCCCAAACGGAGGAGGAAATGATTGAAATATTTAGCAATTTCAAAACATATCCAGGTATGAGGAACAAACGAAAATTATTCTGAAAGAACTGATTATTAGTTGCATTTCATTTTGTAGGAGTTATTGGTGCTCTGGATGGCACACACATATTCATCAAAGTACCAATAAATCAACAAGATAGTTATGTAGATCGCTACAGAAGACATCCGATCAATATAATAGCTATCTGTACAAGTAATAATATCTTCACTTACATATTTGTAGGCTTCCCCGGTGCAGCACATGATGCTAGGGTAATGTATTCAAACGCTGAAGGATTAATTCAATTTTTACAAGTTGGTCTATTTCATGCTAGGTATAAAGACTCATTTACACATGCCAGTGTACTCGGCCGAGTTACTCTACTACCAAGTCTCTAGCATGTAAATGATATGTGTGAACGGCCCATAATACTAGTGCACTCGCAAGCAAGTGACTGTTCATATATATTAGTTGAATGCTAGTAGCTTGCCAGTAGAGTACTCGGCCAAGTACACTAGCATGTCTAAATGAGGCTTAAGAGAAGTTACTGTTGACCTTATGCAACCATCATTGAAAATATATGTGTCTGCCTCACTCTTGTTATTAAAATCAGTGAATTGCTGTAGCCGTGAATTAAATAATATATTTTAATAACAAGAGTGAGGCAGGTGTAAATAAATTTTAGTAATTTTGATAATGAAAGAACACAGTACACCCATATACCTAGCATGAAATGGACTTAACTGTATGTATGCCTATGATTGTAGGTGTTTGAAAACTCACAATTATTTTTGAAAATTTAAAGAAATGGAGCAAATACAATATTCATCTATGAAAAGAAATATCATCTCATTGGTGATAGTGCTTTTGGGGTAAAACCTTGGTTGATGACTCCTTACAAAGGTAATAATTTATCAAGAAAGCAAAGGTACCATAATTACCAATTAAGTTCTAGTCGGGCTGCAATTGAACATACCTTTGGCTTACTAAAGGGAAGATGGAGACGCCTACAATATATAAATACTTATAATATTTGCAAAACTGTGGAAGTTGCAACTGCAGGGTGTGTTTTAAATAACTACTGTTTGATTAACTGTGATGCTTGGAATGAAGAGTATGTAGATGCCCACGAAATTGAAGGAAGAATTCAACGACCACAGGATGATACAATGCAAGGAAAGACTAAGAGAAATGATATTGCAAATACTTTATTTTTGTAAAAATATAAATGTTAATTTATAATTCCTAATAAAGAGTACATCAATAAGTAATTAGTTACTTAACATTAATTTTAAAGTTTAAAATCTATATAAAAGTTTTCCAACAAAAATAAAATAAAATATATTCTAACTAAAATAAAATAAAAGTTAGACTTAGCTATGTGAATGTACAGGGTGATATTTCTAAAGTTCCACGCCCTTTAACTATCCTAATATAATTATGACTTAGAAAGTATTGTTTTTTTAAAAAGAAACCATAATCATCATGTTTTTTGAATTTAAATCAAAAATATCTAGTTTTATAAGTTTTTAAAAAGATAATTTTTCAGGGAATTTACAATTTTCAAAAAATGTTGGAAGTTCCATTTAAAAAATTGATCTAAGTACCACACCCTGAATGTTATGATGTTTTTAAAAAACAATACCTGGAGAATAACATGCATATTTTCTCAACTTTCTACTACATGTATTAAAGACTTTAAGAGGAGTGGCACATTATAAAACTCACCCTGTATATCACATCAATAAGTACATGATTATTGAAGTCTGTAATGTATTTAGGACTTTTATTCACTGTCCTCATCATGTTTACGTTTTTTACAAGCACTATTCAATGATTTTTCTATAATTTGTAAGAGCCTATCTTTTTGTTCTTCTGCTTTCTTCATGCTATTTAGTAATAGGCCAAACTGTTCGTTCCTCAGTTCCCTGTCCAGTTTTACTTCTTTTAAAAGTTGCTGCGAAGCAGATACTGGTTTCAATTTAGTTTTGTTTTTAAATCTGTTGGTTGCAGCAGAGCCTGCTGTGCTTGTAGAATGATTGCTGTTATCAGAAAGTGTATCCTCAGATTGTGATGTTTCAAATGTATTTTCTAGATGGGCTGGAACAGTTTTATGTTTTGTACCTGTAAAATAACAAAAAATATATACCTACAGGGCGATAAACTCTTACTACGAGTTTGATATTTGTCTTTACAGTTATGAAAAAAAGTTTTAAGGACAAATTATAGGCAAAGTGAAGCTTCGTATTTTGGAATTATTTAGTAATATACAGGTTGTTTTATAAGGACACAGCATATGAAAGTTATGTTTTTTGAAATCGAACATATATATTTTTACCATTTTTTATTCTCTTCAAAATTCTAACTTCAATGATGAACTTATTTCCAGTTAACACTCACTGTTAAGGTAGTTAAGTGAAAACAGTTCTTCTCTATCTGTAATCATTTTCTGTCCACATGAAAGTTCATGAAATGTACATTCAAAATGTTAAATGGAAGTAATTTCACCAATAAAATTGAAATTCTCAAGAGAATAAAAAATTATAAAAATATACAAGATATTCCATTTAAAAACAAACATAACTTTGAAGCTGTGACTTGATGCATACACCACTTGTGTTGAAACCTTTTTTCGTATCAAGACAATGAAGTTATCAAACTATAAATTGATCAAACATTGCATAATAAATTGAATATAATCATATTTTTACCAAGTGAAAAACTAACATAGGTGCCTATTGAAAAAGTATTATCTACAAATAATAAAAACAAATTATTACCAAGAATTGCATGTAACTCATCAAAAAATGCTGGTTCTTCTGATTGTCCTTCACCTGTGGTTTTTTGATGTTTTATATATGAATAATAAGTTTTGCAAATATTCGCAAATTTTTGGCGGCATCGTTCAGGTCCATTTGTACCCGTTGTAAAACCTTCTGCTTGCAATGCATCTGAAATGTCTGCCCACAATTTGTGTTTGTTTGTCTTTTTATCATCAAACTTTTGTGAAAGCTTTAATCTTAGGGATAGCATCAAACTGGTTGCTTCGTTACCCATATCTGTTGGTTTTCTCCTTGTCCAAATTACTATTGCTTCATTCAAATTCCTGCCGTCATTAACGACTTCCGACATATCTTCGTCCTCATGCACATCAGCATGTAATATATCATTTACGTTTTCTTCAAATGGCATTCTTTGAAGAAAGGCGAGAGATGCATCTTGATCTACAAAATTTAGGTTAGCTACAGTAGTATTAAACAGAAGAGTACATTTTACCATTCAATAAGATATTTGCTGTTTCTAAATCGTTGACCGTAACTTTAACATCTTTTCTATTTACATTAATACAAACTTCATACATTTCAGACATCTTTTATAACAATAGATCACAATTTCCGTATAAGTTGTCTCTGGTTTGATAGCAGCTTACTATAAACTTTAACCTCACTTCTCATTAAAACCAAACGTTACTCATATTCACAGATGGGAGTTATGTTATCTGAAGAACACCTGCAAAAGTGCAACTTCAACACTTCTATAAAAGTTATATATACTGTCTGTAAATAATTTGAATCACTCTTCAGTTACTTTTCATTTTACCATTGTTAAACTCTGATATATGCTTTGTACAGTTCGAAATAAACTTAAAATAATTTTTGTCTTTTTTAAAAAAGAAATTTTCTAATAAGAAAATAAAAGTGGCGCAGTAAGTAGGATCCAATACGAGTTGTGATTAAAAGAAACTGTCCAGTTCAAGTGAGATTTTTTCGTGAATCTTGATCTACAAAATTTAGGTTAGCCACAGTAGTATTAAACAGAAGAGTACATTTTACCATTCAATAAGATATTTGCTGTTTCTAAATCGTTGACCGTAACTTTAACATCTTTTCCATTCACATTAACACAAACTTCATACATTTCAGACATCCTTTATAACAATAGATCACAATGTCCGTATACGTTGTCTCTGGTTTGATAGCAGCTTACTATAAACTTTAACCTCACTTCTCATTAAAACCAAACGTTACTCATATTCACAGATGGGAGTTATGTCTACAGCCTTATCTGAAGAACACCTGCAAAAGTGCAACTTCAACACTTCTATAAAAGTTATATATACTGTCTGTAAATAATTTGAATCACTCTTCAGTTACTTTTCATTTTACCATTGTTAAACTCTGATATATGCTTTGTACAGTTCGAAATAAACTTAAAATAATTTTTCTCTTTTTTAAAAAAGAAATTTTCTAATAAGAAAATAAAAGTGGCGCAGTGAGTAGGATCCAATACGAGTTGTGATTAAAAGAAACTGTCCCGTTCAAGTGAGATTTTTTCGTGAATTTTCACAACTTTTAATGTTTTAACGTTTTAAGTGCGGATCGAACCTTAGTTTGAGAACATTTTGTTACATCGCACCCAGCAGAGTTCCAGAGTGCCCGAAGAGTCAGAGGAAGAGGACAAGACACAGTTTCTTCAGAAAAACGTAAGTGCCAAATAATTCCTTTTCTTGCCTTTCACGCCATTTGTAGGTCTTAAAAGATATATTAAGTAATAGTAAATAAAACTATTTATGAGTGATTCTGAAATCGATAATATTTTAATAACCTTGAAGAATATTAACTTGAGTGATACAAATAACAGAAACAATATGCCGAATGCAATTAATTGGGACCTCTTAAAACAAAAAGTCAACAATATTAAACCTTTCAATGGTGATTGCGATTATTTAAATAAGTTTATTTTAAAATGTGAAAATTTAATAACTACTTATAGTGCTTATAATGATCCTGAACTAAAAGCACATATTTTTGAATGTGTACAAGAAAAATTAGAAGGACGAGCGGAAGTTATGGTAGGAAATAGAATTGAAATAAATAATTGGGATAAATTGAAACAAGCTTTAATCCAATGTTTTGCTGATAGACGCAATTTAGACTGCTTAGTACAAGAATTGACGCGAAGTAGACCTCTTAAAGGAGAACATTTAATAGATTTTGGAAGTAGGTTACAATTAATTAGGAGTAGAGTATTACAAAGGGTTAATAACGATATAAATATGAATCAATTGGAAAAAGAATGTCAAATAAATCACTATAATAAAGTTGCTTTAAACACATTCATAGCGGGATGTAGTGGTATATTAAAAAATAATATGCATTTGAAAAAACCAGAAAGTTTAGAAGACGCAATGGGTTATGTCACAGAATTCGAAAACTTTGAAAGAATGTACGGAAATCTCAACGACAGATTTCATCAGCCAAATAGAACAAATGTTAATATACATAATCCTAGAAATAATATCCCCAACAATTTTCAAAATGCTCAGTTTTCAAACAACAATTCACTAAATCGAAATTTTAATAATGGGTCATATTCTAATAATTATCGTCCACCTCAATCCTTTCAACAAAATAACAATAATGGCAAACAATTCCCCAGCCAACCAATTGATATTCAACCAATTCCACAAAACCGAAAATTCTTAACGAATCGTCAAGTATTTGGTCCACCTAAAAATGTCTTCAGACCAAACCACATTCCAGAAAACCAATTGCCAAATCCAGTACCAATGTCTACAATGTCAAGAAACCCGTCATTGCAAACGAGAAATCGTTTCCAAAATAATTATTTTGGAAATAATACGAATCAAAGACCGAATTTTATATCCGAAGAGTTACACTCTAATCAATATAATAATCCCAACTTACAAAACGAATATTACGAAGCAATAGAACCCGATAATAATCACGAAGTAGAAAACGATAATGAAAATTTTTGTATACCAGGCGCATCCAACGAGAGCAAGTAACAGAAATTAACATTGTTTCCAATAACGCCTTCCCATATATAGAAATTAAAAATCCAAAATTAAAGTTACTTATAGATACTGGCAGTACTAGATCTATAATAAAACCGTCAATAATTGAACAATTCTATCCAGAAACGATTTATCAAAGTGATATTACTTTATCAACCGCTTTAGGAAGTAAGAGTAAGATACCAAGCACTAGTACCAGAATTTAATGAGCTTAAATGTAATAATTATTTTATAGATTTTATCCTATATGATTTTCACGATTTTTACGATGGAATCATCGGATTACAAGATTTAATTAATATGAATTTGAATATAGATCTTATTAATAAAAAATTAGTAAACCAATACGTAGAGATACCCTTTAAATATAGAAAAGTTGACGACGTTCAATTTTCCTTTTCCGTAAACGCAAATGAAAGAGCTATTAAGAGATTTTCAGTTACTGTTGATAACGGTGAAATTTTGATAGATGCCCAAATTATAGATAACGTTGAAATCCCTCAAACACTATCAGTGGCAAAAAATGGATTTCCTCCTGTAGAAGTCCCAAATTACACTGATAAATGTATTTCTATCACTTTAACAAAACCAATAAAAGCCAACTTATTCAACATGAATCAATATGAAACGGCTGAGTTCGAAAGCTTCAATAACAATTTTGAAGAAAATAAACTAATTAATTCAAAAAACGACATTTCCAAATTAATTCGCACTAGTCATATGAATAGCGAAGAAAAACAAAAGATCATCAATTTGTGCAAAGAATTCTCTGATTTATTTCTCAAACCCGGAGATAGACTAACCTTTACATCTAAAATTAACCATATAATTCGAACTAAAGACGAAATACCAGTCCATTCAAAATCCTATCGATACCCTTATGTGCATAGAAACGAAGTAAGACGACAAGTCCAAGAAATGTTGGACAAAGGAATAATTAGACCATCATGTTCACCATGTTGCCCAATTTGGATCGTAGATAAAAAATTAGACGCTTCTAACACACGTAAATGGAGACTAGTCGTTGATTATAGAAAATTGAATGAAAAAACTATTGACGATAGATACCCGTTACCGAATATCTCTGACATTTTAGATAAATTAGGCCGTGCACAATACTTCAGCAATTTAGATTTAGCGAGCGGCTTTCACCAGATTCAAATGAGTGAATGCTCTATAAAAAAAACTGCGTTTAACGTCGATGGCGGTCATTATGAGTTTCTCAGAATGCCGTTTGGACTAAAAAATGCCCCGTCTACCTTTCAAAGAGTAGTTAATGAAGTCCTGAAAGACTTACAAAATAAAATTTGTATGGTTTATATGGATGATATCATAATTTTCAGCACAAGTCTACAAGAACACATACAAAATATAAAATTAGTCTTTATTAAACTACGCGAAGCACGATTTAAGATACAATTAGAGAAGAAGAATTTCTTCGCAAAGAAGTAGAATATTTAGGTCACGTTGTAACACTTCAAGGTATAAAACCAAACCCGAATAAAATCAAAGCAATACAAAATTTTCCTATCCCTAAAACAACAAAAAATATCAAATCTTTCCTAGGTCTTCTCGGTTATTACCGAAAATTTATAAAAAACTTTGCAAAATTAACAAAACCACTAACGATGTGTTTGAAGAAAGATATGAAAATTGAACATACGACCGAATTTCTTAAATATCAGAACTAGTCTTAGCATACCCAGATTTAGAAAAACCATTTGAACTAACAACAGACGCATCAAACTATGCAATAGGTGCCGTCTTGTCTCAAAATAATCATCCGATTTGTTATGCCTCTAGAACCTTGAATTCTTCTGAAATTAACTTTTCTACAATTGAAAAAGAATTGCTTTCTACAATTGAAAAAGAATTGCTAGCCATAGTATGGGCATGCAAATACTTCCGACCCTATCTTTTTGGTAAACGTTTTACAATATTTACTGACCACAAGCCATTACAATGGTTATTTTCCCTCAAAGAACCGAATTCCAGATTAGTACGCTGGCGATTAAGACTTGAATAATTTAATTATGAGATACAGTATGTAAAAGGAAAAATTAATCAAGTAGCAGATGCTCTTTCGCGAAATGTTCAAAACCTAAACGCATTCGAAACCGAATCCATAGCTGTAAATTATGATGAGAACGATTTAAATGATATTGACGAAGTTTTGCAAATTAATGATATTCTTCCGAATTTATATTATATAGATCAAACAGACGAATTACAAATTTTTGACAAAAATCAAAAAAATAAATATCATTTCTGACATAACAATACCTAGGGAACAAACCAACCAAACTATAGATACAATCAAATACTAAATATTCCCATTTCAGAGAAACCTTTAAATATGTATAAAAATCAAATTTACCTCACGCTAGGAGAAACAATGAATTCTCAAATTACGCGAGAGAAAATTTTTGAAAATTTTAGATTATACGTAACAATACCAAAATTCAACACGGAACAAAACATAATCAAACTTATTAAAGAGTACCCCAAACAAAACTACACTTTATATTTCCAAAACGAATCCTTAATGAAAATATTCGTAGTTACTGCACAAAATACATTCAAAAATTCAACACTTAAATTGAATACAGTCACATTTATAAATCAGGACACAGAGGAATCAATGAAGTGAAAAAATCACTTAGTTCACTATATTATTGGCCAAAAATGAACGACGATATCGAAAAATATATTAATAATTGCGAAACTTGTTTAAAAAATAAATACGATAGAAACCCACCAGTAATCAAATTTAATTTAACACCCACATCATCAAAACCTTTTGAACATATACATTTAGATGTATTTTATATAGCAAACAAATCATATCTAACAACTCATTTTCACGTTACGGTCAAGCTTATCCGTTAGATAGTATAATAGGAATATTGGTAGTCGATAAACTACTTGAATTCATTTCACACCACGGCTTACCCAATAGAATCACAACAGATCAAGGCACAGAATTTAAAAATTTCGACCTCCAAGATTTTTGTAAATTACATCATATTCATTTACATTTTACAACTGCAAAAAACAGTAATTCTAACTCTCCAGTTGAGAGATTTCATTCGACTCTAATTGAACATTATAGATGCCTACAAGAGGAAAACAAAAATATGGAACCCGATCAGTTAATTAAAAACGCTATATTTTGTTATAATAATTCCATCCATTCAGTTACAAAATACACCCCTTTTGAAATTATTAAAGGTCATATTGACAACCCCGATCCTTTCGATTTAGATGATCATTTAATAATATCGTCATAAGTACAGGGTTATTCACTATAAATTACCGACCCCTTATCATCGTTATTATTGCCTACAGAAAAAAAGTTGAATGTTAAAGTTGTGTGCTTGTGACTAAATTTTGATAAAATGCTATTAAACACCCAGTGGCGTGCAGATTTCAGGGGATACAAATTTTTTAATATTTTTTTCAAATGGGACACCCTGTATATTATTGAATTTTTGGAGTGGTCTTTTTTTCCTGATTTCAAAAATATACCATATGTTACCCCTATCTTATAACGTTTTTGAGTTATTAGAGGTGAGGAAGAAAAAGTTCAAATATTGAAAAATAGAAAACAAAAAATTTATTTAGGAAATTTAAATAACATGATAAGTCATAAAAGATGTTCAATATGCCCACCATTATTGTCTATGCATAATTGATAACGTCTTCTTATATTTATAAGTGCATCGGAAATTGCTTCATTATTGACATTCAGATTCATTATTTCAAGTCGAATCGTGTCTTTAATTAATTGAATATTATTATTATTGAAATTGACTGTCTCGACCCTTACTTCGTGGAATATGCTCATATTAGTGTTTTTAAATGAAACTCAAGGTCTCTAGTTAATTTCACAATATAATACAAGTTATTATTGTTATTAACAATGTCTTTTAGAAATCCCCAGAAAAATTAATCCATAGGGGTCAAGTCTGGACTGTTAGGTGGCCATTTAATGCTCCCATTATTTTTTATCCATATTGTGAATACATTATTCAAATGTTCTTGAACGGGTAGGACATTATGAGGGGTTGCCCCATCTTGCATCCAAATCATACTGGCAAGCTCGTCTTCCGAAAAAATTTGTATAAGGATATTTTCTACTTTTGGGATAAGTATTTCTTGATAGGTAAATCCTGTCAATATATAATCATAAAATATTGGGCCAACAATTTTATTTCTAAAAATTCCGCACCAAACGCTAACAGTTTTTCTGCCTGATTTCTTTATTTGTTTAACCAATCTTTTTCTGTTGTCCTTTCTTTCCCACGACCTTCGATTTTTCCTATTGAAAACTCCTGCCGTGGAAAAAGATGACTCATCAGTCCATAATATTTTAGTTAGATAATCGGTATCTGCATTCAAGTTTTGAATCATTTGTTGGCAAAATTCCAGCCTTTTCCTCTTATGAGCCTCTGTTAAAACTTGCAGGGGTAAAATTTTATATGGTTTGTAGTTGTGTTTTTTCAACGTACGTTGGATTTTGGAATAACTTTTACCTAATTGATCTGCTATATTCTTTATACTACATTCAGAATTTTCTAAAAAATAATGCAATGTTTCAAAAAAGTCTATTCGCGAATTAATATGTAAAGGCTTACCTTCGAAATGAAGCAGTATATCTAGCTGTTCTTCCTGGTTTTCTTGAATAACACGCTTTTTTCTACTGAAACTGAAGGTATGATTCACCTTTTGGTAAATATTTTTTAATGTATTCTCTGACGGTGTTGGACGATTTGGATACAATACTCTATATGCTCTTTTTGCTGCACGTTTATTATTGTTGTTTTGTATATAACAAGTATATATTTGAACTTTTTCTTCCTCACTGTAAACCATTTTGATTATTCTGTTAAAGAAATGTCACTAAACAAACATAATATAGTTGTCATTTCCATAGCTTACTTGAAAAATATTGACTTTCATAGGATAGGTATTTACAGTAACAACTAATCCAAGTGGGTTTTGGTGAATTCATGCACGATATAACTTAGTTTTAACTTTAGACTGAACTTAAGATTGCCTTAAAAATACTTGTTGGGTGTTCATGCAGAACTTAACATAAAGATAGACACAAGTGCAGAAAGTGTATTTATTATCTCGGAACTTGTCGTTAGAGCATTTAATACGGTAGTGTATCTTAATTCTGAACTGAGCGATGAGTGATTTAAATAATTAGAATCATATCCAGTTCGCGATATTCACAGCATAATTCGAATAAAATCGACGTTTCCAGTCGGCAATTTATGACGAAGGCGGTTCTTTCTACCATCTTCCTCTATCTAATAATCATTTTATTTTTCGTTTTCGTTAAGATGTCTAATGGACATGCGCAGAACCTGATTTGCACGAAGAATTGAAAGTTGGCGAACGTATGACTTTCTTAAATCACTCTTAAGTCCTTAAGTCGCGTGCATGAACATTACCATAAAAAATTATAGTTTCATCTTAAATTTATGATTAAGTTATGTTAAGTTGTGATTAAGTTACGTCGTGCGTGAATTCACCATTAAACGACGTCTAATAACTCGGAAACGGTATAAGATAGGGGTAACATATGGTATATTTTTGAAATAAGGAAAAAAAGACCACTCCAAAAATTCAATAATATACAGGGTATCCCATTTGAAAAAAATATTAAAAAATTTGTATCCCCTGAAATCTGCACGCCTCTGTATTTTTGATAGCAATTTATCAAAATTTAGTCATAAGCACACAACTCTTACATTTAACTTTTTTTTTTCTTTAGGCAATAATAACGATGAGAAGGGGTGGGTAATTTATAGTGAATAACCCTGTACAAGACCGCAAAGAAAATAGCAAAAGATTATATGAGAAAGTCAAGCAAAATAATGAAAGTACAAAAGAGAAAATAATTCAAAAATTAAATGAAAAACGTGAAGATCCTCCAAGTTTCTCAACCCGAAAAACGTGTTATATTAAAACACAACAAAGAAATAAAAAATTACCTAAATTCAAAAAAAACAAAAGTTCTTGGTCAAAAAGGTGTTATCATTAAAACCAGTAAGGGTACATATCATAAAAATTTATCCAGAAAACCAAGATCAGTAACTAAAAAATTATTACAGGAATCAAACGATGAACCTCCTGATATTGACAACGACATGCATCCTGATACTGCAGACACACTGTGTTGAAGAAGATGTACCGACTACGAGAATTGAAAACCTAATCCTCCCTATCCAATTAGGAAATTCTCGAGTTATATATAATAAGCATATATTCTTACATTACGTAGATTTAGAAATAATATTTAAACAAGTTAATAATTTAGTCAAACATTTTTATATTATTGAAGATAGCATTAGACTATTTAATAGCAGTAATCCTATATCATACCATAGCTTAGCGCAAAGTATTTTAATAAGAACGGAGTCTCTAATTAATTCCTTAAAAGAAAAATTAAATAATCTATATCCCCATGTTAGGAGTAAAAGAGAACTTGTAAATGTAGTCGGAAAAATCGACAAATGGCTTTTTGGCACGTTAGATTCCGATGACGAAGAACGATATAATAAAGCAATCGACACATTACAGAAAAACCAGAAAAATATCATTCAAGAAGTAAATTTACAAATTTCTCTAAATAAAAAACTCATTGAACATTATAATAAATCCATTAGTATTCTAAATAATAATCAAGAAATATTAAAAAATAAGTTAGAGAAAATACAAGCATCATTTTACGATAAAATAGAAACTCTCTAAAGTTACTTAAGCTTTCAAGAAGTTATTTCACAAATGAATTTAGATTGTCAAACTACAATTACCTTATTAGATAATTTAGAAAACGCCATAGTATTTTCCAAATTAAACTCTTTACATAATTCTATAATTTCCAGTTCCGACATATTCGAAATGATTAAATATATACATAATATATACGATTCTAATCAAATTCCCCAATTTAAGAATCTACTGACTTATTACCAATTCTTAGGAACTCAAGTATCGATATCAAACTCTAAATTAAATTTTGCAATTCATGTACCTATTCTTAAAGACAAGACTTATGAATTTTATCATATTTTCCCCATTATCCAAAACCACAAAATGTATACTCCTTTATTCCTATATTCGGCACACAAAAACGATGACAACCAATTCGAAAAAGAAGAATGTGCTTTTTTAGAAGAAACATACTACTGCAGACAAAATCCAATATCCCAAGACAACTGTACTATACAATTACTCCGAGGAGAGGCTCCGAAATGTTGTCACATCATGGAAGTGAACGTTCAACAAATAATCATAGAACAAGTTACAGAAAACTAAATTCTAATAATACCAGAAAAGCCTCATCAAATATTTTCCAAATGCCGAAGTAACCAATATATTCCAGTGACGACTCCAGTACTAATCAAAATTCCAGATTCATGCGAAATATGGACCAATAATCAAAAATATATAAACAAAATTCCGATAAGCAGAAGAAAACCATTTATATTACCTAAAATTGAAACAGAATCATTGATCGCTTCCAGAAACTACCAGATACCGAATATAACAGAAATTGACTTTGAAGAACTTAAAGAAATCAGCCGGATTTCAAAACAATTAAAACCGATCAAGAAATCGAAGACAACCCGTATAAAGCAAACACAATAGGAACAATCATAGGAATTACAATCGTATGTGTTTTAATCTGCATTTTAGTTAAATATAGAAAGCAAATATTCAAAATCTTCAAGAAGTCAGAAGAAAATCCCATGGAAGAAAATGAAATTTCGAAAATCCATTCCGTGTTTCTCGAAACCTAAAGACGGGAGGAGTTATGTCTACAGCCTTATCTGAAGAACACCTGCAAAAGTGCAACTTCAACACTTCTATAAAAGTTATATATACTGTCTGTAAATAATTTGAATCACTCTTCAGTTACTTTTCATTTTACTATTGTTAAACTCTGATATCTGCTTTGTACAGTTCGAAATAAACTTGAAATAATTTTTGTCTTTTTTAAAAAAGAAATTTTCTGATAAGAAAATAAAAGTTGGGTAAATACCGGTTATAAATTTTTATATTAATGACGTCACAAAGTGCTCACTAATGACGTCAGACGCTGAAAATATTTCAAACCAATATCGCTTAAATGAATAGGTTTAAACTATTTGCAACCGGTTCACCGCCTAAAATCAGCTATGGTATGTCGAAATATCTCCAATGTGCTATTATAAATCTGATATAAACACATGGGATATATTCCCAAAGGAATGAAATACCTCCATTGTTAATGTAGTCACATTGAATTTTTTTCCATCCTAATATTTGAATTCTGTTACATTGGAGAAATGTATTTAATTTATTTCTGAAGTTTGGCGATTCCATATCATTTCGGATGTATTACGAACTTGTGAGGAATACTAATAGAATTCTCAATGTTTATTCATCTCATTTCACATATTTTTGTTACATTGGAGGTATTCGCAGCCCGGCGACGATATATACATTATTTTAACACATTTAAATGATAACTTGTTTTTCAAAATCGTATATATTCTAATCAACCGTTTCTGTAATTTTTCATCAATTAAATCACTAAACAATTAGATTTCTATTTTTCCTGATTCCGTGCACTGCAGAAGAGTGGAGAAAGATAGCAAGAGATTTTGAGGTTTCCACATTGCGTAGGAGCTTGTGATGGAAACACATCGTCATGCAAAACCCAAAAAACAGTGGCAGTCTATTCTACAACTACAAAGGAACCTTCAGCATTGTTTTTATTGCTGTTGTAGATGCCGCCTATAATTTTATATACGCTAATATTGGTTGTCAAGGCAGGATATCTGACGGAGGTGTATTCCGAGAAACAACATTTTATAAAAAGTTGACAAATAATAAGCTTGCATTACCGCCCCCGCAGTCACTTCCTGGCAGTAATAAGATATCACCTTATGTTGTATTGACGGATGATGCGTTCCCTTTACAGGAACACATCATGAAACCTTTCAGTGGCCACCATGACAAAGGCTCCTGTGAGAGGGTATACAACTATAGACATTCACGCGCTCGCAGGGTAGTAGAAAATGCTTTTGGGTTGGTAGCATCAGTGTTTCGCATCTTTAGGAAACCACTTATGCTACAGGTAGAGATCGCTGAGATCATCACAACAGCATGCATTTATCTTCATAACTTTTTGAGAAGAAGTAAAACATCGGGACCCATGTACTCTCCTCAGGGATCATTTGACTATGAAACACTAGATGGAAACATTATTCCAGGATCATGGAGGGTAATTACCCAAGGCGACACTGGCATAGTGAATTTGCAAAGTAGAGCACGAAGGTCCACTTGTGAAGCCAAAGAAGTTAGGAAAGAATTTATGAGATTTTTTACGTCAGAAGAAGGACGTGTGCCTTGGCAGGATGTTTATGCTTAGGTTTAATAGCACTACTTGAAAGTTGAGATAGAAAATAAAAAAAGTTTTGTATTAATAAAGTTTGAGTAGAAGTGCTTTTGAAAATAGTATGTATAAAAGATTCTATTTTCCATATTTCAGTACAAGAAAAAACTCACCACAGATTCCTCTTCGTCGTTACTGGCCGTTGACGTTGTTGGTCTAGGTTTGTTTATCGACGTCTAGTAAAAAATACAAGAGCTTAAACGCAAACCATTTTCCTTTCTTGCAAGGAGTAGGTGATGATCCACTTTTCTTTGACTGTTGTAGTTTTTTTCGTTCACGATGGAAAACTGAACGTAAATTCTTGTTTTTCTTTTTCACCTAAAGCACAGTGCATTCATATTTTATATTTGATCGCCAACTGTTTTAACTTATCAATTTTAAGTCTGTTATATTTATAATCAGCAATTCTATTATTCCACAATTCCGGAGAATTATGATAGTCTTCAATTAACAAAGTAGTTTTCTCAATATTCCACTCCATGTCGCAGGAGACAAGTCGCATCGAACCGCGGATCATCGGATAAACGCCGACACTGTTCGACACGTTGAATCTGTTGAGAACTGACGCATGTGTCTGGGCAACACCGGACAATATGTGGTGTGCCTCATTGTCGCATGCTGCATGTTGCTTAATGTTGCTCCAATTAGAAGACTGAGTGTAGCATGCGTCACTGTCGCATGCTTCAGAATGCCCAAATGTTGCACCAGTGGAATTGCGCCTTTAGATAGTATGTAACCTCTAATGGTGTACGAGATTGACTGAATCCATGGCTTTATTTTTATTCAATTCCATATACACTTTTTGGTATGTATATGAGGTTTCATTCCCAAAATAAAACAACCCACACTAGTTACTTATCTTCCCTTCTCTCTTTTAGCAAGCTAAGAAAAAAGATTCTGAATGGGCTGCCCGCGGCAGTAATAAAATACCAATACACTAAATAAATAATATTGTAAATAGCTATTAAAGTTCCGCGGGCTGCCATAAATCAAAAAACCTATTAACGCCCACTGATCTATTTATAGATCATAACTAAATCAAAATTATAACATTACTATCCAGTTTTTTAATTATCTTGAAAAATATAGAGGTGCTTATTTAGATCGGCGACAAGAGATTTAGACTATCTACATATCAGTTTTTATAACACAAGTATTTTTTTTTCGATTTTTTTAAATTTGGGAATAATCGGTTTCGTGCATTACCGAATACATTTATTTATTTAACGTTGGTTAAATTGTTTTTAAAATATACTATGTGAGTTTTTAGCCTCTTAAAGCATGTAGATTTACCATTCCATAAAAAAATTTGAATTTATTTTTGTAGTTTTCATATTATCATCAAATATTTTTCGCTGATCTATAATTATACCACTGGACACATATAATATCTATACCTGCAGCTGTATAAACAACGATTGACTCGAGAACGGCACGTGTTTCTTGTACTTTTCTCTCAGTTTAAGTCAATGTGCGAAGACAGTAGGGTCGGTATCGATTGAAATATTTGTTATTTCATGTTGATGTTATAATAAATAGGTATGTATGGGAATTTACTTTGAAATTGGATGATATAATCAATATCTATAGTCAGTACCAATCATCGATTAATATATTACATTGCGATATACAAACAATATACTAATTATTATTATTATTATATCATTGATAATTTTTTGCAGACAATGGATTCAAAAAGGGTATTGACTATGCAAGAGCTGGAAGATGTTGTCAACGATCCTAATTTTTTTATCGATGATGATAGTCCGAATTTGGACATCATAGTTTTACCTCCGGATCCTGATTATGTTACCGATGAAGACGAAGCTGAGGATGACGAATTAGGCATAGCGGAAATAAGAGATGTTTCCTGTCAGCTGGAGGTGCAGTTCTACAATGAAGAAAATGAAGTACCGGGGACAAGTTTCGATTCTGCTCCACCAAGCTCCAAAAAACAGCGACTTTCTAAAGTGTTACCAAAATGTAAAATGTGTGAACCTAAATATTCATTTCCTGTCAGTGACTTCATTGGATTGGAAAAAAATGAAAAAGAAGCCCTGCAAAAAGAATATGGTCAGCTCACTCCATTACAACCTTTTGAAAAAATTGTTTCAAATGATATTTTCGAATACATAAAGGAAGAAACCTTGCGCTTCGTACACCGCGTAAAAATGATACAACTTACACCTTGGATATTGATGAACTGAAGTGTTTTATTGGTATACTCTTGTTTTCTGGATATCACCAAGCTCCGTCCGAAAGAATGTATTGGTCTACGGATGCTGACTTGGGTGTTGGAATGGTGCAATCTGGTATGTCACGAAATAGGTATTACAAAATAAAATCAATGCTATATTTTGCAGATAATGATCAAATTGATAAACTTCGACCTCTCATAACAAAAATAAATGAAAAGTTTCAACAATTTGGAATTTTTACATCGTATTTGTCAATTGACAAAATGATTGTCAAACACTATGGACATCATGGTTTGAAGCAATTCATAAGAGGTAAACCCATAAGATTTGGTTACAAATTATGGGCGCTTAGTGGTTCCAATGGCTATTGCTACAGAGGCTGCTAGATTTCTCAAAAATACCCTATATCAAAATTTAGCCCTCAAAACATTTCTCTCCGGGTTAAGAGAACCCCTAGGAACCACCATCCGATGGATGAGGCCCGCTTCATTAACAGAGGCTATGCAATACATTATTCAAGAAGAAAATGCCCATTATCTTCAAAATTCATCTAATAGAAATTTCCCTAGACAATTTGCCAATAATAGTAACAGATCGAATCATCGATCAATGCAAACACCCAATCAATCTTTATTTAATTCGCATACTCCGAATCACTTATTTACCAGACAAACGAATAACTTTCCGTCTCAACCTATACCAATACTTCTTCTTCCTGCTGTGTATAGGCAACGTCGCATGATTTAAATCTCGTTACAGTAGCTACTAGAACACAACAAGTAATAAAAATTAAAACTAGTGTTTCTCAGGGAGATATAATTATTCCTTATAAAGAAATTGACGACTGTGAAATTCCACAAAGTCTTAGTAGAGCAAAAGACGGTTATGCTTTAACTACAATTTTAAACAAATATACGAACTCTTTAATTTTAGATTTTCCAGAACCGGTTTCAGTTGAAAGTTTTCATGAAAATTACTTAGAAAACAATAATTTTGAAATTGATATTCTGATAAAAATTTAGTAATGCCAAAAATTCGAACCGAACACATGAACGAAGAGGAAAAACGAAAAATCCTCGAGCTTTGTAATGAATATAACATTTTTTATAAAGAAAACGAACCATTGACATTTACTAATAAAATTAAACATCAAATACGAACGACTGATGAAATACCGGTCTACACGAAAACTTACAGATATCCTTTTATACAAAGACAAGAGGTCGCTGATCAGATACAAAACATGCTAGACTCTAATATAATTCGCCAATCGAACTCGCCATGGCCATCGCCAATTTGGGTGGTAAGTAAGAAGAAAGATGCCAGCGGCAAACAAAAATGGAGAGTAGTTATCGACTACAGAAAACTTAATGAAAAAACAATAGATGATCGTTATCCTCTGCCCAATATACACGATGTTTTAGCGAAATTAGGAAATTGTCAATATTTTTCAACAATAGATCTAGCTAGCGGGTTCCATCAGATCGAGATGGAAGAAAAATATATTGAAAAAACAGCATTTAATACAGAAAACGGACATTACGAATTTCTCCGTATGCCTTATGGTCTCAAATCGGCACCTGCCACCTTTCAAAGAGTCGCAGATAACATCCTACGAGGTATTCAAAACGAAATTTGTTTGGTTTACCTCGATGATATCATAATATTTTCGACTTCCATTCAGGAACACTTGGAACGCCTGCGAACAGTGTTTCAACGACTTAGAGAAGCAAATTTCAAGGTCCAGCTGGACATATCAGAATTTTTAAGGAAGGAAGTTGCTTACTTGAGCCACATAGTAACACCTGACGGTGTTAAACCAAACCCAGACAAAATATACGCTATACGCAACTTCCCAATACCGAAAACACCAAAACAAATCAAAGCCTTCCTTGATCTACTCGGATATTATCGATGATTCATTAAGAACTTTGCCAAAATTACAAAACCCTTAACAAAGTGCCTTAAAAGGGGGCGAAAATTGACTTAAATGACGAGTACATTACCTGTTTCGAGGCTTGTAAGAATTTATTGATAAACGAGCCTATTCTACAGTATCCCGATTTCTCGAAACCATTTAATCTTACAACAGATGCATCAAATGTAGCTTTAGGAGTAATCTTATCTCAAGGCCCTATAGGTCAGGATCTCCCCGTAGCATACGCATCACGTACTTTGAATGATTCTGAACAATCATACTCAACAATAGAGAAGGAGCTTTTAACTATAGTATGGGCAACCAATTACTTCAGACCGTACTTATATGGTAGAAGATTTAATATTATAACGGACCACAAACCATTAGTCTGGTTAAATTCACTAAAAGACCAAATTCGAAACTCTTACGTTGGAAAATAAAACTCGAAGAGTATGATTATCAAATAATTTATCGATCCGGAAAATCGAACAGTAACGCAGATTGCCTCTCACGAATTGAAATCCATACTAAAGAATCACAACCATTTTGGAACGACGATTCCTTTTGGAAAAACGTGGACGAAATCTTAGGCGAAGCCAGCAATTACTATAGTCAACCCAACCCAGACCGTCAAACTGACAATAGTCTCAATACACCTCAACCTTCGACGCGTAATCAACCTGCAGAACCCAGTGTTATTAGTGTAAGACAAGACTACGATAATTTGTCTATGATCGTAAATATTGACGATACATTTCATGATAATCACGAACAACAAACTGAAGACGACCCTGACGAAAATAACACTGTACATTCTAATTTCGATGAAAATCCTGTAGTAGGTATCCCAATTACCGAATGTGCTGTTAACTATGGCAGAAACCAAATTTTCATAGATTCAGTAATGCATTCTCCGGCAAAACCTAAAAAAAATTTCTTTTTCGAAATAAGCAACGTTATTACATTCAGTTATCTAAAAACGACTTCAATAACGATGCAATATTTTCATTAAAGAATATATTGTCCCAGATGTGTCTTATTGTTTATATTTCGAAGATCCAACTCTGTATGAACCACTTTCGGTTTGTTTACAGCAATATTTTAAATCTTCTTCTATAAAACTTAAAAAATGTACAAGTAAACTAATCGATGTGATGGAGACACTGAAAATGTTCGACTTCCTTGACCTTCAGCCCAAGGAGCCGAATCTTCAGGGGGAGGAATTATATCACCTTCACCCGCAGATCAGTTATAATAATATGATATTGTAATTTGCTTACGTTGTATTTTTAGATTTATATATAAATTCATTTTCTTTCAAGAATCAGTTAGTCAGCAGTTAGAACCGAACGAATATTGTCGGTATAGTTAGTTTGTAGTTTTTTAAAAAGCAGATTTACGAAATAAAGTACATTTTTCGTGAGTTTTATTGTTTTGCACGATAAATAATTTTTAGGTGAGTTCCTATTATTTCTTAAAAATGTTAAAGTGTGAAATATGCAGCATCATTAAAGCAACTCATTATAAATATATAATTAATTTATGTTTCCATAGAAACAATAATCGAGCTCGATTCCAGTGTAAATATGCAGGTTGTAACATGATTTCTGCGTCGTATGGTCATTGTAAGAAGCCCACTAGTACTCATGTGCCCGTAACATTATTACGTAGGTCTACTAAATGCACAGTTGAGAATTGTAATTTTAAAATCATCTATAAAAACAGCTAAAGAAGCATATATATAGTCAAATTAAATCAGGGGTGCCTACTAAATGTCCTTTTTTCCAAAGGTGTAAATATTATGTATTATTCAAAACAGTTAATAGTTTGTGTGAACATGGAGACGTAGGTTTGTATTTGGAATCAACTGTACCACAGCCGTGTATTCCTATTTTACAGAGATCTAATTAATATAGAGCCTTTGCTACAAATTACTTCAGAAGGTTATACCCTATACTCTGTTAAATCTGCTATCTTATTTTAAGTTAACTACTTGTAGAGGTGAATATTCTTCTTTTTTCTTAAGCTATTTTTGATAAAATCTCAAAACGTAGTTAATCGCTAAAGTGACCATAGTTTCATAGAATGGGTTTGATAAACTAATAGGCAGAGACTAGCGTCTAGTGAGTTGTAGGGTCACGGATAATCCTAACCAATGGAAATTAACAAGAACAACCTTGTCGACGATTGAAGCAGCGTTGCCAAATTGAAATCATTATCAGATGGAAGATTATTTTAAGGGGACTGAAAATAATTTTTACAATAATAAAAAAGTTATGGGCAATTTTAAAACTTTTCTAGCTATACTCGATTCTCTAATTTATTCATTTTATACTTTTTCAAATATCTCTGAATATTTTTGATTTGTAAAAATTTTGCTATTCTGAGGTATTTCAAGTTTTAATATACTGGCATTGGCAACCATGGTAACGGAATAGAAATGTTTATCATTGTGTAAGATTATATTATGTAAATTCTATTTACGTTCCTTGATCATTGTGTACTATTTTATTTAGTTTTTGTTTCAAAACTATTTTCTATATTGATTATGAATTCTGAATGCAAGGAGTGCAAGAAATCGCTACCTCTCCAATTATAAATCTTTAGACAGATCAAAATTGTGACATTTTCCCATACAGAGATGGGAATTTAACTAAAAAAATTATAAATAGTGATAAATTGACTAAAAATTTATTAGGAAATCTCTTGCAGCTGACTAAAAAAATGTAAAGGTTCGATTACACCCCAGAAAAAATATCTACGCAGCTTATTGGAACTTTTCTGCAGAGTGCAGTTTAATCTACGAATTTTTCATTTTTTCATAGTCCTTATGACTTTTCATGTTATTTTTTTAGATGACGAAAATAGTCTTCATATGCACGTAGTCCAAGAAAATTTCATTGAAGAGGACTGCATTATCAAAGAATTATGTAAAAAGAATAGTTCAAATTATTTGAATTTGAAGAGAAAAAAAATGAAATTAAAATAAAATTTTTGCAAATTCTTGAGGCTACAACTTCATTGGAGGAACTTGAGATTGTAGATAAAGATATTGCCCCCATACCACCAACAATTGCAGCACTAGTTTCTAAACACCACCTTGTTCTTGTGATGACAAAACTTAAAACAAATCTGTCATATGCCACATTGGCTGTTCTATTTGGCATTTCTCCATAATTATCTAGAGATTATATTTTGGAATTACTACCTGAACTGAGTAAAATATTGGCAACTGCCATATACTATCCAGACAGCAGTGAAATTAAAAATAATATGCCCAAGTGTTTTAAAGAATTTTTTAGTGTGCGGATGGTGCTAAATTGTACCGATTTTTTTTCAAAGGCCAAAATGCTTATGTTGTCGAATTAAATTCTACTCTTATTAAAAATCTAGCTTAACTGTAAAATTTATGAGAGGCATCAGACAAATGTATCTTTGAAAACAGCAATTTAATTTCAATGTTAACACCTAAAGAAGATGCCATAATGGTAGAGAACCGGTTTCTAATTGATGATGAATGTCTTTTTAATCCATAGCCGCTACCCCTGGGTCCTGTGGACTCATCATCATGTCGATTATTGTCAAAAAGTACGAAGTGTAATCGCTCGCGTCCCTACTCTTGAGAATTCCCTAAAACAGTTGCAACCGAACGGCCGACGAGTGCGTATTGATTTTTAACGAATTTGAACTGATTTTGGGTCCGTGGGACCCGTAGGTAGTTTTAACGTTACAGTTTCTGTGTGCTTTCGTTAACCCTACGGGCAGGGCGCCGGGTCTGATAGACTCGGCGCGCAGTAAATCGTTTAGTTAGTCCGAGCGGAATTTTTGTGTGAGTGGGAGTTCTCAGTAGCTTCATTATGTATCATCCAGTACCCGTGTAGCAAGTGGCGAGATTACAAGTCGTAATTTTGAGGAGTTAAGTGTCGATAATTCTGTTAGACCCAGCGCCCCGACTCCCGTTATAATTTTTGTCAAATCGATTAATTGGATTTTTTCGGGTAAGTTTATTTTTTTTATATTTGATATGAAATAACTGATAATTTAATTTTTTTATATTAATAATATCTCAAAGCTTTCTAACCAATTATGTTTCGATATTTTTATCTAATATACTATCGATGTCTTTGTACTTGCAAATACATTTTATTCATATTTTTGTAGATATGAATTACGAAGACGAACAAGAGAGACTACGTCGGCTGTGGGATGAAGTCGAGACGGAAGAAGATCCGAATGATAATGAAGATGAACTGGCCAGTGAAATTGATTTCACTGAAGAGAGAAATACGGATAGCGAATCAGAGCAAGACTGCGATGAGGAAGACGATATCGAAAATGTTGCTCCTCCCAATAAGATTCCAAGAGTGCCTACTTTTATAGGGAAAGATGGTACTTCCAGGTGGAAGAAACATTGTCCCAATAAATTAGTGAGAACTAGGTCTGAAAATATTATTGTCCATTTACCAGGAGTGAAAACCTATGGTAAAAATGCTAAATCAGCTGCTGAATGTTGGTCTCTTTTTTTCACAGACGATATGCTACAAATAATAGTTGATAGCACGAACCTCTACATATCAAAAAAAGCCGAGAATTATTTAAGAGAAAGGAGAGCCAAGCCTACTGACGTCTGCGAAATCAAGGCTCTTTTTGGATTATTATACTTGGCAGGAACCCTGAAAAGTAGTCGTCTGAATACCAAAGAACTATGGGAAAGAAACGGAACTGGAATTGAGAGATTTTGGTTGGTTATGTCTCGTGAACGTTTTCACTTTTTGCTCAGATGTCTACGTTTTGACAATATAGATACAAGAGAAGAGAGGAGGCAGTTTGATAAGTTGGCTCCAATACGAACTCTATTTGATTGTTTTGTTGAGAACTGTAAAAAGGCATATACTATTGGAGAAAATGCTACAATTGATGAAAAGCTCGAAGCTTTTCGAGGAAGATGCTCATTTAAGCAGTATATTCCCAGCAAACCGAATAGATACGGAATAAAAATCTTTGCGTTAGTTGATTCTGCAACAAGTTATGCCTCAAATCTCGAAATTTATGTTGGACAACAGCCTGATGGTCCTTATAAATGCGATAACCGTCCATCTAGTATAGTTCTTAGGCTAATAGAGCCTATATCAGGAACAAATCGAAACCTTACATTTGATAATTGGTTCACGAGTATAGATTTAGTAAACAAATTATTTAATGAGCACAAAATTACATATGTAGGATCTGTAAAAAAAAACAAAAGAGAGTTACCTCTCGAATTCACAAACACAAGAGCTCGGCCGCAATATTCTTCACTATATGGGTTCCAAGAAAATATCACAATCGTATCATACATTCCCAAGAAGTACAAAAATGTTATATTAGCATCTAGTTTGCATCATGATGATGTAATCGACACATCTACTGCTGAAAAATGCAAGCCAGAGATTATTACATTTTATAATCACACAAAGGGTGGAGTGGACAATCTGGATAAATTATGTGCAACTTATGATGTATCTAGGAATACTAGAAGATGGCCGCAGGTAGCAGTTTCTGAAATGATGAATATAGCAGGTGTTAATTGTCAAATCATTTATGCTTCAAATAATAAAATATACAATATTCAGAGAAGATTGTTCCTAAGGGATCTTGCCTTGTCTTTGACCAAAGACCACTTAGAACGACGTTCTTTGGAAACAAATATTCCGCCATCTGTGAGAAACAGGAGACAGGAGGTAGCTGGTACTCTGGCTGTACCTCAGGATATTCCACCCGGAACACGAAAACGATGTTTTTTCTGTGAAAATTGCAAAAAGTTTGTTTGTCTTAAACACATTAAAGCTTGGTGTCCCACATGTTCCGACAATGCAAAAAACGCATAGGAAACAATATTTGTTACTATTACTAGTGATCTGTAAAGAAAAAAATATATTTTCTAGCTTTTTTAAATTTTTTATTTTTTATTTTTTAGTATAACGTGCGTTACTATTTTTGTTTTGATGTTATGCATTTCATTCAAATTTATTTTTTTATTATTAGTTCAATTATACTTTTTTATTTAAATAAAGTATTTTTTTTACTATGGGTCTGTGAGACTAGGCGCCCGGGCTGATGTCAAGATTCAGGTCGCCCGGCCCGTAGGGTTAAGGTAAACAAACATTATTTAAGTTTGATATTGTTAATTTTTAACTAACAGAAAGTAATTTTTCAGATACAATGGCTAACAGACCGCCATCGAATGATGAGTTAATGAAAATTGTAGAGGATGATGAATTTTGGAACAATTTTGAAAACAAAGATGAAGTTTCGAATGATGAGGGAGATCGGTTGCATGCTATTGAAGAGATGATGGATTATGAAAATGCAAGTGATGCCGAAAAAACGGATCACGATACAGACACTGAAATTGAGTGGCAATCTGTTGATCAAGACTATGATTCCGATGTTAATGAATTAGGAGACATAGAAAAGGAGAATATTGCAGAAAAGAAAAAGAACTAAGCTTCAACTACAAAACGAGACGGAACCACTAAAACGTGATCATCAAACCTTTTATGGCAAAGACCGTACTAAATGGTCGAAGATTCCCCCAACGAAAGGTAAGACTCCTGCCAAAAATATTATTGTTGTTTTACCCGGCCTCAAAGGACCTGCAAAACAAAAACCCCCATCTTTAGTCTTAGATGCATGGCGCATAATATTAGACGACATGTTAGATATAGTTGTACTGTATACTAACAATCGGATCGAAAGTGTACAAAATAATTACGGCAAATTCAAAAAATGTAAAAACGCTAGACGGGTATTTTCGCAATCATTTATTGGAAGTACGACTAAAGTCGAAATGAAAGATTTTAATGGTCTTTTATATTTATCAGGGTTATTCAAGTCAGGTCATGAGGATCTTAATAGTCTTTGGACCACTGATGGTACTGGTAGAGACATTTTTCGTTGTACTATGTCCCTAGTGTTATGTCAGCATCATTATATTGTTACGTCTGGCAACGTTGCTATTACCCAGTACTACACTGCACCGGTTTGCAAGTGACAGTTTGAGCTTGGAAGCCGGGTCGGTCGGCGTGCTATATCGTTACGAAGTTATTGTTAATATTTAATTACTTAAATATACCAGCAGTTCATCTAATACTGTATGATTTTAACCCACAATAATACATGGTGGCAGCGGTGAGATACACGAGAATAAAAAGTGTAAAAATTTACGAGTTTCGCGTGTGTAATTCAGTGCTTAGTCAGTAAAAATGCCCGACAACGACCCAACCCCATTGGTTTCTACGCAACAACTAACCTCAATCATCGCTCAATCTCTTTCTATGCCAGTGTCTCCGCCCGATAAATTCGATTTTACAGTACCCCAATGGTGACCCCAGTGGCGAAAGCGCTATGAGCGATTCATGTCAATCTCGGGACAAAACACAAAAACAGACGACGAGAAAATAAATATATTCCTGTATATAGTAGGTGAAGAAGCAGAAGAAATCGTGATTCAATTTCCCACAGTCCCGATCACATTTGCTGAAACAGCAGCCTTTGAAAGCCATTTAATTCCCCGTCGAAATATTATTTTCGAGAGATACAAATTTAACACACGGGTTCAACAACCAGGTGAGGCTATAGAAACGTTTATTAACCCTTTCACTGCGGAGGACGCACATACGCGTTGTGTCGTGCCCCCACTATGTGCGAAGCGCGCACATGTGCGGCTTTCATAAATTTGGTTTGCGAACAGCAGTGTGTCTTCCGCGTTGGTGAGAGAGTGTTGTACTGCTGTCTGCAATTTTAAGGATTTTTGTTTTGTGTGGGCGTTGCTAAAATGGGTGATTCCTATAATGATAAAGCTGGCCCGTCTGGCATAAAAAAAACCAAAAGTACATGTTGTTAGAAATCCTGAAAGACTCACCGAAGATGAATTGTTACAGTATTTGTATGAATCTGAGGATGAAATGGTTTATTCCAGTGATGATGATTACGTTCCAGGTAAGTGATATGTTATATATTTTCTTCCCCTTCTATATGAGACAAAATAATTTTTTAGATGAAGCTTCTGAAGATGAATCCGACGGTGATGAGAGTATCAACCAAACTTTTGAACAAAATGATGATCAAGCCGATAATGATACTCAAAATGATGTCCAAAATGATGGTGACCCTAATTTAGCACCTCCCATATTGTTTGATGTTACTTGGCAAGAAATATGTTACGGAATGGAAGACTTACCGTTCATAAAAGAAAATAAGTTATTAGTAGATGCGCCGGTAAATGGAGAACCATACGATTTTATTAGAATGCTTCTAGATGAAAATTTTCTAAATACAATGGTAACAGAAACAAATCGCTATGCGGAAGAAATATGTGTCAGTGCGATCAAGAATTTCAGAATGGAAACCCCTGACAACGGATGAATTGCTTCGTTTCTGTGGGACAACATTTCATATGGAAACAGTGAAGTTGAATCGAGTTAGCGACTACTGGTAAAATCACAGACTTTTTAATTTCAAATGTTTTTCAAAATATATGAGCCGGGATCGTTATTTGCTGATAATGAGATGTTTGCATTTTGTAAGAAATCCTCAAACTGGTGAACCGCGTTCAGATGATCGTTTATTAAAATACGAATGGTTTTGAACTACTTCAATAACAAAATGAGTGAAGTTTATTACCCTGGTAAAAATTTGGCATTGGACGAGTCGATGATTTTGTGGAAAGGAAGGATCGTATTTAGACAGTACATCAAGAACAAGCGCCATAAGTATGGCATCAAATTATATATGTTGACCGAACTTGATTGTCTAGTATTGCGTTTTCTTGTCTATACTGGCCAGTTGGATGATTTTGCGGGAAAAGGGCATGAACAAAAAGTTGTTCAGGCATTACTGCTTGGTCAATTATCTAATGGACATTCTGTGTACATGGATAATTTTTATAATTCTTTTTCGTTAGCTAAGCTCCTTTTCGAACACAAAACCTATTTCACAGGTACACTACGTGGGGATAGAAAAGGATCACCAAAAGATGTCACTACCGCAAAATTGAAGAAGGGAGAGTTTCTTTTGCAATTTACTTTTTTTATGTTAATTTCATTTTCTCATTATTATAGGTGAGTGCAAAGGAAAATATCTCAATGGCGTTACAATTGGCAAGTGAAAAGATAACAGGGACGTTTTATTCATTTCCACGGAATTCAAGTGCGATATGGTGGAAACGCAAAATAGAAGAGGACAACGAAAACTCAAACCATTGCCTATCATAAAATATAATCAGTTTATGGGCGGAATAGACAAACAAGATCAACTAATGTCTTATTATCCCTCTATACGTAAAACCCTGCGTTGGTATAAGAAACTGGGAGTACATCTATTGCATATTCTGCTCCATAATTCGTATATTTTGTATAAAAAATATAGCGGCAAAAAATGTCACTTTATGATTTTCGTTTAGCTGTTTTGGAAAAACTGTTACCTGAAGAAGGAAATGAAGCTGAGGTGATGGTAAACAAGGATCAGCATTTACCAAGCAAAATCGCTGAAACTAGCGGAACGGGCAAAACTCTTAGAAAAAGGTATCGCGTATGTACAAAACAGAAAAAGAGAAAGGATACCATTTATCACTGCGAAACCTGCCCTTATAAACCAGGTCTATACCTGGAAAAATGCTTTGCTGAATACCACAAATACTAATTATTCATTATGGCCAAGTTTAGTATTCAAATATTTTATGAAATTCCTGTTTTCTGCTTTCAGAATAGGTTTATTATGTGTTTTTTTATATATTTTTATTTGTTTCAACTCGACAATATTTTTATTCAGTTTTACTATTTCTAAGTAGAATGTTTTCAATATTTTTATATAACAGTTTTTGTATGGCAATATAATTTAAAAAAAAACGATTTCATCATTTAATAACCTTCACATGTTAGCAGAGTTTTGTGACTACAAAACTCTAAAAGAAGAATTAATTTGAGATATGATTGTAGTAGGAATAATAGATAAAAGGACAAGCGAAAAACTGTAGTCAAAACCCAATTTAACACTCAGCGAATGCGTAATCGAGGCAAAGCAAGCGGAACTTCTCGGAGTAAAGAAATCTACAATGTAGCAGAGGGACGCACAGCGGAAAGCGAGGTAGCAGCCATAACATCGCAGGTGGAGAACATTGAATCAAAACAAGGCGTGGTTGCCAAGTCTAATTTTTATACGAAGAAACAGGGGAAAGGCGAAGATATGAGAAAAAAGTGCCAGTTTTGCGGATTAAGACCACATCCCAGGATACAGTGCCCTGCATTTAAATCAACTTGCAGATTGTGCCAAAAATTAGATCATTGGGCAACGGTGTGCCGTAGCAATCAGGTGAGATCTATCCAATTAAGTGAAAATTTTCAAGATAATGTAGAAAACTCTACGGGGTATAACACTAACAATTTCAGGAGGTTATCTCTTAAGAGAGACTAGAATATTGATTCCTAAAACCCTCCAAAGTGAATGTTTACGTTTTTTACACCAAGGCCATCAGGGAATCGTAAAATGTCGAGCGCGTGCCAAAGCTACTATCTGGTGGTATAAACTTTCCACAGAAATAGAAAATATGATCAAAAATTGCCCACAATGTGTTGAACACCGTGTTAATATTAAAGAACCCTTGATTACAGAACCCTTCCCAGACCGCGCTTGGCAGAAAATAGCAATTGATATGTTTTACTTAAATCGAGGTTAGTACCTAATAGCAGTCGATTATTTTTCTCGATATTTAGAAATTTTTAAACTTTCAAGTTTAACCGAAAGCCAAGTCATTACCAGACTGAAATAATTGTTTTCAAGACAAGGGATACCGTAAATTGAGAGATCTGATAACGGGCCACAATTTCAACGTGAATTTAAATTATTTGCGGAAGAATTTGACTTCAAACGCATCACAAGTAGCCCCTACTTCTCTCAATCGAACGGAGCAGTGGAGGCGGCCATAAAAACAGCAAAGAATTTAATTAAAACAGAAAAAGATATTTTCACGGCTCTGCTAGCTTATCGAACTACTCCACTTCCTAATGGTTACACGCTATCAGAACTAATGTTTAACAGAAAAATACGCTCGCAACTTCCTGTTTTGCCAAAACTCTTAAACAAAAACATAGACACAAGTCAAAAAAATTACGGAAAACTACAATTTAAGACATAGAACTAGGCCGTTATCGGATCTTGCGGTCAATGACAAGGTTTGGGTGACAGATCTAAAGTTATATGGTAAGGTTATAAAAAGAGCTTAGATCTTATTTAGTGGATACTCAACGAGGAACATACAGGAGAAATCGCTGGCATTTAATACCAGCCAAATACTCTCAGCTTCAATTTAGGACTCCCGATAACAGCCCCATTCCTATCACCTCAGTCACTTCAACCTTGTCAACCCAATCTAGTACCTCTAGTAATAAGTCCGAATGTAACTTTGATGAAAAAATTGCATCTGATGACTATAAAAATTCCAAAATAAGTGAGCAGGAGATGAAGGGTGGTAGTTATAATAGTGCCAATGAGGAAAGGATTCCCAAGTGCAGTAATACTCCTTCACGGCCAGTGAGAAACATTAAGTAACCTTCTTACCTAAATGATTTCATCATTTATTGAAATTAAGTTTTTAAATTACATATTAGTTAACGAATACTTTGATAGAGGGAAGGAAGTTATGTCAGCATCATTATATTGTTATGTCTGACAACGTTGCTATTACCCAGTACTACACTGCACCGGTTTGCAGTTTGAGCTTGGAAGCCGGGTCGGTCGGCGTACTATATTGTTACGAAATTATTGTTAATATTTAATTACTTAAATATACCAGCATTCCATCTAATACTCGTGTATGATTTTAACCCACGACAATACACCTAGCTCGGTTTTCATTTTTATTAGTATGCTAACAAACGAGGGAGGACAAAAGAAAAAGTACTAAATTAGCGCCAATTATTAAATTTTTTCATAAATTCGTAGAACATTCTAAAGAAAATTTCATGCCTGGATCCAATCTTACCATAGATGAAATGTTGGTAGCCTTCAGAGGTCGATGTGGCTTTAGAATGTACCTTCCAAATAAGCCCGCAAAATATGGGATAAAAATACAAATCATGGCTGACTCAAAGACACACTATAAGGTTAACGCTGAAGTCATCCTGATGCACTTAATTTCAAAACACATTCAAAATAACAGAATACTCAGACTGGAATATAGAAAAGATTCGCAAGCTAGTCCAGACATGAATTCACGGTGTACTGAGGTGTACAGCGTCGCGTTCACGTTTCTTTCGATGCTCGAGGCAGGTACCGACAACCAGCGGAACCCTACAATGTTAAGCCGGGCACTCACTGACGAACTGCAACTGTAACTGCAACCGTTACTGTATCGAATCGTCGTGAATGTATACACTTTCTGGCTCCTCGCGACCCTCTCGATGCGCAGTGTTCGTAGAGAGCTCGTGTCGGAATGGCGATACCATCAGAAATGATTACCAGTGCGGCATTTATCTTAATGGACGCATTGATTGAAAAACGTCCTCGACGATGGTGGCGCCATGTAATGTACGAAGAAAAAACTGGACCTTCGTTATTTGCAGCTCTGAAGTTTCAACAAATTAGTGGCCATTACAAAAATTTTACGCGAATGAGTCCAACAGATTTTGAATATTGCATTAATGTAATTGGTCCTAGGATTCAGAAAAGGAATACCAATTGCAGAGAAGCGATTTCAGTGCAAGATAGATTAGCAGTGACATTGAAGTATTTGGCAACGGGCGATTCTTTTACAAGCCTGCAGTATTTATTTCGTATATCGAAACAAGCCATTAGCAAGATTATTCCAGAGGTCAGCGAAGCAATTATCGATGGATTAAAAGAACACATAAAGGTAAGTAAATGAAAAATTTATTCTCTTACTATAATATCGACATATGATAAATGTAAGTAGCTAAATACAAATATCGATTGTCTCTTAAAATAACAGTATAGTATAATAAATGTCTAAATTAGATCTTGTATATCAGAGTACTGTGAACCTGGACTTCCAAGTGGAGAAGAAACTGGTATTTCCTTCTGAAGAGGTTGAGTTGCTCTCTGTTGATGGATGTACTGTTGAACTGATTGTGAATCTGAATGCGGAGAGGAAGTTACGTATGTTTGTAAATTTGGGCTTCCAAGTGGAGGGGATGATGTTACACTTATTGAAGATGTAGTGGCCCCCTCTTGGTAACTACTGTAGTTTTGAACTGAATGTGATGCTGTGACAGGAAGTATGAGTGATCTGTGGTACAAGTTGAGATTTCCAGTTGTTTCATTTACAGGTTGTGAATGAGCGTAGGTTTGCTGGTAAGAGGTCGGTTGAGATAAATTACCGTACTGTTGCGCAGAATCGTAATAGCCTTGGTCAGCACGAAAAATAACTTGTAATATATCTTGCTGTACCAAGTTCAAGGCGTGCTTGTTCCAATTTTTAAGCTTTTGAAAAATGAAATCACAAAATGATCCTAATTTTGATTTTCTTGTGGGGGTGGGGGTGTAAGGGCTGATTTTTCAGCAGTAGACTTTAATATACCAAAAGCATCTTATCGTCTGGTTTTGATTTCTTTCGTGGTGGTTGTGATATTGTATTTGTTTCTGTATTTTCATCTGCTGTGTTAGTTTCTTCATTATTAGTATCATCCATATACATAAGATTATCTTTCAGATACCAACCAGTTCCGAAGAATGGATGAAGATAGAGAATGATTTCAAGAAACTGTGGAATTTTCCTCATGCAATTGGAGCATTGGATGGAAAACATATTTTACTACAGTGTCCATTCAACAGCGGAACAGAATTTTATAATTATAAGTCACATTTCAGCATTGTGTTACTTGCTTTAGTAGATGCCGACTATAATTTTTTGTATGTCAACATTGGCGCTCAAGGAAGAATTTCAGATGGTGGCGTAATGAATGGTTGTAGTCTAAATACGATGATTGAGGAGAAAAAATTGGGAATACCCCTTCCTAGAGCATTAGAAAATCGAGTGCGGAAAATTCCTTATATTTTTCTTGTCGATTCAGCTTTTGCTATGACTGAAAATACTATGAAACCCTATGCAGGAATACATCCGACAGGATCTAGACAATGTATTTTTAACTACCGTCTATCGAGAGCACGTAGGGTGGTTGAAAATGGTTTTGGGATACCATCTTCGGTATTTAGAGTATTTAGGAAACCAATGTTACTGCAACCCGAAAAGGCACAATTTATTTCCATGCCTGCAATATATTTACATAACTTTTTAAGACGTAGCTGTTCGAAATCTGTTTATACGCCACCTGGTGCTATGGACACTGAAAATAATGTCACAGGTGAAATAACACCGGGTAGCTGGAGAGACGATATTAAAAGTATGACTTCGTTTTTACCTATAACTGTTATTCCACGTAGGTCTGCAGAACATTTCAAAGAAAATCGCGAAGAACTACCAGACTACTTCATGAACGAAGGAAAGTTGTCACCGCAAAACCATTACGCATAAAATTTTAAATTATTGCAAAAATAAGATCTCGCCTTGTATATTTTTTGCTAAAAACTTGATTTTATGAAAATATTGCAATATACAAAATGAATTTATTTTTCATTTCTCTGCCAAAATGTTTATGTATAATTTGCTGAACAAGATACTCGGTGAAATATTTGTAAATAAGCTTAATTATCGCAATAACTCCAAAATGTTACCCTAAATCAGTTTTGTGGTAAATTTGGTCTACTTTTTAACTACAATGTAAAGGAAAATAAAAATTACGCATAAAAATAAAAAACAATGAATACCTTTGTTGTCATTCCTGATTGTAGCGTATCTCTGTCCTTCAAAAAATCAAGAGCATTATAAGCAAACCACTTGCTTTCGTATACTTCGTCTCTTCCTGTGAAAAGAAAATATTACTTCAGCAACAATCACAATGGATAAGCAAAAAACTTATCCTAACCCAACTAATTATTTATAAATTTATTGTAAAATAATAATTACCTTTTCCAGTTGCAAGACTTTTATTCTCTTTTGCTTTCTCCCTTCTCGAAGACGCCAAGATAGTGACCATCTTTTTCTTGCAGATATCTCCTGTTGTGCCCATTACAGAACCTATTTCAGCCCAAGCATCTTCTGTCAAATGTTTTTTTGTAATATACTTTATTTTTTGGATCCCATATTACAGACATCTTTTTGTAATTTTCAATTAATTCAAAAACCTTTTCTTCATTCCACGTGCTCATATTCTTGATTGCGAGACTAACGGGCGTACACGCGATCAAACCTCCTACATCAACGTCCACGAACCAACTGAGAATCTCTTTGTGTTCGTCCTGAAAACCGACAACTGGCGGCTTGCTACGAGCGGTTCGACGTGGGCTCCCGAACCTGATTCGCAACGCGTCTACACTAGGGAATTTGGTTTCTGTAACGGTTGCAGTTACAGTTACAGTTCGTCAGTGAGTACCCGGCTTTACATCGTTGCCGCGTCGAGGTACGATACGCGGTTGCATGGTTCTGTCCACACTTGAGAACGCGACGCGGTTCGAGACGGTATTCGGAGCATGTCTGTACGCACCTTAAGCTGACAGCACAAACTTGTGAACCATAATCATATATACGTATATATTTTGGAAGGGGCTCTCGGACATTGGTAATCAATCATGATTATTTTTGAAGGCATTTAATTGTATCGTCATCATTTTTATAGGATATCTTAATAAAGAGATAAATTTGAGAAAGAATCTGCACTGTTTGCTTACAGAAAACACTCCAAACCAACTACTATATTCCTTTTCTAACCTCAGGACCAGGGGACGATATATTATAATAAAAAGGTTGTTTCTTGCATATGGTCGTAAATAGGTAACGTTATATTTGGTTACACGACATTTCGATCAATAGTATCTTTGATAATCATCATGAGGGAACTTTCCACACATTAGTGTTCAATATTATTATTGCATCGCCTAACGTTAAACACGCATGCGTGAAACCAGTGCACAGTGTTCGTGAAGAGGAGAGAAGGTTCGAGTGAAAAACACATGCGCGAGCAGTAGTAGCTCCAATAATACAATAAGAGAAAGATGTAATAAGATATATGTATGACAATTGCAACAAAAAAATATGTTTTGAAAAATAATAAGTGTTTAACAATATACAGTCCATGAATATCACTTGCTGTTGACTACTGTTCGCGCCACCCTCTTAGTTTCGATTGAATTCGGCGCGCCGCTCATGGATTATTTTCATTAAATTTCAAAACTGAGTTCTTGTACACTTTTATAAAGGACTAGTTTCTAATTCTGGTCAGTAACGTTAACGTTTTCGCTGAGGAACAGTTGGTTCTAAAATAACTCTTTAATTCTCTCATTGTAAAACCGCAAAATCAGTTAAAACCGCGACGTCTGCCAAGTTCTTTTATTTTGTTTCACCCATTTATTCTCAAATATAAACTTTATTTAGTGTCACAAAGGTCAGGACTTTCCACTATAATCGACTATAAGTCAAACGATCGATTGTGAAAACTCATAGTGAATTGCAGACACCGGCTCTTTGGTAAGTACATTTAAATTAGAGTTTATTGTATATGTTGTCGATTCGTTAATTGCATTTTTTAACTACAACTACAGTCCATTTTATTTGAGCTAACAACTACATATTTATGATCCTTTGAAGCAGGATGGTTTATCCTGAGTATAATATGCTACTAGAAATCAGACAATAAAGAATAAAAAGTGACAAAATAGGCAGAGCTCCCGGAAATCCGCTGTAAGTACCTACATAGTAATCATTTATCTAAGTTTTGTTGAGTTTAAATATAATAAAATACTTCGACCTCTACAGTATGGCGGAAAACCTAGAACTGTTGAGGGCCCATGTAAAAAGTAAGGTTGGCAGATTCAAAAGTTATTTCGAGAGTCTCAATAAAGACAATTTAACAGAGTCGGAGGTTTCTCAGTTAATTGTTCGTTTAGACAGATTGGAACCTAAGTTAGATCAATTTGAAAATATTAACGAACAATTGATGCAGGAGAATCCCTACGAAGTTAACTCAACGGACCAGGAGGAATGTGAGATCATTTATTATGAACTTGTGGCCAACGCCAGACATGTACTGAAAAAATATGATACGAATACGAATAATATTGTTGTTAATGATAGTGCATTTGTAGCGTCGAGAAATATTTCTAATTCTAGTACAAATAATAGATCTACTTATAAGTTGCCGCCAATAAAGTTGCCAACATTCGACGGAAAATACCAGGATTGGGCCGAGTACAAAGATACATTTCCTGCGGTCGTCGATGGGGATTCGTCTCTGACGGATTTGCAAAAATTTTACTATTTAAGGTCAACTCTGGCTAAAGAGGTTTTAGAAGTAATTAAATCTCTTTAATTAAGCGAAAATAATTACGCTCCAGCTTCGAAATTGCTCCAAGAAAGGTAAGAAAATAAGTCACTAATAATTCATAATCACATTCAATCAATAGTTGAATACCCACCGCTGAAAAGCGAGTTATACAAAGAATTACGCTCGTTGTATGATACGTTCAAGCGCCATGTGAAGTCCCTAGAGGCTCTAGGGGAAAGTGTAAATTCGTGACAGATTGATAATTTATATTTTAGCAAATAAATTCGATATTAATACCAGGAAGGATTGGGAGATATGTACAAATTTCTAAAGAATAAATGTGAAATTCTCGAAAAGCTGGAATGTCATTTAAGCAAAAATAAAAATTTACCAAATTAAAATAAAAATAACTTTTCTCATAAAAGGGGACCTTCTAGCCACAGTTTAGTAGTTAGTAATAGAGAAATATTACCTATGTTATTTTTGTGAAGAACCGAATCACACTGTATATAATTGTAACACATTTTTAAAACTTTCAGTATCAGATAGAACTCAAGAATTAAAACGAAAAAAAATATGTTTAAATTGTTTTAAAAGCTCGCACATTCCAGTGAATTATAAGGCATAAATATGCATTAAGTGCAGAAAACCACATAATGTTTTAATTCACATTGCGGATAATAACGCTAAAAATAACAATAGCGAGATTTTAAGCCACAACTGGAGCATCATACGTTATATCCCTTTATCCGCTATTAAAGTAAATACAGTACGTTAATAACGTATTTCAAAATTGAGTTTTTAAACTTTCCATTCTTCCGTTATTTACGTGACACTCGTGACAGATGACAGATGTCACTGATACTGATGTCGGTACCATTTTATATTTTTATTTACATTGTATAACCTTACACATGAGAAGCCTCATAGTTTAAATAATCATTTACGATATTTTTTTTTAAAATTTAACTTCCTTAATTCGTCTTTTTGATTTATAATAGAAGAAATGATTAACAATATATCAGAAGAAGAGATCCTGGAGGTGTAAATCACAATGTGATAAGAGGGATAATCCTTCACAACATATTCCCCATTGATGGGGACGCAGTTGTTAGACCGATCTTTAATTTAAATAATGATGAAGATAAAGAAGCTGAACTAAATTTTCGTTTTGCCAAAGAAGACATACCCAGACTAGTGGCTGCCCTGCTTATTCCAAATGAAATCCGAACTCGATCAGGACATATAGCAACAGGTAATTGAAAGCTGAAATGTTCTTAGTTTGGTTCAGAGCCCTCCAAAATCTTACCATAAAAATGTTTTATAATTTTCAGGAATAGAGGGATTTTGTATATTCACTCGAGGGTTGGCATACCCAAATCGTTTGTGTGACCTAGAAAATATTTTTCAAAGATCAAGTCCAGCTCTCTCTGAGATTTGCAGTTTTGTGAATATGTATATCCACAGAAATTTCAGCCACCCCCTAGAAGATATAGGGAATTTAAACTGGTTAAATCAAAACCGTTTGCAATTATACGAAGATATAAATATTCTGTGCATAGATATATAATACACGGTAGATAAAATATTTCATTCATAAATTGATATTTGTTTTGACCTGAACATTTAGAAAGAAACAAAATATTTTCCATGTGGATTAAATAAAGAGAGACTATAATGTTGGAACTCGTATGGCAACGCTGCACAAAAACATAGAGAAGGAGATTTACGTGCGCTCCTAACACAATCAGTGGCGTATCCCAATAAATTAAACACGTATAGGTTATTAATTCGTGAGTGAAAAACAAGTAGCAATAAAATAGATAATAATCCAAAATTAATTATTTATATAACATTTAGAGTACCTTTCAGTGTTGATAAAACATATTTGCTTAACTTATTTGATTTAGGTACCTTTAGCCCGAATAATATGAAAATCTACAATTTTAAGAGTAGAAGAATACTTATTTATTTTCATTTTATAAAAAATATAAAATTATATTACTTGTTCATAAAAACAAACAAAATGACAATTTGGTACCTTTCAGTGAGAAGGAACTTTTGGACTCAATAAAACAAAAAAACTTGGAATAATTCTAAGACACGTTTTGTCAGTTTTAACAAAAAATATATTAACATTATTGATTTCTAAATAAAATTAGCTTTGTATTAATACTTCTTGATCCGTTTTTCTCAGTAAATCTAATTTTTTGGTGGTTTCATGATGAATTCTAATGCTGAAATAACTTTTGCAAATTAATTTTATCATTTCCATAACATGGTTATCTGAAATATCACCATCATAAAGATGTTCACCAAAAAAAATCGAATACATTTGATGGTAAAACGCTAATGGTTTTAGAAACTGATGAATTTAACAAACCGTTAATATTTTTATTAAATATGTCCATGAGTTTCATGAAAAAATCTAAAATATTTTTCTACAGCCTTACAGATATTAATTACCATATCACTTGGATTTTTAAGTCTACCATAAGCTTTTCTTACTTGCAGTTTTGAACAAGTTGTATCCTGTTCCAACATATTAACACACTTAGATCAATTAATACATTTTTTTAATGATTCAACTACAAAACCAGCAATATATGATACAGCATCTTGGACATATAAAGTCAAGTCCCAAGATGGCGACATAAAAAAATTAGATTCTTTAATGTCAATATTTACTTTGACTATAACATTTTTATAGTCTTCAGATTCTTCGAAATTTTCCCCATCATATGACCTACTCGGTAAATTGCCTGAGCAGCATGTGAGGATTGAAATTTTTTGCAAGTCTACAGTGTTACCTGTTTTTGACGCCGATATCTCACTAACAGTCTTTTGAAGACAGCCTCAAATTGTCTGGCTGTCGGGTTGTTATTATAGCCAGTCATGCTACGAATGGCTCCAAAAAAATAATTCAAGGTGATCCTGGGATAACTTATATGTCAATAAATATTTTTTCTTGTTAGAAGTTGAACATGTTTTTTAGACTCTCAATACATATAAAAAATCCGAGGAAACCAGTATTTCTTGCAGATTTAACAATTGAAGTCTTATGTAAGGTAATAATTAATTACCTATCATCCATAAATAAGCTCTTTCTTAGTGTAGCCCCTGCAGATGCAACATTTTGTTTCTTTCTGGGACTGTCAAAAATGTCGTCTGAATTTGAGCTGTAACATATCATATATATGTAGCTAAGCAGCACTTTTAAGGGTGAGCTAACTTAAAGTAGAACAAGGCATTATACATTGAATAGATTTATTCAGAAATTTTTACCTAAATGAGCTTGATGGAAAATAAAAAAATAAGAATACTTACATTCATTTGTTTCAACTTTAAAGAAATATGAATAGATCAACAATGGTTTTAAGGATTAAAAAGACAGATTATTTTACACAAACAAAGCGTTAGTAATATTTTATTACTTGGTCTGAGCTAAAAATTATAAGACACACTGTAAAATCGCAAAAGTTGCAGATATTACTAACTTCTTTTTAACTATTATAAATAAATACCCAGATACGATAGCGAGTTTAATATGTTGCTGACATTATGATGGTTTCAAATGATAGTAAATTGGTAAAACACAAGTTTTTTTTAAATAGTATTTTATAATTTTTCAAGTTGACAAAGTAACAAAACGTTACAAAAGTTTTGTTTTGTAATAAAACTATTGTTGATATTTTCGCATTTATCAATCCATCACCAAAAAGCTGCTGTAAATCTACGCCTCTGATACAAGCAAAAGTTTCCCATAGACTATAATCATACTTACTTACAAAAACACTTAGAGCAACAACAACAGAACCGCTCTGGCAACATCACAACTACAAAATTGACAGACCTTACTATGATGAATGAAAAGCGGCCATTTAAAAACTTATCTATCTCGCGACGTTGCCGTACTTAACAGGAATGTTATATTTGATTACATTAACTATATTTAAAAAACAATTTTACATTAACAGTTTATTTGTTTCAGAAATATATGCATTATCTTAAACAGTATGTATCCATGTGAAATATGTGGAACCAATAAATAGGGGCATGTAGTAATTTTACCTATTAAAATAATTTCAATAAATCGATCAGCGCTATGGATAAGTACAATCTGGCAATTGCGCACATCACGTCAAACCACAAGGGATGTCGGTTCTTATTTCTTAAGTTTACGAAATAGCTACGCATTACGTCTTTTTTTAATGATTGACTGCCTTTCAATGTAAATAATTGTATCTATACTTGTATTATATATCTATGATTCTGTGACTATTCTTTTTTATTTGATTAATACGACAGTAATATATAAAACTGAAAATCAATAAACACTGATATAACTACATAAATTTTGTTTTCAGGCTGTAGCAACCAGAGGTGCGGCAATTCAAAATTGTTGGGGGTTTATTGATGGAAGAACAAGAGCTATCTGCCGTCCTTCAGTAGACAAGGAAGAATACTATTCTGGACACAAACACCATCACTGTGTCAAGTATCAATCTGTTGTTTCTCCAGGTGGTCTCACTATCAGCCTTATAGGAGCATTTCCAGGTCGACGCCATGATGCTGGTATGTTCCGGGAATCTGGTTTATATGAGCAATTGGAAAATTATACAAGGTTTCCCAATGGTACACACTATATAATTTATGGAGACCAGGCATATGGAGTAAGAGAACTTTTGTTGTGCCCATTTCCGGGTCGGGGCCTCAATGAAGAACAACAAAACTACAACACGTCTATGTCTGTAGTACGACAGGCAGTGGAATCGAGTTTTGGAAAAATTATAAGTCAATTTGCGTTTTTAGACTTTAAAAAAAAACAAAAGTTACTGTTGCAAGACATTGAAGAAATGTATATTATAGCAAATATTTTAACAAACTGCCATACTTGTCTGTATGGTAATCAAACTGCAGATATTTTCAATATTGAACCAGTTACTTTAGAGCAGATTTGCAAGCTATTTCTATTTTATTTGGAAAAAATATGAAATGCGTGAATTTACCATGTGTTCAGCTGCTTCATAAGCGATCACTGGAATATCACACAATTTCAATTTGAATTTTTTATTAGATCAAAAAATAAATAGATTTTTGGAAAATTATTGGAATCATACATACCTACAATATTATCATTGTTGATGCCGTGCATTGACAGATTTATCGTTATGTCAAAAATTAAATCTATTTTTCGTTCTAATGAAAAATTCAAATTAAAATTGTGTTGACACATGGTCCTTTATTAATAATAAACAATATCGGAATTATGATGTCCTGAAGATATTTCAGTGACCTCTTATGAAGCAGCTGAACACACGGCAAATTTACATACACCTATTTTATATTTTTTCCAAATAAAATAGAAATAGCTTGAGAATCTTTATAAAATGTAAATTAAAATATCACTGTTCGCTCTACTAATGAGTTTCTTTGTCAGAAATGTAAGTTTTCAAATTGAATTTTTTTTATGGCAAAAATTTGGTTTTAATTTTTTCACTCAGATTTTTCCCAAAACTTCTGAACAGCTTTTCCCAATAAAATTTTTCAATATTTATTCAAATAAGTGTTTTGGGACATTATTTTTGAATTTATGGAAATTCCCGCCAAAGACGAACCGCACTATACAACGTTTTTTGGAGATTCTTTTGATGCCGAAGCGATTTCACGTATCGAAATTTGTCAAAATTTATTAAAAAAACAAATTCACATATGATGTGTACTTTCTGCCGGACACTGTATATTATTCGAAGAACAGAAATTAAAAGAGAAACATTTGTGAAGTAGTTTTATTCAAATTGAACATTTTTTGTTAAAAATATGTTGATTATCTACTCCTGCCTTTCAACTATAGCCTTCAACATTTTTTTATCTTCCATTTCCAATTTAATTTTTTGTTCTTCCAAGTTGAGTTTTCTTTCTTCTAATTCTAATTTTTTTTTTGTTTCATGCTCTAACAACGCTATTTTTCTTTCCTCGAGAGCTGCTGTTCTTGCCCTTTCCTCTTATTCAAGAGTGTGTTTTTGTTCTTCGAGGGCTACTTTTCTTTCCTCCAGTTTCATTTCTTTTTCTTTCAGGTCTGTTTGATCCCTGTCATATTTCTGAAGATATGCCAATCCTTGTCTCTGGACACTTGCTTTTCTCTGTCTACTTCTTACTGGAGCTAAAAAATAAAGTTCAACCATTACTTAATAAAATAGAAAATAAGTGTTCACTACACATTTATTACTATTACCTACAAAAAAAGAGTATTGTAAACTTACCTGATATTTTTGAGGATTTTGCTGCAGTACCCACTGATAGACTTGCCTTCGTGGCTTCTTTTTCAGGTGTTACTGGGATTGATGTTCTGCTCATATTGTAATTGGAAGGATTTTCTGTGTCTTCAGTATCTTTGTGTAATAACTCATTTGGAGCATCCATGTCTACAAACAAGTTTTATTAGTATTAAAAATAAGTACGGGTAAAAAAATTTTTTTGTGCAGGGTTATCACAACAATTCAACCTGTTTTTTAACTAAATATTAAGAGGTTACAAACTAACTATTGCAATAATTATATATCAACTGAATGTTACAATGCTTACCAAATCGTAGGACTATTTCCTCCTGAATGTCCTCAGCATTATGTTGTCCAGTCCCATGAAAATCTAAAAAGTAAGTGATTTTTATAAAATTAATAAAGGAGATACATGTCACAATTATTTATATGACATTCATTGGTCAATATTTTGTGTCATTTACTGGGGAAAAATGGCAAAATAGAAGAAAGAAGAATAGCTAAAATAAACATTAAATTTTTTTTATTTACTTACAGGAATGATCATGATCATCTAATTTATTGTTTTCAATATTTTGTATTGATTGAACCGGCTAGGCCATTATTGGACAGTGGTTCGGCAAGTAATTTTATTCGGGAGGATTTTTGCAATAATTTCAACTTGTCAAAGGATAAAACGAATTATACAGTAAACGGAATCGGACAAAATACGGTTAAAATAAACGCGCAAACTAATATTACTATTTTGTCGTGCCATAATAGTTTTTCGACGAATATGGATTGTTTAGTAATTCCAAAAATTACTGATAAATTACCGTGGGTTAGCTTTGATCCTAATATGATGTAATAAACACGAGATATGACATAGAAAATTTTAAGAACGCCCTATATAGACTACTGACCCACTTCATTACAATGATGAACATTTATAGTCCTGTCCAACTAGCGGACCCCAATTACTGTGTATCCTCGGAAATAGATCTTTTATTATGATCGCATGTGTTTTGGTCTATTGTAGGTCAAGGTAAAATACCGCGTTAGGTGGATAATTGCAGGAAATGTTATGTTTCCAAATTTCCAAAAACTTACAGAAAATAAGTCCGTCAGTTACACCTGTACCAATATTGATGAACAAATTATGAAATTTTGGACAATCGAGGAAATTTCCAATAAAAATAAATTAATTTCGGACGCGGAAGAATTCTGTGAACTGCATTTTCGGTGTACGACAAAACGAAATGATGAGGGTAGATTTGTAGTTAATATCCCTTTTAAAGGATCCTTGCCGAAATTAGGTAATTCCCACGAAGTTGCCTTGAAAAGATTTTTGAATTTAGAAAAGAAATTTTTATAACGAATTCTTCCGTCAAGAATATATGTGAATTTAGTTAAAAATGTAACATGTTCTCTTGAAATTAATTTTGAAAAATAATATTTTTGGACGGACTCCTCGGTAAGGTTGGCTCGGCTGAAGGGCGATATAATGCGATGGAAAACTTACGTAGCCAATCGCGTTAGCGAAGTTTTAAGTTTGACAAATAAACACGACTGGTATCACATATACGGTGAAGAAAACCCAGCAGATCTTGTTTCGCGTGGATGTTTAGCAAGAGAGCTTATTGCCCCTGTAGGCTAGCTCATCGGAATGTTATTTAGTCCGGTAGAGTAGGGGTGGGTAAATATAAAGTTGATTGTACTTTATAGTATAATAGTTATTTATGTAATAAGGATCATAAAGACGATCATTATGGTACAAGTCGTGAATGTTAACACGGCGTGTGCCATAATGATTGTTTATGATTCGTATTACATACAAAATTTTATCTGATGGCATTTATATCAATACATTTTCGAAAAATTAAAAACTGCATTTTCGACATGTCACAATGACAACTATTTTTAAAGGAGTAAGTATTGTGTAGTTTCAAATATTAGTAGGTGAGTGAGCTGTGCTTTGCCATTTCCTTGACAACGTCATCAGGTTTAACGGCAATATTTATTTATCGCTGTCAAACTCAATAATTATTGTCAGGTAGAATTTAATATAATTTAAAAAATGAGTGATTCTGAAGCTGATAGTTTACCTTCTGATTTGGAAGAAATGTCGAGAAATATCGTGGACTCCCTTTTGCCGGAAAAATCACGGAGTGTATATGAAATGGTGTTTAATCGGTACGAAGAATGGTGTTCTGCTAAAAAAATCAAGAATATCACTCATGAAAAAGTATTGTTGGCTTACTTTGAATGCTTATCTAAGGAAAGAAAACCATCTTCTCTTTGGTCGTATTATTCGATGATAAGAAGTATTTTATCAACAAGAAAAAACGTCGATATTAGTAAGTACCTACAGCTGGTTGCATTACTAAAACGTAAATCAGAAGGTTACAGAGCTAAAAAATCCAAAAATTTTACTAAACAAGATGTTACAAAGTTTTTAACGGAATCATCAGATGATACATACTTATTTAATAAAGTTGCCATGATAATTGGACTAAGTGGAGCATGCAGAAGAGAGGAATTGACAAATATGCTTGTTGAAAATGTAATAGATGAAGGATCCGTTTTTGGAATTACATTACCGAATACAAAAACAAAGGTAATGCGAGAATTTTTTGTAACTTCGGGGAATATCCCAGGATTGAATATGGTAGAACTTGTCAGACAATATGTGAAAATACGACCTTGCAACACAAACCATCTACGTTTTTTTGTCACTTATAGAAATAAGAAATGCACAAAACAACCCGTTGGAATACATACCTTTGGTAAAATGCCAAAAGTTATTGCCACTTTCTTGAATTTACCTCGCCCTGAAGAATATACCGGACATTGTTTTCGGCGATCGTCTGCTTCATTTTTGGCTGATTCTGGAGCTGATCTGTGTACCGTGAAACGCCATGGCGGATGGAAAAGCAATACTGTCGCTGAAGGTTACATCGAAAATTCGAAAGAGCGAAAGAAAAAAATATCAGAAGCAATTTTTGGTGCCAACAACCAAGCAGGATTACAAGTTTGTCAACAATCATCAACTACTGATGTAAAAACTGTAGAATCCATTGGAATTAATATTACAAATTGTAGTAATTGTTCTTTTACCATTTATAATAAATAGTTTTGTACATAGTTATGCATTTTGAATAAACTTTTTTGATCAAACCATTACATGTTTTCCTTATAGAATTTCATTACGGTACTTAGTACCATAATGAATTCATTATGGTACTTAGTCCCATAATGAATTCATTATGGTACTTAGTCCCATAATGAATTCATTATGGTACTTAGTCCCATAATGAGCTTCCTTATGTCATCAAAATTGAGTGACATAACGTTGTCATTATGACATGCCATCAGATAAAACTGATTTAATATCACAGTTTACACTCGAAATTGTGATTAAACAAATTGATTGATAACCCAAATGGTACCACTGGGTTTCCAAAGAAAAATGATAAGTAAGCAGTCTTAAATTAATATTGTATTATACATAATATATCAATAGTGTTATTTCAGCTGCCAAGTTTATGAGGTCACCCTAGAGTTTGTTATTAATTGGAACAGTTACATTTGATGCCAGTATTTTTATCGGACAATCTTACTGCAGTGGTGGTGAACTACAACCACCATCTAGAAGGTAATAGTTAATGAGATGCCTTGATCACTATACAGTTGAGGTCTTAGAAGTTTATATTTAAATATAATATTGTAGAGACAATGAGAAAGTAGATAGGAAAATAATGATGTAATGAAAAAGGTCTGAAATAATAAAATTCTATGTCACATGCTGTGAATCCGTTAATCAATAACAATGTGTGCAGTCACCGATGATCTTATGTGGCCTAGATGGATTATATTAATTACTCAAATCTTAAAATCCTCTTCTTACAGATTGTTTTCAAAGTAACTGAATACAATTTGAAAGCAACTAATAGCGTTTCTTTTGTGTTTCGGTAAAAATCCTAGAGATTCTAGCTAAGCTCATGCTTAAAAATCAAAGACCAAAAAAAAAGAAAAGGTGTGAAAAAGATCACCAAAAAAAAGAGTTGACATGATTGAAGTTAAAGTTTCATGCTAAGGAATTTTAAATATATCACCTGCATAACCTTGAACCTGCCTAATCATAGAAATGCAGATTTATATATGACATAGAACCAGATTGGATTCCCAGAATTAATTAACATATAGTTATAAGTTCCATTTTAACGTCAATTACTATAATCTATACTCATAAACAACACTTGAAGAATATTAAAAGAATTTATTTAGAATAATCTATGTATTTATTCATCTTACTAATTTATTTTGTTTAAAGGTAAAATTTGAAATTATTTGGAGTTCATCCTTTTAAAAGACTGCATTGTTTATACCTATTTAATCAGTGCAAACTATTCAAACCCATAACAAGCTGTGTGAAAATAACTTATGGTGGCATGGGCCGGACTGGCTTCAATTGCCTGCTAGCGAATGGAATTTAAATCTACAATTGCACTTACAGTAAATGTAAACGATGACAATATTTTATTTTACAATAAACAAGTTTTATAAGTTTACAAAATTATTGAGAGTATTGTCTTAAGTGTTCAGATTTATTAAAAACATGAAACTAAAAAATAAAAATAAATTCAATGAGTCTTTAGTTTTAGAACCAATCGAAATTGAGAATACGCTTTTAACGTTAGTTGAAACGGTACAATTTCAATGTTTCCCCAAAGAATACAATAATTTGCTACAAAATGAGAGTTTATATAAGAAAAGTAATATCATCTCATTAAACCCATTCATGCACAATTTAATAATGAGGGTTGGGGGAAGGTTAAAAATGCTAATTTAGATTTTAATCAAAAACATCAACTGATCTTACCAAAAGGTCATAAGCTTGTCGAGCTGATTCTGAGAAGTGAACACGAAAGACTACTGATTGTGGGGTACAACAATTGCTTTGGTCTATAAAAGACACATTTTGGATTTTGTCGGCGCGCAATACTTGTACTAACTTATTTGATGGGTAATTTACCGAGCTGCAGGGTTAAATCAAGTTTTCCTTTTCTTAACGTAGGTTTGGACTATGGGTCCATTTCTGTTAAAAGACCGCTCTAATAGTTTGTATAAAAACAAAGGCTGTTCATCTGGAAGCTGTGAGCGATTTAACAACGGCAGCATTTTTAAATACACTTAAGAGGTTAATTGGTAGCAGAGGTAAGCCTGCAACCATTTACTCCGACTATGGTGGTAACTTTATTGGTGTAAATTCAGAAATTAAAAAACTTTATGATTTTCTGGAAAAGGAATCAGAATATATTGGAAATAATATTTCTGATGAGCGAATAAAATGGCATCATATTCCACCTAGGGCCCCTTCCTTTGGTGGTATATGGGAAAGTGGGATAAAAAGCGTAAAATATCATTTACAGAAAATTTTGAGTAATAGTTCCTGGACTTTTGAAGGTTTTTCGACCGTGCTAACTGAGATTGAGGGTATTTTAAACTCACGTCCCCTTTGTCCTATGAACTCCGATCCCGATGATTTAAACGCCCTCACTCCAGCACATTTTATCATGGGAAGAACCTTAACAGCTCTGCCTGAAGAAAATGTTTTGCACCTACCAGAAAACCGATTAAATAAATATCAGCGACTGCTAGCCATTCTACAAAGTTTCTGGCGCCGCTGGCATAAAGAATGAGAGAAATGAGTTACAAACAAGAACTCGATGGAAAACGACTACTGACAATCTAAAGGTCGGTACTATGGTGTTGTTAAAAAACGGCAACGCTCCACCGCTCCAGTGGTCCTTGGGAAGAATAACTGCCCTTTATCCTGGAACTGATAACGTTCTGTGCGTTGTGGACGTTAAAGTGCTCAATGTTGTTTTTCGTCGCGCGGTTACAAAGCTGTGGCCGCTCCGAATTGAGTGATAAGCGTGTAATTAGAACGTTCTTTGGAACCGGTCTAGGAGGTTATGTAAAATCGAACCTTTAATAGGTCATGTAAATAAGTTACAGTGCAGTGTGCGGGCATTTGTATAATTTTGCCAAATTTTGTTGTGTTGAAACTTATTAGTTTCTAGGCGGGCGATTATGTTCAATATTATTATTGCATTGCTCAACTTATGAATACCCCTTGTGATATTTATTTGTAACGTTAAACACACATGCGCGAAACCAGTGCCCAGCGTTCGTGAAGAGGAGAGAGGGTTTGAGTGAAAACCGCATGCGCGAACCAGTGTTGTTCCTGCTATACGTTCGTAATAGATCTATTACCTTTTAACCATATCTATTACCCTATTACGTTTTGATAACAACCTATTGCCGTTTCATGAATGATACATGGAAGGTGGCCATGAGTGATATTATGATTTGGCAATGACATTTGCCCACAGGATCAGAACAGGTAAAGGCCAAAATTGACAAAAGAGTCTAAAAGAGAAGAATACTAAATTGCTAAATAATTTTTTCTACGCCCATGTCTGTAAACGTCAAAAATCGCACTGTCAACATTCCTTGTAAATGACTTTTAACAATAACATACACGTAATGAAATCCCATTACACGTGCGTTTTGAGCAGAAAAGTTAAACTTCTTGGTTTAATTAAATTTTAATCAAATTTTTATTCACGTAAGACTCTATTTGGTCTATTTACACAAATTTAGTCAATTAAAAAAAAACTTTCAGAATTAGCGAGATATATTTAGTATTGAAAGAGTGATGCCTCTAAATGTAGGCAGCACGTTATGCAATTTCTTTAAAAATAGGACACGTTTTCTCAAGTAGCATTCTATGAAAATAAATGTCATGACATTTATATTGTCAATTTCCTGAACAAAATATAATACAATTATAAATAACCGTTCATCACCATTAAAAAATAAGGCACAATCGATTTACAATAATTGTTCAATTGTTATTAACAACTATTATAGTAAAGTTTAAATGATTGCGTTGTTTTTTATTTAATGGAAGAAAATGAATGGGCGTAGAAAAAGTATAGTACGTTACACGAGCTGTAAGCCCATTACGCACTCATGAAATAAACTTTTTCATTTCGTGCGTAATGGGTTACTTACAACTCTTGTTACGTAATATACTATTATGTTCTAAAAAATAATCAGTAATACAGTAATTAAATTGGAATATTGGAAATTTAAAATGGTGATACAATTAAACAATTGAAGTGTAACATCATTCGCCATAAATAGAAATGGATAAGTAAGTACAATTATTAATGGCTTCAATTTAATTGTGTTAATGTTTAGGTTCGTTATTCGAAGAAAAGGTGAACCTTTGGGTGAATTAGAACCTCGCAGTATTCCCAGTCCCAGTACCTCTTCTAACGTCCCATCCCAAATTGACCACGAAGAGACAATTGAAGCTACTTTTGACGAAAATAGCAACATGAGTGATGTAACTGAAACTGATATATCCATATCGGATTATGAATGTGGAGATAAGGAAACTCCTAAACAAATTCCGATTCCGAATAAAAAAAAGCTATAAACAAAAGTATAAAGAAGTATACACCAGAAAATTTGGTTCGTGGTTGGTAACCACTGAACAGCAAGAATTCTTTTGTAACGCTTGCAGAATATTAATAAATGAAGGAATCACTCACATAAATCGACATACAAAAACATTAAAACATATTAAACAAATTTAAGTGGAACTCCAAAAATAAATGAAATGGGATATTCGGAAAGCACCAAAATCTATAATGATGTCAAAAGAACAGAGATGTTAATGTTAATTGCGGAACATAATTTGCCATTCCTATTTCTAGATAATCTCTCAAAATTTTCAAGGGCGGCATGTCCAGATTCTAAAATTCCAAGAAAACTTGATATGGGCAGGAAAAAAGGCACACTCTTGTGCAAATCGGTAATATCTCGAGAACAGATGGGAACTCTAAAGGAGGACCTGGAAACAAATTTCTTCTCTATAATAGTAGATGAAACCACTGATATTAGTACACAATCAAGTTTAGTCATGGTAGTAAGATATTTTAAAAATGGAAAAATTTACGAAAGGTTTCTCGGACTTTTAGAAGTTAAATATAAGACATCCCAGGGGATCTTTGACAGTATTATGAATTTTTTCAAATCTAATGATATTAATTTCAAGAAGCTAATAGGTCTGGCAGCTGATTACACAAATGTTATGATGGGAAATAAAAATGGGCTAAAGGCAAAATTTACAGAAGTAGTACCAAATATCTTTATATTTGGGTGCATTTGTCATTCATTTGCTCTGTGTTCGTCAGCTGCTTGCAAGAAATTACCAAATTATATAGAAAAATTAACAAGAGATATTTACAACTATTTAAAAAAATAGCTAGCTCCATTAGATTAGGGCACTTGCAAGAATGTCAACTTTTTCTGAATATAAAACCACATAAAATTTTGAAATTATGTCAGACACGTTGGCTATCGCTGCAGGCGGTACCCAGATAGCACAAAATGTCCATGGGACATCCAGTATTTGTCCTGGATGCCCGTAAACCTTGGATGAACATCCAGTGGATATCCTGTCTCCGTTAATCCATTGGATATCCCATTTTGGATGTCAATTGGAAACTCGTCAAATGTCCATGATTCATTTTGGATGGAAATTAAAACAAATTTAACTTAGAACGTAAGTAGAACGATTTTCACATTTAGTAAAAAACATTTTAGATTTTTCCCATAATGTGTAGTCGTAGGGTATGATGCAAACTCTGTGTTATATGTATTACAGAGCAGCAGCATGTATATATATGGACGTTTTTTTAGATTCGCAGGGTTTGTATATGTGAACGACTCATTAATTAAATATTGTATCAAATTCAATATTATTCCTCCTTCGTCTAATTTGTAGGGTGCAGTGTAAAGTTATATGGAAATTGTCGCTGACAAAAAAACTAGTACAGGGCCACAAGTATTAGAAAGAAAAAGAAGCTCATATTCCATCAATTGCACTTCTAATGAAGAAAAAGAATAACCTAACTTTTTTAGTTCTACCGAGCAAAAATAATGAGAGATAACCCTCCGATTTTAATAGTTTTTTGGAGTATTTCTGCGAACGTCTTCCAGTTCCGCTGATTCACAACACAAATTCAGACAGCTAAGTTCTATAATCATTATATTTAGTTGTAGATTTTATAATATTGAAATGCCAAAAATTAAAGACAAGCATTATAAACATGCTAGGCGTTTATTCACTAACCATATCGGTACATAGCCATCAGAAATAGTTATGCCTCTAGATTTAGTACCACATAATAGTGATGAAAATGCTACAAACATTTCACTAACAAGCTCTTTTAATAGTAACGTTGATGTTGAAGGAACTTCTAATGTGTTGCTTTGAACTTATGAAACAGATTCTGAACCTAATCGAACAGACACTGAAACAGATGGTGAGACTGAGGGCTCATCATTACATGTTCATTATTCACAAATATCACAGCCACAAACGATTAATGTCTCGTTAGCTAATTGGGTTATAAAATATAAAATATCGCATGTAGCACTTAACAGTCTTTTATCACTCTTAAAACCATTTCATAATCTTCCATTAGATGCTAAGACATAGCTAGTAACTCCTCGTGAACAAAATTTAAAGCAGTTTATACCTGGTTATTATCATCATTTTGGCTTACAGAATTGTTTAAAACGTTTAATTATACAGTGTAATCCTGTAAAACTGATGAGTGCAAATTGTATTGAGGTATTCATTAACATATATGGCTGGTCACTAGCAAAAAGTCCTTCAAGCCAGGTATACCCTATTCTGTGCAGTTTAATTGTACATGTAAATGTAGTTGATATGATTGGTATCTATCATGGCTATGATAAACCTAACCTTCCGCGACTGGCGCGCGGACTCTCAGCCCGCAGCTCGTTTTATTTAGCGTTTACTTCTAAGCCCCCCACTCCTCGAATTAAAGCGTTTCAGTATTCTTCGAGCATCATAATAGTAGTGTTCTGTGAAAGTTTGAAGCTAGTGGTTGTTTTTGTTTTCTTGTTACAAACGAATGCGGAGCGAGTGTCCGCAGCCAGTAGTTAAATCCACTTTTGACAGTAACTTATGGTTTACGAAGTTCTCCATTTCTAGCAACACGTTGCTTGGTAGAGTTGGCTAAACAAGAGGAATAAGTATTTCCACTAGGAGCTAAGGTTCTTTTACATGATACATATGTCGATGGTATTTCAACAGGAGGTGATACTATTGAGGAGTTAATTGAAACAAAAAATCAGTTAATCAATATTTTAAAGTTGGGTTCATTTGATTTACATAAATGGTGCTCAAACTCAGAGGTTGTTTTGAGAGACATACCAAAAGAAAAATGCATTTAGAAAAAATAGATATAGATAAAAATAGCAATAATTTGTAAATGTAATTTTAATGAATGTATGACTAAACGACAAATACTTAGTTGCATTTGTAAGTTTTATGATCCCTTAGGCCTCATAGGTCCTGCTTTAGTACATGCCAAGGTGTTTATTCAAAAACTTTGGGTACAAAAATTTTAATGGGATGATTTACTTTCAAATGAACTATTACAATCATGGCGAGACTTTGTAAAAAACATTAATTTGATGCAAAATTTAGAAATTCCAAGAAATGTGAATATAACAGATGCTGAAAAAGTAGAATTAGTAGGGTATTGCGACACATCAATGTATGCCTATGGATCTGTTTTATATATACGGTATATATTCAATAAAAAAGTGCATGTCACGTTACTATGTTCAAAGTCAAGAATAGTTCCAGTTAACAAAAAGTTCACAATACCGAGGTTAGAGCTAAATAGTGCTCTACTCCTGTCAAATTTAACCATTAAAATACATGGTTTGTTGAACGATAAAATTCAGAGAGTATATCTGCACTCAGACTCGACAAAAGCATTGTCATGGATAAAGACTGATCCAATTACATTAAATCCATATGTAGCAAATTGGGTGCTAAAAATTCAAGAAAACAGTAAACATTTTATTTGGGCTTACATTGATTCAAAAACCAATCCTGCTGACTGCTTAAGTCGTGGACTAGATATTCAAGCATTAAACTCCCATACAATGTGGTGGCATGGACCAGAATATTCACAAGTAAAAAACGTTGCATACAATGTCAACAATGTACCACAGTTAACAGAACCTTTACCAGAACAAAAAGGAAAACATATCCTTGCTACTGTAGTTAAAAAAAATACTATGTTTGATAAATACTCGAGTATTACCAGGATGCAAATGCGATTTTTTAGTAACATCAAAAACAAAAATAGGATAGTTGGTCATTATGTCCAGCAGAATTAGACTACGCGTTAGGAATAATAATAAAAATTGATCAGCAAGAACATTTTGCATCTGAATTAAAAAAATTGAATTCCAAATTAGAAATTAAAACACACTTGAAAAGTCTATATCCCTTTATTGATAATTCTGGACTCATTCGTGTGGGTGGCAGGCTTGCAGAGGCAAATATCCCCTACTCGCAAAAACACCCAATTATTTTAGCAAAAAATAGTAGAATCACTGATCTGATAATAAGAAGAGAACATATAAGGCTTGGGCATGCGGGACAGAAACAGGTGCTTAGCAGTTTAATTTTAAAATTTTGGTTAATCAATGGAAACAGAGAGATAAAAAAAACATACATTCTTGTATAATCTGTTTCAGACTAAAAGCAAAAATGTCTCAGCAACTTATAGGCTCTCTCCCCCAAGATCGTGTAACCTGCAATAGAATATTTAATAACACCGGAATTGACTTTTGCGGTCCATTTAATATAAAACAGAGTAGAATTAGAAAATCTATTGAAACTAAAGCATATATTCTAGTATTTGTTTGCTTTGCTGTTAAAGCGATACATTTGGAATTACTCTCGGACATGAAAACTCAAAATTTTTTAGCTGCCTTGAAAAGTAAAAAGTACTAAATTTCATCTCAAAAGAATTGCAAGTAATGCATTTCTAACATATGAACAATTGAACACTGTCATTATTGAAATAGAAGGAATTTTAAATTCCAGACCGATAACTCAAATCACTAATGACCCTTCAGACCTGTCATATTTGACTCCCGGTCACTTTCTAATGGGTGCACCAATAACAAGTTATCCTCAACGAGACCTAACAAAAATTCCGGAAAATAAAATAAAATTTTGGTAACGGTGCACTAAAATGCAGCAACATTTTTGGGAGAAATGGCATAAAAGTTATTTAACCTCATTACAAAGTAGGCCTAAATGGCAACAAGGCTTACCTAATTTAACTGAAAATATGTTAGTCATTCTCAAAGAAGACAATGTCCCACCATTACATTGGCCAATGGGACGCATAATTCGAATAATAAAGGGTAATGATAATAAGGTCAGAGTAGTAGAGGTGAGAACCCAGAAGGGTAATTATCTGAGGTCGCTAAGTAAAATAGCAGTTCTGCCAACTGGTTAATTTGTTTATATTTCATTTTGGTCTTGTAAAAAAACTGTATTTAATGTAAAAATGTAAGAACTGTTAATCCTGTTCATAGTTCCTAATTATAAATTTACTTGTAAATGTGTTAAGTGAGTGTAGTGATAATAAAAAAAAAGTGAAAAGGGTACTCTAGTCCTTAGGGGCCCCCAGCATGTTGGGGACGATATTCCCCACCAAAACGTACTTCAGCACTTCAGTGCCTCTAGCGGTGATATTTAGGAGTAGGCAGCTGCTAACGAGAAGTACAATAGACAACAGTGTTTGTAATAATTCAATAAGTATGTTGTGTATAGTGTACAAAAAACTGTATATAGTGTAAATAAATTGTAAATAGCAACAAATCGTTTATCTTACAAGTCCATTTAAAATTAGTACCAGACAGGATAAATGTTACAAATTGAATTATTTGTAGGAAACTGATGATCTTGAAGTGCAGGAAATGCAAGAAGTGAAAGTAGAGGAACTACTCATAAATTGTGTTGAAGCCTGACCTCCTCTTTGGGATAGTCGTCTCCTATTAATTCAACGCTCGAAAACAATAAGAGACTAATTATGGCTGGAGATTTATCGAGAATTGGGTGGTAAGTATGCTAGTTTTTCAGTGGTTACCTTAACAACCAGAGTACTGTTCTTCTTTCATTTGTTTATTTTAGAACAACCAGAGTTCACAATCAAATATTTAATAACCAAATGGAGGAATTTAAGAGACAAATATGTTCGAGTGAAAGGTGAATATGAAACTTGCAAACAAAATGGATCAGGTGCGAAGAAAAAAAATCTGGGAATGCTATGAAAATATGTCATTTTTAAGGGATACCTTAAATCATAGAACGCGAGTTAACAAAAAATATATTTTTTATGAGTCTTACATATTTATTTATTATAAGGACAATAAGCAATATTGCAACCACCCGTTTAACATCACCTGATGAAGTAAATCAAGTTAATGAAAGGAAAAGAGGATCTTCATCAAAACAAACAGCAGAAATGGCAATTATTAATGAAATTGAAAAAATTAATCACCCAACACTGCTGCTGCCTCCCCCATATGCCAGAGAATATCTGAATTATTGAGGAATGTGCCCGAAGGAGAGAGAGCATTAATAGAAATTAAACTTCTGCAGGTGGCATATGAAGGGGCAAACAAATACATAAATCACGAATAGAAGACTATACTTGGGATATGTAGATAATAAGTTATATTGAAAAATAATATATTGTGAACATAAAACTGCTGCTTTGAATAAACACCTTTCATTTCAATTTCAAAGATGAAAATTTCACTTATTCCATTGGAAAGGGACAGCACCTTGAAACATAAAATATGAAGTCAATCTCTCCCTCATAATTTTTGCTTGTTTCCCATACATGTTACTACTAGCTCTACGAATAGGTATCAAATTACTTCTATTTTCAGCTTCATTACGCCATTCTCCATTGATAACAGCTCCATTTCCTTCCTCTCTACTGCAGCTAAAGAGCAATAGCGTTTATTATCTTCGGTGGTTTTGGATTCAAAAATCATTACCCAATTATGCAAACATACAGTGGCTTTTACTATGGCCTCAACAGTAGGTAATGATGCTATTATTGGCTTTCTGTGAATACGCTAAAATTCCAAACACGTTTTCAATCATCCTTCTTCCTCTACTCAATCTGAAATTTATTTATTTATTCAAAATACTATCACAAGAAACTTTGCAGTTTAAGGTAGGGATACAGCAGAAAATTATACATCACATGAAGGAACTTGCATACAAACAAAAGAGAAAAAAATTACAAAAACTGTAAATGGTTAAGCCTGAAATGTTTCAATGTAGTTGGATATTTATTCATGGTTTTTGAACTTAGGCTGGTTTGTGATTTTTCTTAAAGTTAGCTGAAGAGAATTATATGTGTACACACCAGCACAGTTTAGATTTTTGACCAAAACTTGATTGCATGTGAGAGGTTCTTAGTGAGTGTATTATGTTCATGAATGTCAGTGACTGCTATAAAATTAATATTTGAGAATTTGAAGTGATTTCTAACAAAATTGACAATTGAATCTGTACAAAGAATTTATTTAAATATTACGGAAGTATTTCATGTACAGTAATGTTTATTAAATTACAAAATGAACATCAATTTACAAACCTGTAGTTGAAAATCCTCTCATTCTGAGGAAGAACACGTCCTGGATAAGGTGGCATCATTGTTGTTGATAATGGAAATGCTTCATCAGCAACTATGTAGTAGTTTATACTATCTTCATAATCATCTAAAGGTGCAGGTGGAGGTAAATGCAGAGCTCCTGTTAGCATCAGAGTACCTATGGCACTATTTCGATATATTCCGCCATCACTATGGCGGCCCTCTCCACCAATATCAACCATAGTAAATTGATAATTAGCGTTGCATACTGCTAGTAGAACTATACTGTGACTGTCTTTGTAATTAAAAAAAGAAGATCCACATTTCGATGGAGTCTAAAATAAAGAATGATACTCTTTTTGATATGTATAGATAAATGCAAACCTTCAAAAACGGTCTTTTTAATTTTTATGCACACAAAACTTACTTGAATAACATCATGCTTGCCATCTATTGTAGCAACACAATGTGGAAGCTGCCACAGTTCATAGAATTCTTTTGCAACTGATAACCACATCTCTTCCGACGCTTGCTTCAAAACAATCTGATTCAGGGAATCCCATATACAGTTACATGTTTCACGTATAATATGCGAGACTGTGCTGGTTCCAATTCTAAAGGCATAAGATATTGAAACCATGTTGTCGCCACTTGCTAAATACCTGAAATCAAATATTGCCAAATATACTTTCAATAGTGATGCACCTCCAACACAAATACCCACCTCAAAGTTAATGCCAGTCTCTCACTTGGTGATATTGGCTTTCTTGACCAGTACAACCTCTTTAGTTTTGGCCCTACTATATTTAATAATTCATTAAAAGTATCGCAGGACATTCTCAAATAATTAAAATATTTTTCTTGGTCTGTTAATCTCATTTCCTGTAGTAAATTATGATAAGCACCTGGTGATCTTCTTCTTTTATAAATATCATGTTGCAAGAAACGCGTTGGTCTCTTTTTTCTTTTAAGTTTGAGTAGTAAAAGACATAATAATAACATGCTGTTTGCTTTGTTAGACCATTGTTTACAATAGTACTCCTCCATTTTTGAGGTTAAAATTACACGATCGCCGCAAAAAAGTTGAAGTTAATTCAACTTTTCCGATGTCGGACAATACATTAAAAGTTTCGTAGAAAAAGTGCCGCCAAAATGTATTCAAAATAATCCACCAATAGGAGCATCTTCGGATCATCGTATCTTCGGATATCGTATACACATTCGGCTTATATTTTTCTTGTATATTACCGTTTAACGGGAGGAAAAGAGACAGCTTTATAAAAAGCGAGTACGCGATAAATCCCTTTCTGTGATGAACTAATTAGTGGGGATGCGCTCCTCCTACACGTAGTGTGAAATATCACTTTCTGCTTTCTGTAAAGATTTTAAGTTTAGTAATGTGCAATAATCGGTAGCGTGTACATCGAATTGCAGCAATTGCCGGAGTATTTTACGATATTTTATTTCAAATGAAAGAGATTATTTTTATATTTTAAATAAAATAATATCATCTCCAAACTTATTTACTTAATTTATTTTCTGCCATAGCAGACATGAAAAATAAAACAATAATTCTGGTAAAAAAATAAAAAACAACTCTGCTAAAATATAAAATTTATGTGAAAATAAACATTCTTATCAAATAAACATTCTTATCAAATAAAAAAACGATTAATGTAAGAGTGGTTCGAACAAACCTCAAGCTTGGGCTAAACAGAAACCAAACCTATTGCACAATGATATTCTCATATCATTAAGTTGCTCAGGTCTGATTTGTGCACATAATTGTGTGATTTTTTGTTTTAATTCGTCCAAGTTGGTAGCTCGTTCGAACTCAAACCTGTATAAATTGCTTTTAAGCATTCCCCAAAAATAAAAATCAAGAGGCGCTTAGTCTGGCGACCGTGGGGGCCATTTTATAGTTCCTCTAGTATCAATGACTCGATCAGGAAATTGCTGGTTCAGATATGTAGTCACTATCCGTGCATTATGTGCTGGACATCCGTCCTGTTGAAACCAAATGTCATTGAAGTCGACTTGAAGGTTTCTAAGCGCAGGAATAATACTGTTTTCCAACAGTTGTAAATGTTTCGGGCCATCCAGGTTACACTCAATAAAAAAAGGACCGATGATATTATCCCCTAGGATACCCGTCCAGACATTTATTTTCTGTGGGTATTGTGTGCGTACAGCTACACTCAAATGTTTATTTTCCTGTCACCAATAGTGTAACACGGATGGATTATGCTTTCGATGGAGGGTGAGACTCGTCCGTGAATAAAATATTTTTCAAAAAATTTATATTTTGATTAGTTCTTTTCATCATTATTTCTCAATATTCCATCCGTTTAAAATTGTCGTCAGGAAAAATTTCTTGAGTGGTCTGTACCTTGAAACAGGAATACCCGTTTCTTTTTAAACTATTTCTTACCCGTATCTCCTTCAAGCCAACTTCATCGGCAATTTGAAGACGCTGTAGCCTCAGCTGATGCACGGACTTGTGTTTCCCTAATTTCCCGTTCTTGGGTCATTTGATTTCGACGTGGTCGATTAGATGGACAACACTTTTTGCAATTACTGACAGAGCCAAATTTATCAAATTTGGCTATAATTGCAGAAATTGTGTTAGCCGAAGGAATTGGCCTATTTTCAAAGGCAACAGCAAATAAACTTACAACATCTCGAATGGAATGACCCCCATAAAACTATTACAATTTGAATTTTTTCTCTTGTGGTATAAACAGTCGGCATATTTAGTTGTTTGTAATTTTAAATTAAAACACCAGAAACTATTGTCTTACCCTTCACACTCTATTGACTCGGCTGACGGTCTGGTCTGGCTGACTGTCTGTCTAAAAATGAATCTGAATGTGTGTGTACTGTGTGTGTGTGTGTTGGAAGTCGACGGGTGATATCCAGTGTTGACAGCCGGAGGGAAATTTCCCGTTTTGCTGGGAAAAAGTTAACTGAAAACAGGAATTTACTATAGTTCAAATTGTAAAAAAATTTCAAAAAATATTCAAAAGATTATTAGAAAAGAATTCGAATGAATGAAAACTAATAAATGGTTTACTGTTTATGACCATTTCTTTAGGTTAAATTTTAAACTGTACTAAGTATGCAGTTAGGTATAATGATAAGCACTTAAAGTTACATAATAAAAATATGTATGAAATAAGAATTGTTAATTCTTTGACGTATTTTTAACGTTTTGTTAGAAAATTTATGTTTTTTAGACTTTTTATACTTTGTTATGTAACTACATTCGTTTTTCTTATAAAAAATATTTTTTTGAAAATATGCACATGTTTGTATTTCTGGTATAAAACCTATTTTGTTAACGGGAGGGATTTTTTTCAAAAATGTCAGAATTTTTAAGGTAAGTGGAGGGTAAAAGCTTACTTCAAGGTTGGCAACACTGGTGAAATCGGTTGCTGTCGCAATGCATAGTAGGGATATCACCGCCTTCATCTACGTTCTCTCTTCTGTCCTCGCTTCATATGAATATCGTTCTCTTTTATTGCCACTTAATAGTTTTGCCTATATCCAAGAAAAATATAAGCCGAATCTGTATATGAACAGTAGGCTTAAGCCCGCTGAACCATACTACAATGCCTACGTGGCGACGGAGGGGACGCGAGAGAGCAGCACTTCGTCTCTGAACTAGACGGCGTGATGAGAGTGGCTTATAAAAACGAATGTAAACTTTTAATTAATTATAATAATACAAAATGCAATAAGCAGTTTCCTTTAATGTAAAAGGTGAATAGTGAACCAGTACAATAACCACGAAAACGTTACATAATGGCCCTTCAAGTGCCTGGATATAATGTGAGTTCTTTTTCCAATTTCATTTGTAGTATTTTATCATTTTTTCTCGATTTGTTTGTTATCATACATAATAGCAACACTCTTAGATTTATTACAAATAGTTACATGTCCCGTCACTTGCTTATATATAGAGTATTTGTTTCGTTTTTCGATAAACTAGAAAATAGCAACCCAGTCAACCATACCACGTTTACCACATGTGTACTACTTGTTGATATTTGGTGGATTTTTAGCGTAGTATGAATATCACCCGAATAAAACGTAGTAATAAGGATAGCTCAGCAACGTGTTTAAAACATTGTATTCCGAAACGTTCATTACATGTGGATATTTAGTTTACTTTAATACCAAAGGGGCTGTCCGAAATTGCCTCGGAGAATGCCCTTTCCACGTACAATTTGAATAACATTGGGGACAGGACACATCCCTGGCGAACCCCTTTCCTAATTTCAAAATCTTCAGTTGTCTCAGTGTTGCCTACTCGAATTTCTGCTTTTTGGTGCCAATACAGATTACCAATCAGTCTTACGTCCTCTCCATCTAGTCCCAAATCTCTGAGGTACGTTATCTCAAATCTAGTTATAGAACATAAAAACGCAAGCTTTCTTTTCTTCAACTTTCAAATAAAATGTATATTTATTCATAACGTCATCCGCGAATTTTCAGTTTCACAGTAGATATATTTAAAATACGGAGGCTAAATGGTTAGTATTGTTCCTCGGAGGGGGATAGGGATTGTCGACGTCTCTATTCCGATAAAACCCTGAGAAATGAACACTAACAAATCCTACTACCACGTCCACGTCGTAGCCTCTGGGCAATGCATGGCGTACAATGGGTGTACGTTATGTAGCTAACGGTAGAGGGTAAAGGCGAATTTCTGGCGCCTAAAAACTGGAACAGGTCGACTAAGGGAAGAAACCCTGACAGAAAACTCTGGTCCTCCAGGTTGGGGGTTTAGGCGTTAGGTTAGCTACCTATCACTAGTAAAAAAATACTTTTGCTAAACAGTCTAACAACTGCCTCGGAAATTCGGACGGATCAAAAAGTAAACGACATTGGCTACGAAAAAGGATAATGAACATTGGTACTTGGAATGTGAGAGGAATAAGGAACAAGATTGATGAAGTTATTCACGAAGTATCTGCTTTGAGCATGGATATTACAGTCTTGACGGAGACCAAAAAGAAAGGCACCGGTACAGAAATACTAGACAAATATGTGCATATATTTAGTGGTGTCCCTAAATACCAGAGAGCAAGTCGAGGAGTTTCTATTTTGATTCATAAAAAACATCGCCACAAAATTACGGATTTCGAAGCCATAGATGAAAATATACTACGAGTAAACCTAGTTTTAAATCAAAAATCTGTTACAATCTTGGGAGTATATGGTATTTCCGATGACGAACCCAATAACATAAAGGAGGAATTTTTTGAAAAAATTAACGATGAAATTATCAAAATTGGAAACCTAAGAGAGATCATTTTAATGGGAGACCTAAATGGAAGAGTCGGAAGAGAACTACAGAGCAAAATAGTAGGCCCATATGGGGAACTGACTAGAAACAATAATGGAGAAAGAATAATAGAAATTTGCGAAAATAACAAACTAAAAATAGCAAACGGATTCTATAAACATAAGGACATTCATACATATTCATGGATACAAATTACAAGAAACTTAAGATCAGTCATAGACTATATTATTATTAGACAAGCCTCTACGATAAAAATAAATGATGTACGAGTGTACAGAGGTGTAACATGCGACTCAGATCATTATATAGTCAAGTCAAAAATATTCTTACCACACAGACGCACGAGAACAAAACCCAATATTGATGTTGAAACAGAGGACATAATAAAAATAACACCCAAACACTACAACTTAGACAGCCTAATAAATGAAAGTACTAAAATGCTGTACCAACGCAGACTAGATAGCAGACTATTGAGTTTAGCAGCTGACCAAACTGTAGAAATTGTTTATGATAATATAATTGCCAGTATGCATGAAGCAGCAGAGGAATCCCTAGGAGAAAGATATAAAACTAGTAGTAGTAAATTGTGGATAAATGAAGAGATAGAAACACTTGCAAAACAAAAGAAGGAAGCCTACGGGAAATGGTTAAGTACCAAACAACCAGATGACCGAGATAAATACCTAGAACTGAAGAGAACGACGAGAAGAACAGTAAATCAATCAAAAAGGGACATGTGGGACCAAAAATGCCAAGAAATAAAAACCTATTTAGGAGGCAAAAAATGTACAGAAACATGGAAGTTTATAAACAGAGTGAAAACAACAGAAAAGAAAGACACAAATTTACAATTAATCTCTATCAACAAATGGAAACAACATTACGAGACGCTCCTGACAGAAAATAGAGACGAATATATGATAACCACACCGACGGATGTTGTTATTGAAGGCGAAATGATTAAAATCGATAATGATAAAGTGAAGGAAGCTATAAAACACTTGAAAAACAATAGAGCATCAGGACCAGGAGACATTCCGACCGAGTTACTTAAGAACGGAACGAATAAACTTTTTGAAGCAATAACATGGTGCATGAATCAATTTTTAAATGGCGCTCCTTATACCAAAAGAATGGAAAATCGCCTACATTTCGTCTATTCATAAGAAGGGAAACAAACTTGACTGTGCAAACTATAGGGGTATATCTGTTACTAGTACCATGAGCCGCTTATATGGAAGAATCCTTCGAGATTTAATAGAATCTGAATACAGGGAACAAGAAGAAGAGGAGCAATCGGGTTTTAGAGCTGGAAGAACCTGCACAGACAACGTTTTTTGCTTAAAACAGATGATAGAAAAAAAATGGGTACCAATCAGGATGTACATCTCATGTTTATTGACCTCCAAAAAGCATATGATACGGTTCCTGTAAATAAGTTATGGAAAGTCCTACAAGAAACTAATATTAGTCATAACCTAATAAAAGCCTTGAAAAATCTCTACGACCAAACGATATCACAAGTAAAAGTAGGCAATAAATTGTCACCAGAATTTATAGTAAATAAAGGACTACGCCAGGGATGCTGTGTCTCACCCACACTATTTAAAATCTATGTAGCCCGAGCACTAAACCTGTGGAAGAGAAAGTGTAAGGGAATGGGTGTTGACCTTGGCGGTGTCTGTCTATATACCTTACAGTTTGCGGATGATCAAGTCTTAATAGCAAATGACAAAGATGATTTAGAATATATGACACGTAAACTGCAGGAAGAATACGAAAAATGGGGTTTGCAACTTAATACCCAAAAAACTAAATATTTACCTATAGCACAAGAGAAGATGAACATAGAACTGAAAAAGGAAGAAATTGAGGCTTGCGATGAATATACATATTTAGGTGTAACTTTCGACATAACAGGGAAGGACGACAAAGAAATAAATAAACGTATCACACAAGCTAGACGGATAATTGGGTGTTTAAATGGGATATTTTGGAGTAAGGAAATCGGAAAACATAGAAAATATAATATCTACGAAACCCTCATAAAGAGCAGCCTATTATATGGGTCAGAAACGTGGCGAATAACAGAAAACAACAAAAGACGATTAGAAGCTGTAGAAATGGATGTATTCAGAAGATCGTTAGGAATCAGCAGAAGACAAAGAATACGAAATGAGGACGTACGTCTCCAAATAGGGATAGAAGGCTCCTTAATAACGGACATCGAGAGAAAACAATTAGTGTGGTACGGGCATGTTCAGAGGATGGAAGAGAAAAGACTTCCCAAGAAAGTAATGAACTGGATGCCGCCTAATCGTCGAAAACGCGGAAGACCTAGGAAAACATGGAAAGAAGGAATAGCGAAGGCGATGAGCTCACGAGACCTGAGAGAGGGCCAATGGGACGATAGGAAGAGATGGAAGTTAGACATCGGACAACGTCGAAAGACGTTTTAAAACCGATATATATATATATATATATATATATATATATATATATATATATATATATATATATATATTTAAAATATGCGCCCGAGTGATAGCTATTGAACAGATGGTCGCAGCCTCTATCGAAACGAGTCGTAGCAATGTCTTCTCTCTCTGTCGTTACACATACACATAAAAGAGATACGATACACGGATTCTGCCATCGAAGTAGTGAAGAGTGAAGTATAGTGCACATTGCAGTGTAGAAAACTTTGTGTTGTCACTTCTGTCCTAACTCCTTACCTATTTTTCATTTACCATGTCCATGTGTTTGTATCTTTATATTTTGGCGGTTTCCTTCCTCAATATGTGGCACGTAATTGTGGAATTTAGTGACCACGAGATTGGTGTAGTATATACTAAATTATTCACCCCAGAGAAAACTCAAGTTTATTGTCCCCCATATACGGATTCCTTCTACTTTCGGAAAGCCTTGAGTCGAGGAGAAGAACTAAATCAAAATTGGTCAAGGTACCCTAGTAAGAAGTTGTTATATGAAACAGTTAACTATTAATACTTAATGAAATTGACTGTCTCGACCCTTACTTCGTGGAATATGCTCATATTAGTGTTTTTAAATGAAACTCAAGGTCTCTAGTTAATTCCACAATATAATACAAGTTATTGAAAATTCTAAAAAATTGACAATTGTTTCGATAAATCAATATCATCGTCAGAATGACAGAAAATGTAACTTCTGTCATTCTGACGATGATATTGATTTATCGAAACAATTGTCAATTTTTTAGAATTTCCAATAACTTGTATTATATTGTGGAATTAACTAGAGACCTTGAGTTTCATTTAAAAACACTAATATTAATACTTACTCTACACTTCTAAATTATTATTTATCACTTAAGCCTAGTTCGCACTAGGCTAGTAATTTAGTAGAGTAGCGAGTAATTTAGTGGCTAAACTACTCGCTACTGCACAGAAATCGTTCGCATTACGGCCCAGTACAATACACAAGTGAGTGGTGTTTTTCAAGATGAACGGGCTGCAACGTCATAGAGTGAATAAACTGATTAAGCTAATCGTAATGGCTATCTTAGAAGAGGTGGATGAGGAAATTTGTGTAATTAAGAAAAAGAAGTTATAGGTACGAAAATGGATCGATAGACGAGAAAAACTAGGAGCTACTAATTGTCTTCTGAAGGAATTAGCATTGGAGGATCCCAAAGAATACTTCGATAGTTTGAGAATGTCCGAAAGTTGTGTGAATTTTCTGTTAACGAAAATACACTCTCAAATTCAGCGTAAAGATACCCTTTTGAGAAGTGCGATTCCTGCAATTACAAAATTACAAGCAGTTCTATACTTTCTTGCTACTGGGTGTAGTTTAAGGACACTCACACATATATTTAGACTCGGAAAATCAAATATTTCCGAATTCATCATCGAAGTATGTGAAGAAATCTATGAATCATTAATGGAATTTATCAAGGTAAGATTAAGTAACTGTAACAGATTTATTATGAAATATTTATTTATTAAGAGAATCATTTTTAACAATGTTAGGTATAACATTCATTATAGGAGTAGGTATTTTGTTTGCTCCCATCACTTTTGATTATCAACATTAGCGTTCTGCATTGCTGTGAAAATTAAGTCATCTGATATAATTGTAACATTACTCTGCGTTTCATTATTGTTTATATCAGGGATGTTGCGAACATTCGCATCTGCATCCGCAAATGCGAAACATCCGCATTGATTTGGACATCTGCAACTGCTTCCGCATCCGCATTAATCAATGCGAATGTTCATGCGGATGCGAATATTATACAAGGAGCGACAAGAAAGAAATTGGGCGGGGCCGGTGATTGACGCGTGCCGGTCGCACGTGACAATAACCAATGGGAGCGAAGAAATTGGTGACAAGATTCGACACGTTTGTTTGTTCTAGCTAGTGCATCATTTGTTTCTTGCGAGTGAATAAATATTACGTGTTTGTTTGCGCTGTGAAGTGAAAGTGAACTACTCGTATCATAAAGATAGATAGGTATTTTTAATGTTGTTGTGATACAGTGTGTAAATAAGAAGAGTTTACAAGAAAACTTTATATTATTTAAGACTAATATCAATAAGATCACAAGGTAAATTCTATTATATTACGCCGGTAATACGTTTTATTGTAGGAAAAATTATCGTTTTATGACGAAATTCGTTATTTTTCCAGTGTGATTCCCGTTATTGATAGTTTATCTAACTATTTAGTCAACAATGTCAGAACCGACCAAAAGTAATGTATGGGATTATTTTGAACCAAATACAGAAGACCAGGATAAAGCTGATTGTAAAATATGCAAAAAAGCTACTCTCGCAAGGGCCGCACCACATCGTCTTTGAAAAACCATCTTAAGTCGATGCACTCAGAAGAATTTTCTACATTTTAGAACATTAGTAAATAAAACAAATTACAACAGATGAAATCTGACGCAAGGAAGTTTCATCATTTATAGTTTTAATTAATTAATATTTACTTGAGGCATTGTTTGGTTAGTATAATAAAAGCATTGTTTTAGTTGTGGTTTATTGGCTAAGTTTCCACTCAATATTATAGTTATTTGCTGTCATATAAAACGTCAGTTGTAAAAAGACTGATATATGTAATGTAATTCATTTATCTATTTAAAATACTTTTTTTATTGAAATCGTTTCAATATAAAATAACCTGAACATAAATATATATTTTTTAATATGATATTACAATATGAATAGTGAATTACTTAACTCAAAAACTACTTGGCCGATTGCAAAAATTCTATCACCATTGAAAAGTGTCGCTTTTCTTCTTAGTGTAGCTTAGCTTCACGCTATATTTAATGTTAATGCCAGAAAACATTAGGGATCCTTCCTCATTATAAATATTTATAAGGAATAAACTCCTTTTATTTTTTGCAATATAAGTTGGACATTTGATTTTGAAAGTTATTTACAAAAATGTATAGAAAGGTTTTCTGGTGTTTTAAAATGTCCTCACTTGTTAATTACTTTTAATTTAAGTAAATAGTTTTTTATAACGAAAATTTTTATTCGTTTGTGTATTTTTTAGATAAAGTTACCACTCCTCTGCAAGAAGCAAATAAACAACTTTCATTAGAGGAAGTGGTTCTAAAAGAAAAGAAGTGGGACGTCAATAATTTAAATTCTAAAAAAATTGATAAACTCATTGGAGAAACGATTGCACTTCAAAATTTACCGTTTAATTTTGTTGAAGGGCTAGGTTTTCGTAGACTGATGCAAGAATTAGCACCAAGATATAACTTTAGGGGACGCAATTTTTTTACAGATTTTGTATGCAAGGAATTATATAGCAAAGTGGCTCAAAAAGTTAAAGAATTAATCGAAAATTTTGATAACATATCGTTTACGTCTGACATTTGGTCGGATCCTAGCTCAAACGCTTCTTTGCTTAGCCTGACTTGCCATGGAATTGCAGAAAACTTTGATAGATCATCGATAATATTGAAATGTGAGACATTTGACGGCCATCACACTGGTGACATAATTGCTGAAAAATTCAGTAACATGCTTTCTGAATGGAATATTAAAAAAGAACAACTGCATTGCCTAATCAGAAATGAAGGGTCTAATATGAAACGAGCCGGGCGATTAGCAGCATTAAATGATATAGACTGTACTGTTCACAAGATACAACTAGCTATCCGTAGTTGTTTAGGTTCTCAAGAGAACATAAAAATACTAAAACAAAAATGTAAGAGAATTTCGACCCATTTCAATCACTCTACCATTGCCCAGAAACAACTGCAATCAATTGAGGACAGACTGAATCAACCGCACCTGAAAGTGTTTCAAGATTGTGTAACGTGATGGAACAGTACATTCTACATGTTCGAGCGTTTTTCAAAGGTAAAGGATGCTCTGAGTCTTTACAATAATGATAATGAAATTGACCCTATTCTACCAGAAGAATGGAAAATGATTGAAAGTTTCATTCAATTACTGGGACCTTTTGAGGAAGCAACGCGGGAACTGAGCAGCTCTTGTGCTCTTATTTCATCTGTGATACCGATAATACAAATGCTTGAAAAAAAAGTTGATGACTATTTAACAAGATCGCAAGAGTTTGATCCGATTCGTCAGGCTGTTACGACTTTGAAAAACGAACTTTCAACAAAGTTTTCTAGCTTGGGAGAAAACAATTTATATACCATCGCTACCTACTTAGATCCTCGCTATAAGCACAAATTTATCACACCGGTGACTGAAGAAAAGATTAAAGATGACATTTTAAAAATGATAAATACTGAGAATGACAATTTTGAATCTCTTAATACCAATGCCAAAAGGGCTAAAATAATTAAAATAACTGATTGCACGGAAAATGATACGGAACAACTAGGACCAGGGACTTCAGGTTTCAACAAAAAGCCATGCTTACAAAACGACCTGGCTATGATGTTAGATTCGTCAAGTGAAGACGAGAGTCAAGATGAGCCAGAAAATGGTAGCATTGAAGCTGTACTCAAAAAAGAGTTACTTGCTTACCGTACTAAAAAAAGAATAAATGTGAATGAAAATCCTTTAAACTGGTGGAGTGTACATCGAGGGGAATTTAAGGTATTATCGCCGATAGTACGAAGATTTTTATCTGCTCCACCGGGCAGTGTTCCTAGCGAACAACTATTTAGTAGCGCGGGATTAATTTACGAACCTCTGCGTAACAGACTTGAATCAGAAAAGGCGACAATACTACTCTTCATCAAGTATAATGCTCCTATTTTTAAATTCAATTACTGATATAAAAAACAGTAGGTGAAGTTTAAAAAATTTGTTACATGTATAATGATTATACATTACTTACATTTAACATAAAAATAAGTACTTAATTATGTTTGATTACAATAAAAATGTTAATAATTACGTTGTCATTGTTTTAATTCTTCTATAATAGACTTTATTTACAAAATATCTTATACATCCGCATCTGCGGATGTGAGCCTGCTAAACTCCGCATCCGCGGATGTGAAAATATCGGCATCTGCAACATCCCTGGTTTATATGGCCAGATGGAAACATATTTGAGGAAAGCTGATAATCCGCAACGTGTTCAGAATGATGTGTAGGTAAAATGGACGAGGAAATACATTCAGTTGCTTGCTCTTCCAAATTATAGTTACTGGTGTCATTATCATATATTGAAGAATTGCTATATGGTGATTCAGTAGTAAACGACGACTGTGGCGTTCTGGTGATTCTGTTTAGTACAGACGCGTTTTGAATGTGCTGACGTCGAATTCTATTTATGTAAAGTTAAATGTGCTCTTGTGCTTCTAATGCCAATAGTAAGGGCAAAGATTTCAGTTGAAGACCGACGTGTTTACCGAAAACCTCAAACTCATTTTCTTCGACTGTCAAGTTAGTACCATTAGCTATTTCTTTTAATTGGCCAACCATGCTCGAGAGCTGGGCGATTTTTCTCTTCTTTGTCGGAGGTGGAGGAGGTGTAGGTTCACGAAAAGTATCCACTAAAGTACTATTTTGCTCAGTATCTGTATCATCAGTGTGTGAACTATTGGAAGCCTGAAACAAATGAAATGTTATTCGTATCAAAGAGTACCTATTCATGAACATAACTTTTTTTTTCAGATTCCTACTATTGCAGACTGGAAAATAATTGAAAATGGTTTTCGAGAACAGTGGAACTTTCCAGGACGCTGTGAAGCAATCGACGGCAAACATATCGTCATTAAGGCACCCCCTGAATCAGGAAGCTTATACTATAATTACAAAGATACAAACAGCATTGTCTTAATGGCTGTTGTAGATCATAAATATTGCTTCAGTTATATAGACGTTGGGTGTAATGGAAGGGTTTCTGATGGAGGCGTATTTCGTAACTGTAGTTTGTACCAAGAATTAGAAAACGGTGTTCTACCAGAGGATCATGTCCTAGTAGGCGACAATGCGTTTCCCTTGAAAGAATATTTATTGAAACCTTTTCCAGGAAATCGATTAACGCTACAACAAAAAATTTTTAACTATCGTTTATCTCGGGCTAGAAGAATAGTTGAAAATGCCTTCGGTATACTAGCTTCCAGATTCAGAGTGTTTGAGAAACCGATGCCCTATAGTCCTGAGAAAGATGTTAAGGTAAAGACCTGTTGCGCTTTACATAATTGGCTCCGACAAACAAAACTACAGAACAGACAGTATGAATACACAGTAGACTCAGAACATGTTGAAGCAGGAACTATCGTTCCTGGTAATTGGAGAAATGAGCCACAGTCTCTCGGAATGCAACCGCTACCTATTTCTTTAAGTCACCGTTCATCCCAAAGGTCTACAGATCGTCGGCAGAGATATGCAAATTATTTTGTCGGATGCGGATCTGTCCCTTGGCAGACAAAAATGATACATTGAAAACAACCGGTCCACCAACACTACAGTATCTATAATCATATCTAATCTAATCTATCTATCTAATCTAATCTAATACCTTTAAACGAGCTCTAATACCTTTAAACGAGCAACCCTTTATACTTGTTAAAACTTTAGTTATTGTGTACCTTCAGTTTAATTGTGTTAACATAATTTATTCATTATGTAAAATTGTTTTTTTGCCTCATTGTATCCTTTTATTTTTAAAACGTATGTACAATAAAAAGACACTAATTGTGTCTTACGTGTATACTCAACAATTTGTGCTGCAACGATTTACATGAAATTTTGTATGCAGGGGGTTTCAAGGGCGATAAATCGATCTAGCTAGGTTTCATTGAAAAAAATAAAATAAAAAATATACCGAGATAAAAAAAAATCTTCCAGGTACTAATTATTGTATTGTAACAATGTGTATAAATAGATAGGTAGGTACTTACCAAATTACTTTCACTTTGTGTCAGTATTGAGGTTAAATCTCGCAGGGATGCATCCAATAAACTGAACCATTTTACTGAAGGTATATAAATCGTGTCAGTCCCAGCGCCTGAACTTTTGGAGTCCTTTATTTTTTTCAACTCCTGCGAGTAGGTCGATCTAAAAAGGAATGGATCTCGTAAGGTAAAACTACTTTTAAAAACAATAGGTTGTAATAAATATGCTTTAGAAATACTTAAATTAATGAAAGTATGCACTAACCTGATATTTTTTATTTTCAATTTAATTTCCTTTTCACCAAATCATTATATTTTCTAAATCCAAGTATGCGGATTGTTTCATTTGTTTGTTTTTATAACGCGGGGACTTAATATTTCACAAGCATTCATATTGTACATATTTGGAAACAAATTTTAAAGTTGTTTCTTCGCTCCAGCGAAACGACATTTTTGCGGCCACTAATGAACTTGACTAAATCAACAGGTTCGGACTTGTTTAGCCGGTGAACCAGTGAGCACGGACGCGTGGTGGGAGGCGCTACTCGCCCGAAAAAATACAGTAAAATGGATCGACTCGACAAAATCATTTGCTAAACTACTTGACTAATTTTTTGTGGTTCGCACACATTTAGCCACTAAATTACTCGCTACTCTACTAAATTACTAGCCTAGTGCGAACTAGGCTTTACGGCATTTTTTTCTACCGGGTTGGATTGTATTGTTTAGTTATTATTTTAATCAACTTAACTCGGTTTTAGACAACTTGGAAAAAGCTATGAATAAACAGCAAGACCCTGAGTGACATCCAACCTATCCTCTGACGAAGACATAGCACAATCTAGCTATTCAACTAAAAAAAGAACCAAGCAGGTACCTAAAAAATACATTAGTAGCAGTGGAAGTGAATCTGAGCAAATAGTAAAACGGCCTCCTAGATTAGACTCTGCTCAGTTAAGTCAAACTGGTAAGTAAATATTTAGCGATTTTTTGCTCAAAAATTTTATTATTGGTTAAAAGTAAGTACAAGAATATCATTGTCTAATTAGATAATGCTAATCTAACAATACTTCCATTGTTTTGTAGAACAGGTAGGTTATATTTTTAAAACAAAATATGATAAAACCCTTATTTTTATATTGAAGCAAATTCACAAAATTTACTAAGGACACCTTCTAGAACCACGAATGAAGTAATATCAAGTGATAGTGAGTTTCAGTTTTAGAAAATTTTATATCAAAATTGTCAGGTGTCCAGTTTATTAAAGAAAGCAACAAATAACCAAATTTTGGCATTGTTACGGCAACAAAAACGGAATTTGTTATTGGTGCAATTCCTGATTACATGAATGAATTACCTTTAAAAACAATTGAAGAATTGAACAATTTTGAAACAAAACTTTCATCAGAGGATGTGTTTAAATCATTGGTAAATAATAAGTTAATTATTTAAGAGTTTTGTATAATATCATGTCACCTTTTTTAGGTTAACAATTTGTCACAAATTGGGGGTAACGGAACTGTAACTCGAACAAATAAAATTTTACGCTTCTTGTTAAGAGATGATCTAGCATGTGGATATAATTTTTGTGGACATAATGCTTAACAGCCATTTTTTAAGTTGAAATTAAAGGATGCAATAATTCGTAAGTGTTAAACCAACTTTTACCTGCATTATCAAAAACTTTCCAATGTTTGATCATTTTGTTATAAATTCTTTAAAATTAAACTATGGTAGAGAACAGGATTGCATGCTTTTTAATTAAGAGTTTCATTGTAACAACAAATATTTTCTCTCTTGTTACAGAGTCTGTTCAACAAAAGGAAAAATTAGCAACAACACATGATATCGAACAGTGCATAAAGAACTGGTTAAAGTGTGCTCCAAAGCGTCTACAGGTTTCAAATAAAAATAAGAACAAAGAATAAAGTACACTCTGTGTCTATCAGTACAGAGTCTTTGGAAGGTAGGTGTGAGGCAGATAATTTATTAATCAACAAGTATGTTCAGAAAAAATAAACTTAAACAAGTTGTTTTCAAACGGCAACTGGGTAGAAGAATAAGAAATTAAGTCCAAACAGAATTACAACAATTTAACAATCTTGAAGATAATTCTATGAATGAAAATGCAAGTCACATAAGTGTATCTGAAATAGAAGATTATGCACAAAATGTAACTTTGGGGTCAGAATTTAGTAGTTTAAGTGCAGTTGTATCGAATAATGATTTACAGTTATCAAATAATGATGATGTCAATAATTTAAATTTGAAACATAAAATAAAAAAGTGGGCTATTTCTGAAAAAAATTCACTACTGCGGTTACTAGCTTGCTACATATTCTTCATGATTATGATTCAGAATTGCCATTAGATTGTCGAACATTATTAAAAACCCCAAGACAGATTCGAACAAAGTATGTGGGAAATAGGGAATATATTCATTTTAATTTAAAAGTCACTCTAAAACAAAGTTTGGAGAAAAATACAGCTGTATTGCTAACTAGCGAAATACTCCTCAGTTTCAATATTGATGGTTTACCTCTATTTCACAGTTCAAGCACACAATTTTGGCCTATCTTATGCATTTTACAAAATGGAAATTTCAATTTTGATCCAACCAATGTTAATTTATTTTTGGAAGATTTTATAAAGCACGTTTCAGAACTTCTTACTCATGGAATTGAACATAATGGCATTATATATATTGTTAAAATCAAAAGTTTTATCTGTGATGTACCAGCCAAAGCATATATTAAATGTGTGAAGTCGCATGGTGGGTTATTGCTCCTGTGACAAATGTACAGAATATTGGAAATATATAAATGGCAGAGTTGTTTTACACAAACTAAATGCACAACTAAGAACTGATGATTCGTTTGGCGAACAAGCTGATGAAAATAATCATGTAGGCGCTTCCCCTTTGACAAAACAGAATGTGGTTTTGGTGTCACTTTTTGCAATAGATTATATGCATGCAGTATGTCTTGGATCGGTGGCTGCTTGAATGTTAGACTCCAATCTAGAATTCTTAGTGCCATATCTAACCATATGCTATCTTTGAGAAATTGTATTCCTGTTGAAATAAACAGGAAACCTAGAAGACTCTCAGATTTATCACGATGGAAAGCCACTGAGTTCAGAACTTTCTTATTGTATATAGGTCCAATTATGTTGAAAAATATTGATATTGCAGTATTTAAACATTTTCTTTTATTACATAGTAGTATTTCAATTCTAGGTACCTAACCCAAAATTCATTGAACACTTTGGAACCAATTTTTTTTAAAATCTTCTACATACGTTCGTTGTCCATTGCAAATAATTATATGGCTTGGAATATGTTGCATACAATATTCATATTTCAATTCATTTGAATGATGATGTAAAAATTTTGGGCCACTTGATTCTTTCTCTGCTTTTCCATTCGAAAATTATTTGGGACAAATAAAAAAACTAATCAAAATTCCCAAGAAACATTTACAACAAATATACAACAGGCTGGTTGAAATTAATTCTGCTGCTGTTAAAGGTCATTCTACACTTTTGACATCTCCACAACTTCTTAATGAACACCTACATGGGCAAATACTAAATATTACGACCAGCAGCTGCAATCAGTACAAAAAGATAATTTTGCCACATTACACTTTAACTGTGAACTCGTTTTCAATAGCCGATGGTTATTGTATAATATCTGAAAATGTGGTGATGAAAATTCATAATATACTTAAAAGTCGTAAAACTAACAAGTGTTTACTAGTAGGAAAAGAATTTTTGTTTAATGAAGCATTTTACAGTTACCCATTTGATTCAAACCATTTATATGTATTGAAAAATTTATCTTAACTTAAAAGGTGGACATTTGAAATCAAGAATTTGCCATCAAAATGAAGGAATGTGGGTTTCATTTCCATTAATACACACTATTTGAATATAGACTTTTTTACAAATTTAAAAGATTGACAATTTTCTCATTAAAGATGTGCTCTGTATTTTATCATACCTATACGGAAATACGAAACAAAATATGTTTTCAGTTTTATTACCTATTTTTATAATTGTCTTTATTTTATTTTTTTTATTGTTCACCGCCTCACACCTCACATTTTTTCATAAATATATTATTTTTTTATAAGTATATTGTTTTTTTTAATACTTTTTATATCTTTTGCCAAGTTAACATCGCATTTTTATGTTTAACTGTGTAAATATCAATTCTCTATATCACTTGATTCTATGAAAAAGAATGTAGGCCGAATGTAGAATCAACCAACACTAAATAGATGTGAGTGGAGAGAATTGGGAGTGGCTTGTATTTAGAGAGATGTCATATAAGATATTAAAAGCAAACGTTTAAAAAACGTAACGTAAACTGACGTTTAATACACACTATATACTAACATTTGTTAAATTACCTGTCTCGACCCTTACTTCGTGGAATCTACTCATATTAGTGTTTTAAATGAAACTCAACGTTTTTAGCTAATTCCACAATATAATAATGTTGGTATTTTTGTTTTAACATTTAACAATTTTGTACTTACGTTACTTTCTGTTTTAAAAGGAATTGTTGTATTCGTTGCTAAATATATTGTTAAGGGTTGGAAATATGAAAAGGGACTGATGGACTGTATTTCGAAGAGTTAATTAACAAAAAAATATCACATCATCAACGCATAAATAAAAACAATATATATATAAGGCTCCTACCTGATGAAGCTGTCTTGCCGTCGTATCCAGGCGCCTGGGAGGGTTGACGATGTCGTTTTTGGTACACCCCTTTTGACCGAATCTCGTCCAAACAGTTTACCGGTGTATGTATAAATTAATGTTTACCGTGCGAAGGTCGACAAAGTACTACTGTCTGGGCACGTCGACGGTTTATCAATCATGTGCCAATGATGCGTTTAGCGGCAAAATTGAAAATACAAGTGATTCCTTAACATATATTATCTTTGAAATATCATTAGAAATATTTCCTGCATATGTGATGGTTTTATAAGTTTTTATTTCTTCAGTTTGTTTAGGAAATATTAGTTGTAATGCCACTTTTTCCTCTTTTTTATTAATTAGCTTATTTATCATATGTAATGGATAACCATTGGATGTTGCTATTTGTCTAATTGTACTAATCTCTCTATCAAAATTACAATTGTTCATAGGAACTGAAAATGCTCTATGTATCATTGAATTGTATGCCGCTAGTTTATGTGACATGGGGTGATTGGAACTATAAGGAATTGTCACATCAGTGTGTGTTAGTTTTCGGTAAATTGCATTATTAACTCTTTGAATTTTTAAATCAAGAAAATTGATCGAGTTATTTTCTTCAGCTTCTAATGTAAATTTAATTTTTGGGTGTAAATTATTAATGTAAGAAAATTACTAGAAGATACAAAGATTAATCCAGGAATAATATCAGATATACTTAATCTGTGTGATGTATGTATCAGTCAGAATTATTTCACTTTTGACAATAACATATATATTCAAAATGAAGGTTTACCAATGGGAAGGTGCTACTTCCTGCGAATTCAGTAATGACACCCATGCAATGCTATAATACATGTACTACATCAGCTTCTGCAGAGGATACAGATAATCCTAATTTAGATAATAATCCCACAAAGGATCTGGAAGAACAAGTGGTGACACAAAAAGAAGTGAAGAAGCGAAAAACATTGTAAGTAGATTAAAACGAAGTGATATTTTACAAGATATGAAAAATGAAATTAGTAAATTTCATGAAAAAAAAGTAGAACTATTAATGAAAGAAATTAATGACAAGGAAAAATATTATCAGAACCGCTTAGATTTACAAAAATCAAAGTTAGAAGAAATGAAAAAAATTAATAATGTACTGTTAGAGATTATCAAACAAAATGGAAGTAAACGCTGCTAAATGGATGACCCCTAATTTTTCAACTACTAGTGTTTTTATTTTACAGTATTATTGATTTAATACATAATATTTTTATTTAATTTAATAAAAAATTGTATTATCTATACATGGGTATTATTGCAACTTTGATAATCACATTAATAATAATATTGTTTTAATTTACTATAAATTTAAACGTAAACGTAAAAATGTCATATACTACAATATCAAAAATACTGTATACAAACTACACAAAAAAGACAATATTTGGAAATGATCTCATCAAATTTTTAAAGAAATTAATATGAAAGTTTGCCGTATTTAAATGAGAGTTAGTTTAAATTGTTTGTATCTGTCTATAACCATACAGTATAAATTTTTGTATGAAAAAATTAGAAAAATTAATATTATTTATTTATTTGGCAAAATAATCTTTTAGTGTGGATAAATTAATCTTGTAACCTGGTTTCGTATCTCGATTCCATCTTGATCATCTTCATGTTCAGCTACAAGCGGACCTTCAATGTGTGGGGGTGGATTATTATTATTTTCAATGCCTTTATTTTCGTATTCAAAAATACCAATTCTAGGTAAATTATGAAGAACACAACAGGCTCAGATAAAGTGAGAAACCCTTGTAATGTCTCTTAACGTTAAATGATATAATTCCCTAAACTTTTGTTTTAAAAGACCAAAGCAATGTTCTATTATGTATCGATTTTTAGAAAGAGTCATATTAACTGAGTTTGAATTGCAGTCAATTGTCATCGATCATGAAACGGCGTCAACAAATGTCGTGTACAAGCCTAGCAAACATGAAATTGAGTACAAACTGCGGTCCGCAGTTGCAATCGTTGGCAAACTAGCGGCAGCGGCTAGCCGCCATAATAGTGATGACAATTTTTAAGCGGTCCTAGTCTTGAGGTGAGTTGTATGCTTGTTTATTAAGGGCCTTAATAATATTAACTCAAATTTTCAGCTGCTGAATGGTAATGCAAAGGGACTTTAAAAATTCTTAAGTTGCACATTGAAGTCAGTAACAAATTTGAGATGATAGCCCTCGCAAATATATTTCAAAAAGTGTTGGTAGCACTGTTGCGTATTGGCGATTGACGTTTCATTTTCCCTCAAACCTCAAATAATAACCTTTCATTTCTTCTTGTCCCGGTCGGCCGGCGTTTGTTTATTTTTATTTAGTTTTAAGTTTAAAGGCAAAAGTTACTTATTAGTTTCTACAATGAGCCAGGAGAATAAAAAGTAAGTAGATTATTTTACTTCATTTGTTGTTAAAATCTTTTAAGTGCGTGTTTTGGGGGGGAGGGGGGTTGCAAATTTTCTCTATAGTTTTAAAAAATGCCTGTTTTTTGTTGCATACAGAAACTTTTTTAAAAGAAAAACAGCAAGACAGTTACGAAGAGCAGCCAAAAAAACAGCTTCCAGTATTAATTTCAACACTTGAGATTGAATCTGGCATACTAGATTCTAGTGAAATGATAAGTAGTGGAAGTCCTTTGGTCAATATTCCCAGTAGTAGTAAAGTTACCAACAGCAGCAGTAGTATTAATGCAAACGAGGGTAACATTCTCGGTGATTTAAATACATCTAACTCGAATGATAATAATGATTCAGTATTAATTAGTTGTGATTCAACGTTAATTAGTTCTGATTCAGATAGATCAAATAGTTATAATCCTTTAACTTCTGCTTCAGATTGTAATAACTTAAATCATCAAGGACAACAAGTTCAAAACTCCAAGGAATTTTTAAAAGAATGGTCCTTAAATAACAATGTTACTCATACAGCTCTTACACAGCTTTTAAAATGGTTAAATACTTCACCCGATTTAAATAACATTCCTTTAGATGCAAGAACATTATCAAATACACCTTCAAAAAGCTGTACAAGGGTTGTGGGTGATGGCAATTTTTATTATTTTGGGATTGAAACTGGTATCAAACAAGTTTACAATAAATATAATGACACACAATATCGTCGGCCTAATTTGCAAACCTCGTAACTCCAAAAAATCAATATTTCAGGTTTTTATCCCTTGTTATAGCTTTAAGGCTCCTACACAACCTCTTAAACCCTCCTTAAACTCCAAAAAAATTGTTAAACGGAGAAAAATGGGAAAAACAAACCACGTATAATTTTAGAGGGTATTTCATTCTTGCAAACCTGGTAACTCCTAGTTGTGGCAGCCTGTATCAATGAGTTAGCATGTACTTGTGCAGAGGTTACATTTTCATACCAGCAAGATGGGGTTTTAACTGCCTACTGTTAAATGCAGCATATTAATTGAAAAGTAAGTAATACACTAATTCTTCTGTAATGTTAGTAACTGTAATAATTATCAAATTGAACACGAACAACGTAATTTAAAATAGGTCTGGAGTCACTATGTCGTCAAGAACAAAAAGAATTTTGAAGTTAGTGGAGAATACAAAATTATATGATGAAGAAAAGAAAAACCAAGCAAAAATACCCCAAGCTGAACCAGATAGTGGAACAAATAAACCTATTGAGACAGGGACATTCTTTGTCGATGAACATGGAGTTTTAATCGGACCCGTTTGTGAGGACTTGAGCTCCACTGTTTGATCCAATGAAATATTGTTAAATTTCTCGGAAAATGAAGTGTTCAACGCAATCCAAAACTCAGATAATCTTGATATAAGCCAAATAATACAACATGATGATCAAAATCGAGATGGTAACAAGGACGTTAATTTATGATGATGAAGTTGAAGAATATGAACCAGAAGGACTGACGAAGAAAACAAAACCAAAACCACAGAACAGTCATGAAGAAAATCTGCAAGAAGAGATTTTAAACAATACTTCATTACATGAAAATGAACTTCAAGAGAAAACAAATGATGGCACCAATGAAAATATTTTGAAACGCAAAAGGAAAAAAAGACACCAAGTTGATGAAGAAGAATGGGAAAGCAAAAAAGCTAAAATTTTACGTAAACAGGGTAAAGAGTATAAAGGAAGAAAAGTTGTTAATGGTAAGGTTACAGGTTTCGTTAACAGACCTGAAAGAAAAATGGGGCCAATGACCTGTAAGTGCAGTGGAAAAACATTTCAATGTAAGACACTGAAAGAAACAGACAGGCAACAAATTTTCACTGACTTCTGGAATTTAATCTGGAAAGAGAGAAAAATGTACATAAAAAGCATGACAGATGTAAACCTCACTCAAAGAACACGTGACCGCAAACATGAAAGCAAATCTCGCCGAAAATATTCGTTCAAGTTTTATTTATCATTAAAAATGTCCAAAATCAGGGTATGTAAGAAAACATTGATGTCTACATTGGGGATAGGTGAATGGATGGTAAATCACTGGATAGTGGATAAAGAAAACGAAGAAAATGAGATGTCTGAAGAAGACGAAGAGCTCCTCAGCGACCAACCAACGAACGAGAATAGACGGTCAAAAAAGTGCTCGAGGCAAGAAGATCTGAATAACAGACTGAACTAGTTAAAGGAGTTTCTTGTATCACTTCCAAATGTAGAATCTCACTATTGCCGAGCCTCTTCAAAAAAACTCTATTTAGAGTCTAATTGAACAACAAAATCTCAGTTGTACCAGTTCTATTGTAAGGAAAAAAATTATGTACCATTGTCTTCATGCACCTTTTACAAAACGTTTGAAGACCTCAATTTGGCCTTATATAGGCCGAAAAAGGACCAATGCGATTTTTGCAGAGAATTTAAACTGAAACACATTACTGAAGAAAAATATAATGATCATACAAACAAAAAAAATTCAGCCAGGACTGAAAAAGAAAATGATAAAAAAAATGAAGAACATGTTTATACAGTCGACTTACAATCTCTGCTGACGTGCCCGAAGTCAAACACATTTGCAATTTATTATAAAACAAAACTCTCTGTACACAATCTTTGTATATATGATCTGGAAACACATGATGGATATTGCTATTTATGGAATAAAACTGAAGGTGAATTAACAGCAAATGAGTTTGCAAGTATTATGAATGATTTTATTCAATCACAACTACCTCTTCGGAACAATTCAAATAAAATTACAATCTATAGCGATGGATGCAATTACCAAAACAGGAATGCTATGATGAGCAATGCACTTTTGCATTTAGCTGTTAAGAACAACATAACAATTGAGAGCAAGTATCTTGAAAAGGGCCACACTCAAATGGAGTGCGACTCCATGCAAGCAACAATTGAGCGCTACATGAGAAACAGACAGATTAATGTACCCGCTGATTATGTGGAGGTGTGCAAAAATGCCAGGAAAAAACCCTACATAGTTAAGTATCTAGAGCATACCTTTTTCAGAGACTTTACAAAGCCCATTATATACAAGTCCATCAGACCGGGATCAAAAAAGGGTGACCCCACAGTGACCGACATCCGTTGCCATGAATACACTGCTGATGGGAAAATTTACTATAAGTTAAATTACAATGATAAATACGAAGAATTGCCCAGGGTTGGTTCAAATCGTAATGATCCAGGCTCAGCAGTAAGAAAATCAAGCCGAAAATCCAGAACAGCCGAAAATCACGTTGAAGAGCAAGTAAGCGAAGCGCCAACTTCCACAGGAGCCATCCGAGAAGCAGTGTTCCGGAATCTCTACAGTACACAGTTAATGATTGATGGTGGAAAGTTCGAGCACCTTCAAGAACTTAAAACCACAATTCCGAAAGACTATCATTCATTTTATGATAATCTAAAGTTTTCTTAAAGAAGGGCAATGAACAACTTAAATAGAAGTTTTCTTAAAGTTCCTTAAAAGTTCTTAGACGTTTTCTTATAAGAGCAATGAGTCTAAGGTGAATTAAGCCTAAGTGAATTATAAGTGAATTAAGGTGGTCTAAGTGAATTATAGCCTAAGGTTTATGTTTCAATAAAACTTTTCATATTACGCCAGTTCAATTTTATTTAGTTCCTTTAAGTTAAACCTTTAGAAAATCTAAGTTTAAAATGATAGTTTATTGAATAAGACCACTTATCTCCAAAATGTTATTTTCCAAACCACGTATCTCTGACTTGCATAACTCGTAACTCCATCAATTAGTCACATCAAATCCCGAACTCCACTCTGTATACTTAAGCTTTAAAATAAATAAACAGTTATTATTTAAGTGTCTAATAGCTATTAAATACATTTTAAAACAATTTGAATATTGATTATATATCTCTTAGTTACAAGATAAATTAGTTTTTTGTCTCTCCTGTAAAAAGTGGGTCAAGTGAGTTACGAGGTTTCCAAATTAGGCCGACGATATGTTGATTATAATTTAATATTTATTATAGATGGACTGCCAATTCATAAAAGTTCGAAAGAGTCATTTTGGCCTATATTGTGTCGTATATTAGAGTATAAAGATGAACCTCAGTTTGTGGTTGCCATATTTTCAGGCATGAGTAAACCCCCATTAAATTGTTTTTTACCGATTTTGTTGCTGAGCTGAATAAATGTATAGAAAATGGTATTATAATTAACACAACTAAACTAAATATCATTGTCAGAGCATTTATTTGTGACTATCCAGCTAGAGCTTTTATAAAAAATGTTGTAGGACATTCTTCAAAATATGGTTGTGATAAATGTGTTGTTGAAGGCAAAATGGAAAATGTAACTTTAGCTTTCTGTAATCTACAGGCAACTTTACGATTAGATACTGACTGGGATAAAATAATCTTTTTTTTTAATTATGAAACTAATTCCTCGGAAAGTGATGATGATGATTATGAGCTACACAATGCATATAGAAAATATTATAAAGGTCTAACACCATTGTCAACAATTTTGAATATTAAAATGGTTTCAATGTTTCCAATAGATTATATGCATTGCATATGTTTCGGGGTTGTCAGAAAGGTGCTTTTTATTTGGAAAACTGGTCATCGATCGGTACGACTAAATATTGAGAAATATAATTTATTAGAGAACAAAATTAAGGAATTAGGAAGTTGTTGGACAGTTGAATTTAATCGTAAAACAAGGTCCTTACAGTGTTTAGATTATTGAAAGGCATCATAATTTAGGCAGTTTATTTTGTATGTGTCTCCTCTTCTGTACGATATTTTACTAGAGCATATGTTCTGTAATTTGATGTTATTAAAATTTGCAGTGACAATTTTATTGAATAAACACTTAAATTCATTTTATAATCAATATGCTAATAAGTTAGTGGTAAGTTTTGTAAAAAATGCTGTACGAATATATGGTAAGGAGTTCTGTGTGTATAATGTTCATTCATTAATATATCTTGCTTCAGATGCTCAGAAATATGAATCATTAAATGATATTAGTGGTTTTCAGTTTGAAAATCATCTATATTTCTTGAAAATCTCACTACGTAAATCTAATCAGTGTTTACAGCAAGTGGTGAATAGAATTTTGGTGGGAAGGATTAAAATAATGATATAATATATTGTAGTCTACTTATTTTAACTGAAGGTCTTCAGTGACAAATATGTAAACAAGCTTGATAAGATTACCGATTAAGCTTCTTGAGATTCTTCTACTTAGTCTGTACTAGATACATCCAATCTGTTTTGTTTCCTGAAGAATTGAGATGTAGGCTACCTTCCTGTCTTCCGGAACTGCATATGTCCATTTAAGCATTGAGTTATAACATATCTTAAGTTTTTGGTTTTCGTTTTATAACATTTCTTTGTATATGTTCCTCCTGGTCCACTAGCCTTGCCATTCCTAAGACGGCTTCCTTCACTGTGTTTGTAAAATTGTGATATATCGAAATTAGAGCTGACCACTCAGACAATAGGACTATGAATGGAACATTCTAGAATGTGTAAAACTTCCGGTTATCAACAAAGGGTTGATGAAGAAGAGGATGACGCGAAAGGGTGGTTGTTGTAAGAGAAGCCAAGTGATGAGATGTTTTCTGAATGAGTTAATGAATTTAATAAAAAAAAAGTGAAATATCATAGTAATATATTTATCATAAAAATCATATTGTGCACAATTGAAATAAAGTGTGAATGAAATTCCCAGAATGTGTTAATTGTATCCAGTTTCCAAAGAAATACATTAGCATCAGGAATAAATGCAGCATCAAAAGTACGGACATTTTGTGAAGCGGAAATACCAGGTTGGTGATATATGAATTTATTTTGATCAAAATAATATACAGTACAGAATTAAACGAGTGATCATTGCAAATTTAATTAAAAATTTTAAAAGGCCGAAATTAAATAAGAATTTGAATGTAACATTAAGAATAATTAAATATGTGTAATATTAAATGAGAATGTTATAAGATTATATAACTTACCTGATATTTGGTTGATAAATGTAGATTGCATGTAATAGTTCATAAGAAATTTATAGTTTCATAAGTCACAAAATTTATCATTCACACACATATATTATACAAATATCAAATTTCACTTGCTAAATATTTGTAACAATTTAAACCGATGCACCACGAGAAACGATTTTAAACATACTGTTTGAACGCTTAAATATAATTTCTTTTCCACATAAATTTGTGTTATGATACAAAAAAGGCTTTTTTGTACCTGCAGGTGCTCTCTAGAAGCTTTTAAGAAACAATATTAAAGTTATGCGAATAATTTTCATAGGCGTCACATTTATATTTTGTAACCATTTGGAATATGAATTTACATAAATGATTTAGTTAAAAAAAATTTTTGTTTAATTACTAGCATATCTAATTTCCGTTTTGAGACTAATCCCCTGAGATAAGTTTAGGTTTCACAAATATTAGAAGAAGAGGAATTTTAAAAAAAATTAAGGTAAGAAAGAATTAATTTATTTCATTGAGCAAAACATTTAAAAAAAAAAGAAATTAGAAACATTAATAATAAATAAATTAAATTGGCATCCTAACAATTAAGTGATACTATTTTAATAAAGGTTTGATAACTAATTAAAATTTAGTGTTTTTAAATGAAACTCAAGGTCTCTAGTTAATTCCACAATATAATACAAGTATTATATTGTGGAATTAACTAGAGACCTTGAGTTTCATTTAAAAACACTAATATGAGCATATTCCACGAAGTAAGGGTCGAGACAGTCAATTTAATTAAAATTTAATTAATTGTATCTTAGATAGAAGTTAATCTGAGAATAAAAACAATCATAAATAATAACAATTATATAAAAAAAATAACACAACAAAATTAAAATAGATATATTAATTTGGCATCCAAAACGTGGCAATTAAATGAAATAATAATTAATAAAAATATATTAATATATATATATATATATATATATATATATATATTTATATATTTATATATATATATAGATATATATATATATTTTTTTAAAATCACTTCTGCGCAGTTGGCCCCGAAAGAGTTAAGTCAATCACTAGGTAGGTCACTTCTTGGTCTAGCCAAAATCATTATTAAACATCAGATAGGCATCGAATGAAATGCAACTTCTGTCATTCTGACGATGATATTTTATATCGAAACAATTGTCAATTTTTTTAGAGTTTTTAATATATTGTTGAATTATCTAGAAACAGTAAATTTCATCTAAAACAGTAAAATTTAATAAAGTTTGCACGTGGACGATTTTACGTTGTCAAAAACCACCTTACTTCAAAAATTTTGATGTCATTCCACTATAATATTGCAAGGTAGTACCTCTTCTGAATGTATAGTAGATTTTTTATGGTTGTATTTGTATATGTTCTTGTGGCTGCACAACCAACTGTAACAACAGTCGCTACAAATGTAAGAAATCTGGCATCTCATGTTCAAGATATTGTAAAAATTGCAGCGGTATTAGCTGTACAAATATCCCAACAAGAAAAAATAGATTCTTTCGACGATAATGACGTCGACAGCTACGATGAGCCAGATTTTAGGAAAATCAAGAGGTAAATAGCGAAAAAATTTCAAACATTTATAATTAAAAATACCACTGGAACTTATCCACAGAACAAAAGCGATTTACAATTAAATAGATAAAATGCATCACCTTTATCTTTAAATTGTACTTAACCTTCACATAATGTGCCAAATGTTTATTGTGATGAGTTTAACTTATATTAAAAATTTATTCTTTATATTTTTATGTTTTGCAAATCAGCACTTTTCACTGAAACACGTTATTACCATTGCGGTATATTAACAAATGAAGACATGAGTTGATACAGGTGCTATGTCCACTTTTTAAAGTTTTGAGTAAATGAGGAAAACGCGTTTCAACTCGGAACTTTTTTACAAAATGTTCAATCAATACAAACAGTATCTCATAAGGTCGGTATTTGTTTGTACTACTTAGCTTGTTATTTTATAATCAAATGAACTTTAATGATTTATAGTTATTTTGATTTTGATGGACATAGCACTTTTATCAACTAACATCTAAAGCGAGTTATACTATTTATTTTAGTGGATAGAGGAGCTATGTTACTTTTGATTTGAAATAACTTGGAAAATCACTCAGGTATATTGAAATAAATTTTTATTTCTTATGAAATTAAACAAAACACAAGTTGACACAAAGAAACTTAAAGCCTAATAGGTCTTCCGATTTTTCTTAGGGTTTTTTTTAGTTTCTTCCAAAACAATATCAAAGTACCATCTGTAATCTGTTGGGATGAATTTCAGTTGATCTTGCAGATTCGATATCTTTTCACTAGTGAGACCACCGCATTTAGGTAACTTCTGTAAAACCACTTTTTCAGCTTGTACTACGGTTTCCCTTTTTTTCTGCAAATCGACTTCCATAAAGGGACCGAATGTGTCTAAATTAGTTTTGTAAGAGTATTTGCCAAATTCATTCACTCTAATCCATTTGACCTTATCGCGGAAGTATATTTTTTTATTAAGCGTATTGGTCACTTTTTTGTATAAATGGAGTTTGGCTGGAAGTGTTTCAAAATCATAGAAAAAATGTTCCATATTGAAACACAAACTCTGTCTGGTACTGGCAGATTTTATTATTTCCCGATATTGGTCTGGTATATAAATATTTTGGTGTTTCCGAAGAACTTTCTCAATTCGTCCAAAGTCTCTATCTGAATCTAGGTAGCTGTGGCCAACCTCAGGAAATTTGTGATCGATAATTTTGAAGACATTATTCAATATCAAGTATTCGTAGAGGCTTAGAAAAGAAAAGTTTTTGTTTTGTCCCCCACATTGATCTGACCAAATTATCAAATGCTTTATCTCTGCATTTTCTTCTTTAAGTAACTTGCAAAATCGAAGTAAACAACTTGCAATTTCATTGCTGCCTCTATTGGCGATGTCTTCAGTCCATGTGAAAAAATAGGATTTGTGTCCTGAACTAGTTATACAGTGGATGCCAAAGTTGTACAGCCACATTTGCCACAAATAAAATGATGTAGACGTTGATAACCTTGGTAGTGGCATTGTTTGTTGGAGGTCCATTGTAATGTAACATTTTTCTTTATCAACAACTGTAACTTCTCGGTCAACTTTCTGCAAGGCGAAGGCAAATTGGAAATTTTCGGTGTGCTCTGAGGTATTTTCCCCAGCATCGCATATACTGCAAGTATCGCTTTTCGGGGCACCAAAAGACAAATTAAACTTTGTTTCGAAAATATGCCGATAGAAGGAGGCCTTAACATATATTTATTTTCGAGTTTTCTCTCTTCGCATTGCTCTATATAATGTTGGTGGAGTTTATTAATATTAAGTAAAGGAGAAATGTATTTTTTATATTGATTTTTGTTCCTAGAATAATGTGATTCTTCAGAAGGAAACTGCTTGATGTGGTTTTCAATACAGGTAATTACATCTTCAGGAATCTTTTTAGGATTTGTGTGATGACCCTGCTCATGCGGCGAGGGGGCTACCTGACCAGCTTTTAGCTCTTGTTGAGCCCGAAACACTTTTTTCCTTCCAATTCTGTACAGAGAGCAGAAGGCATTTTTGCACACCAGTGCGGCTTCTTTGTCACATGTTACTGTATATTTAAAAGAGTAGGATTTGGTTTTCAAATTTTTACTTTTTACATTTTTTTCCACGACTTTACACCAGTTTTTTGAGATACATATGCTTCACCTTGTTGTCTTAACTTTGCAGCTTTGTTTCTTTTCCATTTCTCGGGATTCCGTGATCTCTTTTTAGCTACTTTGAAATCTAGTTTAACCGTCGCACTGTTTCTTATCCCATCAGCAGTAACATGAAATTTTTGTCTATTGTTATGCATTTCGTCTTGTGTTCCTCCATCACCTTCGACTTCCAGAATATCTTCGTCAAGCAATCCTAAGCTTGCAACGTTTTTTGAATTTCCAATGGTTTTTTTGTCTAGGTTTTCGGCCTCTTTGTCATTTTCCTTGTCATCAAAAAACACTTTACGTATAATTCTATGAACATTTTCATGTTTGTGCCTATTAGGGAAAATAAATGAGTCAGAATATTCTCCATCACTGGAAGGTAAATATTCGCTGCCTGATGTGACGCTCTCTTCATCACAATTTTCTATAGACTCTGGAATAAATTGCATATATTTAGTAGGGAGCTTCCAATAGCTATTTATGTAATCAGTTACGAAATGCCTAATTTTGTGTAACGCGTGAGATTTTTGTGGAACGGACGCAGTGAGTTCCGCAAACATCTCACAAGTTACACAAAATTGCATTTCTTAACGTATTACATACAAGATTTTTTCTAATTTTGAATAAGTAATAGTAAATATAGAATATTATTGATAAAAATTGTGAAACCAGAAATCAAGTCTGTTGACAGTTGTCACTTCATGTCAGTTTGACGTTACATAATATTCCATTTTTCGTAACCAGTTACATAATATTTTACTTTGTGTATCTAGTTACACAAAGTAAGACCTTTCATAACGTCAATCAGTTTTAAAAAGTGTCACATTATATGTCAAAATTAGAAAAATGTTATTTTATGCTTACCTGTTTCAGAGCTGCACTGCTTTTGAAGTCCGCTAGTGCTTGGTTGCTCAACACTATTCACATTTTGCAGAGACTTTTGTTGGGCGATGTCTTGCATTATATTGTTTTCTTCAACAATTTTCTCTGTACTTGGACAGGAGTTCGAATAACTTTTATCCTCTGAAAAGTACCGAAAAACGAATAATATTGAAAATATTCCAAGTTTACCTTTTTAGAATAAATTTAATGGTAAATGGGGAGAGCAAAAATAATAATAGTAAACTAAAACAACTTACCTTCACTAGGAAGACATAAATTCTTATCTGTTATCAATGCCAACATTCTCTTAGTTCTGGAACTCATGATGAACTATTATTATGTAGTTTTAAAACCGTATTCCTTGAAAAACCTTCTTTAAAAATCCCGGATTTGGTCACAGAAACAGTATAAATATTATAAACATAACCTTAAAATATCACATAGCACCCGAACATGTGAACAGAACTTTCCAATAGTTTAGTGGATAGAGGTGCTATGTCACCAAATTGGACATAGCACCTTTATCTACTAATATATGGCGAATGCGTGACTGACATAGCACCTTTATCAATAAAAATATCCCGTAGTATTGAAAATCTGACAATCTAGGTTTATTCAGGGGTTGCATTGGGTTATTAGAGAACCAAATAAACCAAAACCTAATTATTTGAAAAAAGTGGACATAGCACCTTTATCAACTCATGTCTTCAAATATCTTTGTATATATAAATATTTAACTGTTTATTGAACAAAGACTAAAAAAGTGGTTTATCATAAAAATTCTTCTAAAATATAGGAAACATTGTCATGTTAAAAGAAACAACAATTGTACACATGTTTGTACTATTACTTTATTTAATTTTGCATTACTATCAAATATTTGTAGTAGATATTTATTATCAAATATTACAATTACTAGTAATCTTTCTACTCATTATACACTTCATAATATAATAATACATGTCGAAAATATGAATATTAACCAACTACTGATATTATGTCTGTATTACTTTTTCATGCACACTCCCAACACCGCTAATCACATCATTTCTGCGAGACATATGTCACGGCTGGAAGCGTAACCACCAGCGATCGATTAGAGGGTTGAAAATTGTTAGAAACTTTAATAATATTTAACGACATTCCTGTTATTAATAGAAGAAAATTGATTTAACGTTTCAGAAGCAGAATTTTTTTCTCTACAACTTTTATCTAAAACTTTTCATCAGAATTCTTTTAATTCTCAATATATTGCGATTTTTATTATTTTATAATGATTTTCAACCCCTTCCCGGGGGTGAATCTCAAAAAATTGTTCAGATCTGAATTCCTGAGATAAGAAGCTATAGTAATTCATACATCACATCGCGTCAGCAAAAATTAGTTCAGTTTCGTTGTTTTTAATTGGACTATTTATATTTAGGAAGAATTTTTCTACGGGAATTCATTCAAGATGGTGAAGAAATTCAAAGAGAGGAGAATCGTAATTTGGCCAGTATTAAAAGGGATGATATTTGCTTAAATTTATTCATTAACCGCAGAAGATAAGATAAACATGATATTATGCACAAACATATTTGAATTTTGGGAGTAATTTTGTTTAACTAAATAAAGTGTTATTTTGTTACCTTTGATTTTGCTTTCAATATTTTACCTCCAATAATTATCGAACTATTTAATAATAAATATTGATTGAAACATTGTAGATGGTACAAATTACAATTGCTCCAAAATTCTGAACACAAAACTTTGCTAATCTAGTCTAATAAATACGCTAAAAAAATTGTTTTAAAAGTGTACTTCTTTTAAAAATTTTCAACTGTCAATATTTTGAAAACGAAAAGAGATAGGTACAGAAACTATAATTACAACATGTTTCTTATGATCCACATATTTAAATAAGGAAAAAAAATACTCATTCAAAATAACACAGTGTTGTCACGCTTAGCCAAGAAGTGGCATCCTCACAATGTCAAAAATATTTTTAAAAGAAGCACACTTTTGAATCGCATTTATTTCTCTCTAGCGTTTTCCATTTACGAGCTATCATTCAGTGAATTTATTAGGTATAAATTCATACGGATTATAATTTATTGATTAATTTTCCCATCATTCTCTCAAAATTCTCTATGGTCTTTTCTGCTAATTCTTGTCGTTCTTTGTGCCTACGTTCTCTCCCCTTTTTTGTCTATTTCCCTTTGTCTAAACTCTTCACTCCATGATGACAATTCCTTTTCAAACCTAGTTTTTTTTGTGTGGTGGTTCTTCGTTTTCACTATTTTTAGAGTTTAATTTGACAGAATGAGCAGAACTTGATGCTATAGTTGTTGGTGTAATGGAAGGTTTTTTTCCAAATTCATCATAATAATCAAATTGAATTGGGCTTGCTCCTGAAGTATTATCCCCTATATTTTCCTTTTTTTTATATATATTTTTGTTATGAGTACTTGAATTTATTTTCAGCTTGATTTTTGGTGTGATTAACCTTCCGCATTTATTGCCGAAGTAATGTCTTTCCACACCATCGAATTTTTAACACTAGTGCCACACATGTCATGAAAGTTTTGTTTATAAAAGTTGATCAAAAGAATTATAGACTTGCGGCTCCATTTCCCAATAGTTGCTTCTACAGTTGAATTGTGTAAAGATTTTTTTGGAGAGAGATTTTCACTGGAAATCTCTTCGGTTTGTTGTACTTCCGTAATTTCAAAAAAACTTAAGACACTGGGTACTGGTGAAATATAAAACGTAGACTGATCTAGAAAAAACATTAAGGTACTAAGTTTTGGGGAAACTAAAAAATGTACTTGTATATATATAACATAGGAATCAGTTTGCATGCTTACCAAATTTGTCCAAAATTAACCAATTGCCATTGGCATCCTGGTCATTTTCAACCAGAACGTGTCTACCTTTTTCCAATGTAATGTGATCCATATTTTCCTTTTTTTATGCGGTATTACAAATTTTAATATTTTAATAACACCTAAAACGTTTATTTCGGCTTTATCAAAACAAAAATACGTCATATGTCACTTTTTTTGTCAGCTTAAATTTTACTCTAGTCGGGACTAGTTTGGTGCGCGCACCAGTATGTCACAACCCCTTTTCGAACGGTTCAGCACCGTACTATTTTTGTATACACTCCGACTTTTCGAACGGCAACTGTATGATTTTTATACTACACACCAAGTTTTCGAACGCACTCCTGTGTACAAGGTTATTGGTTATAATTTGACCACCCCTTTATTTCTCTTATGCATACAGATACAAAAAAAAGTTGTAGGAGTATAAACGAATTTTAATAAAATATACTTTGTACACCAGTACCGTTTTTGCATTAGGGGGTATAAAATAAGAATATATATTTTTAAATAGAACACCCTGTATATTATGACATATTCGGAGAGGGCTTTTTTCTCTCGTAACAAAAGTATATACTTTTATAGGTCTAGCTTTTATACTTTCCAAAATAATGGACAATAGATTCCTAAAGTATTTAAGTTAGTATCTAGCTAAAAACGTAGTTGGCTATGCATGTATTACTGCAATATTGTTAATGATATCTGTTAAAATTATAAACTAACGTAACAAATGCAACTAATTGTTAGCTATATTTTTAAAAAATGAATAATACGGCTTCTGAAAAAGTTGAAATATTTTCTGTATATGTCAAAAATAACAAGACGAGAATATCTACAGTTGTATCCAAATCGACAATGTCCTAGTCTAAACACATTTGTAAATATTTACCATCACGTCAATGTCTATCATATCTTTTTGAGAAAAAAACGTATTGCCATAGTGAATGAAGAAGAACAGTTGAATATACTGTTACACTTTGAAGGTAAAATAATACTTTTATTCAATTAATATTAAATTACCTAAAATTATATTCTTAGAATAAGACACACCAAAATATCAATTATTTTTATTTTAGAGAATGCAGAGAGTAGTATAAAAAAAGCTTCTGGCGAATTACAGACAAGTTACTATGAAGTTCAAAAAACACTAAAAAATAATAACTATCACAAAATTTTACCAGTACAGGAACTATGTAACGAAATAAGCGAAAACGATTGAAATTCTGCCAACAAATGATAAGAAATTTAGACGACAACGAAAATTACTTTAAACAAATTATTTGGACGGATGAATCAAGTTTCTCTACATCAGGTCTGTTTAACAAAAAAAAAATAGATGTTCGTGGGAACGATAAAGTTTTAGGAAATACAAAATTAAACAAATTTAAAAATCAGGTCGAAAATATAATCATGTCTGGTGTGGAATTTTTCGGGGTAAAGTAGTTGGAACAATATTCTATAATTTCACTTTAACGGGTCAATTATATTTCGATAACATTCTGCCACAAGTCGACGATTTACTTCAGGAATTTCCAGAAGATGCGCTTAATGTCATAAAATGGCAACAAGACTGAGCACCTCCGCATAATGTAAGAGAAGTGCGAGAACACTTAAATAATGAGTTCGCAACTTGGATAGGTTATGGTGGCACGATTCAATGGCCGCCAAATAGTCCTGATTTAACGCCTTTAGATGGCTTTTCATGGGGCTGCTAAAAGAAAAAGATTATTCCGATACCAGTAACAGTATTGCAATAATTAGAGAGAAAATTGAAGCTGAAATTGAACTTTTTAACCATCGAAATAGTAATAAAATTTTAAACTGTATAGAAAAGATAATGAGAAGGTATGAACTTTGTATTGAAACTAACGGCGGTCATTTTGAACATTTATTATAGTTTGTTTAAAATTTATGAAAATATCAAATCGGTTTCTATTTTGTAATAAACGCTGTATTGATTTTCATGTTGTTTGCTATTGTATTGTATTTCGTAATAAACACTGTATTATTTTTTATATTCGTTGTTAATGTCACACCCAGTCGCCTATTTTTTAAACATTCATTGTTTATTACTTTAGAAGTTACTTAGTTCTGACAGATAATATCAACAAGTGCAGTAAGCCATGCATAGTCAACTTCTTTTTTTAGCTAAATACTAACTTAAATACTTTAGGAGTTTACTGTCCATTATTTTGGAAAGTATATAAGCGAGAACTATAAAAGTGTATATTTTTGTTATGAGAAAAAAAGGACCTATCCGAATATGTCTTAAATTACAGGGCGTTCTATTTTAAAAAAATATTTTTATATTATACCCCGTAATTCAGAAACGCTATTGGTGTGCAAAGTACATTTTATTAAAATTCATTTATACTCCTACAACTTTTATATGAAACTTTTTTTTGTATCTGTACGCATAAGAGAAATAAAGAGGTGGTCAAATTATAACCAATAACCCTGTACTCAAGCGTGCACCTTATAGGCATAAACATCTCTGTTAAGTCGAATGCCGATGTTAATTCACAGCGCGATTGTATCTGCAGAGTCGTTGCGAGCTATCAGAAAAATTGTTCGTGGGGGATATTCTTCATTATTTCGTAGGCTGTTGCGTAGTAAATCGAAAAAATTTTGTTGGATTATTAAGCGTTGAATTATTTTTATTTTCTCAATATTTCTTTATTGATTTTTTTGTGTTGTTATATTAGAATTCCTTTTTTTTCGTTTTTAAAATTCAACGTTTTCAGTTTCCACTTTTTAACGAACGTATGCGACCTATTGTCGATTGTTGGATTAATTTTCTATACTCGTCATTTCATATTTTTTGTTTTTTTGTTTCATTATAATAGAATTTTACTTTTATCGCTTTTAGTTTCCACTTGTTAATGAATGTATGCGACTAATTGTCGATTCTGGATTAAATTTTTTATACTCGTTATTTCGGAATTGATTTTTTTATTTCTTATATTCAGATTTCTACTTTTACTTTCTTCATTTTTGAACGTTTCCAGTTCCCTCCTTTTATCTTAGAAAACCGACTAAATATACCATATCAAGTATATTTTCGCAAGATGGGCAAACAGAAAAGTCGCATATCACAAATGCAACTGTATGAAACAATTGGTGTTGAATTACATAAATATTGCACTTCTTATCAATTAAATGAAAAATTCGAACCGGTGATCTCAGCAAGAATTGCCTCATCTTCGAAAACAACAAAATATGGATATACTAGCATTACATCACGTATAACAAACGAAACCTATAGTTTTAAAACATATTTTCTGAAAAAATATTTTCCAGAATATATATATATATATATATATATATATATATATATATATATATATATATATATATATATATATATAAGTACAAAAACCTCCTTCAATGATCTCCTGAAATCAACACTTCTGAGTAATAAACAAGATTTGACGATAAACTGACAGAACTGGAGAAATGAGTTTCCAATTTACAAGACTTTGTGCCAAAATATGGGTTTAAAAAAATTCTCTCAAAAACAGAAAAAGAATATATAATGTCTGGAGAAGCTACAAAACTAAAGATAACTCCAATTTCGAAGGCCATATAAAATGTCAAATAACTGACCAGTTTTCAAAGACCGAGCAGTATGAAAAACAAAATTCATTTGAGGACAACAGATAGTGTTAACAATTCTAATAATGATACTGATGGACTAATACGATTTGAAAGTTCTTAAGATGTGTTCGAGAATCTCAAACATAGAGATGAACCGGAAGAGGAAATAGGTTATGATGCTGAGAACTCAAATACAAATGACATCATATCACATTCGTCTGAATTCAATTCAATGTCTTGCAACACTTCGGTGTTGAAAAATATTCAATATACGGAATTTGTTGATGCGGACTTAGGGCACAATGAAAAGAATCCAATGATAACTCTAAAAAAACTTGATATTCCTTCGGTTTTATTGAATTTATCTAGTCTAGGAAAATCAGTGGAACTCTTACCTGTAAACTCGAAAAATGTTCGGATTATTATAAAAAATATTGCTTCCTTTAAAGATTGTAAAATATTCGAAAGAAGATTTATAGTTGAAGACAAAATCTGGAGAATTATATATTCGAATGGTAGGCTGAACTAAAAATACTATCCACATTATATTCGGAATATAATTAGAAAATATGTAAATAATACATGTATTATCGTTTGCAAATATGTTAAGTATAATAACAAGAGTGAATAAGTGAATATATTTGCAGTTTGTGAACATAACAAATATAAGTGTAAAAAATTCAACTATACACAATTAGTCCAGGAGCAGTAAAGATTGACATAATTGTGTCGTTACGTAATTTAGATATTCTCAAGATTGATCGAAAATGATATATACAATCATATTATAAGTATGCGCTAGCTCAGAAAGTTGAGCTATTTGCAAAAAAAAATCGAGAACTGCAAAAATGCACGAAAACGCCGCTTTTTCTATCACTAGTTTCAATATAACTCTGTACGTATGCAGTTTAGAGAAAAAATCATTACTTGTGAATTTGTTCGTTATAAAATTTTCTACAAGAGAGAATTGGTTTAAAAGTCGAATTTATTATATTTTCGTTGCTAGATAGCAATAAATCGGCAAAAAAGTGACGAGAATCGTGGTAATTTTGAGGCGCGTAACAACCAGGTGATAAATTGCACAATTATACTATAAATAGAGATTCAAGTACTTTAGAGTATTACAAAATGAAATACCAAAATACGATCCAAATTTATTTGTTGGTTTTGACGTGGTTGATTTGTTCATTTAACCGAGCAAAACACTCTTTTTCCGCGTCAATGCTGGGAACAAAATTTTGCATTTTGATTTCTGTCGATTTTTTTTCACATTGTTGGGCCCGTTATCTATCATTCAGAATCGATATACGGTCGATTTTCTTTTTTTAACAACTTCTAGCGCGATTTTGAAAGTTCTCGGAAAGACTTAATTTAAAAAAAATCGTTCAGATTGGTCGAATAAGTTCTGAGATATTAACTGCCAAAGTTGACAAAAGTTATCTGCAAAACTACGCATAGTGGAACAATAAAAAAAAAGAATTTGGTAGGTTTGACCGAGTACTTTTCGTAGGCGTTTATATAAATAATATTGTAAGTGTGCTTTTTGCAGGAAAATTTAATGAATGTTGGCGAGACAACCATCCGAGCGGCGAAACCGGAGGGGAGGGGATGAGCGGCGAAAATTGACATCAAGCGTTCAAAACCAGCGCGGGCGCTTTAGTACGCGATATCTCGGCTTCTATTGCTTCGATTTTGATCATTTTTTTTAAAATCGATATACCGAATCGAGAGGAAAGTGCTGGAAATTACCAATTGAACAGTCACTTTTTTCCGATTTATTGCTATGTAGCAACAAAAATATAATAAATTCGACTCTTGAACCAATTCTATCTTGTAGATTTCATAACGAACAAATTCACTAGTAATGATTTTTTCTCTAAACTGCATACGTACAGAGTTACATTAAAAATAGTGATAGAAAAAACGGCGTTCTCGTGCATTTTTGCAGTTCTCGATTTTTTTGCAAATAACAGAACTTTCTGAGCTAGCGCATACTTATAATATGATTGTATAAATCATTTTCGATCAATCTTGAGAATATCTAGGTTACACAACCATATCTGGTAGGTTTTGAGTCTAATTCTCCTGGATTAAATAAAATAGCTGAAGTTTACAGCACTTCACGGGATTTCAATCATCCAACATATTTAACAGGACACGTGAGAGGTTTTGAACGAACATTAGTGAAGAAAGAATTAATTCACGAAATGTCTCCGAAGCAATGGCTCAATTGGATAGGAACAAAAATGAGTTGATTGATATCATTCTCATGCAGATCGATCATCCAGAATTTATAAGAAAAGTGTGCGTTCCATTCAACGTCAAATTATACAGTCACGAGCAAGTCCAAGTTCTAAAATCTGAGAGCACTAATTATGGTATGCAATGTATACATTTTGATACTACAGGAGGCGTAGTTCGAAGCCCTGTATCTAATTCCAATCGAATATATTTTTATACCGCCGTTATAAAAGTAGAAAAGCCGAAGAGACTTTTTCCAGTTTTTTCTATGATATCGTCAACCCACGATACTAATTCGATTTCCAAAATAATGAATGATTTCCGTTATTTCTGCGAAATCAACAACTGGCCTGCATTCTCTGGTGTGGTATCTGATATCAGTTTCGCTAACTTGCACGCTATTTGCAAAGCATTTAATAGATGTTCTCTTCTGAAATATATTGAAAAATGTTATATTTTGAACGAAAATGGTCAGAATTTAAAAGATGAGTGCCTGGTCGGAATTCATCTTTGTTGTGCACATTATATGAAAATGATTGCAAAAGATGTCGACAACCTTGCCGCGAATGATTTTCAGAAGCCTTTTTTTAAGGATCTTATAGCTGCTTTGATCTTGAAGAGGACAGTGAAAGAATTCGATAATGTTATCAAATGTATTTATATGTACTAAAAACTAAGTTCGTGAAATACTGAAATGGCTATATATTCTCTGAGAATACACTCATCTAAAAAACCAGATCATGATCTCTTGGACAATGAGCAATATATTAAATTCGAAACGAAAATTTGAAAGTCAGATGGTCTAATGAAATCTAGTCCGTATTACAACAGATTCGATCAAATTAGATAATTCAAAAGGAGAAGAAGAAAACATTTATTATAAAAACGCATTCATGGATATGATATTATTCAAATATCTACCACTCTGTCCTCTCTGGAGTGCTTTAATGTTGACAGACGAATGTTCTGTGAGCAATTCAATTGTTGAAAATTATTTTAGGCTACTGAAAAAAATAACATTGGACGGCTCTAGAAACTTAAGATGTTCTCAGTTTCTTCGAAAATTGAAACCTGTTTAGATATTGGCAAGAGTCGATTAACCATAGGGGACTAATTTGACGAGAAATCATCTAAAGAGGAATGAAATAAAAAACTATACAAACACAAAAGTACCCACTTCGAAGGTAGATTCATTAAATTGATTAAGAGGGAAACGGTAAAATCAGCTGACACTAGCATTATTTTTCGTGAAGATGATGAAGAATTGCCTCTCTGTGTGTACTGTGGCCATGGTGTTATCGATGAGTTGACAGATTGGGTAAACTGCGATCAATGTGAAAAGTGGATTCATCAAACGTGTGTCAGTAGAGGTAAGGAAATATATTACGGTGATACCTTTATTTGCCAACTATGTTTGCTGGACCAGGAAAACTCGAAATGTTATGAACAGAATTTTGACATTGCATCCAAATGTAGATTATTCTTGAATTCCTTAACAATGACCGAACAGGAAATAGAGTCATTAGAGTTGGAAACTCGTAAATACAGACAATATCCAAGATTGTTCGAAGAAAGGAAAATAAGGGTAACTTCATCTTATTTTGGGCGAATATACAAAGTACGAGGTGATTCCTCTTATTATAATATAATAAGCACAATAATAAGTCCGTAAAATCTGTTGCAATAACTCATGGAATTGCAAAGGAAAATTCAGCAAGAAATGAATATACCAGGGCGACCAGCTCTCTGAGCAGGACTATTTGCGCACAAGGAGTGTCCTTTTTTAGCAGCTTCTCCAGATGGTATGGTAGGTGCCGAAGGGATCATTGAAATAAAATGCCTTTTCACAGCACGACATCAACATCCTTCGAAAGTAAACTTTGATTTTCTCAATCGTGACAACTTTACTATGTCGCACCAGCATCACTATCATTACCAAATTCAAGGCATTCTTGAAATTAACGATAGAGACTGGTGTGACCTGGTGATTTTTACTTTCAAAGGTATAAAAATTGTTCGCGTTCTGAGGAACGAAAGTTTTTGGAAGATTATGATCAAGAAGTTAACAAGCTTCTACTATTTTCATATGTTGCCTGCACTTATAATACCCAATAAGACATTATCAATGGAAGAGAGAAAGTGGACAACTTCCGAAAAACTGGTGTTTTCTGAAAATGGTCTTGTAGCCAATATTCTATATTACAAGGAATTGAAGAATAAGAAGAGGGGATATATCGTCACTAAAAATAATAATGTTGCTTTTTCATTAAAGGAGTTAATGATAAATGATTTCGTAACATTATACCCTGGAGAGTGGTTGAGCAGTTTCATTATTGATCATTGTTTATCTTTAATGAATACACCATTACAGCAATATCAAATCATTTCCGTCGCGAAATCTTCTTTGATTTTCAGTAATGATATTCTTCATTCAGATTTTGTTGACAACATTAGAATAACAAAGAACGAAATTGTACTTCCAGTGGCAAGACATAATCACTTCATATTGGTAATGCTCAATATCTCGGATAAAATACTGACACTCTTAGACCCATTAGGAAATGAGCCATTAGTTAAAACTTTTTATATGACCAGATTATTGGAATTTCTCCGAATGAAGAAGATGAATACCGAAAATTGGAAATTCGAAACGCTCCATCATGTGACTCAAACAGACAATATCAATTGTGGAGTATATGTGATATATTATTTCTCTAACATCGTTAAAAAACAGCAATTCACTGGTGATATATGCCCGTCTATGTACAGACGGGATTTGAAATGGCTGTTGTTGAAAAATAGTTCCCAATACGTTCGATAAATGTCTCTTTTGTTCAGATGTAGTTCAAATCTATGATGGTCCATTTCAGTGTTGGACTTGTCGAAGGAATTTTCACGAGAAATGTGTACGGTCTCTACATGAAATTGAAGACGGAGTGACATTGAATGAAAAAAAAATTAATCAACTATGCGTGGGGTCTAACAGAGTGAAAGGTTGTCAGGGGGTAACTGCCATTTCAAAAATAATAAGTAGAAGGGAAAAAGTTATCACTCTGAAAATCGACATACAACTAGCTAGTAGCAGTAGAAATCAAACGAGACTAGTCTGATTTTCTTACGAGGGGTCTAACAGGGTGAAAGGGGGTCGCAGCCAATTCCAAAATATTATTAAGGGTAGAAGGGAGAAAGATATCACTCTGAAAATCGATATACAACTAGCTAGTTACAGTAAAAATAAAACAAGACTAGCCCGATTCTCTTACGAGGGGTTTAACAGGGTGGAATGGGGTTACAGCCATTTCCATAATATTAAAAAGGGTACAAGGGAATAAGTTATCACTCTGAAACTCGGTATAGAACTAGCTAGTTTACAGTAGGAATAAAACAAGATTAGTCTGATTCTCTTACGACGGGTCTAACAGGGTGAAATGGGGTAGCAGCCATTTCCAAAATATTAAAAAGGATAGTAGGGAAAAAGTTATCACTCTGAAAATCGATATAGAACTAGCTAGTTACAGTAGGAATAAAACAAGATTAGTCTGATTCTCTTACGACGGGTCTAACAGGATGAAATGGGGTAGCAGCCATTTCCAAAATATTAAAAAGGGTAGAAGGGAAAAAGGTATCATTGAAAATCTTTATGAAACTAGCGAGTTACAGTAGAAATGAAACGAGTCTAGTCTGATTTTTTTAGAAGGAGTCTAAAAGGGTGAAAGGGGTAGCAGCCATTTCCAAAATATTAAAACGGGTAGAAGGGAAAAAGTTATCACTCTGAAAATGTATATACAATTAGCTAGTTACAGTAGAAATAAAACGAGACTAGTCTGATTTTCTTACGAGGGGTTTAATAGGGTGAAAGGGGGTAGCAGCCATTTCCACAATATTAAAAAGGGTAGTAGATAAAAATTTATCACTCTGAAAATCGATATAGTACTAGCTAGTTGCAATAGGAAGGAAACAAGACTAGTCTGAGTCTCTTACGACGGGTCTAACAGGGTGAAATGGGGTAGCAGTCATTTCCAAAATATTAAAAAGGGTAGAAGGGAAAAAGTTATCACTCTTAAAATCGATACACAACTACCTAGTTACGGTAGAAATAAAACGAGACTAGTCTGATTTTCTTACGAGGGGTCTAAAATGGTGAGAGCCGTTTCCAAAATCTGAAAAAGGGTAGAAGGGAAAAAGTTATCACTCTGAAAATCGATATACAACTAGGTAGTTACAGTAGAAATAAAATGAGACTAGTCGGATTCTCTTACGAGGGGTATAACAGGGTGAAAGGGGGTAGCATCCAATTCCAAAACATAAAAAAGGGCAGTAGGGGAAAAGTTATTACTCTAAAAATCGATATACAACTAGGTAGCGCGAATACGGTTAAACGAACGGGTGCAAAGAGCACCTTTTCAACCTCTTGAAACTTTGCCTATCGGCGCTGCAGAAATTCCTCCATGACTTAACCCAGCACCAACAATCAAAGTAGATCTGTCTATACATCAAAAGCACGATACATCTCCATCAGAATATAAAATGAGATTTCAAAGACTACTTGCTTTATACTCTGGAGCAACGATCATTCACACTGACGGATCAAAAACCAACAATGGTGTCGGATGTAGTTTTGTAGCTAGCGGTATCGCACATTACTGGACTTTACCAGTTCACACATCAATCATGTCAAGTTGGACAAGTGAAAGATTTGAGGAAGATTAAAGAAGGTTTACTCATTGAAACGGCATCTGCAGCTCAATCTAAACAGATATCAAGAATGACGAAGTTCCTAGACCACGACGTAGAAGTCTCCACTCATGCGTGGCTCAATTTCTCTAAAGGTGCTGTAAATTGTAGAGATCTACTTAACTGTAAGGAACAAGAAATATTAGAAGAACTAGAATATGTAGGTGTTACTGAGGTTAGGAGTACCCTTATCGATACGCCGAATCATATTCTGACATTCAATGGGCTTGTTATCAATGACATATTTTCTCGGTTTTTCTTACGTTATTTTATAAAACTGAATCATTAAAATAACTGGTGAAATTTTCAGATTTTGAACTTTCCCCACTAATTAGATATTAAAGGTTGAAAATGGCGCTCCGTTAAAAAGCGGCACAACCGACTGTGACGTCACATTGCATATTGTGGTCTGATATTCGACATTATACTGCTGCGTTTCACGTAAGAAAGTTGGATCCAGCTGCAATATCTTTAAATTTTGAAAGTGTTAGTGATTTTTGCTATTAAAAATGTATTCAGTAGATTAAAGCGGATTCTGCAAATTTACCTGAAGTCGATATCTTCATGGTGATGGACTACTTTAATAAAAACAAAGACTTTATACGTGTGGAAATGAGAGGAATAAAATTGCAGAGGTAAGTGAAATGAATTCAATATTTTAACTTATGTCACGCAGAGTCGAATAAAACATCTTATCACTTTTTTATCAAAATACACTGAAAAACATGGCAATAAGTAATCTTATGGAAACGAGTCTCTTGAATTATTTAATATTTTGGTACTTGTGTTGTTCTATTCAACCACCTGAAAACAAAATTATTTGTACTCAAAAAGTCGAGTAGTTTTCGCTATACATGGCGTTAAAGTTAAACAATGATGCTTTACTTAAAATTCCGTATTTTCATAAGAAGTTATTTAGTTCCTCTTGCCAGTTCGTTCGTTAGTTCTGTTCAAATCTTGCGAGTGAATTTTTACCGACTTCTAGTTTGGCAGGTGTTTATAATGTCTGTGACAATGCATTATAATATTAAAAAGGGATTTTCTAACAAAAAATATAATCATAGTCAAAAATGTGTTGGAAAAACGTTGCGAAATAGGTGTAAAAACTATATTTCTTTAAGTAAATAGCCAAGGCATTAGATTCTTTTTTCTTAATGTTATCAATTATTTTGTTTCAGATCTGGTAGACAGAGTTATGGTGATAACGCCATTGGTTACGTTCAGTTAAAACAGCAAGGAGCACTTTGTGAACTGAAAGCGAAAATCACCTCAGAGCATAAAATAAAATCTAGGAATTACAGTGTATCCTGCTAAATTAATACCAAAGATAAGATAGTGGTGGAAGCAAAATGTCATGATTGTACAGCTTCGGAGAGAGAATGTAAGCACGAAGTGGTATTTTTAATGTGGTTACATAGACGTAGCGAGGAGCCTTCCCCCACAGAAATCAAAATTATCATCAGCACAGAGTACCAAAAAATGTATTTCAACCTCTGATTTTTGGAGAAAAATTCAAGCTTGTTATGATGACTCACTCTCACATGAATATGTGCGCGAAGCTAAAAGGCAAAAAATAGAAAACAGTTTAATGCGTTACTACAATACAGAAAAATATAGTGATCTATCTATTCACAGCCTTGCTATTAATTTCAAAAATTCCGGACAGCGGTAGAATGCTAATAATTTTGTTGAATTTTGTAAAACCAAAATGAAGGCCAATTTAATTTTAGAAGTGGAACACTATACTCGAGGAGTGATAGTAACATTTGGCAGGAAATGAGATATGAGTGTATTACCGCATCAAAAGCTTTTGATGTTACAAAATGTAAAGTTTTAGACGGTTGCTAGTAGAAGGCATCATAGGAGCAAAATTGTTTCAGACAAAAGCAATGATACGAGGATTAAAGCTAGAAACTGAGATCCTAAAATCACTTGAAATGAAAACTGGACAAAATTTTTTTATAACAGGAATCTTTCTGTCGCAACAAAAGCCACTAGTTGGTGCTTTCCCTGACGCCATTAACGAGGAATTTGTCGTAGAGATTAAGAGCCCAACAACCGAAAAATCATGATTAAATTATATAGATTTAGATGGTAACATAAAGAAAAAATGTGTATATCAACTTCAACTTCAAATGTACCTCAGTAAAAGAAAACGTGGAATTTTTGTTATGTCACATCCGCATTTTGAAATTTCAAAAGAGATTACAATAAAGTATTGTGGGTATGATGAAGAACTGGTTGTATTTATAATGCAAAGACTACAAAAGTTTTGATACGAAAACATATTTAATAAAATAACGTGAAATATATTTTATTTGATCAGGTAGGCTTGTGTTTTGATTATTCCAGAAACTATTTGCACTATTAGGTCCAAGTATTTCACTAAATTTAAGTTAATCGTAGCATGTGGTTGAAGAATGGCAAACTCCCTTACTCTAGATATTACTCGTTCTACGTGAATTCTTAAGCTAGCAATTCGTTTTGCCTCCTTAACTTCTTCCTTAGAACTTTTTTGTCCAGATAAAACTGATGGCGGCCTAACTAGTTTATTTTTATTAGTTGCAAGTATATCTTCAAGATGCTTAAAGCGTCTATCTGCCATTACCTCAGCGCCTGGTTCTAATAAATGTAAAAATGTCGATTCTTCAACAATCATCTTGTCTGTAGTTCCACCTCCAAAACCAAAAGAAATATAAGATATTAAGCCATCTGGTGAACATGCAATTAAATATTTCATTGTATTGCAAGCTTTATATTCCGACCAAGTAAGACTCTGTAAAATCGGATCATTTGGTTTTTGAATCGAAATTTCAAAACAGTCTATAATACATTGCACATTTTTATATCTGCGTCTGAAGGGAATAGGAAGTTTTTTCTAAACTTCAAATAGGGGCATCCATTGGACAAATGGGTAAAGGTTACCGGCTAATAACGGTATAGTTTTTTTATAATACACCCGAAAATCGTCTGCTAATATCCTATAAGGTAAATTCAGTCTGATCTTTTTTAATGCTAAAAAGATATCAAGCTTGTCCAGCTCACATTTTTTAATTAACAAGTCCACAACAAATAATGAATTACTCGGAACTCCCAAATAAAGATTTGGATTTTTTTCTATCAAGTAAAATGTTCTCTGCTGTATTTCTTCTAAACTATTATTGTCTAGATGGAGTGAGTTATTTGGATCTGACAAACTTAATTCTGACGAAGTAAATGTAAAAGAAGAACCGCTAGTGGATACTGAAAACTCTCCGTTAATGGGTTTTCCGTCTTTTTCCATTCGCGATTTCTTTGGGACAATCTCATTGCTACTGCATTTTCTCTTTTTAGTCATTTTTGGTGAAGAAAACCCCTCGTCACTGCATTGAATCGCTATGGAACGTACATAAGCCTTAATGCAAGCCTGAATCTCTATTTCCCGAGATATAGGTTCCATTCGTCCGATATCCATTTGATTTTCTTCGTCTACTTAATTCTCTTCAGAGGTTCTATTTTCCGAGCTTAACAATGTCGTAATGCCAGATTGTTGTGCTTTGGTTTGTAAAAACTGTGACCGTGGCTTTGAACTATGCCTCGAGACTCTATTTTTTGACAGTTAAAAAATCTCGGTACTACTCCAGGTTTTAGCTCAACTTTTCCACTGTTCATTGTTTTAATGTACATATAGTTTTCTATATCTTCCTCTACCTAAAACAAATGATTTGTGTTAAACGCTAGAGCTTATAAGTTATCACTAATTTCAAAAATATACAAATTTTGTTATTAAATATATTTAAACCGTTAGATGAAATAAAGAAATAGCAGAAAAAAGAAATTTTTTATTAATTTAAATTATTTCAGCTTCAACGAAATTTTTTTTAAAATCACGTTTAGGTTATTATTTATGAAATTATTAGAGAGCCGATCCTGGCATGAAAAATGATAGTTGTGCTTCAAATCGATCTGTGTATGATTCGAAAATTTCCTAGTAAAAACCCACAAATTAATTTGTAAAGTGAGTTCAATCCACGTGCAAGATCAAGTTCAAGTGCATAAGAAGTTAGGTAATACCTACTTTCTGATATTTATTAAACAATTATAACTGCAAGTAATTCCAAAGTGTATAAATAAAACATAACGATTCCCAGCACATTAATCAATGCAAAAAACGATAACACCAGATAAACAAGTTAAGTGATATACGAAAATAAAATAAATAAATTACTGGTTAGAATCAAATAAAATACAGGTCCGGATCTAGGACAATTCAGTTTCGCAGTGCTGGAAACTGAATATTATTTATCCCACAGAATCTCACAATACATAACATAGTGTGAGACAGAATTTCAAGTGTGAAATATAGACAGGAATACATACGTACATCATGGATAGCGATGACGTGTCGGATGATACTAGCAAGAAGCGTGGAAGAGAGATAGATGATGAAGTCTTCAGCAGAAATGAGAAAATAAAGAGGACACCAATTAAAACTAAGCCTAAAAACGAAGAAAAAATAGATCAAATATTAAGCATGATGCAAAATCTGACAGCTCAAGTAACACAAACTACAATCGAATTACAACAGCTAAGAAAAGAACAGCAAGAAAATGGGAAGGAATTTAGACAAATGAACGAAGAGATAAATAGGCTGTCCAAAATGTACCAAGATGCTACAAAAGAAAATCAAGAAATCAAAAAAGAACTACAATTCACTAAAAATAGAATTGAGCAGCTAGAAAAAGAAAACAAAGTTAACAATATTGTTATACAGGGACTACCCTTAGATACAAACGATCCAAATGCACTTAAAGAAGGGATTACAAGGTTTATAAAACAAAATTTAGAAACAGACGTTAGTATAGAATCTGCCCGTAAATTAGGATTTAAAACTTGCCTAGTTAAATTTGGAAATAGTGCCGAAAAATTAAAAGTAATGAAAAATAAATATAAGTTGAGAAATATGGAAGAAAATAAGATTTATATAAATAATGACAGAACAAAAGGAGAAATGGAAATTGAAAAAAAATAAGAGCCAAAGCAAAAGAAGAAAGGAACAATGGAAAATCAGTTAGAATTGGATATCAAAAACTAACGATTGAGGGTATTCAGTGGAAATGGAACAAAAACACAAATATGTTGGAGGAATCAACAACTCAGAACATCCAAAACAATGACTCAAAAAACTCTACGAATTAAATTGCAACGACTTCGACGGACCAACGAAAACGGTAAAGAAAACAAGTAATGAACCAAAAAAAGGAAATAACAAAAAATGTAGTGGTAAATTAAATAACCTTCAGTTGCTATTCTGGAACTGCCAAGGAATAAACACCTTAAATGGTGCTGAAACACAGGACATTGAACATTTGAATACTTTTCCTATCATTGGTACCTAGGCTGCCTTCATATTTAACGAAATACAACTTTTTCCATAGTCAAGCGATGAAAGACAAACAACGAGGAAGAGGAAGCGGAGGTATCTTACTCCTTATAGCAAAAGACTTTCCGGGTCTTGAAACTGTAAATATAGTGGATTTAAGTAATATGTGGATATTTGTAAGATTAAATTTATGTAATGTTTTTATTATTTTAGGTATTGTGTATCTCAAACCGGGGCTGGACGATTGCACTTGTATAGAAATGTTGGAAGAAACGACTAGAAATTTAACCTTTACATACCCTAATGATCAGTTTATCATATATGGCGATTTTAATGCAAGGAAAGGTCATCTCAATGGCTCTGGGGAAAGCAATCCCCTGAACTTTGATCTTCCCTTAGAAGGCCGCGAAACAATGGACAACGTGATTAATGTACGGGGTACACTACTTGTAGAAGCACTTGAAAATTTAGGTTTTTTCGTTCTAAACGGCAGGTATGATGATTACCAAGGTAAATACACTTACATTGGACACACGGGCTGTAGTGTGATTGACTTGGTTTGGGCTAATTTTAATAACAAAAATTCTATTTTAAACTTCTCTATTAGTGAAACACTCATTTCTGATCATTTGAGCTGCTTAGTAACCTTAGAGAATAATTTCTATCAAATCAACTCGACTACACACAGCTATAATAAACACCTGATTAGATGGGACCCTACAAAACTTCAGTCCTACAGAAATATTATAGACAACTATGACTTTGACCCAAACTTAAATACTGTAGAAAGTTTGGATAGACAAATACATGAGGCAATCAGACTGACAACAAGATTTCTAGACATGGAAAAAATACAAACATTCAACCCCAATAATAGCTCTAAAGCTAAACCTTGGTTTGATGAACAGTGTAGGAATTCTAAAAAATTATTAAACGTAGCAAAAAGAAACTTAGTAGCATAAAATTTTAGTAAAAACAATGTAATAACGTACAAGCAAACTAAAAAAGAATATATCCAAATTATTAAAAGTAAGAAACATGCATATGAAAAAAATATGAGATATAAATTAACAAATATAAGCAACCCCAATGAATTCTGGAAATATATTAATTCACACAAAACTAAAACAAAAATTGGCGGTGTTAACATGAATCAAATGATTACTTATTATAAAGATTTTTACAAATCCACACCAAATTCAACTTTTTGTGGCCTAGATGCTTTACACCCGTATCTTGATATAGCTTTCTCTACTTGTGAAATTTACAATGCTCTAAGCTTAGCTAAGAATAATAAAGCGCCAGGGGAAGACAATATAAGTAACGAGTTTTACAAAAACATGCCTTTAAACTGGATAATGCACTTAAAATTGCTTTTTAATACTATCCTACAAGATGAAGAAATCCCACCCACCTGGCCAAATATTAAAATGATTCATATTCATAAAAAAGGCCCAGTAGATGATCCTGACAATTACCGTAGTATTGCATTAATCAATCACATAACCAAACTGTTTACGCAGCTCATTAGCACTAGACTCAGAGATTATGCTGAAAAATATCAGCTACTACCTGAGTGTCAAACAGGGTTTCGGAAAACGCGATCCTGTGATGATAACATCTTTGTCCTTTACACAATTATAAATAATTATTTACGCCTCCCGTCTAGGAAACTATTTGCACTATTTGTAGATTTTAGGAAAGCATTCGACTCTGTGGACCATGGATTACTGTGGGAAAAGCTATTCGATATTGCAGTGAGCACTAAAATCATTAGGATACTAAGAAATATCTACAGTTCAGCCTCACTGTTCATCGAACAAGGTGGTCAAATCTCCGATAAAATTAAAATAACTAAAGGTGTCCTACAAGGAGATATCTTAAGCCCCTTGCTATTCTCTCTCTTTATCTCGGATTTGGAAATTTATTTCCAAAATCATGGTGCTAAAGGAGTAACTCTTGATAACAATGAAAATATCAATATGCTGCTGTACGCAGATGATATGGTCCTACTTGCAGAATCCCAAATAGAGCTGCAAAGAAACCTTAAGATTTTAGAAGCCTATTGTGAAACATTTAAACTGGAAGTAAACACAAGTAAAACTAAAATAGTGGTTTCCGCAGAAGTGCTAATATGGGACAACAGCCACAATTTGATTATAAAGATGTCACTATTGAGCTCTCGAATACCTATGAATATTTAGGAACAATTTTCACATTTAACGGAATATTTCTAAACAACCTAAAGCAACGAGAACAAAAAGCGAGACTCTCCCAAGGAGCAACACTGAGAAAAATAAATTCAGCTGGTATATCATCTCTTAATTCAATAAAGACCCTGTATAACAATGTTGTACTACCCACCTTTACATATGCAAGCAGTATTTGGGCGTTAAGATACTTGGAACAAACTGAAAAAATTCAGAGTAGTTTTTGGAAAAATCTTTTATTTCTGCAAACGCGAACAGCAGCCTATATCATCAGAAGTGAGGTAGGTATCTGTAAAATAAGCTACTTTATAATAAAGCAGGCGTTAGAGCTACTGCTCAGGTTAAAGGATCACAACCCTAGAAGATACACTCATAGAGCACTTCTCCGTTTGATCCACTTAAAAGATCACTCTAACCTATGTCAAAAATATAACTGGATCGACCAATTATACCGCGGTATAGCGGCGTACTGTGATTATGATCTAGATATAAATAGTTTTAACACAAACCATATCAATAAACTTTTATCACAATACCTACAGAAAATTTTTTATGAGGATTCAAATAAAATACTTCTCAGTACACATCATACATCGTATAAATACCTTTTACAAGATCGAAATGAATCAAGCAATTATCTACAGGGGGATTCTCCATTACATATTAAAAGGCTCGTCGCACAACTCCGAACCGCTAACTCCGAAGTACTGTATATATATTTAAATAATATGTCTCACAAAATAAATACAACCCTAATCTGTTCAATCTGTAATAAACTATTACCAGAAACGCTTGAGCATATAATTTTAGTGTGTCCAATGTATCAGAGCATAAGAGCTCACTTTATTAAACCCCGGGGCCATTCAGATGACTTAGACTCACTACTTACCTCAACAGACAGAAAGCAACTGAAGGAATTATATCGATTTATGAACGAGGCAATGAAAATCAGATCATTCATAATCAATGAATAATGAGCCAAAAATGATTTGTATACGTATGTGTTGTACATATATATGACTACGTGGGTATGTTTATACAAAATTACAGAGCAATCGTTCAGTACCTATATGCTCAAACTCAGCGTTGCTTATTGTAGAATATCTTATGTAGTACCAGATGGCTCTCTTGTTCATGTATTATATGTATACAAAGGAACAATAAAATTTATTATTATTATTATTATTATTATTATGAAATTATTATTATTCTTTTAGCTAATCACGAGCTTTCGTAAAATAAGGATTTTGGTAGATTATTCGTATTTTACATACCTATTTACGCGAGAGTAAGTCTTTTGAGATTATGTTTCGGGAAATATTTTCAATATTTTTATAATGATGTTACTGTATAAAGATACCATAACTTACTTTAAAATGATCTCCACAGCAATACACATGCGATTTGTTATATACAAAAACTTCACGACGCATTGCTGTCTGCCAAACTTTTCTTATTCTAATGTCAGAGGGCACATTAATAAACCATTTTTCCGGTGCATTCTTGGATGTGTTGGGGCAGCCGGGAACCAAACGTTATTTATTTACCACTTTTTTCTCACTCATTATACAATAAAATAACAAAACCGTACAGTCAACAGTTAGCGTTTTGTTTCTTACACAACACGATAAGTACTTACAATATACACAGTACACTGACACAGTTCTCGACTCACGGCGTTTCAAACGTTGGGTATAGCATATGCAATGTGACATCACAGGTAATCACGCCCCGTTTTCGTTCAATTCAATTAATTAATTTGGGGGCTTAAACGTTCGCGGAAAAATGTTGGGAATCTGTTTAAAATGGGTTTTTATTTCGATTATTAAATTAAAAAAATTTCTTGAACAAGCCCATTCCCCCACGCTTCCAACAGAAGTCAAAGTTGCCTTTTACTGTCTAAAGATTCGACCTTTCATCCCATCTCCATTAAGATGCTTTAGATACCAACTTTTTGGCCACACTGCTGTAAGATGCACAAACGACCAAATCTGTGTATGTGGAACCCCATGCTCACAGCCAATCAAATGTGTCAATTGCGAAGGTCCCCATTCTGCTAGATCAAAAGATTGTCCAGTCTACACACAGGAGATTGCAATTCACGAAATTTAAGTCAAAGATAATATTCCCTATAGTGAAGCAAGAAGAAAAGTCATTGCACATACCTCAAAACCAAATACGTTTTATGCCCAAGCTGCCACGTCTCCTTCAGACCCCACCTCACATAATATCGTCAAAGAACTTTTCCCACTCTTGATCGATGCCCTCAAAAATAACTTTTTCCCATCCCTATCCACATCGTCTATTATTAAACGACCCCCTCTTCCACTATCAGGAACAACATCAGAATACCCTTTCAGCCGTCCCGTGTCCCAGGTATCTAAGCGCGACAGATCTGATAGTTCAGACTTGGACTCGATAACGAGTCTGAACAGCAGGATAAACCTAGAAAGAAGACAAAAAAAGGTTGGCTGAAAGGCAAACCTAGAAAAGAAATTCCCATTCCTGACCCTCCTAATTCCCAGAGACACAGATCACATATCTGAATTAAAACAGACCATCAGATAATAAATCATCTTATACTTCTACAAGTATATAGATATGTATTTATACAATGATATTATACATGTATATACATTTCTATTCAATTTACATATTTATCAATTTTATTCACATAATATTACATTTTATCAACTTATTTAACCTATTAAAATTCACACCCAACAATTATAATTCATTTCTACAATGGAACTGTAACGGTCTCATCTACAAGCTCAGTGAAATACAATTAATAAAAAACCAAATCTCCCCCCTCGTATTAGCTCTTCAAGAATCCCATCTGAAACCCAATGCCCCTTTCCACCTTAGAGGTTACCAGTGCTTCCGCAAAGATGTTCAGCCCATCCATAGAACCAGAGGAGGCGTTGCCACCTTCGTCCGTGAAAATATACCTGCAAAAAAGTAAGAGAAGCCACAGATCTTCAAGTGATTGCAGTCCAGATTCAGCTTCCATTCAAAGTTACTATTTGTAACCTGTACTTACCTCACGGAAATTGGCTCCCCCATGATATCATCGATCAACTTCCCCGCCCATTTTTGATCCTGCGAAATTTCAACGCCCACTCAACTTCTTGGGGAGGTCGCATAATGGACATTAGGGGCCGACGAGTAGAATCTGTGATAGATGAGAACAACTTGATACTTTTGAACTCCGGTAAAGCTACTCACTTTGAAACACGATCTGGCGAAACTTCTGCGATATATCTCAGTTTATGCTCTCCTCACCTTGCTCCAAGATTAACATGGGATACTTTGAACGATCTCCATTCAAGCAACCATTTCCCAATCATCATTCACGCGAATAGTCTCGTGAGAACATACTCGATGAAAGAGAGATGACTACCGAAGAACGCTAAATGGGAAAAATATTCCAAATTAATAAATATCCCCAACCTCCCAGATGATAATGAAATTACTGTAGATATTCTCACCAACGCTGTGATAATTGCTGCCAAAGCTAGCATTCCCATGTTAAAGCCAACCAAATCTTATCGACCAGTTCCTTGGTGGAACGACGACATCGGAGAGGCTATATCGAAAAAAGCGTACAATAAATTCAACAAACAACCAACTCTTGACAACCTGATTATTTTCAAAAAGCTAGAGCCTTTGCAAGAAGGCTAGTCACCCAATCAAAAAAGGCCTCGTGGGAAGAATACATATCGTCAATAACACCTGAGATCGGACTTGGAGATATTTGGAGAAAGATCAGAATAATCGCCGGCAAAAACACTTTCGATACTCCAGAAGCTATCACATGCGATGATAGAATGATAACAGACCCAGTTGAGATCTGCGAATCATTCGCCGATGATTTCGTTCAGATAAGTAAATCAAGCAATTATGACCCCCAATTTCTGAATACGAAAACACATGAGGAAAATAGTGGTCTTAATTTCAATACCCAACTCAGTTTCAACTACAATTGCAATATAACAATAGACGAGCTAGAATTTGCCCTCTAAAACAGCTCGGAAGCTGCGGCAGGCCATGACAATATATTATATTGCATGCTCCAAAACTTACCTGTGCAAGAGAAACATAAACTCTTAAAGTTGTTCAACGCTATATAGGAATCAGGAATATATCCGAAACAATGGAAACTTGCCACAGTCATTCCAGCGTTAAAACAAGGAAAATCGTCTTTAGATCCAAACAACTTAAGCCCGATTTCACTAACAAGCTTCATGGGAAAGGTTTTCGAGAAGATCGTTAATAATAGACTCACCTGGTGGATGGGCTCTAACTTCCTTTTATCAGAATCGCAAGTCGGATGTCGGAACAAACACTCTATAACTGACGCTCTAGTTTACCTAAAGAATGAAATTCAAACCGCTTTTCTTTATAGAGAACATTTGGTATTAGTTAGTTTTGACATTCAGAAAGCCTATGACAGAACATGGCGATATTCTATCATGAAACAACTACACCTCTGGGGTCTGAGAGGTAAAATGCCGAATCTTTTACAAAGTTTTTTAGATGATCGGTCTTTCCTTGGCCGTTTAGGATACATAGAGTCACCCAGTAAAATACTCGAAAATTGAATATCACAAGGCTCTGTTCTCAGCGTATCTCTTTTTGCAATTGCCATACATTTCCTTCTTGATCGGAAAGAAACCCAGTTGAGAAAATCCTGTATGTAGATGACCTGATTGTCCTCTCCAGACACAAATCTATGGATGTGATAAACGAAAATATTAATAATGAAATCGACTCTTTGGCCCAGTCATCGAAACAACGGGGTCTTCTATTCTCAAGGGAAAAAACCAATTATGTTCACTTCTGTAGGCTAAGATTAGAATATCCAGAACCTGAACTTAACATATATAGTCAATAAATCAACGCCAAAGACTGTATCAAATTCCTGGGCGTTGTGTTTGATAAAAAACTCCACTGGAAAGAACATATCAATCAGTGGCAAAATGCCAGAGAGCCTTGAACATTATCCGATGTATGGCAAATATACGATGGGGGGCAGACAGGGAGATCCTGTTGAACCTCTACAGGTCACTCATACAGAGTCGACTAGACTACGAGTCGATCGCATACAATTCCTGTACACCTTCGAGACTAAATCAATTAAACAGTCTTCAACTATCAGCTCTCAGACTAAGTAGAGGGGCTTTCCGAACTAGCCCTCTACTGCAGTTCTATGCGATACTTCCATCCTACCCCTAGATCTGAGAAGAGATTTCCAAACTATCACCTACGCATCCCAAATTATACCCCATCCAACCCATATTAACCATGTTATTTTTTTAGTCGATAATGAATTCTCCGACAGACCTACAGTAACCAGACCAGCAAGAATTCGCTTCCATGAAGCCTGCGAGAAATACTCAATTGATAAATACACAATAATGAGCGAAAACATTCCTGCAGCTCCTCCTTGGCAACTCTCCAATCCACAGATAAACCTCAGCCTATCCATGTGGAAAAGGGATGAGACATCAGCCTCATCTTTTAGAGTTCTGTTCAAATCCGAATTAGACCTTTACCAAAACAGCCTTACTGATGGATGGATCAAAAACCAGAAACGGAGTAGGTGCAGCAATGGTAATAGAGGAAAATGAATATTGTTGGACCTTGAACCCTTACTGCTCAATTTTCACCGCGTAACTGTATGCTATATGGCAAGCTCTTCTATTCTTCTCCTTTTCCTACTCAAAATCCCGTGTTATTTGTTCAGACTCCTTGAGTCTTGGAGCTAGTTTCCCACTTGTCGTCAGTAGGAAAGAAATGTACTCTCTTATGGACCCCCAGTCACTGTAACATTCGCGGCAATGAGAAGGCAGATATATCAGGACATTCTTACAGCTAATAAAGAAATAATTAACAAATCATGGCAAGATCGATAGTCGGAGCAAAACACCCAGTTGAATCCCGTAAAACCGGAAATAAATAAATGGACTTATCCAATATCCTTGAATAGAAGAGAACAATTTATCACTTGCCGCCTGAGAATCGGACCCAAGTGCGATCATTGCAATACCAGACTAATTATTATTCATATCTTCTCATGTCCAACTTATTCTCAGCTGAGATACAATATCGGAATAGAACACGCAATAACTAATATATTCAGTTGTCACATGTCTATCGACCTGTTTCGATTTCATATAACAAATTCCGTTTAATTCCCGCTTGCCGTCTCATTAGCCACTCCCAACCACAGAATTAGGCTGAATCCATGATACTATAACTGAGAAGATAAACCCACGCGCATGGATAATTCCATCTCTCTCGCACGCCTGACGTCACTTGGTGACAAATTTCGCGGGAACAGCCAGTTTTATAATAGCGTTTTACGGTTTTAGTGTGCGTTTTATTTGATATTTGGTTTGTTTACAGATAAATGTGAGTAAACCTTAATAAATTATAATTAGAAACATTGAATTAAACATTTCTTATCATGGTGTACTGTGCAGTGGTCGGTTGTTCAAGCAACAACAACAAAAAAAGCAAGGTCTCTGCGGGCTGCCGTTTTTTTACATTTCCAAGAGACAAACACGTTTGCGAACAATGGATTTTAAAGTGTTATCAGCAACACAAATTTAATGTGAAAACAGCAAGAATATGTTCAAATCATTTCTTAGAAAGTGATTACTGTTTAAAGGAAAAACTGTTGGAATTACCTCAAAATAAATGGAAGTTGAAAAGTGATGCCGTACCATCTCTTCATCTAATAAAATCACCAACTGTGCAAATAGCCCTTCAGCAAAAACGTACTATGAGAATAAGGAAAAGGCAGAATAGGCAGTTAATCAAAGATTTGTAAGTAAATCCGTTTTACTTACACATCACGAAGTAAAAATTTAAAATTGTTAAAAAAAATGGGTAGTTCTTAATGTAAGTGTATGCTTTTTATAATTGTTAAAAAACATTATGTCTATTTTTATAAGGGAAGGGGATAACATTTGATATAGTTCGTTTGTTACTTTTTTTAATAAGTTTGACATTTCCAGTAACAGTGATGTAAAAGTATTGATTCAATTTGCAGCAGTACATTTTCTAAGTATACATATATTTATAAGATTAGGTGTTAAAAAATGTTTTTCTCATAACACTTGTTTATTGTTTATTTATTGTTATTAATAAATTTTAATTAATTGTAGCCAGCAAGAACATGGAATATCTAGTATCAAGGCAAAACTTGACATATATAATAATGAAACACGAGGTGAAAATGAAGAAGATGAAGAAAACTTCCCACTGAAAACTAGAACCGTTTCTACTCAGACAACATGGTACGTATAATTATTAAAAGTTAAATATATTTACAAAACATTTTTTTTAGTGAAATTGACTTTGAGGAACAAGTCAAAATTCTTCAAACTGAAAATACGCATTTAATGAAATTTCTTCACAAAGAAAGGGAAGAAAAGAAAACAATTGAACAACTTTTTACAGAAGGCCAACTACGTAAATTAAAAACGGCCAAGCAAGTTCAGTGGACTATTGGAGATGTTGCTTCGGCAATTTCGTTATATGCAGGAGGTCCAAGGTCCTACCGTTTACTAAGGAAAAGAGGCTACCCCCTTCCTTCGGTGTCCACTTTAAGAAGATGGGCAAGCAGAATAAATATTAAACCAGGTATCCCAATTTGATCCACATTTAAGTCTAATGTAAATGGTTGAATCCATATTTTTTTAAATTTACTTATTTACATTACATACACACACAAAATTAAGTTTAGAGAAATGTTAACAAACTTAGTTTTCAGGTATATTAAATATAGTACTGACACTGATGAAAAATACGCCTCTATCAAGAGTGGAAAAATCATGTGTCCTACTCTTCGATGAAATGAAAATTCAAACTTCATATGATTACGATAAGAAGAATGACACAACCTTAGGGCCCAGCAAATATGTGCAAGTTGTCATGGCTCGTGGAATTTGTGGAAATTGGAAGCAGCCAATATTTTATGATTACGATCGAAAACTCACAAAAAATCTTTTATTTAAAATCATAACAGAATTAGAAAATATCAGCTACCCGGTTTATGCTATTAATAGTGATTTAGGAGGCAGCAATAGGGGTTTGTGGAATTCTTTGTCTATTACGGAAGAAACAACATGGTTTACAAATCCAGTAAGCAAAAAAAGAGTACATGTATTTGCAGATACACCACATATGATTAAACTCTTGAGAAATCATTTTCTCGATACCGGATTTTTAATAAATGAAAAACTTATAACATCCAAACCAATTGTTGATTTACTTCAACATACACAAAATTTGGATTTAAATATTACACATAAAATTAATGCTGATTTTTTAAAAGTAAAGGGTGCCCAGCGACAAAAAGTTAAATTTGCCACCAAGTTGTTTTCACACACAGTATCGAAAGCAATTTCAAGGCTGGGGTTATTGGGTATTCTTAAAACTGAAAACAATTGGCTTGAATGTTCAGAGTTATTAAAAGTCACAAACGACTGGTTTGATGTTTTTAATTCTAAAATTCCACAAAGTTGTTCGAGAGACCGTGTGAAAGCGTATGGTTTAGCTTTACCTGAGCAAAATGAAATTTTGGATAAAATGGAAAAAACCATATACAATCTTAAAAAAGTTGGTCCTAACACTTTGTTACCATTTCAGCGCGGTATAATTATTAGTATAAGGTCTTTGAAACAACTTATTATTGATATGAAAGGGGATTTTAACATTAAATATTTATTAACATATAATTTAAATCAGGATCCTCTGGAAGGACTTTTTTCTATTATACGGGCAATTGGAGGTTTATATGATCATCCGACAGCTTTACAATTTAAATATAGATTAAGAAATTATCTTATGGGGCGAAATGATGAAATCATTTCAGAATCGGCAAACATCGCTAAAATGGAGGATGCTCCAAATATTGCTATTGCAACCATAAGTGGTGTTTCTAACCTTGATACATACGAAAACGATGTCGATAATTCTGAAATTTTTACTGGACAAATGTTTGGGGCCTTAAACTTACCTAACGATTTTGAACATGCTGGTCGAAAAGATTCTGCTGATGTTGAGGAAAAAGATATCAATGTGCATGTTCGAGAGCTTGAGTGGGATGGTTTAGAAAATTTGGCTGGGTTTATTGCATTTAAGTTACAGAACAAATAAAAACTTGGTTATATTCCAAACAGCAATGAAACGTCATTTTCCTGGGTAAACCATCTTTCCGAAGGCGGTCTACTAAAACCAAACTCAGATTTTCTAATTAAATGTAATGAACTCGACCATATTTTTGAAAAATTTAATGGGGAGTCCTTAAAATTGACCAAAAATTATTTAAAAACTCTAATGGATTTAGCCGAATCTCTTAATTTAAGTACAGAGGCCAAGCATCTTTTCTTTAGATGCAAAATGTATTTCAAAATTCGAATGTTAAATAGAGATATTAAAGAAAAATCCAAAGTAAAGAAGAGAAAAATGACAAAAATTGTAAAATAAGTTAATAAAACTTGGGTTTATTGTGTAAATTTGTAAATTGTGTGAATAATATGTATCCACTGAATAAATTAAACAAAATTGTTTATAATTACAAATTTTTTTAACACCCCCAATCAAAAAAATTGTTATCTAGTTATTACTTTGTGCATAAAAATAATTATAACAATTTTTTTAACAAAAATCCGAAAACCACACACTACTCTGTAAAAATTTTAATCTCCAATCCAAGTGTGCTTCATCTGGGAATATTTTATCTATAGTTTACCAGAAAAGTTTATTCTTGATAAAGGTTGGTGCATGATGCAAAGCTTATTTTAAAAATATTAAATCTGGTCCATTTTATACAGGGTGTTCGAAAGATAAGAAAAAGTTGGTTCAGAAAACCAAAAATGTAGGATTAACAAATAATTTGCTACAGCAAAAATGAAGTTCCTAGTTAGCCGAAAACAAAAATATGTCCTATAACATTTTTTCGGAAAATTTTCCGTTTCAGAGAAAATTAAGTGGAAATGTCTTCAGTAAACTTTCGAAAAAGTATTATTTGTTTTTGTTTCACTAGGAACTTCATTTTTGTTGTAGTAAGTTTTTTATATTCCTTCGTAGATTTTTGATTTTCGAACACTCTGTATAACACGGAATGGATTTAATATCTTCAAAATAGGTTTGGCATTCGTCTTAGTAGCGAGGTACCTACTTTATTTAAAGGCTTTTTAACCTAGTATGAATCCTAAATACTACATTAAATTATTAAGTAAATATCTTATATACTATTATGATAATAAGACAAAATTTAACATATCAAAATTATAAGACGCAGTAAGAAAATATACTAAAAATTAATAAAAACCGCATTAAAATAATGCTTCTTCAACCGACAAACAGAATTGTTGTCTCTGAGTGACGTCATGCGCAACGCCGTACGAAATTGAATCGACAAGTGGGTTTATCTTCTCAGTTATAGTATCATGGGCTGAATCCACATGCATCCGTGATCACGGACGTACGTATGCGTTTCACGGATAGCTGGAAATATGATCATCCACATGTGTCAATCCGTTTACGTCTTTACGCGTTCCTTTATGGTACCTAACCTCAAAATATTTTAATGTTTTTGTCATATAGTCTCCCCGATCTTATTAAATTATGAGTGTTGATCGTTTAAGGAATTGGACATTGTTGATTTCATGTTTAAAAAGACAATTAGTGAATGCTCCTCCATGGGCACAAAACGATTTAAAGAAAAAAATTTAAATAGCATACCTAATGTATTTGCAAAATAAAAGGCGTATCACACAAAACCCACACAAAAGGGCAATGTGGACAAGACAAATTTTTATCGATGAGAAAAGAGTAAAATATGGCTGTGGGAATACTCTTATTCAAGAACTGGAGGAGAGCGATCCTATTAAGTATTTTAATTATTTTAGGATGAGCCACACTTTATTTAATGAGTTACATTATAACCTTAAAAACCAAATTTCAAAGCTACATGTAATTAGAGCTCCCATTCCATCAGATATAAGATTGGCACTAACTTTGCGGTATCTAGCATGGTTTCGCTATCATATGCATTTCGAATCTCTCCATAAGCTATTTGTGTATGTAAAGCCATCTGGGAACACTTGTCACCAATTCAACTAAAAATTCCTGATGTTGAAAGATGGAAATGGATTGCCCAGGACTTTGAAAAACTTTGGAATTACCCCCATTGCATTGGAACAGTGGATGGAAAACATGTGGTTATACAGGTAAAGTGGGATTTTTTTTATAACGTTAACATTAAAACTTTTGTTGTCCATTTATGATGTACACTAGCTTTCAAATTAAATTTCCAATTTTTGTATGCACTTTAAGTAAAACCTACCTACTGTATTTATTTTTTCAGGCACCATCAAACAGTGGATCCCACAATTATAATTACAAGAATTCACATAGTATGATACTGATGGCAGTTGCAGATACCAACATGAGGTTCTTGTTGATATTGGAGCACCCGGAAGACAAAGCGATAGTGGTGTGTTTCAAAGTAGCACTATCGGCATAGCACTAGAAAACAAACTATTTGATTTTCCTGAGGCCTGCTCTATTGACAGTTTTGCAGATAGCTTGCCCTACGTGTTAGTTGGGGACGAAGCTTTTGCATTAAAAGAATATATGATGCGACCCTATCCAAGGAGTGGAAACTTAAGTTTACGAAAAAAGGTTTTTAATTACAGATTGAGTAGAGCAAGGCGCACTGTGGAATGTTCATTTGGTATTTTAAGGGGCAGGTGGGGGGTTTTTGGAAAACCAATAATTGCATCACAAAATACCACACAAAAAATAGTTCAGGTACCAGTATGCCTTCACAACTTTATTATGGAAAAGGAACTATCTATGTTAAGTAATGATCGACATTATTAACGTTTAGATAACTTGAATGAAACTAGCGAAGGGCTTGCAGATATAGGAAGAACAGGAAGCAATGCTTTTAGCAGGAATGCAAGTAGAATAAGAGAAAAGTTTGCTGATTTTTTTGAAGGAGTTGTAGCAGTAGAATGGCAATGGGAAAAAGCAACTAATAATGATTTTTAAATAAATGTTTCTTATGTGGGTTATTTCAATAAATAAGTTACTTATTACAAAACCTTATCATTTAATGATTGTTTTTTTTACACCCTGTTTTATCCACAGCTTTATGAACCCGAATAAAGGTAGACTCATCATTAAATTACAGAAACGAAAAGTATTTTTTTAACTTAACAGAAGAGATATACTTTTTAAACTTATCATTGTTCAATGATTTCCTCCTCATCTGCCAACATTTGCAAAAACTTGATTTCTATTTGTGATTGGTTTCGTGTGGGAGGCGCCTTAACCCCTCTCATAGTAACATAAGAAATCCATCAACTCTATCTGGTTTCTCTGTTGTGTCCTCGTGTAACGATGTTAAAATCTGTTTTTCGATTTCTATTTCCGTTTCATTGGTTGCTGCGTTTACTAAAAATAATAAGTAATTAAACAAACTGTCGATAATTTTGGATATTTTTTAAACATACATTTTCTTTTACGTCCCGAATCTGGTGTTGACGGATTTGATAAAGGTGTGCCTTCAAGAGTGAGGTCAATATCGGATACAGTGCTAAAATATGTAGTGAAAATTGTAAAAGGTAGAATAATTTTAAGTCTAGAAATACATTACTAACCTGGTATTATCCATTGTGCTGTTCAAGAATTTCATTAGCTCATAAAATTTGAAAGATGGTTTTGGTGGGACATCCTCTAATCCGGAACCACTGGGTACATATAGTTTGCCTTTTTAAAGAGACCTCATGAAATTGTCCCTTAATTGACGCCATCTTCTTTTATTATTTCAACTGAAAATGATCCTAAAAGAAGTGTAATTTTTCTATATATTTGTCAATAATTTTCATTCAAGAAAAAAAAAATATTTATTAATAACATACCTTCCAATTCTTGAGCAGTACTCTGCCACATCTTTTTAATTTTGGCCGGTGACCTTTGAGCCACAGGAAATCTGTGATCCCGAAGAGCTCGTTTGCTTTGCACCATTAAAATTAATATTTCATCATCCAAACTTGTTTCTGTTGGTTTTGCTGCTGGCTGAGTATTACTCGGATCCGCAACTGTAAAGTAAAGAATTCATGGAGTAAAAAATTGTTAATAATGTTCTACTTTACCATTAAATTTCCCTGAACCCTCACAAATTATGTATTTACAACTAAGTAGGTATTTACTACGTAACAATTAAAAAATAAACCACCTAATTCCAACATACGCGGCGCAGCTAGCACAAGAGCAAAGCTCTTATCTCTTGGCAGATTTTCCAGTTTTCCACGGAAACATATGTAGTCCATGTAGTCCTCACAAAAAGAGTTTATAAAAAATTTGCAATACGCACATTGGAACAACTCTTTTTGGCTCGACATATTTTTAACCAAGGTAAAAAATTATTTATTAAGGAGTCGACGAATCGCCACAAAAACGTAAACAAAATAATAACCTAACCTCAATCACGCATGAAAAGTTAAAATTAACCATCCGTTGTGACCTTGAAATGTACGTTGTTTTGTTTCCTAAAATTTCATTGGTTGATATTGATCACGTGGTATACAACGGATACGTATCACGGATGCATGTGGATCCAGCCTTAAAACTGAACGTTGAGACAATTGATACTTCTCAATTTCTCCCTGTTTGCTACAAGCTAAAAATCATCCCTTTCCGATACCGACGTTGAAGAGAAAACACGTACTCACTTTTTCTCTTGTTCTACTGAAATTTTTCTTAATTTGCTGTGGTAAGTTTAAAGTTATATTTTATAATCACTCATCTTCATTCAATATAATCGCTGAGATAATTTTTATTGTATTTCTTTCATTTATTTTCTTCCACAGAATCAGAGATAAATTACAGTCGCACGTGGTCACGAAATCTTTCTTTTCTACTAGCATATTAATTTTAAACTAAATACTCTAATACAAAAAAATATTTACTTTTGTGCAAACATTTGCCAGCCTCTTATGTTGCAAAATGTTTTTTTTTCAATATAAATAACATTTTAACCTAGAACATATTCCTTCGTAGGAATGAGAACGCCAGTGTCTGCTTCAAATTTTTATATATTCAGACATTCTCTTAAGCACGTTATTTTCTAGATAACAGTTTTTTTGTTCTAATAAATTTTCCAGAACAATATGTTCACAATTTAGTGAAATTGTTTTTTCTACTGTTTTAATACGGGACATATATGCTGGGAAGCTTTCAGTGAATTTAATTTTTTAAAATTCAAATAACTGCCTTCCTTTTAAACCTGAAAAGCTGAACCAGCATAATGTGCCCCGTTACATTCAAGTTCCTACATATCCCTGATTCTTCTGTACTCTTAGGTAAGCACAGCAGCTACGTGAGAACTACGTAACAACTACGTGATGGCTAAGTGACTGCTAAGAGACACCTTTACCGTTGAAGACAGCTACCATTTATCTAAGACACCTTTACCGTTGAAGACAGCTTCCATTTATGTAAGACACCTTTACCGTTGAAGACAGCTTCCATTTATGTAAGACACCTTTTCCGTTGAAGACAGCTTCCATCAATCTACGACACCTTTACCGTTGAAGACAGCTTCCACTGGTCCGAGACATCTTCACCATAGAAAACACCGCTTCCATTCCTTCAGAACATCTAAAACACCAGAGTACCGTCAGTTAAGTACCTCCTGTATTTTTCCGTTCCATTTTAAGGCAGAATTAAATTAAATTTTATACATATTCTCTTTTATTTCTAATCCACCCGGCTGTGAGAGCCACAGGGTATCGTGTCCGGGTTTGATTAAGTTTGTGCACATTTTATTTCCACATTTTTAATATTAATTTTTAATTCAGAGTAAATTCTTTCCCAAGGTGTTTCTACCTTTATCACCTAGTTTTGTTTGTATTATTTCGTAACGTTTTAAAAGGTAGTGGCGCCCTGAAGTCTCACAGTCTGATCATCCTCTGTTATACAAAGTGTGTCTTTAACTTGGAGTCGAACCACCCTTGAAAAGTCTCATGCCGGGATTGTGTTCGAGTGAACGATAAATGGTTACACAGTAATGAAGAAAATATCAAAAAAGCTCTTTCATACCTGGGCCTCTTGAATATCTATAACAATATTTAAATGTATATCGGCAGCTAAATGATCCTCGCAATCGAAAGCTGCTAAAGCACAACCTAAAAAAAATAATAATAACCAGTCTCAGGGGTTTCTAGTCCCCCACCGGGCGCGTCCCCAGGTGGCGGATAGGGGAATGCTAGGCAGATATACCGGATAGGTGGGAAATAAAATACCACCCGCGGACCAAAACTAGAAGCAAACCCAGAAGCGTCTGACCCATAATGGGCTGCTACCTGTTCAGCGTCTATTCCACATTGGACGGCCGTTCATAACCTTGCCAAAGGGATAAAAGACCATCACTACCACAACTAAGATTCTTAAAACAAACAACTTACATAATAAAGAAACTAAACCAAGAGCTCGGAAGACATGCAGAAACCATAAGCACATTAGAAGACCTACACGCTCTTATCTGCGCTGGTGCCGTTACTGTTCTCACTCAAAACGAGCAAAAATAGAACCACCCACACAACATACAAAAAAACAAAACCTAAATGGCAGATTAGACTGGAAAATAACATTAAAATCACAAGAAGCAAAATCGCACGACTGATTCAATACAACAACGGCAATAGATCAAAAAACCTTCTGAACCACATCCACAAGATCATTGAAAATAACCAAGAACCACCAATTGAGTTCCTAGACACACTAAAACAAAAGTTGGCAGTATACACCAAACGATTGAGAAGATACAAAGAAGCAAACGACAGAAGAACGTAGAACACTCAGTTCAACAGAAGCGAAAAAGCGTTTTACCAAAGCCTTGAGAAGAACGAAGTGATAAAAATAAATCCTCCCAGCACACAGGAAATAGAAAGATTCTGGAAGGAAGTATGGTCAATACCGAAACTTCACAACGAGAATGCCACATGGATAAAATCAGAACAAGATAGAAACAAAAATATACCACAACAGGTAGACCACACCATCACTACTGAAGAACTCATAAATATCATCAATAGGACACATAACTGGAGAGCCCCTGGAGCAGACCACATACACAGCTTCTGGTACAAAACATTCACAACACTGCATAAACCACTCACAATACTAATGGAACCCAATGTTTCTAACAAAAGATAAAACATACATCAAACCCAAGAAACACAAAATCCCGCTAACTATCGTCCTATCACGTGTTTATCTACACTATATAAAATTATTACAGCCATCATAACATCAAAAATAGAAAAACATCTTACACAGCACAATATAATTACAGAGGAACAAAAGGGTTGTCGTAGGAAAAGCCAAGGATGCAAAGAACAAATACCTATAGATAGCATTGTCATGAAACAAACAGAAAAATAACAAAGAAACTTGATTACTTGCTACATAGACTATAAAAAACATTCGACTCTATACCCCACACATGGCTGATAGAAACACTAAAAATTTATAAAATAGACAAGCATATAGTCCAATTCCTACTTACCATCATGAAAACATGGAGAACAATAATACATTTAAGATATCAATAAACACAGGAATCTTCCAAGAAGACTCCCTGAGTACCCTCTGGTTCTGCTTGTGCCTTGATACACTTTCAAAAAATTTAAACAGTACATCGTATGGATTCATAATCAAACATCAACAAAATACAGAACACACAATAAACCACTTACTCTATATGGATGATATCAAAATATTCGCCGCCAACAGAACACAAAAATAATAGAGGAATTCACAAAGGATACTGGGATGGAATTTGGAATCAACAAATGCAAAATGTTACACATCGAAAGAGGGAAATTCAGAATAGAAGAAAACACCGAAGCACTCAATTACGAATCCCTCGAGAACATGGAATCTGGAGACACATACAAATACCTGGGGTTTGATCAAAATACAACAATCAACCACACAAGCAAAAAAAACATTTAAAACAGCGGTATAAACACAGAATGAAACTGATACTAAAAACGCAACTTAATTCCCGTAACACATTCAAAGCAATAAACACCTTCGCCATACCAATCCTTACATACTCATTTGGAGTGATAAAATGGTCGAACACAGATCTAGATGAACCCAACAGGCTTACAAGAACTATGCTCACTGAACACCGGTATATGCACCCAAACTCGTGCATCGAAAGAACAAGCATAGGACGATCAGATGGGGGAAGAGGTTTAATTGACATAAAAACCTTACATCATACACCATTAAAAAACTGCGACACTTCTTCCATAACAAACCCACCATATTACATCAAGCAATAGTTACAGCAGACAAACAATACACTCCACTTAATCTCAGTCAAGAAAACATATCATACAACTTACAAATACCAACCACACAAGAAAAAATGGAGACATGGAAACAGAAAACTATACATGGCAAACAATAAACTGCATGCAGCAACCAACCATAGATAAACAACTATGGTATAAATGGCTGCAGGCTGAAGAACTCTTCCTTTAAACTGATGGATTTATAACGGCAATACAAGATGGAGAAATAGCAACAAGAAATTACAGAAAATACATCATTGTTGAAAACATAGAATCAGACTGGTGTAGAAGGTGCCACCAAAGTGAAGAAACAATAGAACACATAACAGAAAGATGCAGAATATTGGTTGGCACATGGGAACATAAGAAAATTCTATAAACAAGTTAGCACGCATAAAAAAGGATTTCGCCCAAGAACCACTACAATGAAGGTGAACTTATGACTAGTAAACAAGAGATCCTCGACACCTGGAGAGAATACTTTAACAAATTACTTAATATAGAAGACCCGACATACCAAGAAGAGGATAAGCGACATATGGCTGAAGTTTGGGTTGATCCACCATCCATTGAAGAAACAACTCAAGCAATAAAACAACTAAAAAATAATAAAGCAGCAGGAAGAGATGGCATTCCCGCGGAATGCCAAAAGGAAGGTGGACATAGAATAGTGGAGACTATACATCAGCTAATACAAAAAATATGGGAACAGGAATCGATGCCAGACGAATGGAAGGAAGGAGTTATTATACCAATACATAAGAAGGGAAATAGATTGGCATGCAACAACTACCGAGGTATCACACTCCTTAACACATCATATAAAGTGTTGTCTAATATAATTAAAAAGCGAATAACACCGTACTCAGAAGAAATAGTTGGAGAATACCAAAGTGGATTCAGAAGGAAACGGTCAACAACAGACCAACTTTTTACGTTAAGACAACTGTTAGAAAAATGCTGGGAATTTAATAGAGACCTACACAATTTATTCGTAGACTTTAAACAAGCGTATGATAGCATCATCAGAGCAAGCTTATGGACAGCACTAGAAGAACTTGGAATACCCGGCAAACTTATAAGAATGATAAAAGTATGTGTTGAAGGATCATACAGTTCAATTAAAATAGTAGGTCACTACAGCGAAACCTTTGAAATAACAACTGGACTTAAACAAGGGGATGCACTGTCGCCGGCTCTATTTAACATAGCCTTGGAGAAGGTAGTAAGACGAACCGAACTAACTACGAACATATTCGGCCATAATGGACCCTGCCTGATTCTAGCTTATGCAGATGATCTAGATGTTGTAGGAAGAAGTACAGTTAACGTGAAGGAAGCCTTTATAAAACTAGAAAAAGTGGCAAAGAAAATGGGACTGAATGTCAATGAGGAAAAAACTAAGTATATGCATATGACACGAAACGTAGGACGAGATCGAATACGTCAAAATGTTACTATGGACGAATACAACTTCGAACATGTACAGACTTTTCAATATCTAGGAGCTCTAATGACATCAGATAATAACGTTAAAGTAGAAATTAAACAGCGTATACTTCAAGGAAACACATGCTATTATGCAGCCCAACAATTATTAAGATCAAGGACTCTGACAAGGCAAACAAAAATAAACATATATAAAACTATTATGAGACCAGTTGTAACATACGGCAGCGAAACATGGACCATGACGGTACAAGACACGCTACTACTCAATCGTTTCGAAAGGAAGATCCTTAAGAAAATATACGGAGGAGTCTGGGATCAACGAACAGTGTGGTATAGGAGGCGCACGAACAATGAGGTATATGAACTATATAATAGCCCAAGTATAGTACAAGAAATTAAATCCAACAGATTAAGATGGCTGGGACATGTCCAGAGGAGTAATGACTCAAGGCTAATTAAATGGTCTGGGAAGAAGCCCCTAACAACAAAAGACCACTTGGGCGCCCAAAACTTCGATGGCGTGATAATATACACAAGGACCTGCAAATTTTGGGAGTCCTTAATTGGGAAGAAAGTACTCAGGATCGACATGAATGGAGGAGAATTGTTGAGGCGGCCAAGACCCACCCCGGGTTGTAGAGCCATGGATGGATGGATGGACAGACTACATGGATCGACACAACACAGCAGCAAAAATTGTACATCAGGAGCTGGCAATAAAATATAAGCTAATACAAACACAAACACCATACTATAAATTCACACCGCCCAACATTTTAGAAAATGAAGATTATACAATTTACTGGGATAGAACTATACTCACAGACACAACAGTACCACAAAATAGACCAGATATAACACTTGTCAATAAAAAGATGGAAAATCATATATAATAGACATTGCCGTACCAAACGATACAAACGTCTCACAACAGGAACAAGAAAAAATTACGAAATACACCCCACTGGCAATAGAACTAAAAGAATTATGACAACAAGAGCAAGTTTCAATAGTACCAATCATAATATCGGTGACAGGAATAACAACAAAAATTTCTCAAAAATACATCACTACTTTAAATATCGAACCACATATCCATAAAAATATACAGAAAGCAATTTTATTAAAAACAGTAGCAATAGTTCGGAAATTCCTTAACCAATAAAGTCGACAAACACACCAAAAGCATGAAAATGTTTTGATATGGCTTGCAGTCCTATCACTGCCGTCATACCTGAAACTAAACGTAGCCCGTTTCCTCAAAAGGTGGAGATAGACCAGCATAATAATTATTCGTTCAGATTGTGTATGTACTGTACACTATAGTGATTGTGTTATTTACGTGCTTTTCTGTCCGGCTATTGATAAGGTTAGATCTATTTGTATTCCAAGTAGTAATATGGATAATAAGCACCGTAATTCTTTATATTGTAAAAAATACCGTTTTAAAGAAAAGCACATCGAGAAGTTACGTTATTCATTAAATAATGTATATTCAGAATCTGAAATGAGGTCTGCCACTATTGGTCAACAATATTAATAGTAAATAATTCCAAGTACTAGTCAACTGTCTTTTTCAAATTTTAATCCTGTGGGACTAGATGATTGTAGTAATTATTATCAGTTGTTTTGTAATGAAAACGACTCCGACAATGTTGATGGCAAATTAGATTCTGAAACTTTTTCTAAGTTAAATGATGAATGTACTGATCAAAGTAAGAAATTACAGACATTTTTAATATCATGGGCAACCAAAAATAATGTAAACTTGGTACAGCTAAGTAGACTATTAAAGGGACTTAAAAATATTTTTCCCGCGATTAGTTTACTTGTAGATGGCCGAACACTATTAAGAACTAAAAAAATGTTTGAGAACTGTTTTCCAGGATGATACAGAGTTTGTTTATTTTGGAATTAAAAATAATTTGAATTATTATTTGAAAATACCAGATTCTGAAATTGAGCTGATTTTTAATATAAACGGTCTGCCACTATTTAAACGCAGTAATAAACAACTCTGGCCTATATTATGTAGGGTCTATAATGCTAATTGTAAAATATCTCCTTTTCCAGTTGCTTCTTATTGCGGTTCTACTAAACCAAAGAGTCTTAGCAATTATTTGAAAGATTTTATATTGGAACTAAATGATCTGATTTTAAATGGAATATATGTAGATAATACTCAAGTAACAATCAACTTGCTTTGTTTTACTTGTGATGCACCAGCCCGTTCATACATTAGGTGTACTGTGAGGCACAATGGAGAGTTTGGTTGTGAAAGGTGTCATGAGAAAGGTATTTATCATAAAAATAGGATGGTATATTTAAATACTAACTTCAGGGAACGCACACATATTGTTAATCAAGAATGTCCCAAGCATCATATATCTACAATTCCGTTGTTACCATTAGAAAAATTGAATGGAATTGAACACTTTTCACTTGATTATATGCATTTATGCTGCTTGGGAGTCATGAGAAAAATATTATGTTATTGGTTAGTGAAGTGTGATTAAAAGAAAATGGTCAGGTTGCCAGTTATTTCAAGAGAAAAAATGTCAAGCAGGTTAAAATATTGTTCCTACTATATACCATCTGAGTTTAGTCGTAAACCAAAATCCTTTAATGACCTGCATCGGTTTAAAGCTACTGAATTCAGATTAATTTTGTTGTATTTGGACATATATGACCATTTTTTATTGTATCATGTGGCTTTGAGAATATTATTATGTCAACGTTTTGTTGGTACAGCATGGATATTATCAGCAAAAGAAACGTTGACTAGCTTTGTTGAAAATTTTTCCCGTATTAATGGAGGAGAGTCCTGCATTTATAACGTACATTATTTATTACATCTGGCAGACGATGTAGTAAATTTCAATTGTATATTAAATGGAATTAGTGTCTTCCCATTTGAAAGCTATTTGGGAAATCTTGAAAGATTTTTAAGAAAACCCAATCAGCCTCTTGTTCAAAATGTAAAACTAAATAAGTTCATTGCAAATGAAATGTTCAGTTACATCCAGACATCTTTCTTCAAGATAAAATAGAATATGTATAATAAAAATGACTGTTACGTTTTTGTAAAAGATAGATGTTTGTTGAAAGTGGTCGATTACCAGATTGAAACAAAAACATTAGTTTGTTATTTTTCTAGTCAACTTCAAAATTTTTATACATATCCCATTGAATCTAAGGAGGTTGTAGTATTTAAATTTAAACATTTTGTGGAAGATAATAAATGTTACATCAATATAACAGACATCTTAAGAAAAGAAATGCTTATTAATTGTAAGGGATATTATGTAGCATTTGAGTTACTTCATCTTGATGTGAAAAAAATATCTGAAAAAATGTTTATGTATTTATGTTACACACTTTTTATATTTTTTAGATTTGCTTGTAAACACATTATTACTAAGAGTCTCTAATTCAGTTGAACAAAACGATTATTTTAAAACAGTATATTAATTTTTTAAATTATCGATTAATCAAAATATGTTAAAAATGGAGCATTCGTGGGATATTATAATCTGGACGGAAGAAAACGCTATTGACTATATAACTACTTCATGGAGAAATTACGAAAAAACCAAGTAAAAATACCCGGTAGGTAAAAATAGCTTCAAAATAAAGAAACTAATAGACAGTAATGCAGATCTACTTGAAGGGCAGTTTTATTGGCTTGATGCTCTTTGTAAAGCCGAATCAGTCAAAGACTTGCAAATGGCCAAAGCCATGTGTGAGAAAGGAACATACACATCGAACATTGAAAGTGATGAAGATGGCGATTGTACAAGAAAGAGGAGAAGGAAAGTTAAAGCACTAACATCCGGAGTCTTCAGATGATCATATACCATTGACTAGAGGCCAGAACTTGATGCGAAAAAAATTTTCAGCTCCATCTGTGAATAGTAAGTAAAACACATAGGGGAAGGTTGCCTGTATCGTACCGGCTCCTGAATCGTACCACCTAATTTTATCCTGAATGGTAAATCTCAGCGCCATGCCGGTAATTGCGTAACAAACCACTTCACTAACAACCAATAACAAAACAACGGTAGTCGTCTAGGAGCTCGCATCAGCAGCAACATCGGTGAAAGAAACTATAGTGTTTTGGATGCTATTTTTTCACTTTAAATGTAAGTATCCTCTTATTTTGCTATCAAGAAACTAATATCCTGTGATATGTCGTTTAATAGAACATAGTTTTGGCTGCTCAAAAGTGTGCTTGTTGTGTTTACTGTCGAAAGGTTAGGATAAAAATATTAGCTTAGAAAAATAAATGTATCAGTTTCCTATATCATACCTCTTTCATGTTACCTAAATCGTACCGGTACGATATAGGCGCCTGTCCCCTATAGAACAAAATTTGATTCTGCCATTAAATTGTAGGATTGTAAGTTATTTAGAAAAAAATATAGTGTTTCGGTTTTTTGTCTACTAGGAAAAATCTTACTTACCTTGATAATTGTGAAAAATATTTAATTTCCAGATGGAGCGAACAGACAAAAAAGAATAGAGAATATTTCACATGGCCAGAACGGGAAATGCAGGCTGCCATTACTGCTTTTCGAACACAGGAACTGGGTTTTAATGAATGTTGTAGATACAAAATTCCAAAGCCAACTTCAAGTTGAACAAAAATGCTAATAATGATAATCAAAAAAAGGCTGCGGAGCTGTGTTCGACGAAAAAATTGAGGCCGATTTAAAAAAACATATAATTGCAATGGAGGAACATATGTTTGTATTATCTTCAACTGAGGTAGGATAACTAGCCTATCAACTTGCTGTGAAAAATAAAATTAAACATAATTTTACTCAAGCAACAAAAATGGCCGGCAAGAAATGGTGTTATGGTTTTTTAAAAAGAAACCCTGACCTATCTTTACGAAAGCCACATCAATGGCTAGAGTTAAGGGCTTCAATAGAAAAAATGTGTACGACTTTTTCGACCTGTATGAAAACATTGTCGGAAAGAATAAGCTTGATGAAACAAAAATTTTCAACTGCGATGAGTCAGGCTTCGGAACTGTGCAGAAAAGGAATTTAAAAGTAGTAGCGAAAAAGGGGCAAGGGCAAGTTGGCTGCATTGTTAGTGGTGAGCGAGGAACAAATACAACCATTTTATGTTGCACCAGTGCTGCTGGTTTGTTCGTACCTCCGATGATAATTTTTAAAAAAATTAGAATGCACGATGCACTAAAAAACGGAGCGCCGCCAGGAAGTATTATCGGAACATCTGAAAGTGGTTATATTACATCAGAACACTTCGTAGAATTTCTGCAGCACTTCATAGATACCGTCAAGCCAGGGCCCTGATTCTCAAATGTTGACCGAAAATAGTAGTGTGCGACAAATGTCGCATGCAATTGTCGCATGACATTCAAAAACCGTATTCTCATTACTTCATCGACTTCAATTTCGCGTGAGACAAAATTTGTCGAAGGATACGATATGTCAACAATGTATTATATTCAACTTTCTTGAGTTCCTTGAATAATCTTGATGTTTTATGTGGTTTATGTCATGTTTGTCAATTGATTTAATATTTGTTGATGATTTCATCAGAGACAACACATTTCATTCAATAAAAACTGCCGTGATGAGTGAAAACAAAATAATACAGCATTGCACTCAGGAACAAAAGAACACGTTAGTTGATCTATTAAAAGACGAAAAATACTCACAATTAATCAGTGGAAAATTCTCAGCATCCTTCACTTTCAAAGATGCCAAAGGGAAATGGGAACAAATAAGTGAAATACTGAATTCTGTACCTGGGGCAAGGAAGGATTGGAAACAGTGGAGAAAGGTGAATATTTTTGGAAATAATTCGTACCCAGAGTTGAAATTCCTATTTTATAGACATGGCAAGACTTCAGGTCAAAGGGGAAAAAAGAAAATCAGAGCAAAATAAATATGTATACCGTACAGGCGGTGGCCCCAGCTTTACTGGCTCGTTTGATGATGTGGAAGAAAAAATTCTCAGCACCATATGCCCTGTTGCTATATCTGGAACTAATGTAGATGAAAGCATTGTAAGTTTCACATTCCCAGATGATTCCATTGCAGATCAAGTGGAAATTGTTCAGGATAATACTGGAAACATAGACCACACTTATTCCACTCAACATGCATTGGAAACAGAAATATTCATTCCTTCAAAAACAAAAAGGACTGTGGCCAGCCAGCGTCTACTATCCAGTGCTACTGCAACTACCACTTTAGCTGATATTGCTAAGAGAAAGTTAGGAGTAAAGGAAGAATACTTCAAAAAAAATTGATTTTGTTAGAAAGACAAGTCTGCGCAGTGGAAAAACTTGTGAAAGTTCTCAAAAATAGAAACATTTGAACACCTTCACTGTGACAGCCAACATGTACCTAAAAGATGCATTGTTCCTAGTGTTTTGTTTCAATATATTTTCATTTATTTCAAAGTTAACTCTCAAAATGAAATGTTCAAATTGTTCCTAGTTTTTTGTTTCAATATATTTTCATTTATTTTAATGTTAACTATCAGTTAGATTGAAATGTTCATAAGTTTTGGGTATGCAATAATTGATGTACTAAGCAAGAAAAGATTTTATTTTATGTTTATTCAATAATAAATTTGTTATTACACAATTAAGTATATTGATTTTTCTTATCTGAAATAATTTATTAATCTTCTCTGTACCCTAAGACCATGTACTAATAATGGATTACGTCTATCATTTTCATTGTTATTAACAGCTGCAGGGAGTATGCCCAAATCAATTTCCTCTTGCTCTTCTCCCTCATTCAACAATAACTCCACATTATTCTCACTACATATGTTGTGCAGCACTACACATGCGTTAATAATCTGTGAACATTTGTGTGGAGAATAATGTAGAGTTCTATGTTTTAGAAGACATCTAAATCTCATTTTGAGAAGTCCATTACATCTCTCAATCAAGCTCCTGGCTTTTTTTTGAATTTCATTGAAGACTTCTTCTTCTTCAGTCTGTGGATTCTGTAATGGTGTTATAAGCCAGGGTCGCAGAGGATAGCCTGAGTCACCTATAAAGGAAAATTGTTTGTTTGGCATTTTAAAACAAGTACACTTCAATTACATCTCAATTCTTTAATAGTTGTATCCAAAAAAATTACCAAGAAGAAAATATCCTTCGATACCCCTTTGGAATAAGTTAACAAACAATTGTTCCACATTGCTGTTGTTCCAAATATGAGTGACATGGGTGCTTCCTGGAAACCTGGCATTTACATTTAAAATTTTCAAAGCAGCATCACAAATCTTAAATAATATCAATAATCCAGAGAACAAGGAACATGTTGGGTATTTTTTCAGTTTGGTTAGAGTGAATTAGGTATCCAATATAAAAAATTACCAACTGAACATTAATTGAATGATAATTCTTCCTGTTCACAAATACATATTCAGGAGCTATTGGATCATTCGTTTTAGGTGGTACAATGGCAACATGGGTGCAATCTAAGCAACCAACTATTCCGGGCATACCAAATGAATGATAGAATCTGAAACACATATAAAGTAGTATTATATAATATTCTACCTGTTTTTTGATGAGACAAGTCATAAATACTTAAAATGACATACCTTCTTCTTAAAATATTTAATTCCTCTATATTCCTAGGAAATTTAACAAATCTTTAGAAAATTTCTGGCCGATTCAAAGCTTCTGTTATTTGAGTAATAGATCTGCTAACTGATGGTTGTGATACTGCCATGTTATTGTTGTCCCCCACATTGCTTTGATAGGACCCAGTTGCATAAAAATTAAGTGTAATGAGAACCTGGAATAATAGGTAATGACTGATTAAAGGTTAATGTTCATATTCAACAAATGAATATATCCTAACCTTCTCTTGTAGTGATAAGGAGGAAGCATGATTTCCTTGTACCACATGAGGTTCTAAAATATCTATTAACTGTCTCACCAGTTCTTTCGTTAATCGATAAGTCTTTATAAATTTTTTATCGGATAATCTATAAGCATCTCTGACAATATGCCTTTCTCTCTGTTGCTGACCTGCAATTTCCTGATTCTCTAAATTTTCAATTGCAGCTAAGAGTTCCATTTCTTCAGCCATCATCTTTGTTCATAACAGGCAAAGATTATATACACACATACATGTACTCACAACATACAACAAAAAATCGTATACGATTTCAATTGACGAGTGCTTTTGACCGCTCGTAAATTTGTCGTCGTAAAATTGTCGTGCACGACATTTGAGAATACTATTTATCAAATTTCACTCGTCAAATCGTCACAGTCGCATACGACTTCCGAAAGTCACCATTTGAGAATAGGGTCCCAGCTGTCGATAACAAGGTCCTGTTGCTTCTTGACGGCCACACAACGCATACAAAAAACATGGAAAATTGATTTGGCTAAGGCAAATGGCGTGATATTTTTGCAGCTCCCAGGCCATACCACCCACCGTCTGCAACCCCTCGACGTTGGATTTTTTGCGCCAATGGAGGTTTACTACTAACAAGCTGCGGAGACCTGGCTAAAAATACATCCTTCCTCCGTGATCACGCAGTTTCAAGTCTCAGAACTACTATGCCAAGATTACACAAGAGCAGCAAATACTATGGGGTCCTTTCGAGGAGCAGGAGGATGACCTATAAATAGGTTTGTCTTTAAAGATTCTGACTTCATAGCTCCAGATGCCCTTACTGCACCAGAATTTCCAGAATAAATAGAAAATGTCAGTGACAATATCATGGTGGATAAAAACAAAGAGAAATAAACTTCTGAGCCTCTAATTAAAGAAGAAAATAATAACAATTCCCAGACATCTGACGAAGATGATGACATCCCACTAATAAACTTCACAAAGGAAAACAAAAGCAGTAAATTTACAGTGGAAAGCGACGAAGAACCTAATCAGGAAAAGTTATATTTTTCGCCTGAAATTCTAAAGCCTTTGCCGAAAATATCAAATCAACAGAAGAAATCAAGAGCAGCACAGAAAGCAGTTGAGCTCACGTCCACCCCTTACAAAGAAGATCTGAGAGCTAAAAAGGAAAAGATGAAATTGAAAAAAGTTATCGGAGTCAAAAAGAAGTTAGTGACGGAAAACAAGTCTGAGGCAAATGTGAAAAAGGTTAAAAAAGCCATGGCCAAGTACCTAGACCTTCGACTTCAAACATAGAAATTGAAATAAATTTGGATGAATGGTACTGCTTCATATGTGACGAAAGAGTGGTTGAAGAGATGAAACAGTGCTGCCAGTGTGAGACATGAGTTCACTTTTCTTGCTCCACAGCCGAAAGAAAATAAAAACATTTATAATTGTGACAAATGCTTGTAAACTTAGATTTTAAGAATAAAACAAATAATTATCTGTTTATTTTTTACATTTTAAGATAATAAAAATTTATAAATAAAAACGTATCGTATTTTCTATCCACTTTTTTTTATACAGAAATAGCATCATACGATTTAGGATATAGAGGTACGATTTAGGATATAGGGTTTTGGGAGACTAGTTTCCTAAATAGTACCGTTTGCATTTATTTTTTAAATAGTGTTTTCGATGAACTTCTTTATTTGGGAGTTAAATATTTATTGTAGACTGGTTAGTAATTTTTTTTAGAAGAAAAAGTAGTGTTTCTTTTCAGGCTGAATTATTTGAATTTATGCAAAAATGGTACGTTATAGGCAACTTTGCCCTACCAAGTTGTTTTATTTGTCATTCTAATTTTTTTTATTTTTAGTAGAACTACGAGTAGAATCAAACACGACTCCGATAAGTGCTACACCAAAAAGCATCATATTAGGAAACTCAAAATGGTCATTTTGTAAGTTCAAGTTTATATTTGTTTCATGTCATGAATCATATTATATTCATTACCAACCCAAGCAAAAATCAGTTAAAGTAAATTTGATCAATATACTGTTAACAATAAAGGGTTGACATAATTTTGTAAGATCGCAGAATTAACATAGCTTAAGTTTAATCATTAGGGTTCTTTAAACTCCAATATGTCACAAAAAATAATTAAAAGTAGGGGAGGGTGGTACTAAGTGAGACAGCGTACCAAGTGAGACAATCAGAATAACTATTTAAATTTCCCTCCAATTTACGTTTACTGTCAGTGAGTTGTTGACATTCATAAAGCAAAACGTTCTGCGACTTTATAGATTGTTTTAGATAATTTTTACAGTATTTTTCTTAGACCATTAAAACTTATAGACACGCCGTATGCAGTATATCAAGCCGTTCGAGCGGTGAAGCCAACACCCAATGCTTTGCGCATCTGTCTGTGACGTCAGTTTACGGCAAAAAGCGTCAGAAGCACGTAATGTTTACCAGTGTTTTCGTGCGATCCACAGCTTTTAAAAGTGTTAATTTCCAATTTAAAACTTTTCTTGCTATATTTTTAAATCATGGTATTATCATGCAGTGCATTTAATTGTACAGAACGACAAAAAAGTGGGACAGATATATCATTCCATGGGTAAGTAAATTATTAAACTTAATCTAGAACCATCTGTTATTTGTTTGTGATTTAGAAATAATAAAGTAAAATAATCAATTTTATTATAATAAAAGGTTTTAAGTACGTGACTACAATAGTATACCTAGAAAAAGATTTAGTGATAATTGTAGTTTGTAGTAAATTTAGCACAAATTTCTTTTCCTTTCTAATGCTTTTAAAATGTAACAAAAAATACAGATATGAAAAATTAGCTATTTATGTAATTTTGATTTACTTATAATAATTATTAAAGTTTGTAAATTGAAAATTGAAGAAACTATTTAATAAATTGTTTCAGATTTCCAAAGGATTCATCCTTACAAAAAAAATGGATTATAGCAATGCGCCGTGAAAATTTTAAACCATCAAAGAGCTCTAAGATTTGTTCCAAGCATTTCACACTCGATTCGTTTATTACTAGCGGTTGGAGTTCAAAGAAACAACTTAAAAATGACGCTGTACCCAGCCTTTTCGATTTTCCAAGCCAACTAGTTAAGCATGTTAAAACTAGAAAACTTCCAGCAAAGAGAGAAAATGTCTTAGACGAAACAGCAGCGTCTCAAAGTGAAAATACAAAAATTGTAAAAATAACTAGTGAATCTATTTCTGTGAAGAATCTAGTAGAAACTCCAGAGGAAAGTTTCTTAGAACCTCCCTTGAAAAAGCGAAGACATTACCTTGGTGACTTTGAGGAACAGAAGTCTGCAAAAGTTTCAAACAGAGATCAGCATTATAAAGTGGTAGTAAATAAATTATTTCAAATAAAAAACAAACAAATTAAAATGCTGCAACAAAGAAATAGAAGGCTTGTTAAAAAAGTAACAACCTTAAAGTTTTTACTTGAACATCTGAAAGAAAAGCAGATGATTGATGAAGATTCTAGCCTGAAACTTTCGGTAAGTAAAATGTATTAGCAATTTAGTAGTTGATTGTTTGTAATTGGTTGATTTTAATTTTACTAGGATACGATGCATGCTTATTCAAAAGCTATCTTTAAGCAGCTGATGACATCTAAGCGCACCAAACCATATCCAGCAGAATTAAAAACCTTCGCTCTCACTCTTAATTTCTATTCGCCAAAGGCTTATTTGTACGTAAGAAAAACATTTACTAATATGCTGCCTCATCCACGAACTCTTCAAAAGTGGTATCAGGTAGTAACATGTGAGCCTGGGTTCCAAGAAGAATCGCTGAAAGTATTAAAACAAAAAGTTATTGAACTTAAAGAAAAAGGAAAATCATGTATTTGCTCCTTGATGGTTGATGAGATGTCTATACATCAAAAAGTAGAATGGGACGGGGAAAAGTTCTTAGGGTGGGTTTTAGCTTAGCTTTTAGTAGCAATTATAAAAAATATATAGTAATTTATATTTTGCATTTGCATAATTGAAGGCTTAAATTGTAGGTATGTTGACATAGGAAGTGACCTCCAAAGCGATTTTGAAGTGAAAGCTAAAGAAGCTATTGTATTTTTAATTAATAGTTTAAATGATACCTGGAAGCTACCAATAGGTTACTTTTTAATTAATGGTATATCAGGAGCACAAAAATGTAATCTAATAAAAATGTGCTTAAAAATAATGCACGAAGCTGGAGTTACAATCACAAGTTTGACTTTTGATGGTGCGGCATCAAATATTAGCATGGCTACACATCTTGGGGCTGATTTATCTATTAAGTCACAGAAAACATATTTTGTACATCCAGTTACAAATCAACCGATATATGTAATATTAGATCCTCCGCATATGTTGAAGCTCATCCGAAATACCTTCGGTACATATAAAATTATGTTTGATGGAAACAATGAAGCAATTAAGTGGGAATATTTAGAAAAATTAGTTGGAATTCAAGAAAAGGGAGGCCTTCATCTAGCAACTAAAATAACCAGAATACACATCAATTGGTTCAAGGAGAAAATGAAGGTGAAGTTAGCTGCCCAAACTTTCAGCCAAAAAGTATCTAAGGCATTGAATTACCTAAGAAAAAAATCTGATAACTACTCGAAAGATTTTGAAAATAGCAAAGCGACAGAGAACTTCATTCAACGTATCAATGATATATTTGATATTTTAAACAGTCGAAATTTATTGGCAAAAAACTTCAAATCCAGCTTGCAACAGCATAATAAAAATGCTATTTTTGAAAAAATAGAAAAGAGTATTAAATATCTCATTACACTTAAGTGTTCTAATAATGGAGAACTACTTTGGGAAAGTCAAAGAAAAACTGGCTTTATTGGCATGATAATTAGTTTAAAATCATACATGGGCATTTGGAGAAGTTATGTGGAAGGTATGGATGGTGGTCTGAAGTACCTATCTGCCTATAAATTGTCGCAAGATCATCTAGAAGTTTTTTTAGCTCTATTAGGGGCCATGGAGGTTACAACAACAACCCAACGGCAAAGCAATTTAAAGCTGCTTATAAAAGACTATTAATGCATACAAGTGTTACTGGATCTTCCCAGGCTAATTGCATTGAACAGGCACCATCGATAATTTTAGCCATGAGCACAACAAACACTGTAAAAATGAAAACCATTGATCATCAGCTTATTGAAAATTTCATAACTGATGAGAATAATCAAGAAATAATTAGTGACCTTGATTACACTTAAAATAATTTAAGTTATTCACATAAATTATCTTCTTATGTTTGTGATATTGTAGAGTATATAGCAGGCTTTGTAGTTAAAAAAATAAAAAGAACATTAGATTGTGACATATGTTTGTGTGCAATTGAATGTGATAAATTACAATCGTCATTCATAAAACACAAAAATTATAGTTTATTTAAAAATTGCTTAATTCAACCTTCCAAAGACGTAATTCGTATTTGTAAAATTGCTGAAGGGGAAATTAGAATTGTCCACGAAACAAAAAAATTGAATGATAAAAACTTGATCATAAAATTAATATTACATGTCATGAGTAATGTGCATGGTTCAATTTTTAATGAATACACAGAACACATGTTTGATCATGATTTTGAAAGCAACCACCTATTTAATTTAATAAAGTTGATTTGTTTTCATTATTGTAATATCCGATTGTTCCATGAAGGTGAAAAAGTAAATAACAATGTAAACAGGCTTCGAAGTAAACTAACAAAAACTATATTATTTTGTGGTCAATGAATGTATATAGGTACCTTAATGTATTTTTATTCCTAACCTGAAACTTTCTTCTAAAAGTAAAAAATTACTTGAAATGAATTTTATATTATCAAACAAAATGAGATAAACTTTGAAATAAAACATTTAATATTTTAGTAAATTACTTAACAAGATTTATTACTATTTTAAGTGATCTCAGATCTTTATAAAATATCCAAACTTCCTTAACATTTATCAATTATTCAGTAATTTAATTATCGGTTGCCCGTAAAGCAATTGCAATGTTCGGGATCATGCCGTATTGTGACGTCACCTGCGCGGAAGGTGTTGGCTTCAACGATTAAGTAGAAGGCGTGTCTATACCTTTTAATGGTCTAAGGTATTTTTATACAAAAACTAATTTTAAGGTAAGTTAGTTACTTTCTTATATCGATGTATTATACTGTATAACATTTGTTTCATATAATTTTGTGAATGTGACGCGATGTTTGTAATATTTGGTTACTAACCTTACTTTCTGTATGATCATCTTCTTCTTACAGTGCCATATCCGTGATGGGACGTAGGCGACCTCTCACTTCTACCTGTGTTGTGCTCTCCAGTTACCACAGATAGAAGGGACCTACAAGTTTAACGACGGATCCGAACGTCTATGTTGAGAGGCTGTACTAGGCAGAATACTGTCGGTGGTTTGCCATTGCCTTCCGACAGGTGGCTCTCCGAATTTTTAATTATGATGTTAACTAGGCCCGGGTTTGATCCCGGGGCCTCTCGGTTAGCAGACAGAGCACCATTCCACTAGCCTACGGAGACCACCTGTATGATCATAGACATTGATATTAACAAAGATATTCTTTTTGAGGGCGTTCGTGTTGTGGTATCAGAATGTACTAAGTGAGACAATATATCTGGTACTATATATAATAATTCTCACTTTAGTATTAAATTTATAATTTCTTAAGAGATCGGTACATTTTTACAGATGCCGCGGAAACCTAAGCAAAGAAAAATTGGCAATACAAGTGCTGAAACCATGGAACATGCAGTTAATTTAGTCTGCAATGAACATTTATCGCTGAGAGTTGCTGCTGACCGCTGTAATATAAAATTTCAAACGTTAGAGAGATATGTAAAAAAAAGAACGATAAACCTGATGCGATAATGGAACCAAATTATCGACAAGTATTTAAACCTGAACAAGAAAAATTACTTGCTGATTATCTTATAACTTGCAGTAAAATGGCTTACGGATTGATAGTAGAGGCTACAAGAGAGCTAGCTTATGAGCTCGCGATTAAAAATAATTTTGATAACCCTGTGTCCTGAGAAAACAACAAAATGGCTGGTGAAGATTGGTGTAGGGCGTTCATGAAAAGAAATAATGATATTACCATTCGGAAACCAGAAGCATGTAGCTTATCACGTCTAGCCTCGTTTAATGTACACAATGTTAAAATATTTTTTGATAATTTGGCCAAGATTTTGAAGAAATACCCTAGTTTGGCAGACGGTTCCCGTGTTTACAATTTAGATGAAACTGGCACCCAAACAGTTCAAAGTCCAAAACGAATTGTTGCTCCAAAAGGAGTAAAGCAGGTTTATCAATCTACAAGTGGTGAACGGGGGGAAACAGTCACAATGTGTGGAATAATTTCGGCATCTGGAACATTTTTACCGCCGGTACTTATATTTCCCAGGAAAAACTTTGAAAATCATATGCTAAAAGATGGTCCAACAGGTGCTTTAGGCTTTGCAAACCCAAGTGGATGGATTAATTCAGAAATTTTCTTGGATGTTTTAAATCATTTTATTGCTCATAGCAATTCATCCAAAGAAAACGCTACCCTTCTTATATATGATAACCATGAAAGTCACATTTCTCTAAAGGTGGTAGAAAGAGCTCGACAAGCAGGTGTTCAAATTTTGACGATTCCTCCTCATTGTAGTAACGAATTACAACCTTTAGATATTTCCATTTACGGACCTTTTAAAGCATATTATAATGCTGCATGCAACAAGTATATGCTTCAACATCCTGGAGTTTCTATGACCATATACGATTCAGCAGGACGAATTTCAGAAGCACTCCAAAAATATTTTACGTCTAGTAATATAGTCGCGGGATTCAGAAAATCAGGAATTCACCCGTTTGACCCAGATGTGTTTAAGGACGCCGACTTCTTAACTTCGTTTGTAACTGACCGACCATATTCTAATAATCAAGTAACTGAAAATAAGGAAAATCAACCTGGTCCATCAGAGGAAGAAGTAAAAATACACAACAAAAATGTTCCTCCTGCTGAAAAAACACCTCCAAAAAATACACAAATAGCTCAAACTAGCTTAATTTCACCCGAAGATATTCGAAGATTTTCCAAAGCATTACCCAGAAAACAAATTAGAAAGGGAAAAGAAAAGGGAAGAAGTAAAATAATAACGGAGATGCCTGAGAAGGATAAACTGATAGAAAAAGAAAAATCAAAAGAATTAACTAAAAACGTTAAGCGATATATAAGTGAGTTACAGAAGGGAGGACCTAAGAAACCGCGTCAAAAGATTAATAAGGGATTCGACAGACACTGATACCTCTGAAGATTCCGATTATGAAACGTTTTCTGAAACTGAAGACTGGGTACCCGATGATGAAACTGAAGATACCGTTGTGACCAAGGTAGATGTATCAGTGGACAAATTTGTTTTAATTAGGTTCCCAAAACAAATTTATTATGTCTCAAAAGTCACAGGAGTGTCTAACGATGAGTTAAAAGTGTCTTTTCTTCGTAAGAGCCTTAAATTTTCGAACTGCTTTGTGTTTCCAGATATACCCGATACATCTTTTGTTGCGTTGAATGATATAGCAATGGTACTTCCAGATCCTGTTCCAGGCACTACAAAGCGACAGTCTAAATTGTACAAATTCAGAATTAACTTCAGCTCGGTTAATATTCGCTAAAAAAATTATTCGATTTTTTTAATTTTATACTGAAGGTATATAATAATACTGTATGTCTTAGTTGGTACTTTTGTTAGTCTCACTTGGTACACTTTCAGGTACTAAATGAGACAAGATCGCACTTAATAAAAATATATATTATTTTGTTTATTTTTGTGGTTAATTTCTTCTTTGTGTATAATTTAGAAATGAAAAGAAAACGGATGTATAGACAAATAAATAAATTAGAGTAAAAAATGTTAATTTCGTCTCACGTTTAATTACTAACGAAAGTTAAAAATTATCACAGGCACAACAACAAAAATTATATACACTTTCACCTAAATAAAACAACACAAGAAATATCTACACTTAAATAAGTATAGAACTATTGAATATTCATAAAAATGAATAACCATTATATCACAATAAACTATGAAGATATAAAAATAAAATAATAAGAAACATCAGAAGTAGCGAATAAGGCACAATAATTGAAAAACTAAATTATGTGTATAACAAAATACCCTTTTTTATTTTCAGCTTCAGGCACTGCAACACCAACTTCAAGCCAAATACCGAATTTTAGGGATGTAGGATTTGGGCAGTTTGCTTCGGGGTCAAAGCAAGTTTCTGCAGGTATAATTACCTAGTTTAACAATAACATTTACACACTGTATAAACTAGTTCTTTTTTAGATTTAACTTCAATACTCCAAGAATTAACAGAAATAAAGCATTACATGAAAGAATCGAGAGCAATTCTATCTATAATGGAAGCTTTTATGAACAGTTATGATAGTAACCAAATCCAATCCAACGATCATGTCAATATATTATCGGAGAATTCCGATTCTGTTGTCAAAAAGCTTTCATGCCAGACAAAAGAACAATTAGAGGAAGTAGATACCATGGATCAAGAACCAATACATATGAAAGAATTAGTAAGTTAACTTGTTATGGTTCTGTGATTAACAAAAAATTATAAACGTATGTTTTTGCAGTGATAAGATATGGTTTTATTTCCCGGCAATTTTTCTATACCTAGCCGTAGGACAAAATCCACACAAAAGTGTATACATGGCAATGCAAAAGATATTCGCCAGAGATTTATCTGTACTTTACAGCGGCCAAGGCAAAAAGAAAAAAATCCCGTTTTGCTCCATGAAAATTTATGAAGCTGTTGTTGGTGAGTATGGTTTTGTTAGTAATATAATTTCCAGTAGTTTCTATCTTTCCCACATAGCATGCCATGGAGATGTATATGTTATGAATATACATATGACATCAACAATATCCATGCATATACATAAAATAGAATATAAATATCCAGTAATGGATGTACATTACTGTTTGTATAATGTATATGCATTGCATATATCAGGATGTATATGGTTAACTACAATAAAAAAGATCTTCTTCGAAACATACAATTTCGAAGTGTGCTTTGAATAGTGTATATATTTTACAAAAGTGGCTGACTAAACTGAGAGGTTTAGTTCTCTCCAAAGCAGAAGAATCCGTAGCCGCCGTTATTAAGCGCTAATTTTTCTAACCTCACTTTTATTGTTATTCTATAATTTGTTAGAAGTAACAGGTAAAGAGTAATAATTTTAATATTTTAAATCGTGAGTGTGTGTATTCTAAATCAAACGTATTAAAGGTTAAGTACAGTTTTTAAAACTATCTATATTTGAATTATAATGAATAAAAACAGAAGCTTTTGGAGAAAAATTGAAAAGGAAACAGAAAAATCTTTAATTTTAATAGACTCTCGAGCCGAACCATTTGATAGTAGTAGTAACGAAAGCGATTGTGTTAATATGTTGATAATATTGAAGGAACTAGATCTGACGAATTGGATCAAAATGATTCAAAAATTTTGTCTATTAATTTGGATTGGGACTACTGGGAGAATCGAGCAGATAGTTATGTTAATACCCCTTTCCAGTCAGTATTTAATCTAAATCAAGAAGATACAAATAACTTTCGTTCTCAGCTGTCACAGTGGGCAATACACGAAAATATTAATCATTCTTCATTGAATAAGTTGTTAAAGATTTTTAATGATCATTTTCCAAGTGTTGTCTTACCAAAAGATGCTCGTACTCTATTGCGAACTCCTAGTAAATCCCATATCGTTGAGGTTGACAAAGGTGAATACTACTATTTTGGAATTGAATCTACCATTATTGTTCTTATTAAAGAATATAATATTTCTCTTTGCAATTTGGATGAAATTAAAGTAGCTGTTAATATTGATGGATTACCTTTCAGTAAAAATTCAAATAGTAGTTTTTGGCCTATTCTATGTAGTGTAAAAACTATAATAGAATTGCATAATAAAGTGTTTGTTGTAGCTTCATTTCATGGAACAGAAAAGCCTACACACCCTGATGTTTTGCTAAAAGATTTTGTTACTGAGTGTAATAATTTAATTACTAATAAAATCTCTATACAAAACTTTAAATATAATTTTGGAGTTGAAATGCTAATTTGTGATTTTCCAGCAAAATCATTCATTTTGCAGGTTAAAGGACATTCGGGTTTTTATAGATGTACAAAGTGTATCCAAGAAGATGAGTTCATAGATAATCATGTATATTTTCCTGAAACAGAAAATATTGTAAAACGATCTGGCTTGTCGATCATCATATTGGCTCATCTGCTTGGGAAGACATCTTGAATTTTAATATTATGGACAATGTCGCACATGATTATATGCACCTTATTTGTTCAAGTATTGTTAAAAAACTATTGACACATTGAAATTTTTGGATGGATCTTCGGCAAGCTTCCATATAAATTAAGAGCATCTTGCGTAATAGAACTGTCCTCTAGACTTTGTAAGTTGAAAAATATCCCTTGTGAATTTTCTAGAAAAACAAGGTCAATGTGATAGCGGAATATATAAAGCAACAGAGCTTTTATTATATACAGGACCTCTTGCTCTGAAAAACATTTTGTCACCTAAACATTATAACAATTTTTATTATCCTATCTGTTGCAGTTAGAATTTTATTAAATAATAAATTATCAGCAGATGATCAATGGATAATTTATGCAGAAAAATTATGAATTTTATTTATAACCAATTGTATTTATAACCAATTGTAAAAAATATTATGGTATGGTAATAGGTTTTCAACATTAAATGTCCATAGTTTACTTCATATAACTGATTGTGTAAGAAATTTTGGATCGCTAGACAATTTCAGTGCCTTTCCATTGGAAAGTTCTATGCAACAATTGTTAAAAAATATTAGAAAGTCAAACCAACCTCTTCAGCAAGTTGTGCGCAGAATAAAAGAAGCCAATGGTAAAACAAATGTATGTAGCACCAAAAATGATAGTTGTAAATTAGAATATAACTATTTACAGCCTCATAATGATGGTCCATTATTTGAAGACTGTAAAAAGTATAAAAAGGTTGTGACTACAAATTGGATAAATTTGTAGAATTACAATATGGGCAGATTTTAGAAACAGTAAATTTTTGTCATAAACCAAATAATTTAGTTATGATGGGATATTTATACAAAAAAATAGGAAACCTTTTTAATAAACCATGCTTGTCATCTGATCTCTATATAAATTTAATAACAATTGTTTCCAAATCTTAACATGTATTCCATTTTCCAGTTATCGGAGAAAAATGATTGTGTTTCCTAATAATGATTCTGAAAATGAGTGCCTTTGTTACATCATGATTTGCAATAATATATTAACTTACTGCAGGACCATACACAGGGAATGCCAATCAAAAAAGTTCTGTTATGATACTTTAGATTTATACTTAATACCTTATTTATCAAAACTTTTCTTTTATCAAAACTTATCTTTTTTATTAACATACCATGGATTTATAATATATTCATACTTGGGACACTGTTTACATTAATTAATAACTAATACTTGTTTTAATTTTATATATGTTACCAACATTAAATAAGCCTGTAAATAATCGTACTTTAATTATATGTATACGAAAAGCTGCCATATTTTGTGCATTTTGATTTTTTCCATTAAAACAACTTTGAGTGAAAACTCCCATATTCTCTCTTTCATTTATTGTTGAGTTTGTAAATTCCAATTATGATTTTTGAAGTCCTATATATGTATTATTGAAATTAAAATAGACTATCTGATATTATGTCCACAACTCAGTTTCTGACTGGGAAGTAATTTTATAAATGCTGTAAAACGTAATCCTATTTCCTACTTTTTTAGTTACAATTGAGGTTACAATGAATAACTGGATTGTTAGTCACTTTATTAAAGAAAATACAGTAGGAGTGGTTCCTGATTTTTGGTTTCTGAGAAACCATAGAAAGTGTTACTGGCCATCACAAAATCTAAAACGAATTTCTTCTGAGTTGATTAAAAAAAGGGAAGAGCCAGATTCTGAAAAATGGGACCTTTTTAATGCCAAGGAATTGGGATGCTATGGTACAAATAATTTTGACTATTTTTCTATATCAGTATAATATTTTATTACTGTTTACAGAAGATCTTGCTACAGCTTGAAGAAAGGCAAAAAAAGCAGAAGAGGACAGTGAATTGAATTCTACATCAAATGATATTAGAATTTCCAAAGTCAACAAACGATTTATAAATTCATCATCAGATTCTGAAAATTCTGACTAAGAAAGTTATCCTATTATGCCTAAGGCCTACTGTCCACGAAGCCGCACGTCATACACACGACATCGTCATTTTACACTTGTGTGTAGCTTGCTTGCATCTTACGCAGAAAGGGACGACACTGTGTCCACGATGCGGCATCGTCGCATTTGCGTATCGTCATACGTTCGTCATGCAGCTCGTGCAGCAGCCTGCCAGTACTCAACCGTACGTCGAGACGCAAACACGTGTGAAATGGCGTCCTCAGCAGCCAATTTTGTTCGGATTATCGAAGAATATCCATGTCTGTACAATAATAAATTAGCAGAATATTCAAGGAAAGATGTCACGGAAAAAGCGTGGAGTGAAGTGGCACAAAAAACCAATATGTCTGGTGAGTAATCATATTATTTATTTATTCAATTACACAGTAATTCAATTGCCAGGAGAGTGCACAGTCCGGTCTCAAAAAATAATTTGTTAAATAATTACGTAAACCGTTTGGTGTGTTAACGAAGGTCATATTTGGTATTAAAATTGGTTTGTTTATCTGTGTTGCTTCACCGAATGTATTCAGTGTATACCGGACTCCTTCGTGTTTACGTACATAATTATGTAAAATACATATACATTTTACTATTGAAACTATTGTAGCATATTTGCGACATGTTATAGGTTTTAAAAGAACTTGAAATTTTTGAGACATCATACCAAATACACATTCAATTGTTTTGCGTCCACGGCTCAATCGGTAATTAAATATTCTTCTGGTGTTGTCTATTTGTTTTACAGAATATGGTCTCATCAAATATCTTTTTAAGGGAAATGCATTGTCCCCAACAAAATAATATGGAAATATATTCCCAGAATCTTCGTCATGTGGCGATGGTGAGCCTGCATTAGGAATATTTAAGCCATCTCTTTCTAACCACTGTCCAAAATTTGACACTTGAAAGACACCACCATCACTATTTCTTCCAGCAAATCCACATTCTATAGCCGTAAAGTAACCGTCTGCATCGCAACATCCTAATAAAATAATTGAATGGTATCCTTTATAGTTGTAATTTGCAGATCCTGTGTTAGGATACTTTTGAATTCTTATGTGTTTCCCGTCCACGGATCCTAAGCAATTTGGCAGATTCCAAAGTTCGTAGTATCTGGTTGCGATAGCCTTCCATTCATCTGTAGTTGGAACAGGCATAAAGGTATCTTTGAGTGCGTTCCATATAACTTCAGTCGTTTCTGCTACAACTCGTGATATTGTGCATTCTCCTCGAGCAAAGTAAAATCCTAGTGCTCGAAAGCTACACCCAGTTGATAGGTATCTGGAATAAAAGAGAAAGATGTATGTTTTTTTGCAGTGAGCGACTATCAAACTAGATGGAGGAATATTAGGAATGGATTTGTCCGCAGCCTGAAACCAACTCCTAGTGGTTCATCAACGAAGCAAAAGAAATTATACTATCTACATGATGAATTACAGTTTGTTCTCCCTTTTGTCAAAGCAACTATTCACACGGGTGAACCAGGCAATATCCCTTTATTTCCAGAAGAAGAGACTGAAAACATAGCGGTTGACAACATATCAAATTCTTCAGCTAACGAAGAACCTGCTGAATCTGCTACAACTTCTGGCGAAGCATCTTCTGAATCGGTCTTGCCCAAATTCAAACGACCCAAAATAAAAAAAGTTACCAACGGAGCGGATAAAGCATTTGTGGACTGGATGAAAAGAAAAGAAACAGCGAAGGATAATCCAAGAAAAATGTTTTTACTCAGTTTATTATCAGATGTAGAAAGTTTATCTGAGGAACAAATGCGAATGTTTAGAATTAAAGTGCTATTATTACTCGAGGAGATTCAGTCGGGCGCACCACAGCAAAGGCAATCATACACGGACAATTATGCGGCAACACACCGCCCACAACAATATAATAGCGACAATTATCTACCAGTACAGCACTCGGAACAATGCAGGGATTATTCATCAACACAGCAGTTACAATACAGAGACAATTATTCGCCAAGTTCTTCTGTAGGATCTAATTCACATAACCCAGTCTCTCCAATAAATTATTCTGCAAATACAAATTGTACTGTTGATTTGTCAGAACTACAAAATCTTGAAAATTTGTGATCTGACCGAAATTTGTTTAACCGATGACGGTTATTTTATCAATAAAGTGTCGTCTATTCAATTTTACATTGTTTTCTTTTTTTTCTACCAATAAATACTATACACATACAAACAAACTGTTTAAAACTTACCTCAACGTTATAAGTATCCTTTCTTCCGGGCTGACACAAGCTCGCATAACAGTATTTCGTTTTTGTATTAAGGGCCCAACAATATTTACTAATGTTCGGTACGTATTTTTAGTCATTCGGTAAAATGATTGAAAGTAGGAATCATCTTCTGATAACTCTCTTGCCGCAACAAATAATCTACAATTAACGTTTCTTTCAATATATGGATGAAGCCAGTACAATCGACGTCTGTGTCGTCGCCGTCTAATAAAATTGTATGCTGCAATCACGTCTTCATCATCGCTTGATGACATTTTCACAGAGAATGAAAACGTGCTTCTGCGATGCTAAAAACCGTTTTGTAGCTTGCATGACGATTGTATGACGATTGCGTGGACGTATAAAAGATGCAAAATACGTATGTCGTCAACTGTAGCTTGCGTGCATTCGTCAAATGACGCCTCAGTGGACACTAGGCCTAAGAATGCATTTAAGGGGGTTTCTAAAAGCAAGAATATTTTATGTTATCCAATTATTCCAATCCCAATGTCCTTGTGCCATTTTGATGGGACAATTTGCAAAACTGAGAAATCGGTAATTGTTGCAGTTTTTGAGAAGCAGCACCAACCAAAAAACACACCCAGTATCTACGATGTTGTATTAGTTGATGGTTTTTTTCTCTTACATACCCTACGTGATATTCCGAGAACTTTTGGTGGAATATCTAAAAAAATTATGCAGAGTTTAACGGATATGAAAGCTCCTAGAGTTGATATAATTTTTGACCAGTATATTTCTCCTTCAATCAAAGATTACGAACGTAATCTACGGAATGAAGAAAATTCGATTGATTTTATAATAAATGGTTCCATGCAACATCGACCAACGAATTTCAATAAAGAATTAAAAAATATTAAGTTTAAACAAGCTTTAGTTACATTTTTAATTGATCATTGGCATGATTCTGAAATGGTGCCTTTTATTGGTCAAACAATAATCAATTTAAATTATGATCTTTGTTATTCATACAAGCTTGAAAATAATACCATTGTACAAAGGATAAATGAAGATTTGTATTGTGCAAATCACAAAGAGGCCGATACAAAAATCATTTATCATGCTTGTCAACTGGAAAATGAGTCTGCTGCCAATATTCTCATAAAATCTTGTGACACTGATGTTTTAATTATCATGCTTGGGAACATGGATCACCTGAAAAATGATAACTTAAACATTTACATGGAGTATGGAGCTGCTAATAAGAGACGAATTATAAATATTACGCAGTTACATATTGAATTAGGGCCTACAGTGTGTACAAGTTTACCCGGATTTCACGCCATCACGGGATGCGATTTTAACCCTTCATTCTTTAAGAAAGGCAGAAAAAGACCATATCAAATCATTAAGAACAATGTGGATTACCAAAACGCACTAACTGACATTGCAAAATCTGATGTACCTGGATTGCAATATGAAACGTTTGCACTGCTCAAAAAATTTTTCTGTGAATTATACGGCTACAAAAACATTACAGATGTTAATAATGCACGTTTCCAAAAGTTTTGTTCCACTTACAAATCGAAGAGTACAGATGAACCTTTTCATAAAAATCTACTCAAATATGACGCGTCTAATTTACCACCGTGTAAGGCTGAACTTCATCAACATCTTTTGCGGACGCAATATATAACAAGTATTTGGCGAAACGCTCATCTCACAAATCCAACATTTTTGTCGCCTGGAAGACAGGGTTGGACTATAAAAGATGATAAGTATGAGTTTAAATGGTTTGAGGGTGACTGTATGCCACAAACGGTTTTGGAAGCTATTAAAACTGGCCAAACTCCAGAAAACAATGCTAATAATGAAGGTTTGTATTTTGTATTTTTTGTCACGTGATTTGTCATAATATTAATTATGTTTGCCTTTTTTTTCAGATGAACGGATTTATGACGATCCAGAAATGTTCTCAAGTGATATTTCTATAGATGAGGAGTCAGAGGACAATGATGAATAAGGCGATAATTAAAAATACACTTCAATTGTTAATTAACTATCTAACTATCTACGCGTATTTTTTTATTTTTTATAAATATAATAAACGAATAAAATTTTCCTTTAATACAAATCATAGGATTTTTTATTTATTTCATTATTATTATTATTATTATTAATATTATTATTATTTTTATTATTATTATATTATTAAACTATCTTAAAAGATTAAAAATTAAAAAGTAAGTTATTTATATTTTATTTTGTTACTCCACAATTAAATTTAAAAATGTATAGCTAATACAGCTGTACATTGACCAACAGCCAATTAGAGCGCAGAGAAAGACCGTAGCTAGGCTGGTAATCGGTGCTCTCACTTACATCCACGACTACGCGCTGCCTATCTCTTTCTATTAAAATTAAAATTTATTTTCATGTTTTTCGATTATTAAACCCCAACAGAAGTGTCTGCCTTTTTGTAATTATTTTTTATTATATGAAATTAAGACGCTGTTAAAATGGCAGCGTGAATCAAACACTTCAGTTTTTATTAAAAAAAAACAACTTGAGGGAGTTTTTATTATATGTTAATCCCCTCAAAAGTGTCTGCCTTTTTAATTATGTATTTTATATGCTTTGAAATTTAGATTTCTGTTTGTTGGCCTCTGAATCAAACACTTTTTTTGGGCCAAATTTTTTCATACCTTGTAATGCGTATTGCCCAGGTAAGCCCAAAGGAGACAGAGTTCGATTAAATTAACTGATTTATTGCTATAAAAAATATTATTTACAAAGATAAAATTAAACTAAAATACAATATTCTATATATATTACTGTGGTACGTAATTATATTGAAAATCACGTTCCGACGGTCCGTACTCCTCTGTCGATCGATGTGTACTGACGAACTGTAGGTAGGTAGGTATAACGACGCGAAATTTCCACTGTGGTATACGGGATTCTCTCTGTCCTATGAATTGTTCAGACAGCCAAAGTTGAGAACAGCCGATAGATCAATAAGCTTTCGGTTATAGTCTCTAGATGTGAGTATATCGTTTATAGTTAGTCAATTCCCAACTTAACGACTCTCTCGGTTTTATAGGGATGTAGTTATTCTGACGCGTCAGTACCACACCAGAATTATACTAACATTTCGAGCGATCGTTTACAGACGGTCAATACCCATCTCAACGTTTGCAAACCCTATAGAGATACTGCAGAGTTTTCGATGCGTCAATACCGCACCGAAATTATTCTAACAGTTTGAACAATCGTTTCCGTTTCCGTCAATACCAGAAACCAACGGCCGTTCAAGTGAATGATGTATAAAAGCCGAATCAATACTTCGACTTAGTACAACACTCCACGGTGAATTGTGTAAAGCGTATAAGGTTGAAGTCAGTACCTTCGACCTACGCTTCGCACTGGAGGCGGCTGAACTTGTAGGAGCTGGAGTCCGTGAACCAAGTTGCTCCCTTGTCTGTTGGCTTGCATTTTTATATACATCTTAGCGGTGGTGGTGGAAGTCTCCTTCCCTTCTGCTGTCGATTCTTCGTGCGCATCTTGGCGTGGGGGACTTGCTGTTCTGGAGGGGTATCGCGTCATCACGGTGTTAACTGGTTTATTGGATCGATATTTCTAGTAATGAATTTATATCATTACAACCTTTCTCCTATGCGCAGTACCTGGTGTCCCCAGGTAGGGCTTGCCAACACTTGCTTACCTGCTCAGCTATCCATTCGATACTATAGCACAAAATTTCAAGGTGAATCAAACACTTCATGAAACACCTGTTACTAGCTTTTGGACTATAATTCGTAGTAGTATAATTCAGAGAATAAGTTACGAACCAAATATAAATGCTGTTGAGCGAAATTGTCAAATTATTCAATACAATAAAACTTCACTAAGTACTTTCATAGCGGGTTGTAATGGAACGCTAAGAAATAATATGCATGTAAGAAAACCCACTTCCTTAGAAGACGCGATGGCGTATGTCGCGTTATTTGAAAATTTCGCCAAAATAATAATAATAAAAATAATAATAATAATAATAATAATAATAATAATAATAATAACAATGGTATGCAATATTCGCGATTCCAAAATGTTCAAAGGTCAAATTCAGACCGAAATCATAATCGTAACGATTATCGAAATTTCCTACCAAATAACAGACCAATTAATAATCATCAAACTTCATATAATAATTATTGATATAACCAACCCAATGTCTCAAATAATGTAGTACAAAACAGAGAATATTGGCCTAACCAACCGATACCTGTTCAACCTATCCCACAAAATAATAGATATTTCACGAATCGACAAGTATTTGGTCCAGCAAAAAATGATTTTAGACTTAATCAAATACCACAGAATCAGTTACCAAAACCTGTACTAATGTCGACAACGTCACGAAATTTCACAGAAAGAAGCCGAATGCCTGTTAATAATACTAACAGTAATAATAGATTCTTCCAAACAAATCCACGTGTTAAAGCATATTCTGAAGAATTATATTTAAATCAATGTGATAATCTAGAATATGATCCTAACCAATTTAATGAATATTGAGGAGTAGAATTTGGTCAACCCGATAAGAATAATGAAGTTCAATTTAATTTAAATTTTCAGATAACCGGGCCTTCCAAAACAAAGACGTAGTTGAATTAAACGTTATTTCCGCTAATCCTTTACCGTACATCGAAATTAAGAATCCCAAAGATAGATTATTAATTGATATCAGTAGTTCTAGATCTATAATAAAACCTTCTATTATAGAAAAATATTTTCTCTGGAAGATTTTTTAAATATTTTTCTCCTGCGTCTATTGAAAAAGAAAATTCTATATCACCAGGTTGTCTATATTTAAATGGTATTTTTATATTAGGTCCTACTAATTGTTGGTTCGCAAGATCTATATTTAAGTTCATATTAACAAGATATATAATACCTATGATTCCATCGAAGTAATCGTGGAAGTCATATAATACAAAATTAATATAATAATTTTTACATTTTAATTCTGCAAATGCAGGCACAAGTGCTTGAAATCTAATATCTTTACTTCCAAGACTAGTAGATAATACAGTATTGGAATGGTAAATTATATCTGTATAATTTACCATTCCAATTTACCTATAAAAGTAACAGATATATTCTTGTGACGTCTCCAATTTTAATCAAAATACCAGACTCTTGCGAAGTATGGACTAATAACCACAAATACATTAATAAAATTCCAATTAGTAATGGCAAGCCGTTTATATTACCAAAAATTGAAACGGAAACGTTAAGTGCTTCCAGAAATTCCGAACAGAACGAAAATAGAGTTTGAAGAACTTGAAGAAATTAGCAGAATTTCGAAACAGTTGGAACCAATTTCAGAAGTGGAAGACAACCCGTATAATTACACAAGCATATTAGGAACAGTTATTGGAATTGCAATTACCTGCGCCTTAGTCTACATTTTCATCAAATATAGAACCCAAATTTTGAAGGTTTTTAAGAAGAAACCAAAGGAAAGCCCTACAGAAGAAAAGAATATTTCGAAAAGCCACTCCGTGTTTTTCGAAATTTAAGGAGGGAGGAGTTATGTTTGCAGCGCTATCAAGTGGGCACCTGTAAAACTGCATAATAGACACTTTTATACGATATTATATATTCTGTCTGAACACCATATTGATTCATTCTTTGTATAACTCTCAGTACAGTCTTTACACATTTTTTTGTATTATTTCTGCACTTTGTTAAAATATATTTTTGTTATAGTTAATTTTAGTTCTATTTAAAAAGACATTTTTCATAAAGAAAAAGAAACCTTGTATTACATTTTTATTTTCAGCGAGAAGAACAGTTGTTGTCAAGAACACAAGAAAACTGCACAGCACCACAAACAACAAATACTTGTAATGTTAAAAAAGGAGAAGCGAACGGATTTGACTTAAATGATATTGATTTATCGAAACAATTGTCAATTTTTTAGAATTTTCAATAACTTTTATTATATTGTGGAATTAACTAGAAACCGTGAGTTTCATTTAAAACACTTTTTCTTATCTTTTCTTTGTAGATCAAGATGAACTGGAAGATTGAAGGTATTGTAGAAGAGAAATGGTTCAATATATTTATCGAAGAAGATAATGTTACAAAATAAATTACTGTTGAACAGTTTGATGTAAACAATTTTGTTAACGTCTTCTAAATTATTAGTAGAAGAAAATTGTATGCTGATCGTGTGTAATGTACTATTTTTTACTGATGTGTAGAAAAGTCATAGTTGAATAAATAACTATTTACTTTAATTTAATAAAAATCTACAAAAGAAACTAGATTTTATTAAAAAACAAATAAAGCAGCATTCTTGAAAAATCACAGTTAAAAAACTTAAAAATAAATTAAAAAAGAAAAGATGACATAAAAACTCTACAAAGTAAGTATTATTAGAAAATGTAAATAAAATTTTTTCCAGAAATAAAAACATGAAAAATAATACTTTTAAAAAATAATTGTTGAACAACAAGAAAATCATAATTTTATTACCCCAACACTGTATTTATATAAAAATGGCTTCACTCATCTTTATTAAGTTTTGTGGAAATATATCTATTGTGTGAGACAGTTGGTAAAAGGCTGCTGCCATTTCCTTCATTGCATCAGCCATTTCCTTCATCGCACTAGCCATTTCATTAGAGCTCGTGCAATATGATTCAGTGGACTTTTGAAGTTCGGAGACATTCCCTTCCTTTTTTTCTTTTGTAGCACTGTTCCTAAAATATTTATTAATTCAAAATATTAATTTGTAGTAAAATTATACCTATAGACATAGAGACTATTTATGTCATTTATATCTTATTTAAAAATTACATATTAAAAAACTTACCTGTGGAGTTACTTGTACTTGGAGTTACATTTTCATTTGGAGTAATTACTCCATCTATTATAATTTCAATGTTTTCTTTACTTATTGTATTATATGTTCCCATTTCGATATCTGCTATTACAAATGGCACTTCATTAATATTTTCGGTTATGTCCGGATCTACTTCAACGGGCGCTCCTGGGCACCCAACCACATGAACCCATCCATAAACTTTTAATAACCTATTTTCAATGTTATTCAGTTCGTCACAAATGTACTCCTCCCTCCAGTTTGCCTTATAGAATCAGTATTCTTTCTGGCTTTCTTTTTAGTCTTGCTTTTCCATTTATATAAGAACTACAATTTATTTATTACCCCAAAGTGAATTTCAAATATATAGATATATTTACCGTTTTTTATCATTTCGTGCACCATTATCAATATTATTTAATAAATGTGTTAGCTCATCCCACTTGTTTTCGATTTCTGAAATATTTTGGGGTGCATTTTACCTGTTGCCATGACGCTATTTTTTTCTGAAAAATTTACTAACAGCTCCATTTGGGATTTTGTTGATTTTTTATTTCTTGTTTTATTATCCATTATAAAATATACCACCCCACAACCGGCCGGTTTATTCAAAATGTCAAATTTAACCTCACAATCTTATTTTTGATCACAGAACGTGAATAATTACAATGCTGTCAATTTTGAGATTCAAAATTTATCGTATGGCGATAACAATATTGTTACGAACATAATTGATAACCAATATTGCTATTGTAGTCTAAGCAGAATTCGATCTTAGATTACAATATTGTTATTCGTTATAAGATGTAACAATATGGTTACTGTAACAAGATTTATAGCAATGTTAATCAGAATCGACACGATTATATCCATAGTATATACACATATCCAACAATTCACTCTAATGCATTGAATATGACATGTATATTCATAAAATAACTATTTAAATATTTATTTCATATACATAATATAGGCATAGTATACCCTCATAACCAAGTACGTATTATATCGACTGTTTACTACCAATACCTCCTAAGTGCAAAAACTAAAAATGTTCAGGAGAGACAAAAAACCATTTATGTTTTTATTATAATATTGAACTCCAAACTAGATTCACGTACAAACATCACTAGTGATTAAAATGTGTTTATTTTAAGTTTATTTGCGAAAATTGTTTCTAGTTTCCTTTTTTTAGCTCATTTTTGATGATAGGAGGTATTGGTATAACTGGTAATGTAAGATAGGAGGTATAGGTGTGATAGGTTTATACATTTGTTTAAATTTATTGTGGTAAAAAACACAATTGAAAAATATTTATTAATTTATTTATTGTCTTAATTATTATCCTTATATGGTAACAAATCGTAAAAGGTTTGACAGTCATCTGGAATTACTTTTTTAAGTTCTTGTAGGTGTGTAAATTTTGTCTTTTTAATTGGTATTTTTGCCTTATTTAATGGAGGATATTTAGGTGTCTCATTGGGTATTTTTTTTTGTCTTGAGGGTAATGGCTTCCATTCGTCATCAAAAGTTAGCTTATAGTCTATCGATCCTTCTAAATTGTAGCGTAAAGCACGAAGATCCGTAACAGTAGGCTCATTGGGCTTCCTTCCGGGCCGAATCGTTGTGTATCTCAAAACACTATTGTGTGAATAATCTTTAAAAAAATCAAACCCTAGTTTGACTACTTCGTACGGGAATGGTTTGGTTCTGGCCTCTTTGCTTGCTGAGATGTAATCACTTGGCAAGTTAATATCTCGGTTTTTTAATTTACGTTCGATACAACTATGAACGGAGTCACACTCCATTTGAGTGTGACCCCGTTCAAGATACTTTTGAAACACAGGTATTTTGTTTTTTAAAGCATAGGTAAGCAACTCATTGGATAAAACGTTGTTTCTGTTCTGATACGTGCATCCGTCTGAATAGATTATTATTGGCAGGTTCTTTGCTGTACAATGCTTTTCTAAATAGTCTATTATACATGACGTAAAAGCTGAAGCAACCAGATCACAATCACATTCGGTAAACCAGTAGCAGGTACTGTGATGACTAACAACATCATAAATTGTAAAGTTATGGCATGACAATTTTGTTTTAAAGAAAATGCTGCTGGCTTGAACAACTGGACAAACTTTGACTGCTTGAAGATCCATAGTAAGCACAATGCATTGTCCGCTTTGTGCCAAATCCTTATCAGTTGCTTTTTCAGTCCGTGCCCTGTCTTTTCTTTTAATATGCTCTGCGTATTTATCATCACTCAAATTGCCAACTTTATGAGCGACACAAATATCGCACTGATCTTTTTTTGGCACGTAGAGTGCCAAATTGCTTTCATTAAATTGGTTATAAAATGTTTTAGTCGAAACAGTATGTTTGTCTGCCTTTTCACAATGTTCTAAGTACAAGTCGTATAGTTGCTTTAATGATTTAAAAATTGGCTCCAAATAAAGTTTAGAAGAATTGGCTCTGTTATAGTGCGAAGGTAATTTTGGTAACTGTCTCAAAAAGTCTTTTAAATAGGCTATGTTTTCGGCATGTGGGGAATTCTTTACACGGTTGAGATTTTCACAGTTTTTGTTCATGAGCATGGCATGGTTGCCTTTCTTTGTCCAACTTTGTACCGTAAATGAGCCTATTCCAATGGTGTTTAAAAACGTTGTTCTACAAACTGGGTACTTGCAATCGTTAAAGGTCAAAGAATATGTTAATGTTTCACCTCGTCGAGAGTCATTTAATGTCGTCTTACGCTGTGTAGGAACTCTATTGACATGAGAAATAGCATAGATCTTTCTTTGATCCCAGTTGAGCTCCGACCAAAACTTCCTAAATATACATTTTCTCTCCTCTTCTGTTAATTTTTCACACATTCGTTTTTTTGATTTTTTACAACGTTCAGAGGCACAAGCTGGCCTAAGAGAGCGAGCTTCCCTTACTTGGTTCTGCTTCATTACTTGTCCTTTTGGTTTTGTATATCCCAAATATTCTTTACCTTCCATTCTAAGTTTTTTGTTCTTGTTTTTTTTCCATTCGGATTGGGATGGTCTATGTCTTCTTTTTCGACCTTCGTTCATATCTCCATATTCTTCGATATCTGAAGCTTCGTTATTTTGTGACCCTTCACCCTCTACTAATTCGTCTTGCTTTTCTTGTAAAAGTAGATCTCCATGTTCTTCGATATCTGAAGCGTCGTTATTTTGTGTCTCTTCCTGCTCTACTAGTTCGTCTTGATTTTTTTGGAAAAGTAGATCTCCGTATTCTTCGATATCTAAATCGTTATTTTGTGGCCCTTCACCATCTACCAGTTCGTCTGGAGTTTTTTGTAGAAGTAGATTTTCATTCTGGTCGTTAGTATCGCTGTTATTTACTGTCTCTATATCTGACCATAAGGTAGGTGTGTCGTCGAGATGGGAAACTAGTGACTGAGAATCATTATTCGCGTTATATTCAGGGTCCACATAAGAAAGTACTCCATTGTGATCCACTACAAAGTTTACATTATGGTCTATAAACTCGAGATTCATTATATCCAACAATTCAGGTTCTTGTTGTACGCCAGTATTTTTTATAAATGACGATGTTAATGATGTTTCTAAATTCACGGTAACTGGTGGTGATAATGTAGACTGAGGTGGAGGAGATTCTTGTTTCTGATCGGACACACTGGAGTTTTCGGTTGTCTTCAACTTTAACATAGACATAATTTTTTGCGCTCTGGTACCCATATTCTGAAACAATGATTTTACTATTACCTTGGCACCAGTATCAGATAAAGGTTTTTCAAGGGGGGTTGCAAAATGGTAAGATGTCGCTCCCTAAATAGGATCATGGAAAAAACATTTCTAAAGTTTTGTGTTCCCAAGAAACAACGACAAAAAAAGTTCCCTTACAACATTTTATCGCTTTTCCCTCTCCCAATGTTTGCCTGGGTCACTTATCCCATCTTGCCCTCCTACCGCTAGATCCGGCCCTGCTTACTACATTATAACTACACGAGATACGACAACGTGCAATATCCTGCATTGCGTTAATATAAGTTTATATTAACACAATGCACCCTTCCCCCTCGTCAGAAGTGCGTCAATTTTGGTGGTCAGTAATCCGATTACCCCATTTTCAGTTCTAAACCTTTTTTTCTGAGTAAAGTTTGTATTAGTTTTGGTGTAGGTACCGCATCGTGCCCAAAACTTATTGGAACAAGAAAATGTATTTTAACCTCCTAAACTATTAGTTTGCTTTGTTCACTTTCACGTCCTAAGTAATGGAAACAATCTATTTTTTTACAACAATGATAACCTAATTCTTAATAGATGCTTTGTACTCCTTAGGAAATCCAAAATTTGTTTGTCCCAATATTTTTTGGGCACGATGGTACAAATTTTATATTATTTTTTATTTAAAGAAAAATCACAAAAATTAATACGTGTTTTTAATAAAACTAACCACTTTATATACCAATCAGGTTGGTAACAATCATTAAATAATTTTATTAAAATAGAAGATAGGAGGTATTGCTACAGTTAATTTTAGTTTTATAGAATGGAAAGACCTCCTATCTACAATATAACTTTAATTTACACAGTTTACCAAATAAATCAATATATTCGAATTAAAACGATGTACATATGGATCACAAAAGATATAGATAAATTCCTTTAAACGAAAAAAACAAAAAAAAACGCATAAAACAACAAATATTTCAATAAAACTTACCAGCTGATATACACACACCAACGGTTTACAACAAAATGCTAGATAGGAGGTATTACCTACCCTCTATGACGCCTGTTTAGTTTGGAGATATTTCCGTTTAAAAATTGGCGGGAAACCTTAGATCTTGGTAATTAGGAGGTATTTCTATTCCAAAGATTAAATAAAAAGCTATCTAGTGGTGTAAAAACCTTATTTCTGACAAAAAGCGTAGATAGGAGGTATTGGTAGTAAACAGTCGATATACATATGTAGATTGTATGTATGTACCAATCATATAAAGGTGGACTGCCAAATGCATATACATAATATATCCAGAGTATTAAATTTTCATATACATAGCATATCGTACGTCCATGACTGCATATTATACATATCCATCAAAATATATACGGCTGTATATACATGGCATGTAATTTTGCTATGTGGGAATATTAGGAGATTATAATGATACCACATATGTATTATGTTTGTTTCTTTATTTTCTAGTAGAAACAGCTAAGAAGACTTGGAAGGTATTAAGACAGCAGATCAAAGTACATTTTGATAAACTTCCTGTTTTTCCTTCTGGATTGGAAGCGAGCTATAGTATCGATGTGGAATGGCCATATTTCAAAAGCTTGATGTTCTTAAAAGACATTTTTGAAAAAAGATAAGATCGGCTACTGGAAATTTAGACGAATCGGAAAATACTGAGGTTGAGGTTTCTAATAACGCAGTTGAGATTTCCTACAGCGACGATGAAGAAGACGCAGACATTAATAGCGATGGCGTATCATCCCCTCATACGCCCTCTTATCCGGCGTAAAGTAGTGTTGAACAATCAACAAGTCGTTCCTCTTCAGCATCTGGCGTACAATAAGCGACCCAAATAATTAGAATTAATAGGGAAAAGCTTGTTGGACTTAGAACGATCAAAATGATGAAGATCTAGGATTTTTTACGTCTCTCCTGCCCCATGTAAGACAACTACAGCCTCAAGAAAAGCTGGTGTTTAGAATACAAGTTCAACAGTTGCTCATGGAAAAGGTTTATGGTAAAAAATCAGGAAGTAACGGAATGCCAAACTCAGTTCAAACAACGCCACCCTCGTTTTCACCTCAACAAAAAGTTACTTTTGAGGGTGATAACTCTTATGTGGTTTTACGCTCTAATACGTTTTATTTTAACTATTAGATCAACATTTGTAAAAATGTTTTAATGTCAAAATAAATGGTTTATTATTTCTTACATTAGTGTTACTACTAAGCGTTCTTCGCAACTGACAGGCTCCAAGTATTGTTTCTTGATTTGCGGTTCTATAAGCTGCAAGGTGTAATTGAGCGTTGACTCAGTCATGCGTAGGTATTCGTAATATCGATAAGGGTATTTTTTAAGCTGTTGGTACAAATGGTAGAATTCACCCAGCCTAGTCCGCTCTTGATTTACTGGATGCACATTCCATCTGCCTTTTTAGGCATTAATATCCACCAGTTTAAAGCGGTTGAATTGTCACTGGCACTATCTGAATCTATGAACATTTGTACTACCACTCTCACACAATGAAATCAAACGACGGAAAACTAATCCACGGCTACGTGCACTTCTTCGTTAAGTTTGTCTACGGCAAGTGTCGATGCGCGGCGAGATGCACGGCGAGGTGCACTGCTTCACTATGTTTTTACCCTTGGAGTATCCATGTTGCAGTTGAGACCGACTGTAAGATGCGGTCGCCGTACGGCGATCTGCAGTTTCCATACTAAATTCATATCTCGCAATACACAGTCCGCTCGAGCAGTTCCTGAGCGGTCGCTCTGCGGTCGGGTTTCGCCGTGCGGTCGACTGCTTGGGCTGCCGGACCCACCATACACGGACCGCTACAAGCGGTTGCTGCGCGCCTCTCCCACCCCGCTCCCCGCTGAGTACAAATCCCTTCCTCTCGGCAGGCAACTGGTTCAGACCGCTCCCTCCTCACTCCCCCCACAAACCACACTCACTCGAGTCGCTTCCTTTGTTTGGTTGTTCGTTTGTCATCCAAAATGGCGAAAGTTCTCGAAAATATAGACGACGAATTGTTTATTAACCCTTTAGTGCACGGGTCGGATCTTACGGACCCAAAGCTATTTTCCAGGTGCGTGAACGCGACTTCGGCCGACTTCACCCGACGTCACCCAACTTGGTACCTCTTCCTCGTGTCGGACGATAAGAATTAGTATATACATCAGTTCTGTTCAGTAATTTGTTTAGGTGTCATCGCTTGTTTCGTCCTGACAGACCCAACCCCTTCCTTCTGGTAAGTTTTTATTTTGAAAAAAGTAAAGGTGAAAAAGTGAAATAGTATAATTTTAGATTGAAAAATGTCAGATCCATACGAAAAAAATATCAATTGGCTGCAGAAGTTGTATGATGAGGTGCCTACGGACGAGGAAGACACTATTGAAGAATTATTATTATTATTACAAATAAATGAGGGCAGAGGAGCTGGCTCCTATTAAGCCCAAAAAAATACATTTCAAAAGAAATACCTACTAGTAGTAAACAAACAAATGAGAGGAAGAAGAAATTATGATTAAGCTCTAAAAGTTATTAAATAAGTATGTTGACACTTGTTGCTGAGACAATTCCACTGTCCAAATCATTCCAAATATTGAAAATTCTGTTTGGTAAAAAGTTTTGTCTCGATCTAACCGCAAAATTTCCCTTTTTTAACTTGAACTGGTGTCCTCGAAGTCTCGTGTCCGTATTTAGGGTGAAAACTGTATTTAGATCACCAAAATTATATTTAAGAATTCGAAAGGCTACAATAAGATCGCCTCGTATCCTACGCAGCTCAAACGTGGTAAGATTTGCCATGGATAATATTTCTTCATATGAAGGTCTTACAGGTCCAAAAGCAACTCTGGTAGCCTTCCGCTGTACACGTTCCAGCAACGTTCTATCACGAGTCAAGTCCGGGTACCAGATGGGGCCGGCGTATTCAAGGATAGGTCTGACATAAGTAGCAGAAGCTCTGAAAGGATACTTTTGAGAAGCATTTCCTAATAAGATGAAGTCTGGTATTTGCACGTTTGGATACTGAGAGCACATGATCGGACCACAATAGTTCACTATTCACGATAACACCCAGGTCATTATGAGAGGTTACTGTGATTAGAATTTGACCGTCAATAGAATAATCAAAATTTGGGTTGTTTTTACCGACGTGTAGCACTACACATTTTTCAGTGTTCAATGGAAGTAACCATTCCGAAGACCACTACTTTATTCGCAGGAGTAAAATACAAAATGAAAGTTTAGAATGAAATTTAAAAAAAATTAAAGTTTAGGATCAAATTAAAAAAATCAAAGTTTAGAATAAAATTTAAAAAATAAAGAACATGAATAAAATTGACAACAAAATGAACAGAATAAATAAAATTCAAATAAAAAACATGGAAAAATAGAGCAAGAAACGAAATATTCACTACCCACCCTCTATCATTTTTACTTATATAAAAAGTAAAATGTATGATTGTGACTGCATTTTCATAAAATGCTACCAAATATACAGTAGTGTGCAGATTCCAGCAGTTAAATTTATGCACCATTTAATTTTTGGAATGATCTTTTTTTCCTGATTTCATAAATATACCACATGTTACTCCTGTCTTATGCCATTATTGAATTATTAAACGTTGAATAACCTATGACTGTAAGTACCTATCCAATAAAAGGAAACTATAAATATGACAACTATATATGTTTATATAGTGACATTTACAATGTGCATGGAAGATGGGGTAACCCCGAATAGTTATTCTTAAGTCACCCAACATTCCAGACTTGATCCTTATGGATTCATTTTCTGGGGATTTCTTAGACAATATTAATGTAGTATATTCAATTCATTAGACACAATTCAGCAAATCTGAATTACAATAATGAAGCAATTTCCGATGCAATCATAAATATAAGGCATTATTATGTATTAATAATAATGGAAGATACATTGAACATCTTAAACAAGTCTTGTTTATCTATTTTTCTATAAATATTTGAACCTTTTCTTCTCCACTGCAGACCGCTTTAATTATACCAATAAAGGAATGTGACTAAACGAATATATAACTTGTCATTCTCATAGTTTACTTTCATAGGAGTTAACCGTCTCGACCCTTACTTCATGGAATCTACTCATATTAGTGTTTTAAATGAAACTTAATGTTTCTAGCTAATTCCACAATATAATGAAAAATGTTGAAAATTCTAGAAAATTGACAATTGTTTCGATAAATCAATATCATCGTCAGAATGACAGAAGTTACATTTCATTTGATGCGTACCTGAGGTTTAGTAGTTATTTTTGGCTAGAGCAAGAAGTGACCGACTTAATATACGTTAATAGAAAAAAGAAGAAGATGTGATATTAAACATATTGAAGCTTAGATATTATTAGCTTTGGATATCAGTTTTCCAATTAAGATCAGTATAACTGTGCAATGATATAGAAAACCAGGAATACTATATCTGCTGATCTTTACAATTATCATTTAAGAAGACAGTTTAATAGATAAATCTAGGGAGTTCTCCACTATTAAACTGTCTTCTTAAGTGATAATTGTAAAGATCAGCAGATATAGTTTTCCTGGTTTTCTATATCATTGCACAGTTATACTGATCTTAATTGGAAAAATGATATCCAGGATATCACCATAGGGCCACAATATAAGAAAAATGTAGGTAGGCATCAAATGAAATGTAATTTCTCTCATTCTGACGATGATATTCATTTATCGAAACAATTGTCAATTTTTCAGAATTTTCAACATTTATCATTATATTGTGGAATAAGCTAGAAACATTGAGTTTCATTTAAAACACTTCATGGGAGTTATTTACAGTTTACGTTATTCAACGTTTAATAAGTCAAAAACAGTACAAGATAGGGATAATATATGGTATATTCATGAAATCAGGAAAAATATTCCAAAAATTAAATTTAAAAAGAAATAAAATTTTAATCCCCTTAAATATGCAAGCTTCTGGTTTTTGCTAGCATTTTATCAAAATTCAGTCATAATCACACAACTTTTACATTGAATTTTTTCTGTAGTCAATAATAACGATGATAAAGGGTGGGTAATTTTTACTGAATAACCCATCGCTTAAGAATGATTCTTAAGAGTTTTTTTGTTCATATTATTGATAAATGCTTTTAACACTACTGGTGTTCTTCCATTCAGAACAGGATTTGCTGCAATAACTTTTGAACAATAAGGCAAGGATGGCAGTTTCTTTTCCTTCAGGTACAATGAAAATTCTTTTTTTACAACCATTTTTTCCAACTCTGTCCATGTCTTTTTTGCTGAAAAAAGGTGACGGTTTCATATTTTTTGAATGATTGACAATCAACAGCAATATTAGGGAGGGATATAACTACTTCCAATTAATCAGAAAAGTTAATTCTTTACTGTTCCATTATGACATTATTGCACTGAAATTACATTTTTCCTTAGGCGTACTATTTTTTTTTTTGCTTTGATGTATCTCAAATGATTTTATTTGTGGTGGGGTCCTATTCTTTAGGCAAATATATTTACTCCTAGCTTCATTACATTCCTCTAATGTAGGCACTATGCCTATATCAATGTGCTCTTCAAAACTTCTTTTCACTGCATTTATCTCTGGAGTGGTCCAAGATATCCTTTTCGGTTTATCTGAAACATGTTTCATAATTTTTAAGCAAAAATAAACTTTATTAAGAATATTTTTTAGAGGAAATTGTTTGTAAGTAATTCCACTATATAATGTCAAAATAATACATATTTTATAAAGGGATTACTTACAAACAGTTTCATTTAAAAAAATATTATGCATGGATCCCACAAAGTGAGGGTTGAAACAATAAATTTTCTTGAGAATAATCACTTCACATAAACTTGATCTCACCTTCAATGTCTCTTGCCTGATTGTAACATTCCTCCGGATTTTTTCTCAAAAATGAACAATTTGGAGAGGGTGAAGATGTTTGTTTTTGAGATATTGTTGTTGCATAGGAACCTGGAGAAGGTAAAGGCAATTCTTGCTGCATGTTTTGTGCTGCCAAGGAACAATCTGGAGTAATTAATTGCTCTTTTCGTTCACTGGTATCACTACAGCCATTAGTACATTCGTCATCATCAGATTCACCAATATTACTCCCCATAGATTTGAGTAATATATCGGTTATAGCTGGTACTTCTGTTCCAAATGACTGTCTATAAATTGATTTGTGAATACTTATGTCATGTCCCAGATGATTTGCTACATTTTCAACAAAAAGATCTGGCAAATTATACATTTTGCAGACAATTGCTATTTGTTTTCTCAATTCGGTTCCGCGCAATCTGTTTGGATTTGGGACACCGCACCGCATGCAATAGTACCTCATAAGATGACAAGCTCGCAAAAAACACTGTTTTCCTATTGCTCCAAAAACATAAGGATTATTTGGAGACACCCCATATTGTTCTCTATATTTTAAAATAAGTTCTATACAATCAATATGCTCTCGACTAATCAATACAGATACTTTTCGGTTCAGTTTTCCCCTAATAAAAAATCTTGCATATTTCTGCCCAAAGTTTCTCATTTTTTGTTCCAAGTTTTTGAACAGTGCATCATCAACATCAAGAAATTGATAGTTTTTGTAGTCTTCTATTAAAATTCTTTCCAGCTCACCTGCTCTTTTTCTGTTAAATAATTGCAGACATATCAAAGTATAACCTGCAAGGTTCTTCCATGCTTCGCGTGTGAAATTTGTTTTCAAGGAGCCATACTCTTCCTTCATACCTTTTTTTAAAAAAAAATTGAGTGCATTTATATCTGCTGCTGTTGGCAATAAAATCTTCTTATGCCTTTTTTGTTGACACTGATTTTCATTGACTATTTTGTTGATATCTCTTTGAAAACCTTCATTCATCAAACAAAGCAAATTATTTGCTTTTGTGCGCATTTCACTATTCCCTTCTTTGATATATTCTGAACGAAGCAACGTGGTTACAGTTTTTACATGTAATCCTAAATTGTAGGCCGTGGAAGGAGCTCTGTATATCCCAGATGTTTCATCAAATCCTGCTACTTTATTGATAGCTATAACAATTTTTTCATAATTACCAAGAACAAGAATTTCACTAAGATTTTTAATATTACTATCCATTTTCTTTACTTCCATAATTAATTTTCCCAATTCTCTAAGTATTGTACGAATCATATTACTATGCTGCTGACCTCTGTATTTTTTACACAATTTAATTCCAAATAATTTGATGCATAAATCATCATACATTATTTCTTCAGTAACTTCATCTTCCCGGCAATGTGCCAGAACAAATTTCACTAATCTTTCACTGGCATTTTTATGAACATTCATCTGAAACTGTTTACTTTTGAGAAGTATACCTCTTGCACCTTGTTTTTCTTCCGAACATTTATTAAAGTGTACTCGAAGGGAAAGTTTTGAAAACATTTGTTTACAATTGGGGCAAACTCTGTAATGGACTGCATTCCGATGTTTATTTTCAGAAGGTCTTCTACTCACAATAATTTTTCCCGTATTTACACCCAAACCAACATTGTGCATATGTTGAGCAGCATTTCTGATACTCGCTATTTTGTTTTTTCTCTCAGGATGACCTGGAAAGTTACGGATTAGAATTTTGATCATAAATTCAACGCACAAGTTTTTTCTTATATCGTGTTTTAATATTGCTATATCGTTAACCAAAAGAGATATAAGGAATATTTAATAGGCAAAAAGTAACTATTTTGAGAACATAACATTGATTGAAAAACAGCAAACAGTAAATAGCAGTTCTCGCCCTTCTGGAATTATACAGAGAAAACTAAAAATGCTGTTTTTTTTAAATATAAAAAGGTTTATTTCAGGAAATATTGGAAAATGGCAAATTAAGTTTTATTGCTTAGTGTATTAATAGATCTTGGAAACGATGTTTTCTGTCTTCACAGTCCTCTTTAAGTTATTTTTATAAGATATTGATAAATGCAAATTCAGTAATATGTAATTGACTGTCTCGACCCTTACTTCGTGGAATATGCTCATATTAGTGTTTTTAAGTGAAACTCACGGTCTCTAGTTAATTCCACAATATAATAGAAGTTATTGAAAATTCTAAAAAATTGACAATTGTTTCGATAAATCAATATCATCGTCATTGACGATGACATTGATTTATCAAAACAATTGTCAATTTTTTAGAATTTTCAATAACTTCTATTATATTGTGGAATTAACTAGAGACCGTGAGTTTCATTTAAAATACTAATATCAGTAATATGTTTCTCTTTAAGGATGTTCTATCTGAAATAACATCATTAGTAACAATAATTTTTAATAACGCTCCTGTCGTAGTTGCTAAGATGCCATTTAATTAAATCAAACTAAACAGAAATCGTCTCTTAGAAAAAACTGATATATTTTCTGGACTTAAAATTATGAAAACAATCTATAATAAAATGTATCCATAAGAAATCAGATTTGAAATCTTTTAGCACATAATATAGCAAATTTAAGATACAATATAATTTTTTTTCTCATTTTATATGTATCTAGATAAACATTCTAAACTTTAAAAAACAAAAATACTCCCTATATAACTAGAAAAAGGCAAGAGTCCCTGTAATTTTTTTGACAATTGAATTGCTTACCAAAATACTTTTTTGTCTTTTTAATTATTTCCATACCTCTTACTGTTTATACTTCAGAATGTTAGTAGCAATTTTGAAAAATGATAACAGAAACTGTCTATGAACTGGTGATACATTTAATTTCATATTTTGGAGATCCAAAATTGGAAAACCTGTAAAAAATACAGTGAATTTAAGCCACTTACCTTTAGGATATTTCAAGATAGAAGAAACTTCTGGTTGATTTTTGTGAAGGATTACCAAATGTCTCCCATAGTTTGTTACAGTTTTACTGCAATAATTACAGTAGTAGCGTTTTTTCCCATTTTTTGATACTGACACACTCAAGTCATTAAGTATACGAAACACTTCAAATTTTTTTGTGCAAACATTATTTGCACTCTTATTTACATCATTATCCCCTTCAGGTAAATTCAAAGGCTCGTCATTGATTGTTTCACATAAAGATGGATGGATAGGTTCTTGTAAGCAAATATTTTTTTCAGTTCCATTTACATCATTAGTCTCTTCAGGTAAATCAAAAAGTTCTGCATAAACTGTTGTTCCATATAATGGGTGGATAGGTTCAAGGTTAGTATTTCTTATAGGAATATCTGAATTTTTGGAATTGACACCTAATGAACATAAAATGCTATGAATATTAATGAACAAGGCAAAAAACAAAATGTTACCCGTTTCTCCGATTGAATCAACCAAAAAATCAATGGGAAGGTCAGTATTGAGAATATAGTCAAGCCATTCAACTTCCTCTTGTGTAGGTTTCAAACTATCAGCCAAGTTTTCTTTGGATGGTGATGGTATAACCATGGAGGGATTAATTCGGCATAGTGTAAGGGAGGGAAAACAATTGTTGATGTTGTAGCATAGATATTTGAGAATAAACTCATTATCCGAAGTTGCAATTACTTCTGCTGCATAATATCCATTTTGCACTGCTTCCATTTTGATTGCATTGTACATCTTTATTAGAGCAAACATAACGGACATCATCACTCAAAAAGCGTACAAGTTTAAACATTTTTCTCCAAATATTTTATCTTGAATGTATGTATTAAACTAATAAAATCACCGATAACACATATAATCAGAATAATCTGGTAAAATAATATATTTTTTAATCTATGAATAAAACAAAGAACAAACTATTAGCCTGTCCAAGCGAATGGTGGTTAATACCAAAAGTAAATACTAGTGGTGGGATAACTCGAATGAAAATAACCTGTTATTCGAATTGTCCAAATAATCGTCATCATCCGATTATTGCATTTGAGTATTCGAATAAATAGGGACAAAAAGCAGTTTTAAAAACCACCACTTATCCGTATCCGTATCGCAATGCGCATGTGCAGAAGCGATACGTAGGTTTCGTTACGTTACGTGAAACGTATCAATCCGTCATACGTACCTAACGTACCGTATTGTATTCTTATGTTCTATGTTTGCGTTTTTCAATGGCCAAACGACAAAAGTGATATTGTATGCTGAAAAACCATAAACTTATTTTTAATGAACATAACAAACTACTTATTTGATATAGAATAATGGATTTAAAACGAAAAAGACTTTTTTACAGTGGCAATGACGACATTATTTTGCTGAGGGAGATATCGGGGCACAATTCCTACGAAGATCCAAGCAGATGGAATATTTTTTAGGATAAAAATTAACATCCTAGAAATGGTTACGTTATGAACGGATTTGCTTTATACCTTTTTTGATTAGTCACGTATCTCCGTTACGTTAAGTATACGGATAAGGACAAGTGATGTATTTTAAAAATTGCTTTGTCTCTAATAACTCGTATGATTCGTAACCGTATCGGAAATCGGGTATCTGATCTCTCATTGCCTTCGTTTTCGGCAATTCATCAGCGCTGTCTATTCATTCAAACTTTCAGATGTTTTTAACCGGTGACAGCGCCTTGAATTTGTTTTGTGATTTCTTTGTGCATTTTAAATGTGAATTAGGAAACAAAAAATTAACTTTAATTTAAACTACACATATTTAAAAGTGGGTTTTCAGTTTTTACTAATTAAATTACATAAGTAAAACAGCATGTTCATCATATTTTATTAATGAAAAACGATCACGCAATGAAACAATAATTAACAACTCAAATTAAATTATAATAAATAACGAAACATATTAAAATTAAAAAAACATTAGATAATTTTGTTTAGGGACTATAGTATACTACGTTCCACTATCACAAATCACCTAACGGAAAAGAATTAAGGAACACTATTTGGTTTAAGTTATCTGGAGCCAGTCAGTTTCTTCTTAAATTTGTTAATTGTCCCGTTTTAGAGAATACTCTCTCTGACGGGACTGATGTGCTTGAAATGCACAAATATTTTTGGGCAAGTTGGTACAACTCTGGTAAAATCACTTTGTGTTTTGCCCAAAACTCCAGTGGATTTTTTTTCTGTCTAATGGTGACATCTCCACCTCAGCTTAAGTGCACCTGTGCTTGTGGTATATGACACTTTTTATAGAATTTTTTGATCAAAATGTGAGCAAATATCTTTTACCACAGAATCACCATCTGCTCCACTTATTTCTTCAGAAATATTCACAAGTACCTTTGCGTTAGCAGCAATTAATCCACTTAGTTCATCACTAACCCATTTTTGTGCATTAGCTGCATTCTCTTCTGATCCGAAACCAATTTTTTTGAACCGCGGGTCTAGAAAGGCAGCTTTTGCAACAATTTTATTTTTTTCTAAAATGCCTAATCTACGAGTAATAGTTTCTAGAAGAAATGTCCTTAAATTTTCCCCCACCTCCGCATCGGCTTTCAAGTTGCTAAGTGTAAATTGATAACCCCTAATTAGCGACACTATCAAAGAAATAGAGAGATAACTTTCGGCCGAAAATATTGTAGTCAGGTCATCAGCGTGTTTCAAAATTTTTACGACGTCATTAACGATGCTCCATTCTTCAGCATCTAATTCTGGGCATTTTGGCAGATCAGCTACAGCGGATTTTTAACTTTTAACATTCTCCCCACATTAGAAAACAGGAATTCCATCTAGTGGCAACATCTTGCTTAATTTTTAATATTGGTAATTGCATTTGTTCGTGCACAGTTTTTAATTTTTCTGTACCAAATACGCTATGTTTAAAATGTCCAAAAAGTGTTGTACATTTTTTTAAAATCTGACTTAATCTGTCATTGTTGGATAAAGCATCGTGGACGCTTAGACTAAGCGTGTGTGCAACGCATGGGTGATGGTATTTTTAGAGGCAATCAGTTATTTCCCTTTTAATGTTGGCTCCATTGTCTGCAACAACTGTCACTACTTTAACAAAAACGTTCCATTAATCCAAAATTGATTTTAATGATTCTGCAATCACTTCACCTGTGTGACTGCCGTACAAGTCCTTTGTAGCTAAAACCCGTGCATACAGATTATCGTTAAAAATGAAGTGACAGGTAACACTAATGTAAGCACACTTGCTATCGGATGTCCATATGTCACTGGTTATGGCAAGATGTTTAACACTACTAAGCATTCTCTTCAACTCTAAAACTGCTTTTTGATAATATTTTGGTAAAACATCGTATGTCAATTTTTTCCTACTTGGAGGCTCGTAAAGCGGCTCCAGAGCTTGAGTATACTTGAGAAACCCTTTATATTCTACGATAGAAAGCGGCTGAGAATGAACTGTAATTAGTTGTAATAATTTTTTCTCTAAATTCGCCTCTTCAGATTGTGAGAGTTCATCGGACTTCTTTATCACAAAAAGTTTAAGTTGTTTATTTTTAGGTGGTAATTATGCTTTTTGTTCACTACTTTCCTTCCCTTTATTAATACCGGATGGTCCTGGAACTGCGTCAACAAATTCAACATAGTTTTTCTTCGTATTATTTTCACTAGGAACATTGTTGTTCGGTGATTCACTTATAGCCTGTTCACTGTCAATAATTCTTGTAGTATGTATTCTTAACAAATGTCGCAAATTTGTTGTCCCGCCAAAACAATTAATTGTTTTTTTAAAAATACTGCAAGTAGCACTATTGCCTTCTGGACTTTTGTAAAAAAATTCCATAAAAAGGAGGTTTTGCTCCCGGACGCATAATAACACTTAATTTATATAATAAAAACTGAAGAGGGAAAATACAAAATTCGAACAAAAATAACTTAAACAGAATGGAACTCAAACGAATAAAAGTAGCAAGTAACCGATTCCGATGTACACCAAACTTATAATACAGACTAGATCGCGGGACTCACCGACTACAAACTCTCTAGATGTTTCACGCAGTTTACCATATGCCAACTGTTAACTTACATCATATATATAACGATTTTCTTAGTTACAATTATGGAGGGAAGAAGTAAGGAGGACCAACTCAGTGTATGAAAAAGTGTCCGCTGACAGGGAGCAAATTAAGGTGGCGCCATAGTAGCAAGTGGAAAGATTTTAAAAATTGCACCATCAATTATTAGAGTAGGATAATAAAATTAGCACTTTTCAAGTTTGTTCATTAATTTTTATGATAATGATTCACAATTATTATAAAAAATGCATAATTGTTCTATATTTTTTAACTTCAGTATTGTAAAATAATAAATTTCATGTCCTTTCCACTCGCTACGCTAGCGTTATTGTGGTCGGTTATTGAACTGTAATTTGCTGCTTACAGCTGGACACTTTTTCAACTTGTCCCCTATACAAGACGGTCCTCCTTACTTCTACTTTCCATAGTTATAATGCAGAAAAATAAATAACAAGGGTAAACCTAGCTTAGATATCAAGAAATCATTGATAAGAGGCCGCATTTAACGGCATAAATCCCAAGATATGACGTCATATTAGGGACGCAAACATTCAAGCGAAATCATTCGAATGATCATCCGATTATTAAAATCATTCAGATTCAAGGAATCCGATTATTTAAATTAGTCGATTATCCCATCACTAGTATATACCGTAGCGTCCTAGCGAGGATTGGTATTAACCGTTACATTATCGTTTGATGTCAAATTACGTCACGGTTAAAACCACCAGTAACCCTGTCGGGAGCAGACTTATAGCGGTTGACAGATGTGATCTTTCAAATTTGTTAATGGCATATTCATTAAAACTGAAGTTTTTAAGTTTCAAAATAAGAAAACGATAATGAACACTGAAAAACAAATCAAAACAGCGAAAATTTAACTAAACAAATCCTCTAGACCGTACAGAAAGTAGATTAAGACATTGGTAAATACCGCTATATCAAAGCGACCAGTATAACCGTGACGTATTTTGACATTTGTTGACATTACCGCCGGTAATAACCGCTCGCTCGCTTGGACAGGCCATATAATTACTACTTCTCATTTATCATCATAGAAATATTATATATATATATATATATAGTATACCGCAGATCGAAAAATTAGTATTAAAAAAACAAAAAAATATTCTATGTTTGTGATCATATACGTAGTTGTATATGTTTGTCATCATATACGTAATAAATAAAATATACTGCTAACTGCCTATATCTCCAATAGGGCATTCCAACGACCTGTCAAAATAAATTCAAAATGGCGTCCGGGGGCAAGAAAAGTTATAACCTCGTAAGATACTGTAGGATTTAAACGTTTTTAAAGTGCATTGCGTGATTGTTTTGTGACTAAACTCTAGTTATTTTTTTATTTTATTGACTTTATAAGTGTTGTTTTTAATTGAAAATGCCACATAAGTGTATTGTAGTTGATTGTGGAAGTCGTTCCAACAGGGATAATGTGAGGTTCTTTTCAGTGCCGACTTAAATTTGTTACTGACAAAAACGAATTATCTAAAAAAAAAGAGAACTCTGGTTAGTAGCAATTAAGCGAGACGATCTCACGGAGTGTAGACTAAAGAACCAGAGGGTCTGCAGTAGGCATTTTATTACAGGTAAACCTTCAAATAATCCCCATTCTTGAGAATTTTTCATGCTAAACGTTAATTAAAGAAGTTTGTATCATGTGGCCATTGCATTATAGATGATATTTCATTATTTTTCTAGTAACTTTAGGCAAACCTGCTGCCTCAGAGGACCAAAATCGTTCCGACTAGGTTCCATCTCAAAATATGGGACACAAATCCCAAAAAGTTCAAAGAAAAGCTGACGATGTGGAAAGATTAGAGAGATTATACAAAAGAAGACTTCAATATAGTGAGGTGAGAGGTAAAAAGACACCATTAGATTTTGCAATTTAATATGAAGAGTAGAAATAAAAACAAAAAATATAATTCAGTTTATTGTTTCGACTCTTACTTTGTGGAACTGTTTCTAAATTATTCCACTGTATTATGAGGAAATAATAAAAAAATTAAGAAATAGGCATTTGTTTCAGTAAATGATTATTATCGCCAGAATAACAGAAGTTACATTTAAGGTGATGTCTATCTGATGTTTAATAATTATGTTTGGCTAGACCAAGAAATTAACTATCTCGTGACTGGCTTCATATATATGAATAGAAAAAAGAATTGGCATTACAAATATTAAACCTTTATTATTAGCCCTATGGGGATATCCTGGATATCTTTATCCCTTTTAAGATAAGTATAACTGTGCAATGATATAGGAAACCATGAAAAGCTATATCTGCTGATCTTTACAATTATTACTTAATAGTGGAGAACTGCCTAGATTCAGCTGTTCATTGACGATTTCATATTGTGGGTCTCTTAAGTGTCTTCTAATTTCTAACTCTTCAAAGAAATTCAGTTCTTGTTCATTTTCACAAATATGTAGTACTTCTAGCTCTGTAATAGGTGTTAATGAATGTTTGGTGTCAAGTAGATATTTTGCGTAATGTATTTTTCTGCTTGTTTTCATCTGTATTGTTGAAATTCAATACAGTGAATACTTGGAAGCATACAGATTAAAACAAACAGAAAAATCACATTATGCAAAACATCTACTTGACATCAAACATTTATTAACACCTAATACAGAACGAGAAGTACTACATATTTGTGAAAAGAAACTGGATTTCCTTGAAGAGTTAGAAATTAGAAGACACTTAAGAGACCCACAATTTTAAGTCATCAATGAACATCTGAATCTAGGGAGTTCTCCACTATTAAACCGTCTTCTTAAGTAATAATCAGCAGGTAGAGTTTCCCTTGGTTTCCTATATTATTGCACAGTTATACTGACCTTAAATGGGAAAAGATATACAAGATATCCCCATAGGGCTAATAATATCTAAGCTTTAATATTTGTAATGTCAAGTCAGCCCTTTTTTTCTATTCATATATATATATATATATATATATATATATATATATATATATATATATATATATATATATATATATATATAAGAAAGATAGTCTTTGCTGACTAGTTAGGAATAAAACTAGTGAATATTGGGGATTGCAGCAAAAAATTACTATACGCCGGCGAGGAAATGATCTGATCATTTCCTCGCCGGCGTTTAGTATGGTGACACATGAAGATGAAATCAATGGTTTTATTTTATAAAATGCTGCGACAATTACAATTGTTGCTATGACACGATTGATTAGGCCGTTGGTTCAATTCCTACTTAAATATTCCACAATTTACGACTTGTAGTTTACGATTTTACATCTTTATGGAATCTAACCTCACTTCGGAGTTTCCCTGATGATGAGGACAAACATCCTCGAAAGCTTGGACATTTTCCGCTAAGAGTATATCTTTTCCAATTTTTTGCTGCAATCCCCAATATTCACTAGTTTATATATATATATATATATATATATATATATATATATATATATATATATATATATATAGTTATTTTATATTCTTGGGATTGAAGACCATTTTTAAAGACATTTAACTAGTAGTTAATACATTTTTATTTTACGTTTCGGTCTTCCATGACCTTCATCAGAAATAAAATTTTTTGTTAAAACTAAAAGAAATGGTACAAGTTACAGAAAGAATTTTTAAAAAACAAAACAAATAAATCTTACCTTCGACAGAACGTTCATTTGATTATTTAATATATTTTATAGATGTTTTAGGATGCATCACATAATAGAATACAACTCACACCACAAAACAAAACGAACATTTTAAAAATATGACATTCATTGATTAAAATTTGTATTGGAATATACGAGTATATTCAATGTAATCAATGAATGTCATATTTTTAAAATGTTCGTTTTGTTTTGTGGTGTGAGTTGTATTCTATTATGTGATGCATCCTAAAACATCTATAAAATATATTAAATAATCAAATGAACGTTCTGTCGAAGGTAAGATTTATTTGTTTTGTTTTTTAAAAATTCTTTCTGTAACTTGTACCATTTCTTTTAGTTTTAACAAAAAAATTTATTTCTGATGAAGGTCATGGAAGACCGAAACGTAAAATAAAAATGTATTAACTACTAGTTAAATGTCTTTAAAAATGGTCTTCAATCCCAAGAATATAAAATAACAATATATAAGTAAATAAAAAAGACCAAGAACCAAAAAAAAAGAAAAACTATATATATATATATATAATATATATATATATATATATATATATATATATATATATATATATAAGCAAGTCACAAGAAAGGTCACTTCTTGGTCTTCCAAACATAATTTTTAAACATCAGGTAGACATCACATTAACTTCTGTCATTCTGATGATGATAATCAGTTATCGAAAGAATTATCAGTATCTTAGAATTTTTATTACCTACTCATTATACAGTGGAATTATTTAGAAACAGTTAATTTCATTTACAACAGTAAAAAATATGTAATTTATTTTTAATATTAGCATACTAATGTAAACAATTTTTTCAGCAGGATAATGAAGACGAAACAAATATAAACTTTCTCTTGGAGACTAGAGACCAAGACGAGTTAGAGACTGGAACTGCGTCTCAAACAGACCTAACCATGGATGAGCTCTGTTTAAAATTTGAGCAACCCAACTCAACTTTTATTATTAACTTTTGTTTTTCTTAATTTTATTTGAGTGTTTCTCAAGTAGCAACTTTTGTTAGTAATCCATGTTGTTTTCAACTAACGTTTTTATCTAACAATTAAATTGTTATATATTTCATGAAAATCTAATGTGCATCTTATAAATGAAAATCGAATTGTACTCCAAATGTATGGAAATAAAACATGTTTTTAATTGATATCAACTATTATTTCAATCTTCTGATACCACTTAAAAATTAATCTAAACACACTATTAAAACGATTTTTGAATAGTTTCAAGATACAAGGTATTAACTACAATTTATGAAAAAACTATATCAATATTTATACCAAACAACAAAATGTACCGAGTGTTTATTAATTGAGTTCCAATACTTGATGGTGTGAGTCCATAATATGTCATAAATCTCTTAATGTGCAGTGTGCTGTACTTCCATCTTCGGTCACAATACACCAAATGTCAAGAGGTTTTCCAGTTCCTCTTAGAGAATGTTGTACCTAAAAACAAAATAAAAATATGTAACCTTATTTACAAATAGGTATACTTTGTAATGAAATTTTTAATTTTTGAGAAAAAATTGTTTTTCTTATTTCTACAAGTCATAATCAGTTATTAAGACCCATTAAGTATACTGGGTATTTAATTTTTTTGTTAATATCAAATATTTTACTATTAAAATATTTTCCTTTTTTTGCTTCTAGCAAAGCTTAAAACTATGTAATTTAAAAAAGAATGACTCATTAAAGATGTGAATGTAAAAAATAATAATAAAAACTATTTAAAAAACTTGCTTTCCCAACTAAAATGTAGAAATTATTCAGTATGACTGTCCCTGCATCTAAAACAAAGCCAGATTCAAAATATTTATTAGAATTTAAGCTTTTGTAGGCCTTCATTTGCTCTTTGTTGTAAAAACTGTGGGTCAAAACTTAATATGCAGCTATATCCATGTATGTGATTGGCGGAACTGCTTGCATCGAAGAGTTCCTATCATGCACATTTATTGTAAAAGGGTCAAATTTATTTATAAGCTTTCATTTTAGAAGATATCTTTTGAAGAAATAAAGATGAGAAATGTAAACAAATAGTAACTGGACATTTTTAGACATACCTCTGTCAACCACATCTCGATTTTCTGCATTAATGTCTTTAAATACTCACTCTGCATCTCGAAAAGTGTTTGGTAAGAAAATAGAATGTAAGGAACCCGGAAATATTTTAAATAAAGGCAAAAACTTACACAAACTTAATGCACAGCTTGAGCTTGCTTGCCCCCGGACGCCATATTGGATCACGTGGTTTGAAGAGCCCTATAAGCGAAATACGTTCTATTAAGAGTGAGAGGTCCGACTACATTCTGTCTGGCCATGTTAGTTATGCGCGAGTGCTGTATTTGCCGCCTGTAATATTTTTAAACGAAGGTATTTGAGTCAACAAAAACTTCGTGTCTGATTTTTGATTTGACCAAATAAGCAATTATGTAATTACATTTTTTTTCATTTCTAACGTAAATCTCAAATAACGTCTATTATAGTTGTCTAGGTTACTTCAAAAGGAATAGAAATGAAGTAGATAAACATGAAATATATAGTGAGCACATAACCAATTAGAGTTATTATTTTTATAAATCATTTCTTCGATATCTACACACTAAATATAGCCATCCATATTGACAAATTAAATGACGATGGAGTATAATACCTCATGGGATGATTTGTTTTCAAACGGAATTTATTTTTATATACCTGTAGACCTATGAAAATTTAAATTAGGACCTATCTCATTACATAAAAAGCACCGTTGTGGAGACATAGTTTTTAATAAAAGTATAAATAAAAGAAACACGTAAAAATCACAACACAATGATAAAACAAATAACAAAATCACTAAACATCCAAACCACAGCCTAATTTCACTATGCTGTGTCCAAACAAATAACCATAGAGAAAGTAAAATATATTATTTGTCTATGCTAACAATCTTTACCACTCCCCTGAAGGTCTAAAAGCGTCAAAGCGGGAATGATACAGCCAATGATATTAAACAATGCAACGTCTCGTGACTCGCATGCGCGTGTTGATCTTGGCCACACACGGTGCAGACATATATATGTCGGCACTCTGATGATCGCCACGCTTTCCTGACCACTAGGCGCAGTATATTTTATTTATATGTATACGTTTGTCATGGAGTTTATCTATGGCCGCAAGTAGAGATTAGAGTTGTCACCATAGAGAAAGTAATATATTTGACCGCAACAAAACCATATATGGAATAAACAACTCGGGTTAAGTGCTATGACGGTGACAGCTGAAAGCTAGCTAAGTACCACTATATTATTGTTTCCGTTTCTGTTTATGATAAAATTGCTCTTTTTTACATAATTTTCAAGTAATATTTGTATAAAAATCAATTTAGTAAGGCTTTTGATATTTCTTGGCCCTCATAATCTATGTTCAAAATATCCTCTTGATGATCCTCAATATTCAGTCTATTGGTTCATAGGTGTGGCCAACTTATGTTGAGCACACTTCTCGTTTTTTTCGAACAGCTTTGGATGATGGTCCTGCTGGCGACGTAGCACATTACCCTAGTGGCAGATTCTGGGACGGCACAGCAAATGATTCTACTTCTTCACGTTTTACTTTAACTAATAAGAAAAGAATGAAATAAAAAGGATTTCAATCATAGTACTTACATTTCTGTAAAAAACTACTTTCGAGAAAATGTAATGAGCACACTTTCATCGTATTTGACACACTTTCATCGTATTTGACACACTTTTTTCGATTTTTAATGTTTTCTTGACCAACAATTGGAAATTGCTTATGATGGGTGCTGAAGATGAAGATATAGAGCTTCCACTTCTTCATAATATTATTGGAGTGGTTAATAATGAACCCAATAACGAACGAGTTCCATTCCTCATAAACAATTATAGTGATGAAATGAAAAACAGTTTTCATAGAATATAAAAAACAACAAATAAAGCGATATTACACGTACAGAACAATTAAAAAAAACAAAATATCATATACAGAGGATAAATATCATAGACAAACAGAGAAGCTGTCAAAATAAGAGAACTTTTAATTATATACCACCCAACAACGACGCATTAATTAATTATTACGTCATTGATACCACCTTCCTTTCAGATGAATGCGCATGCGTATATGTCAAGATAGGCGAAACTTATTAAAGAAAGTATAAAAGATGCTCCTCTTTCTCTGATTCAATGGCTTTGACTTGTCTACATTGACAAATTATTGTTAAGCGTTAACACTGTCAATTGTTCTAGCCCATAATAAAAACAGTGCGCAACCAATAATCAGCTAATTACATTAATTTTCTCATTGTGAATGTAAGATTTCAACGATGTTCAGAGTTTAATTTTTCTAAGCACTAATACGCGCTATTAGTGATGACGTCATAATCTTAGGTTATGTCAATTTTGTATCCAAACAAACATAACTAGCCATTTAGATACCAATGGTGTGATTTTGGACCAGAGATTATTCCCTTATATTTTGAATATAACTACTGATTTAGGCAGTTAGATATACACTAAGACTTTTACAAAGAGATATATTCGATTCCAGCCAAAATAGGTATGTATAACAATATAATTTCAATAAAAGAGTTATCTAACCTAAACATGCTATTATAAACTTATGAAATACAATTGTTTTAATTCTTTTTCTATTTGTATTATCTAATTTTAGGTTTCTTCACATAAAGAATAATGGTACTGTCCTGGCCACCAGGCTGTAAGCATTATAATGTCAGAGAGAACTGTAAGTTTTATATATTTCCAAAGGATCCAAAAGTAAGAAGCAAATGTATGAAGCTGACAAGGTACCTACATAATGATAAATATAACATTTTATTTTGTGTGATTATACAATATTTGTAGAACAATAGAAACAGATCCCGGAGCTTTTTGTGTAGCTGTCATTTTATGGACGGAGAAAAGAAAATTAGCCAACTTTTTTTTGTACACGATCAATCTTTGCAAACAAGGTAGAAGCAAAATTGTACGTGTTCATTGTATGTTTGATTTTGTACTGTATATATCGATCTCAATATAACATATACATTATTATTTGTCATTACACATCTTTCGCTTTACATTTTTTATAAGTTGCTTTGTATGATTTTTTAAACGGTTGCTATTTTAAATTGAAATTCCACATTGCACCTTACTTTCCTCTTTCTATTCACTGTAAACCATTGTGTTACAAGTAAATATTTCTCTGTGTAATGAAGAAATTTTGAAACGTTTTTGTTTATATTATTTGTTTTTAGATAAAATTGAATATGTTTACACATGAAGTTGAAAATGAGCCTACAGATCAAATAAAATTTGAAAGCAACTAACAGAAACTCTGAAGCTCGTACAAGTATGATTTGATTGAGGCAAAGTTGTGACATGATGTTCTGAGTTTTCAGACTAAATGGCATATTTTCAATCTTGTAAATTTGCAACGTTTCCACAATTTAATTTTCTTAACACAAAACAAATCAAAATTTATAATTATGAAAACATTTTATTATGTTAATATAAATGGTACACATTTGTAAAGGTAGAATGTTATTAAAACATGTAAATTTTTCTTCCATTCTTGATGTCGAGCAATTCCCACAATAATGTCACTTGGTATCCATAATATTAAATAGCACATGTCCTCTCATGCAATATGTAATGCACCTTGTATCTGGTGATAATAGTTATATTTTTCAATTATCACTAATATATTTTCATAAAAATGAATGATGTAATTCCTGTCGCTTAATAGTGGTTTTAATTTTTCGCCTTTGGGATACTTGAAAGGACACTTCACTTCAATTAAGCATTTTTCACTTACAAGCTCATATATCATTAAAAAATGTTTCAAGAGAATGTTGGAACATGTTTTGATGACACTAGAACAAAAAATCACTATTATTTATCTTATATTTTCACACTAATCAAATAATCCAGTGAAGATAACCTCAAATATAGCTTTTAAAATCAAAAATACGGATTGCGGGATAACTTACATTATCAAAACTATTATTTTTTACATTGAGTAGACACGATTACTTACTTTTCAACAATTTATTCCTTTCAAAAACACGTATGAAACGCTTAAATAATTAAAAATCTACACTCAAATGAAAATTCCTATGGCAACAAGTTTTGTTTGGATACAGTTTCAAATTGTGACGTCACACTAATCTCGCGTATTGTAATTGCATTGTGAATAAAGCTTTATTGGTCTCAGACCGAAAAAGTGTGACGTCAGAACATGGCCGCTGACAGTTACTGAGGGAAAACTAATCAATTATTTAACTAATGTCTTGTCTTGACCGTTGTAATATTTTAAAAGTTTATTCGTTTTTTCATTTGTAAAGTGACACTGCAGTGAATAGTAATTATGCCTTATTGCTTCTCTCCTAAACTTCCATCATATACTCTATATCTACGACATATCCACTGATTAAACTGTCTTCACATTTCTTTAACACTTTAATTTCATTACAAAAATGCTCCGCAATGCTCGACAAATTAATAATAGCCATGTTTAAGCATATTACAAACATAAAATGAACGTATATAAATATTTGTTTTCCCTCAGCAACTGTCAGCGGCTATGTTTATGACGTCATAGCTTTTTCGGTCCATTTATGAGTTGGAGTGTCAGTATCCGATTAGTGTTGACGTTACACAGCTTTCGGGACTTAAGACGACTGACAATTTAGATGCCTTTTTTGTTACAAATTGTAACTTACAATTAAAGTCATAGTTAAGGTGTGTTACAATTCTTTATTTTCAATAATTTCGATGTGTTTTAAGGCTCGGCTCCACCTGCGATATATCGCAAGATCGTAAACTCCAAAATTGATTAATGCCCATCTGCGTCAAAATTTGTCGAGAAAGTTAGTTAATTTTCATTTATCCATAAACAAGTCAAATAATATATTACTTTCTCTTTGCATTTATCAGTAAACTAATGGTTGAATCACTGCTTTAAGTTGTGTATTATAATCTTTGCGAAGTCAAAAGAAAAAACATAGAAATAATTCATGTTATATTTGTTTAAACGTTTTTATTTATTTATTGTTGTGAATTTTCAGTGTTTTTTATGGTTTCTTACCCTGTAATATGAGGTTCCTATGTCTCGTCTTCTGTTTTATCATGAAGGAAGTAAGTATTTAGTGCTATTCAACACTTCGATCTTGGTTCCGATTTTGTTTGTAATCGAAATCGAAAACGGATTGATGTTTGTTGAACGACCAAAAAAAATTGTCATTTATCATGTCATTTTACAAATCAAATAAATCAATATTGACATAACCACATCATTATTTTGGTTCATTTCACGTGTATTTCACACTTTTCACAAGTTCATTTAGTTTAATCACGTTTAATTTTATAGAAGCTGTTCTGTTAACTAAAAATGTAATACTCATAGACAAACGGTAGTTTATTTAAATTTTTCGACCAATCACATGCTTCCGATTTGCGATTATTTTCAATAGCATCATACTTTTAGACCTATTATAATCGTAGTGATCGATTGCTATCGAAAATGTATTGTTGAACATGTTGTTTTTTAAATGACAGGAAATGATTGTAATCGATTGTCGCGTTGAATAGCACTTTTGTCTATGTTGTCAGTCAGTTACGTCTCTACAAAATGTCATCAAACTTGAGAATATTCGCAAAAGTTCATATTTACGCGACAAAATACAATGATATGATTTTGCGATATGTCGCAAAAAAAATTGCGATATATCGCAGTTGGGGCTGAGGGCTGAGCCTTCATCCACAGGTTTTTATCACTGAACTGTTCAGCGTTTCTAAGGTGTGATCTACCTGATTGTGATCAGTGCAGTGACAAATGACATGACATTCAAATAATGACTGAAAAATAATCAGCAATAAAAATAAAACAAAATCTAATGTTAAAATATATACATATATATATATTCTTAGGTTTAAATTTTCCCCAATCACAATCACTCAAATCCCAGAAGTGAATTCGTATGTCAAAGAAGCCAAGCAATACATCTTTGCTTTCTGTAGTGCCTAAAAAGAATAATTCGGTAATATTGGTGTCATCAATGCACCACAGTATTGAAACAGGGGACAAAAAAAAACAAACATGATATGGTTTATTACTACAATAAAACGAAAGCAGGGGTGGACTTGCTAGACATGAAATGTGCGATATATTCGTCCAGTCGAAAAACCAGAAGATGATCCCTCGCAATATTCTATCAAATGTTAGATATTAGTTGTATCAACTCCTTCATCGTGTACCTTTAATTTCAAGGTAATCCTCTTGTAACTAGATACCTATTCGTACGAGACCTAGCAATGGAGCTCATACAGCCACATATTACCAGACGGTTGGAAATACTAAACCTACCACGTGACATCAGAGCTACCTTACAAGCGTATGTCGGAAACGAAGATCCTCAAAACCCAGAAGGCTGCATTCCAAGTGACAAGCTAGAAAAAAGGAAAACCTGCTCCAAGTGTCCAGCATCAAAGGAGAGGAAGACAAATTATAAATGCATAAAATATGACCAGTCAATATGCCTGGAATATAGCAGGAAAGTGGGCACTTCTTGTACTACGAAGATTTGACTTTTAGACTAACAAAATCTTTGTTCAGTCGATACCAATGCTAAAACACATTTGACTGTCACTTATTCTGTAATAAAAATTGTTTTGAAAAAAAATACTAAAATAAAATAAACAAGTTATTTACAAAAATATAATATATTCCCATGTATACAAATTATTTTTACAAATCTATACAGACATTTATTTAAGCACTGCAGTTCCAAATTGCATATAATACGTGCATATATTAAACCATAATTTGAAATAAATCTTGGCATTCAAGTAAAAATTTGGCCTAAGTAATGAAAAATACTGCTGGTCTCAGAGACCGGATGATACAGTTAGTGATTGAAAATTCATGATTCGGTTAAAGTGTTAAAGAAAGTTGAAGTGTGGCAAATCATTTCCGATGAACTTGAAAATACTTTACAGCCAAAATCGTTGCATGCAATGATTTCTATTATTAGACACGAGATTTTCAAAAAGCTGAAGAACAAAGTAGCTTCGAATCTGAAGATCACAACATGCAATACAGATTAAATTCTAACGTTAACAGTTTCGAACGATTGAATAGTAGCGAAATCGCTAGAATATATAATGTAGGGAAAATTGAATTTGATTATATTTTAAATAAAAAGGAAACTTGCAGAACTAACTGTTGTCCATGAATATAATCGAGGTACGAGGCAAGCTTCTAGAATTTAAAAAAAAAATACAGGAGGTTTATATCTGGTGAATATCAACCATTCTTCAACAAAGTTATATGGCAAAATTCGCAAATAACGTGCGGCTGGAATTACAATAACCAATATATCAATTTAACTGGCACGTCTGGAAAAAGAGATGGTAAGTAATAGGTTTTTTTATTCTTATTTCCAGTGAAAAATACTATTAAGTGCTTTATAAAATAAAATATTTAGATTATAATTTATAACACCGTATCAAATTCGAGTTGATTGCTCAAATTCGGTACATTTACCTATAAGTTTACTATGTAAAAAACTACAAAAGTCAAGTAACAGTATACAGTACAAAAATTACGTTGTAAACAAGAACTTACTACTATAGTAATTAACACTAACAAACAATTTATTAGTTTACTGTAGGTGCGGAAGTGAAGGAGAAATATGTTTTAGTAGATATGATGAGGATCAAGATGTGGACGTACAAATTAGTATTATTCCTGGAAAAGGTGGAAAAAAATGTGGCCCTTCATATCTTCGACAAAATAAAAGAAAAGCAGTAATGCAGGAGATGGAACATTAGAGGAAGGAGGCCTAATATGAGATAGCAGCCTATTATGAGATACCGTATTTTCTCACCTAGTAAGAGTCTCCATCTAGCGACAACCGCTAGAACTAACTCATCGGAACATCAAACATTAGATCAGCTAGATTTATTTTCAGTTGCTCTTACGACCCGCCACGTGTACGTGTTTTTACGCATTAGTGCAATACCTATAAGTTTACTATGTAAAAAACTACAAAAGTCAAGTAACAGTATACAGTACAAAAATTACGTTGTAAACAAGAACTTACTACTATAGTAATTAACACTAACAAACAATTTATTAGTTTACTGTAGGTGCGGAAGTGAAGGAGAAATATGTTTTAGTAGATATGATGAGGATCAAGATGTGGACGTACAAATTAGTATTATTCCTGGAAAAGGTGGAAAAAAATGTGGCCCTTCATATCTTCGACAAAATAAAAGAAAAGCAGTAATGCAGGAGATGGAACATTAGAGGAAGGAGGCCTAATATGAGATAGCAGCCTATTATGAGATACCGTATTTTCTCACCTAGTAAGAGTCTCCATCTAGCGACAACCGCTAGAACTAACTCATCGGAACATCAAACATTAGATCAGCTAGATTTATTTTCAGTTGCTCTTACGACCCGCCACGTGTACGTGTTTTTACGCATTAGTGCAATACCGAAATTTTATTAGTGTTCAGTTTGACGTGATTTTTTTGTTGAAGAGGTGAGGAAACAATTAAGTTTGTTATATTTGCTTTGTTGTATTGGAGTTGCTTTATTGTTTGAACATATAAAACGCGTGGCAACTCAATTAATTTTTGAGAAAAAAATATGTAAAGAATTTTCACAAGAGATTCCTAATATGAGATACCTTGGTGCTCCTAATATGAGGTATCTCATATTAGAAGAACTTTCTTTTTTAAATAATTTCAACGAAAGCAGATACCTAGAGACAAGAAAAAAAGGAAGCAGTGGGATGAAAATGCCATGATAAGGGCTGTTAAAGCGGTAAGGAACAAGGAGATGGGGTATCTGATGGCCTCTAAAACATTCAATGTTCCGAAAGGTAAGCCTGCTTTTTTAGTTATTGTTTAATTTTTTTATAAAATTTTTTTATTATTCAGGAACCATTGAACGATATGTAGAAGATAACAGACGTGCAGAGGACCTCGTAAAAATAGCATTGGGTAGGAAACAAGCTTTACCTGATGTTTTGGAGAAGCAGTTAGCAGACTACTGCATTGAAACGGAAAAAAAGTATTACGGTCTTCGGAGGAGAGATGTCAAATATATGGCGTTTCAGTTAGCAATTAGAAATGGCTTAAAGCATCCTTTTAGCACAGGAAAGGAATCTGCAGGTAAAAAATGGCTCAGGGGTTTTTTAAGAAGGCACCCGCAGTTGTCTGTTTGTACACCACAGGCAATATCTGCTGCGAGAGTTAAAGGGTTTAACGCCGAAAACGTTGCACAGTTTTTTGACATATTTGAGAAGGAGATGGAAAAAATTAATTTTTCTCCACATAGATTATTTAATGTCGACGAAACTGGCATTACGGTTGTGCAGCATAAACAAAGCAAAATCATCGGCTTGAAAGGAAAAAAACAGGTTTGTGCCATAACATCACAAGAGAGGGGAAAACTCCTCACCGTTGTGACATCCATGAACGCTTCTGGTACTTTTGTTCCGCCCTTGATAGTGTTTCCTCGTAAAAATATGTCGGAACATCTAATGCATGGCGCACCTCCTGGATCAATATGGGCCTGCCATCCATCTGGATGGAGTCAGACAAATATTTTTACGCAGTGGTTTTCACATTTTGTTGAGTTTACTAAACCAACAAAAGATGATCCGATCGTGTTAGTTTTAGACGGTCACTATTCACACACGAGAAACATAGAAATCATAGACATGGCTAGAGATAATTATATTTCAATTGTGTGCTTTCACAATATTCTTGGAATGTTTATATATCAGAAAATGCATTAAAAAATCGATTTTTTAAAAGTGCCCTTAACCCATCCTCCTTAACCGTGCGTTGAATGCCCCGGTTATCAGTTAAATGAAATGTAAAGGGCTGGCCATATTATGTATAAGTGCCTTATTTTGCATAGTACATAATGGAAATTATTGATAAGTTTGTTGGTAACAGAAATAAAATTTATTAATTCGAACAAACAATTAATTATAAGTACAAATTATATGTTAAATATGTGAAAAATGCTAACCAACGAATAACTAATAGCCATTTTATGAAATATTAAACTAGTTTTAAAAATGAATATCCAAACATCTTATTAATTATAACTTATTTTTTTCCTTCGATTTCACTATTATCAAAATAATTTTTTAGTATAAATACAGGAAACAGGCCAAACTACAATAGAAGCTTTCCTTTCATGTCCCGGAGCAACTCCGAGCGACTCCAGTGCAAGTTGTACGTGTTCCATTCAACGGAGGCTTGATGTGCCTGAGCTGCACCGGACTGCCTTCCCCCTTCCCCTTATGCACAAGCTAGCGAGGTGAGGTTTGGAGCTCTTTTTTCCTTCTAGGTTATGTTAAATAACAAAAACAACATGTCTAAGAATGTTAGTTGCAGAAGCAATAGTAGTAATAATAATAACATTGGCGAATTATTACTACAGGATCCAGAAACACAACAAACTTCTAAGTTATTACTTAATAGTGATGATTACAAGAAAGCAACTTCAGGTAAAGTATTTTTTCTTTACAATAAATTAGGCTCATACTTGTTACCTTTTGTTTAGATGACAACTTTGCAGCGTCATTATTATTGCACGCTCAACGTGAATTAATGGCAATAAACTCCGAGCACGATGAAGGCGATGACATTTTTGAGCAGGGTGAAGTTGACCTTGAGGATGAATTACCACAGCTTGAAAGCAGTAAAAACAGTAAAGTGGTATATACATGGGGTTATAAAGAAACCTTACTTCTAATTTCGTCAATGGGGTCCTATGTGGATTATTTTAATCATCCAAGGAAGAGAAAGCATGTGTATGAAATGCTTACAAATAATTTGGTCAGTCATGGATACCCTGTAACCATCACCATGGTCCAAAACAAATGGAAAAGCTTAACAAAGAGCTATAATAAGGCCAAGGACAATACATTTAGAACAGGACAAAGACCAAACCGTTTCCAATTTTACGAAAATATGGATGGAATTCTAGGTGATAAGCCTACAAATAGTTGTCACCACTCACTAAATTCAAATGAGAATATTCCAGAGGTCGAAGAGGCCCAATCAGCTGATGTTCAAGAGCGAAAATCGGAAGAAAGTAGTGCGGAAAATGAAAAAAAAATGTGAGGAGAATGGAAATCAAAGAATTGGTAAAAATACGCTGAAAAAAGAATATATTGCCATTAAAGAAAGGCAATTGAAAGCAAAGGAGAAACGCCACCTTGACAAAATGCAAGTTGAAAAAGAGCGAATTGAAATAGAATGAAAAAAATAAAGTTATTTGAAGAATTTATTAATAAAAAATAATATCCTTAGATTTTTGCATTTTCAAGTTGTTAATTTATGTTCAATTATTCTGTTTATATATTTAAGTTAACAATCACAAGGGTTTACTATGAACTATATTGTTATTTTGAGTATTTTATTTGTTTTAAATATTAAGTTAATATCTAGTCGACTGTCTTGTAAAATATATTTTCTGTTCATTTTAAAAATATGTTTTGTGGTATATACATGGGGTTGAATATGATTGAAGAATTAATATTAATTTTAGAATAGTAGTAACGGTATACTCTCATAACTATATTTTTATCTCTAAAATATTTAGTCGACTGTCTCAAAAACTATATTTTCTGTTATAATTCTAAAAATATTTTGTGTTGAATATACTTTAGGAATTAATGTTTTTAATAATAGTAGTGAAGGATAAGAAATAATAAAAGTTTGAAATACTCTATTTTTTATTAACCAACAAATTATTTACAAATTTAATTATTTATTCAGAAGGTCGGTCGACTATTCTCAGTAATATTACAAATATTTTGAGTAATTGGTATATGTTGTGGTTGATTAAAATCCGTGAGCTCTGCTTCAATAAAATCATTCTTGTCGAGACAAATGTTGTGTATTATACATGCCACCATGATTAGTTCAGAACATAGGTTGACATTTATATTGTCCAGTTTTCTAAGGCTTCTGAATATGCCTTTCAGTAAGCCAAATGCATTCTCAACAACTACACGTGAAGAAGATAACCTATAATTAAACCTTCTTTCCTCTCTTCTAAGGTGCCCATTGTCTCTAAAAGGTAAAACTAACCAATCCAAATTCGGATAAGCTGTATCACCTATTAGAAAACAACCATTCAGATGGTTTGGGTTATTTTGTAGCTTATCATATATAGCAGATTTTCTAAGCAGTCTAGCATCATGCATTGATCCGGGTTCACCGCAAAAAACATCAATAATTTTTTTTTATGATCCACAATACCTTGCAGCAATAAACTGTGGTATCCTTTCCTATTTATATATGCATCTTGATTTTTTTTTAGGTTTATTTATTTCTAAATGGGTTCCATCTATACCACCTAGGATATCTTCCATACCTTGTTTACTTCTGAAGCCATTCTAACTATTTCTACTTGTTCCCCTGTAGGCCATTTTATAATCTGAGATTTCATTGACAAAAAGAACCTCAAACACCTCCGTAATTTGCGATATGCACTGCTATATGTAACACCAAGTCTATCGGACACTTCTCAAAAAGTTTCTTGATTACTTAAATACCATATACAAAGAAGTAGAGCTTTTTCAGCTGTAATCTTTTCTCTCCCATCTTTATGAATGGGTAAAACGTTGCTATTTGCCAGCATATCTAAAAAATGAAAAAAAAATACATTAGAAGTACCTACTTTTAATTACTTATATATAATATTATAATAATGTGTTTTCCAAACCATTTCTTTGTACTGGCCACCAAATGATGTTTTGATAACTTGCATCTCACCTATAAGGATATATTTGTTGTGCTATGATTCAAGCGGAAGTTTTTCTTAAATTCTTCCAAGTTGTAGCCTCTGACTGTTATTTCCAAATATTTTTTTATTCTTGACAGAGACTGTCGCGGTTCTTAATCACTGTCGGTCTCAGAAAACCAAGCACAAGTGGAAGAAGAATCCGAAGAGTGACTAAGGTTCTCTGGACTCTCAATAAAAAACTGAAAATAATAATAATAAAATGTTGGGAAATCTGCGTACAGACATGTACGTACTTTATACAGTAACTCTTCGTCCATCATAATATACTCTATCAAACTATGTAAAATGTTTACACACAGAACACAAGACTAGTATTTATTGTAGATATTTTACAACTATTTAGACTTTCACTTTACCTTTATGAAAATAAAAGTTGGGTTATGTTATGAGCAATGAAATGTCAAAATTAATGACATGATGCATTCCCCACTCTTATTTCATGTTCCATTCAAGTGCTGCACCGAGTAACACAGGTTTTGAGACCCAAGGGTCTCGCGCACCTGAAAGGAAAGGGAACAATGGCGCAACGTTTAGGTGAAAGGCATACTGCTAAAGATCTTATACAATTCCTTAACCCGTAACCACTACCCCTGGGTCCTGTGGAGCCGTCGTCATGTTGATTCTTGTCAAACAGTACGAAGTAGTAATCGCTCGCGTCTCTACTCTTAAGAATTCCATAAAATTGCGCATTGATTGTTAAAGGCATTTTAACGAATTTGAACTGATTTTGGGTCCGTGGGACCTGTGGGTAGTTTTAACGTTATAGTTTCTGTGTGATTTCGTAAAAGGTAAACAAATATTATTTTAATTTGCTATTGTTAATTTTTAACTAACAGAAAGTAATTTTTTAGATACAATGGAATTGGAACGATTTTGAAAACTAAGATGAAGTTTCGAATGATGAAGGAGATCGGTTGCATGCTATTGAAGATATAATTGGTTATGGAAATGCAAGTGATACCGAAGAAACGGATTTTGAGAAAATAAGCGATCACGATACAGACAGTGAAATTGAGTGGCAATCTGATGATCAAGACTATGATTCCGATGATAGTGAATTAGGAGACATAGAAAAGGAGAATAATGCAGAAAAGTAAAAAACTAAGCTTCAACTACAAAACGAAACTGAACCACTAAAACGTGATCATCAAAACTTTTATGGCAGAGACCGCACTAAATAGTCGAAGATTCCCCCAACGAGAGGTAAGACTCTTGCCAAAAATATTAATGTTGCTTTACCCGGCCTCAAAGGACCAGCGAAACAAAAACCTCCATCTTCAGTCATAGATGCATGAAGCAAAATATTTTCAGACAATATGTTAGAATACAGTTGTACTGTATACTAACAATCGGATCGCAAGTGTACAAAATAATTACAGCAAATTCAAAAAATGTAAAAACGCTAGTCGGGTATTTTCGCCATCATTTACTGGAAGTACAACACCTAAATGAAGCTTTTATCGGGGCTATTCAAGTCAGGTCATGAGGATCTTAATAGTCTTTGGGCCACTGATGGTACTGGTAGAGGCATTTTCCGTTGTGCTATATCCCTAGCTCGGATTTCATTTTTATTAGTCTGCTTACGTTTCGATGATGAACAAACGAGGTAGGAAAGAAGAAAAACTACTAAATTAGCGCCAATTGTTGAACTTTTTATGAATTCGTAGAACATTCTAAAGAAAATTTCATGCCTGGATCGAATCTTACCATAGATGAAATGTTGGTACTCTTCAGAGGTCGCTGTGGCTTTAGAATGTACCTTCAAAATAAGCCCGCAAAATATGGGATAAAAATGCAAATCGTGGCTGACTCCAAGACACACTATATGGTAAACGCTGAAGTCTATAACGGTGCCACTGGAGAGAAAAATAATAGGGATAAATCTAAAAATGAGTTACTCCATGCGACGCAAGTTGTTTTACGGTTAGTGGAACCAATCATTAAAACTAGAAGAAACATAATAGTTGATAACTGGTATACTTCTACTGAATTAGTGAATGAATTATTGAAACGAGAGTTGACTTGCGTGGGAACTATGAAAAAAATAAATAAAAGATGTATCCCTTCTGAATTTCTACCAGCGAGGAAAAGACCCGCCCAATCATCTATTTTTGGTTTTCAATCACAGTTAACCTTAGTACCGCATGTACCCAATACAAATAAATCCGTCGTTTTGTTATCCAGCATGCACAATGATAATATTGTAGATGAAACAAGTAAAAAACCGGAAATTATACTTTTTTATAATAGCACAAAAGGAGGTGTTGACGCGTTAGACCAAAAGTGATCCAATTATTCATCATCCCGGCGTACTAGAAGATGGCCCATGACCATGTAACCATTTATCATTCACGCGAACAAAATCCTGGCATGAGACTTTTCAAGGGTGGTTCGACTCCAAGTTAAAGACACACTTTGTATAACAGAGGATGATCAGAGAGCTTAGGGCGCCACTACCTTTTCAAACGTTACGAAAGAATAAGAACAAAATTACGGTGATAAAGGTAGAAACACCGCGTAAAAGAATTTACTCTAAATTAAAATATTATAAGAAATTAATATTAAAAATGTTAAAATAAAATGTGCTCAAATTTAATCAACCCGGGCAGGATACCCTGTGGCTCTCACAGCCGGATGGATAAGAAATAAAAAAAGAATGTATCAAAAATTTGATTTAATTCTGCCTTGGGGCGGGACGGAAAAATACAGGATGTACTTAACTGATGGTACTCTGGTGGTTTAGATGTTCTGAAGGAACGGAATCTGTCTTTTCTATAGTGAAAGATGTCTCGGACCAATGGAAACTGTCTTCAACGGCAAAGGTGTCTCAGATAAATGGAAGATGTCTTCAACGTTAAAGGTGTCTTAGATAAATGGAAGCTGTCTTCAACGGTAAAGGTGTCTTAGTGTCAGAGTGTTTTAGAATTTTCATTTTCTCCCAAAGTTAAAATCGCATTTGTTATATCACCTATAACAAGGCCTGATAAGACTGCGGATACGTTTGTCACCCATTTTCTAAGAATGAATCCCCCTCCCTTCAATATTAAAAATATATTTTTGCATGTCATTTAATTCATCCAAATCATCAGATCCAGTCAACAGATCATCGACATTAAAATCGTTGAGAATTGTTTGAGAGGCAAGGGGATATGATATTTTATTGTCATGTGCCAATTGTTGAAGGCATCGTATAGCTAAATATGGAGCCGAACTCGTTCCATACGTCACAGTGTTTAGCTGATAAGTTGATAAATCTTTACTGGGGTCATCCCGCCAGATAATGCACTGCAACGAACAATTCTCTTTATGCATAAGAATCTGGCGATACATCTTTGAGATGTCGGCGGATACAACATATTTATGAATGTCATTCTGCAGTTTTGGGCCTATAAGTTGCAATTATTCATTTAAGGAATAACCAGAAGTTGATGCGCAAGAACCATCAAAAACTACTCTTAGTTTAGTAGTAAGACTATCCTCTTTGAACACTCCATGGTGAGGTAAATAGTAAGATTGAATGGTTTCTACATTGTCATGGGGTATTTCAGTCATATGATTCAAAAATGCATATTCATGTATAAAATCTTTATACATGAATTTCATGTTGGAGTTCACACTAAATTTTGTCTCCAAATTCAAAAAACGTTTAATAGCAATATTTTAGCTATCACCTAAATGACTAATTGGATCGTTAAAAGGAAATTGTACAACGAAACGTCCTTCCTCATTTCGGAAGGTAGTTTCTGTAAATATTTGTTCGCAATGATGCTAATCTTTAGTCATCAAAGCAGTTTGCTCTGGAATCTCCTCTAGTTCCCAGAACCTATTTAATTGTTCGTCTTCAGGAATTATTTTTATTAGATTACATAATGACAAAGAACAAGAATTAGGTGCTGACCCACTGATAACCCATCCAAATTTGGTATTGTGAAGAGCTGGTAAACCTTTTCCAAGAGAAATTTTACCTTCAAGAATTAATCTCCAGAAAAGTTGGGAATATGTCAATTGGTTGAGGGTCAGCAAATTGGGGATCAGCCATTTCAATATCTGTCGGAATATTCCACGAGCTTGATTGTATCTTTTGCATAGGTAAATCACTGGAAATAACAGGAACAACATAACAACACATAGTTGTATTATAATTCGTAACTGTTCCAAAAATAGAGATATTACATTTATTCTTCAACATTGAAGAAACTTGATTAATGCCTATAATACACATTTTTGTAGGAATAGTCGGTATCTGAAGTTTATTACAACAATCCTCCGTCATCGAATTTGATTGTGCGCCACTGTCCAAAAGGGCACGACAACGTACCTTTTCGCTATTTGCTGCTTTTACAAAAAATGTGACTGTTGACAGCAACACCTGAGGAGTTTGGAATTTATTTGATAAATGAATTTGCGAACACAAAATTGAATCAGGTGGTTCATCATTTGCTGAGTTATCGTTTACTGCGAGGGATGATTGTGATGATTCGACATAACATTTTCGGCATGGCCCTCGTATACATGTATTTTTTTTATGTCCCGGTTTTAAACAATTTTCACATAATTTCAAATTATTTATAGTATCAATCCTATTCTTTGGATGTAGTTTCAAAAATTATTGACAATTATAAATTAAATGTCGATTTTTACATAAATTACATTTAAGGTCAGAACTTAAATTGACAAGATTAATTTTAGGTTTATTGTGAACTTGCTTATTTTAAAACGGTTTTCTAGAAGGTTCATCTTCTATTGTGTCTAATACATCAATTTTTTCTTTCAGGAATTCCAAAAAATCCTGTAGAGTAGGTCATAGTGACGTTCCTTCCATTTTCGTAATGAAGGTTTGTCTAATTTATTAGATAAATGGTATATAATAGTCATTTCCCATTAAACATCTTTCGATATTTTTAAACCTTCCAACGCTGAGAGGTGTACGGAAATGTCATGCAGGAATCTGTGATAATGAGTCGCAGATTCTTTATTAACTGGTTGTAAATTGAAAATTGATTTTAAATGGTTATCTATTAATACTTTTTTTCTATCATAAGTATCACATAAAGCTTTCCAAGTATTGTCATCATATGCGTCTTGTTCTATCAAACGTTTCGCATATCCTTCAACCGATGCTTTCAAAATTTGATATTTCTGTGAATGTTGGTTAGAAAGGCATTTTCAAATTCTAGCCACCCTTCTGCATCACCTTTAACCCTAGAGTACTAATACTCGTAAAATTTACGACGCCGAATTATTTTTCCCGAAATTTGGCAACAACGGAAAATCTTGCAGATTTGGGTCTCCCAGTAGCTTCCTCTTTAGTACTCTGCTAAACGTTGGTAAGTCCACGTCAGTCGGATTTTTAGCGGAAGTGCAGAAATTACGCATCGCGTCGTAAATATTACGACGCTTTAGTGTTAGTGATAGTATTAGCGATAAGATTATTGTGAATGTTTTTCTTTGTTTTATGCTGAATACTCGATTTATTGTGTAAGTAGACTAATAATATTTCATAATTTGTAGAAACAAAATGCAAATTTCAAAGTATAAAGCTAAGATTTATTTATTTATTAATTTCAGAAACTGAGAAATGGCAAATAAACCACTTACTGCGTCGCAGTTGCAACAAGAAATGGAAAAGATTATGAATGGAGAAGATGATTATAATGAACCGTACGAGGACAGTGGAAGTGACTGGGAGGAAGATTATTTAGAAGAGGATTCGGTACATTCTGACAGCTCAGAAGAATATAACCAACCAACCAACCATGCCATCGAGAAAAAAAATCCAGAATTAGCAGAGGAACGTCCAGAAGAAGCTCTCTTGTCATATGATCAAGAATCATCGGATGACGATGAACCTTTAGCCAGCCTATGTCGAAGCCAGGGTCGAAGGGATCCAAATATAGTTATTCCTAAACAAATAAATATAAAAGGTAAGAATGGTCATAAGTGGTCATCTAAACAGCCAGTCTTGTCAAAGAGAGTCAGCTCTAGGAATATTGTTCATTTTATATCTGGTTGCAAAGGAGAATCTCGTAACTGTTCTTCAATAAAGGACCACTTTCTGCACTTCTTTCACGACAACATTCTTGACATAGTTATTCTTCACACCAATGAAGAGATTGTTAGGCAGTCTTCTAAATACGCTGCAAATTCTGCTACGGTATCAAAACTTTGCAAAGATGAGTTATTAGCCTTCCTGGGAATACTAGTTTTTTCTGCCGCCAAAAAAGACAATCATCTAAATGCTAGACATATGTTTGAAGGGACCACATCGGGATCTTTCTATCGCGCCTGTATGAGTAGAGAACGTTTTACGTTTTTAGTAAACTGTCTCAGGTTTGAAGATAAAACTTCGAGGGAGGAAAGGAGAAAAACCGACTCATTCGCTCCTATTCGTGACATATGGAATATGCTAATAGATGTATGCAGAAGTTCCTATATTCCATCATCTTATCTCACCATCGATGAACAGCTCTTAGGATTTAGAGGAAGGTGTCCATTTCGTATGTACATACCTAACAAACCGTCGAAGTACGGTATAAAGATTATTATGTTATGCGACACATCCTCCAAATATATGATAGATGCTAGTCCATATCTAGGAAAGAGCACTGATACTGGAGGACTACCTCTTGCAAATTTTTATGTGAAAGAGTTAACAAAATCGGTTCATGGTAGTAACCGTAACATTACCATGGACAACTGGTTTACGTCAGTTTCTTTGGCGGATGAACTTTTGGAGTTGCCGTACAAACTAACAATTATAGGAACTCTGAGAAAAAATAAAAAAGAAATACCACCAGAACTATTGAAAAATAGGCAACGAGGCACATCAATGTTTTGCTTTGATAGGAAAAAGACATTAGTTTCATATGCACCAAAACCTAATAAAATAGTGTTGTTACTTTCCACTCTGCATGAAGGTGCAAGCATTTCCGAAAATGGAAAACCTGATATAATTATAAATTATAATGAAACCAAGTCAGGTGTAGATACTTTTGATCAACTATGCAGTAATATGACCTGCTCCAGAAAAACCCGGAGATGGCCTATGTGTGTTTTTTATGGAATGATTAACATAGCTACCATCAATTCATTTGTAGTTTACTGCCATAATTCTCACAAAGCTAATACGAAGCCTGCTTCCCGCTTCTAGTTCATGTTAAATTTGGGTAAAAGCCTTGCTGAGCCATGGATGCGCCAAAGATTGAACATCCCCAATTTACGTCGCAATATTCGACAGGACATAAACGAAATTCTAAACATACAGCCTGTTCCTGAACCAGATAACCCTATGGCAAAGAAGCGGACAGTGTGCTCCTTCTGCCCTAGCCGTCTGAGAAGAATGACAACAAACTTTTGTGTACAGTGTAAACGAGCAATCTGCGGACAGCACAACAGAAATTGTTGCCCAGAATGTCCATTTTCTTCGGCATAATTCATTTTTTTTCAAACCATATCCATTTATTTGATTAGTTTAAGATGAAAAACCTATTATTTCTGTTGGAAAATATATTTTGATTTTTTTAAAATGTGTTTTAATCCAAAGTCGTAAATTTTACGACGTATTAGTATTACGGAATAATCAAATCATATTAGTACTCTAGGGTTAAAAGTAGGAATTAGTATGTTTTGCAATGGGTATGACGAAGGTGTATTATTTAAAATAATGTTAGTATTCGAATGATTTCCGATAGAATATTTCAAAAAACCAACCGCTTTAATGTATCTACTGTGGAAGGCTTCAGCTTCCTCATACTGTTCATCTAATTTAGCTTCATCACAAATGTTTTCAAGTTCACCTTGATTGCAGCCGAAGTCTTGTAACAGCGCTTCGGCAAGAGTAATTTTTAATTCTACCTCAGTCACACTAGGTTTAATTTCAGGTGGTGAGGTTTTTATAGCATCAACATATCTTTCTAAATATGTTAATTTTTGTTCCAAAGTGCCCCTTTTCCTAATAAGTTTTTTCTCAGTGTCTGTCATTTTTTTTAACTGGTATATTTGACACGGAAAAGAACGCTTGTTTGCAAAATTCGAATATTGATACAATGAATCGAAATTATTTGTACATCAAATAAAACCGCCCTGTAATATAATGGAACCTAAGTTCATGAAATTGTAAATATTAAGCTAGTATTCTAAATCGTAAGCTTGAATAAATTATATATTTATTGACGCATGTATGTTTGAATGGAAATTAAGCTCGTATTCTAGATCGTAAGCTTTTTCATTAAACTTGCATAAAAGTTATCCAAAAAATATAAATTGGCACTTATACATTGAATGAACAGTTAATCTTAATTTATCTGGTTAAAATCAAATACAACAGTAAAGTTTGTCACTTAAATTCTCAATTTCATTATACAACACAGTACAATGGAAATTATTCAAATTGCAAGTACCTTTACCTAAGAAACTAAACGCAATTGTGACTTTTTAAATACATGATAATTAAATAAATTGCAATGTCTCAATGGTAAAAAATGGAAGAAATAAGAAAGGAATTCGGACTTACATATAATTTCTTTTCGTCTGCGAAGCAAAAAATGATGTTGTTACAATCGTACGGATAAATCTTCTGGTTTCTCAAACTTTCATCGCTTGTTCCACTTGGCGTCGTTGAATATTCTGCTGGGCTACTGGACTCTAGTCGTGGCTTGCTTTTGAAATGCAGGTGTTAGATCGTCGTCAATTTTTTATGTGTCTCGAATGGGCCAAATATTTGAATTTATAGCTTGATATTTTTCAATGGACTGTATTTTTTGGCTTTGAACTACAAAATTTTTCTGTGTTGTTGAAAGAAAATGCTGTTTACTGACTGATGGCAGAAATGTAATCATTAATAATATAACCAAAGTTGATGATAACTTATACTTTTCTGGCAAATACTATCAATCAAATATTCCATGTTTCAACATTCCTTGTAATTCGATACTTCTTAATATCTATAGAGTAAATGATGAGAATATATTTTTTATGTAATGAACGGATAAGTGTCTCTATGATTTCAAAAAAGATGTTGAAATTGCCTTTTGGCAGAGAATATATTTTAGTTCCACTACTCCATTAATTGTGAAATGTTTAGTCCTGTTGGCAGCACTTTATGGAGAGAAGTTTGTAATAATTATAGTTCCACGCCCTATAGGTGAATATTAATGAGATTTCCGAACTTTCTTTCAGCTTTTACACCAGACAAACAAGTTCAGCACATTTTTTTATATTCTAGCTCTACTTACCTGTCCATGCATATCTAAGATAAAGATTAAGTGAGTTCTGTTTTGAAGTTATTGGTACCTAATTTTTTTCAATTCATTGTTTAAATTTCATGTCTTTTGAGTAAAAACAATAGTTGCAATATTCTTTAGTACTGCCAATATGGTTGTATGTTGAATATCATGCTTTTTTATTTATTGTATATACTACTTGTTATTTATTTCAAAGTGTTTGTGCATTAGTTATTACAGTAGAGGGAAATGCCAGACCAAGAACATTTAAATTAATATGATATTATATTCAGATTACAAAATACTCTATTTCTTTTTTTATAGAAATAGTACTCTATTATATTTGATACCACCCTTTCTCTAACATCGAATAATAATCCAGGTGAAACATGAATAAAAAACCATATGCAGCGGTATATTTTACCAAAGAAGATATGTATTCAGTAATACCAACAAGTTGGTTACTTAACGATGAAGCAGGCTATTGGCCCACATCAATCAATGCATGGAAATTGGTGCAGAAAGTAGTGGAGTCAGATAGAGAGAATTGGGAGGTCCATCCATTAAGAATTGTAGGTTATAGTGGTAAGTAACTTTTATAGTTTTATATAAAAATAGCTAAATTAATGATTATGATTTTTATATATTGATGTTTGTTACTGTATTAACAATGATTTGGTAAGTACCTAAAATACGCAATTTACTTTGTACATTTATTCCGAAAACCAAAAATATGTTGTGCTGAAATATGCAATTGTCATCAAAAATGATTGAAAAAATAGTTATTGAAAATTTATGAACATTGAGCAATTAAGTAAATTATGTATAGTTTATACTCATCTGATAAATTATTCCTGAAGAACTCAACTAGAAATTCTAATATCTTATCTATTTAATTTCAGCGACTTTAGATGGTGCTCGAAAGAAAGCAGCAGATTCTGAGTACAGCACTAGTAATGAAGAAAATCAAGATGCTGGGAGGGGAAGAGGAAGAAAAATTCCAACTGATCGCACTCAAGATTTTGTTGGTACTGGCTCTGATGAGGGGACAATGACTCCTCCTCCATCACCAAAATTAAAAAATATTCATCGAACCCTTTTACCTGAAAAATATTGACAACACTGATAAAGACATTCCTAATAATGTTGAGGTTGTTGCTGAAGGTAACTAGATAGATCGAAATTTTCAGAAATTCTGGCATTGCAAGTTTTTGAAAAACATATAATAAATTAAATTTGTTTATAGTTAACTCATATTATACAAGGCGTTTTATGGACGCGATGTGACAGCACAACAATTCATTTCTTCTGTTAAAATTTCTGTTCTCAGTCTAAATTTTGGTCGAATTGAATCATTTTTACACTTCTGATTTGAAATGCCACTTCCCAAACTAGTGTTATGTAATTTTTTTATTCGCCTTTTCACAAACAAATTGTTTGTTTTCAGCTGTTACAGGTGGTGTTCGGAAAAAAATTGCGTGTGGCAATATCGAAAAACTACAAACCAAGTCCCATAAAATTAAAAATTTTGAACCTTCATCTGTCAATAAAAGTAGTTGTAATAGGAATGAGACACCAACACCCCCATCACCAAATCAAAATAGTCAATCAGAGGAAGGAGTTAATATTTCTAGGGATAATACATCAGGTAAAGCCAAATTGGAGCATTTTTGCTTTAAATTCATATGATCCGTTATTTTTTCTCCTAATTTTGGACAATCAAAAATAAGAAATCTTCACTGACGAATGTTTTTCAATAATTTTTGAAACTTTCAATTCCTTTCTTTTCAACAATTTTGATGGATCATTATACTCGTATGTCACTGCATAATATCTTTCATGAAATTAGTTGAGGCATTTGGAAGCATATATGACACAATAAACACACATGCATACATACATACATATTATCATTATTGGCAGCAATAATATTGTCTTGAAATATATATATATATTATACTGTTATTTTGATTTTTACCTTTTAATTATAAACAACAGTATATTTAGATACCAATATAGCTACTGTTTTATTATTAGTTTTGATTTTTATTCCTTTTAGCTTAATGTTAGAAAGAGTAGAAATTTTATTATTTAAAATTTATATTTCAATCTTGAAAACTATTATTCATATATTAAATTTCCCTAGCCAGCTCAAATATTAAATCAAAATTTGACTTGAAAAAGGTAAAAATATTGAATCTCCCTCGTAAATGCATAAAGACATCTTGTACTCACGTAGGTTGTTTATTATTTCCTTTCCTGTGGATATGTGTTGAAATGACATCTATTGGTGAAATCAACAAACAGAAATAAAATATAACACAATATAAAACTTTATTAACAAAAAAGAATAGTCAGAGAAATTAGAGAATTATATAAACAATATAAAAATACAGAACGATATAAATTATACAAAAACATTGATAAATAGAAATTTTTTTTAAATAGTGGGCGCAAATAAACGAACATTATTGTGTTACGTTTCGCTATGTCGAACGATCATATCCGTTTGGGTTAATGGTTCTTAAATATATACAATACAAGAACGAAGCTTGTTTAACAGCTGATTCGATTATCAACAGTCTAACAACACATGATTATAATGTTTATATTTGAAATGGATGGTTTTTTTAAACAACTGCACGTATTTAAGTCAAAAGTTTATGTGAATAAATAGAAATGATTGTTCAAAGGCTGGTGAAGAAATGGAGTTCGCCAAAATGGCTTCTCCAAAATTTTGTGATGTATTTATCACCTGATATGAGACAATCGTTGGAGTGTCTTTTTCGCCGCACATTGAAAAGGTACGTACGATTTAGTATTTAAAAAAATGGTTACTCACAGTTGATAATTTTCTAGCATTATCGACGGTGTCGATCAGAGCACACGCTCTCAGCATCACAAAAGCGTCCAGGTAACCATAAATTGACTTTTCACCTGACGTGGATTCTACGTTGATCAAATGAATGCCCTCTAGAACTTGTCAGTCCTATTTATAATATTGGTTTATTTCACAGCCAACTTTATGTAAAAATGACATTTCTAGAAGAATTATGGTTTTTCATTGAGAATTGTTCGTTTATAGTTGATTTATGTGGAAAACCATTATTTTTGCCGTGTTCTGCGTAAAATTCTCTTTTTAATGATGTCCCATTCATCATGTTTCTTTTCACCTATTTTCCCGCACTGAAAATTTCGAATTTCCGAATTTCCGCGTCACTGACTTATTATTTCAGCACAACACTTTACATTTTTACAAATACCTTTCTCAACTAATATTATTGCGTTTTTGATACATAGATTTACATTATTTTTTTAGAAAACATTAACCTCATAATACCTATACTAAAACTAAATACAAAAATATCATATAGCTATATATTTGCTAATATTGCATTTATTTTTACAAATCCTGTTTAATGTGCAATATAAGCTGGATTGTTACTATTGTTACACACATGTTTCATTAAAATAAATATGATTTTCCTTTAGATTTTATAAATACTTTATAAATAAACAGAGTAATGTTTGCGGTTAAGAGTTTCCTTTCTACTCTTTATATTTGAACAGATTCATACACTGTTGGTGTGTATTGTCATTGAAATGAAGTTTCTGAAATTCTTTTTATAATATGCATCATAATGATAAATTGTAACAACTAGTATATTATTGTTCTTCATCTACTGAGTGTTTCTTTCCCCAATAGATATATTGTATCTTGATACAGGATAGGATTCTATGCATATCGTTCTGAGTCGCTACGATAATACTCATTTATTTAAATTTATTGGAGCTTTATCTTTATTTTCTTTAGTGCAAATTCTATTTGTCTTTTGAAATTATCTAAATATTCAAAACCTTTTCCAAACTCAACTTTTTATACAGGGTAGAAGGGTTCTAAAATAACTTAGAATCCAAAATTCAATTGAGAGTTATCCAACTTTCTTAAAATTGTTGGGATTATGAATCCTATATCCTTTAAGGTCTATTAAAATAGTTGAATATATATATATATATATATTGTGCTGTATTTTAATTTGAGTTACAGGTTGTATTTTAAAAAAAAAATTGCGATGATGATTATTTTAATTATTATGTTATTATCAAGTTGCAATATTGTTGTGGAATTTTCTATTATTTGTTATGAATATTAAATTTGTTAATCATTGTATTTCCTTTTTTTATTATGGGCGCCAGAACTCGCATGGTCTGCTTATTATAAACAGAGCGATTTCGTACCTAATGCAAGTTCAAATATTAATACCAAAAGCTTTATTCCTTTTTTTTTTAAGATCTCAGGGGTGTGTCCGGCACTAGCGTTGAACAGTAACAGGAAACTGATAGGTTTTGAGAACACTTGAAGGAAAACAAGGAGGTTTGAATGTAGTTTTGTTTAATTAATCAAAAATTCTATGTATTTTTTAACATTTCTCCCTCAAAACTTACTGACGATAAAGTCAGAACAGATTACATAATTATTTACAAACATCTATATATAATTCTCATAGTTAAATGTTTTAAGTGAAACTATTATGATAAAATAACTAAAAATAACTAATAAATACCGTGTAACCATGATATCATCGTTAAACCGCAATCAATTCCCACCTCTAGTATTTTAAACCAGAAGAATGATATTGGCGCTGTGAATCGTCGTCATGTGACCAGAGATATGCCTTGTGAATCGTAAATGGATGTTTGGAAGTAATAGTTTTCAAAGTTTATTAATATATTTAGTCCTTAATAATAAAATCAGTGAGTGATTTCGTCGTTGTTTTGGGATTAAATTGAATTAGTAGGATAGTGGAAATTGATTATTCTTAAATAACTAGGTAAATTCAAAAAGATATGTTCATAATATTATTCCTAACCTAAATAATAATTCCAGAAACCAAATGTTTGTGAATATATACAGAAATTCAAGAGCTTGAAGATAAGAAATGTCTTGTGTTTCCACTCATTTCAGTTCAATGAAACTTGTGATGAACAAAATGTATCAGCTTTTCTATTCGACGAGGAGTTAAAAGTTTATCATATTCAGATTACTTTCAATGTAAGTAATTTCTGCTACGAGGAAAACGTAACCAAATAGCCAGGAACAAATAAGGTAAAAAAAATTAAATTATCTCACCAAATTCTAGAAGACGATTAATGAAAAGTTTTTTTTTATTTGATATTCAATTACTGGAAACTGGATCATTCCATTTATTGCCAATGACGTTGTCACAGTAAAAAATCAAAATTTTGTCCTTTAATTATGATTTTTTTTTAACTTAATTGTATTATTTTATTCTCGTTCTCACATCATTCCATACCACCTTTTCAACCTAACAACCCTCTCTCGACGCTCAACAATCAACAACCTCCTTCTGTTTTTTTCGATCCTCTTTTGTTAACTTGTAAACAGTTATTGTTTTTTAAAAAAACTATTTATCCGCGTCTTGTTCTTTTTCAGTTATTCACTCCGTTCGAAAATACCTCCGCGATTGCACTAATGTCACTTTATTTACACTTAATCTAAATATTGATAAAGCTGTCACTTTATATATAATACTATTCATGTCTATTTGCTTTTTTAATCGTCGTCAAAAAAAATACTTTATCGTATACAGGGTTTGTCAAAAGTTATAGCAATCGGAAAAATACAATTATAGAAGTTGGTTTTTTTTTTTAAAATTTATGTTACGAATGAATAGTATCCTTTTATAATTGACTCACGTGTGTGCAACACACAACTATATGTTAATAGTTTCGTTTATCAATATTGTTTTTATCATGAATTTAAATATCATGTAACTATGAGCATTATAATTCTTTTTAGTTGCAAATGGGCATTTATATACAAAATTTTATTTTTTCATTTTCCTGTTATTAATATTTCACTTTAACATTCCCTAAAGTTCCATAAAACTATTCTTGACTCGACGAGAATGTTTTATTGAAATTTACCATAATTTATAAAATTTATAACTATTCTTGATATCTATTTTAAATTAGTTACTAATGTTCGTCAATATTTTATTTAAGCTAAGAATGGTTGATGTTAAATTGGTGCAGTTGGTTAATATTAAAGACTCCGCGCTCTCTCTTGGTATCAGGATGGATCAATTCATAGCTATTTATACCATGGTCGTTGGCTACTAAGTAAGGACCCTCATAAGGTAATTGTAGTTTTGAACATAATCCTTTTCTACGATTAGGTACCCTTAATGCCTTTATGACTACTAGATCCCCTTTTTTAAAAGTTTTCTTATTTCTAAGGTTTCCGATTTTTTTCTTGATATATTTGTTAGCATGTTTCAGTTGTTTTTCCCTGGCTATTTCAATTAATTTTTTATAGTCCATTTCACTTGACCATGGCCTGTCAGGTTCTATTCCTCTAAATAGTGTAATGGGTGGTATCTCTGTTATAATGTTTGTAATATTATTAATAAAGTTCGTAGTCTCTTTTAATCGTTCTTCCCACATACGGTTTTCATAGTGAGTAAGTATTCTCAAGTGTTTAATTACTTCTTTAATTCCTCGTTCTGCAGGATTACTACTCGGATGTCTAATACTTGTGAAAACTTGCTTAACTCCCAAGTCTTTCAACCATTTCACAATATTTTTATTTCTAAAGTATGTAGCGTTGTCCATAATACATTGTTTCGGTTTTCCATAAATTTCAAAGTAGTTTCCTAAAGATTCCTTGATGGTATTTTTATTAGTTTTATCACATGGATAAGTGCTAATGAATTTTGAAAAAACATCTATAATCAACAAAATATGTTTCTTACCATTATAACTTGGCACAAGCTTTGATAAGAAATCGATCGCTATAATATCCAATGGGTTTTCCGCTATAATGGATTTTGGTATGTTTTCATGGTGTAAATTCTTCTCCTTTGCCAGTTGGCATAATTCACAGTGTTTTATGATATCTTTTATTATAGTAATGTCATTCCTTGATATGTAGTTTTCTCGAAAAATCATGTGTGTTTTTCTTATGCCTGTATGATTGTATTTTTGGTGTAATTTTTGTATGACTAATTTTGTCAATTCTACCGAAATTACATATAACTCCTTATCGTTCACCGTTTTATATAATATTCCATCTTTTTCAAGACATCGACGTTTACTTTTATCATCTAAAAGTTGTTGGTCCTGTTTTATTTGTTGTAACGAGAACATACCACTATCACGCTTCATGATGTTAATTCCTACTCTGACCTCTCTCGTATCCTTTCTTTTTTCTCCATCCATTCTACTAATTGCATCTGGTACTACATTTTGTATGCCTGGGATGTACTTGATCTCGAAATCATATTCCTGTAGGAGTAATGCCCATCGATGAATTCTAGCATTATTCATTTTATTGGTTAATATTGTCACTAGAGCTTGATTATCTGTTTCAATTAAAAACTTTCCTCCCAATAGAAAATATCTAAGTTTATTCACGCAGAATATAATACTAGCGAGTTCCAATTCGCTTACTCCATAATTTTTCTCTGCCCTTTTTGTGATTCTTGATACAAATGAAATGGGCACATACATGTTATTAAATTCCTGCATTAAAACTCCAGCTAACCTGCTCTTTGATGCATCTGTCTTTAAAATAAATTCTTTTTTATAATTTGGATGATATAACTTTATGTTTTTAATAAATTCATTCTTAATTTTGTTGAAAGCATCTTCCTGCTTACTAGTCCAATTCCATCTTACTCCTTTCCTTAATAATTCCATCAGTGGTATTTCTAAGTCTGTTAAATTTCCCAACATTCTTTTAAAATAATTTAGCATTCCAAGAAAACCTCGTAGAGCTTTTAGATTTTTCGGTCTCTTATATTCCCTCATTATTTTCACTCTTGCTGGATCCATCTCGATTCCAGTTTCCGTAATTTTATAACCCAGATATATCACTTCCTTCTTCAAGAATTGACATTTTTGTATATTTAGTTTCAAACCATTTTTATCAAGTTCCGCCAGAATTATTTTAAGATGTTCTAAGTGTTCTTCTACGCTATTCGAATAAATTAATATATCATCCACATAATGTATTGTAAATTGATCGTATGTATTTAAAATCTTATTTAATGCTTTCAATAACGCAGATGTAGCACTTTGTATTCCAAATGGTGTTACTCGAAACTGGTATACTTCCCCAATCATTTTAAATCCCACATACTTTCTGCTATCTGGATGTAGAGGTATTAGCCAGAAACTGTGCTTCAAGTCCAATTTAGAAAAAACTTTAACCTTACTGATTTTCCCCAGAATTGACTCAATAGTTAAAGGTGATTCGTATTCGGGCATTGTGCATTTGTTTAAATTTCTTGCATCAAGGCATATTCTTATATCTCCATCTTTTTTTTTTACTATCACAACTGGATTAATGTATGAAGTAGTGCTGTGTTCTATTATCCTATCTTCTATCAATTTATTTATCGTCCTCTTCACATCTTCCTGATATTTATAAGGTATCGGATAACTCCTTTGCTGAAATTGTTGATCTTGTTTCAGTTCGATTTTGTGTACATAATTTTTCGCAATTCGAGATTCTTCATTTATTAAACTTCTATGTTCTCTCAATATTCCTATTACTTTATTTCTCCATTCTATTTTCCCGTCTATATCCAAATTCCATTCCGGCTGATTATTATTATTTAAATTTATTTCCTCATTGCCATCCAACATCATATTTCCACTCATTTTTCCTTCCTGTTCATAATAATACATCTCCTCCACATTATCTTCAAATTCCTTATTGAAATTAACATTTTTACTTTCTTCGTATACAAATTCTTCATCATTTCTCGAATCATCATTCTTTTCTTCATAATTAAAATCGATTCTTTCTTTATTAAAAATTATATATTTTCCTTCGTAATTGATAGTAGCTTTCATTTCATACAAAATATCAGATCCTAATAATAGTTCACATTCTATGTCTTCCACCACCAGCAGTTGTACAATTGTACTATTCTCCTTTAACTTTAATGCTACAGTTATCGTAATATCTGAGTAAGTTAGTTTCTTCTGATTTATGCCTATTAAATTTATTTTTGGAACCTTAATAAAATTTTTCTTAGATGTTGAGAGTTTATTTACAAAATTTTTACTAATTAAAGATATCTCCGATCCAGTATCGATCAATATTTTTATCATTTTGTCTTCTACTGTGCCATATATGTAAATTAATGTCTCATTATTTTGTTCTAGTTGATCCTGTACCTTGAGAAATTCGCGTGGGTGAATATAGCTGCACCAACTTAACCTACCATATTCACCCTCTAGTGGAAAAACGGTTGTTCCGCACCAGAAGATGACGTGTTGACCACATCATTATTATTATTATCATTGTTAACTCTATTATAATTGTTATCTCTGTTAGTTGTACTATTTCTCTCCAAACTGTTAGTTCTGTTAACTCTAGTGTCTCGTCTAATACTATTTGTTTGTCTTATGTCACCGTCTGAATTCCTTCTCTCTCTTCGTTGGTGATTATCGTTAGGTTGTTGTCTTCTTTCAGGGTAGTTCGTATATCTGTTATTATTGTTTCTTTCATTGTTTCTATCGTATCGTCTGTTGTTATTATCGTTTCTATCATTATTGTAATTTCTGTCATTATTGTTATTTCTATTATGATTGTTATTCCATGTATTGTACGGTCTTTGTCTGTAATAATTATCATTGTTTCTATTATAGTTAGTCCTTCTATTGGTGTCATTTCTTTGGTTGTCCGTATTGTCATGTCCTTCGTTATTATTAATTGTTCTTTGTACTCTGTTTAGATAATCCAACAATGATTGGAAATTGTTAATATTTTGTATGACTATACCTTGAGTAATGTTAATATTAAAGTGTCGAGACAAGAATATAATGATTTCTTGTTCTGAAATCATTGGTTCTAAGTATTGTGCTTGGGAGAATATTGAGAGTGCGTAGTTACTCATATTGTTACTTCTCCTAATATCAAATTTACCAAAATACAGTTTTTCCCTTACATAACCTTGTTCTGTTTCCCCCCAATACTGTTTTAGAAAAGTTATCTCGAAATCATTAAAGTTGTTAATATTTGTGTCGTTGCAAGTAAACCAAAGCAATGCTTGATTATTTAAATGAGACCTTATTGTCTCCTTCAAGTCCTCAACATTTATCATACCTTTCAGCTTATGTTTGAGACACCTCAGGAAAATCTTTGGGTGTATCTTACGTATGTCCCCATCGAATTTTAGATTACTTTCACCATGATTGTATATATAATTTACCCCTTGTATATTATTATTTTGTTGTGTTTTATTTTTCACGTATTCCATTTCCCTTTCAAACTCCATCATTTTCTTTTTGAAATCTTCCTTTATTTTCTTCTCTAGTTTCAAAGTCATGTGTGTTCCCATTTTCTTTAATTTTTTGTAACTTTGTATCCATTTCCCTCAGTAATTCCCTCTGCGTTTTCAGATTCATTTCTTCCACTATAGATAAATTCAATTGTATACCTTGTTCTACATCTTCTATTCTTTCATTGGTTTTCCTAACGTTCCATTGTACCTTCTCCATCTGTTCTCTTCCTTCTCCTCGTATCTTGTTTCCCATATCTTCTATCTCTTGTTTTCTATTTATGCTTTCTTGAATTAGACTTTCTTGCAATTTATTCGTTTTTTCTTCTTGTTCTTTCTTGTGTTCTTCAAATTGTCTTCTCATTACCATTATGTGTTCTGTAAATTTTTCTTCTTGTTTATCCAATTTTCTATTGATTTCTTCCTTTGCACTTTTTATCTCCTCTTTTGTGCTTTTTATATCAGACATTATTGTCCTCATCATGTTCATCAATTCTTCATTTTCGTTAGGGTTTTGTTTAGTATTATGGTGTACTTCTTCTATTAAACTATCTCCTTTTTCTTCTTCTGTTGCTTTTTTTTCTTGCATAGCCGCTGTTAATCTCTCCTTCAATGTTTGTTTGCTCCCCCTTGTATCCATGTCTCTTGATTTTAGTTGTTCTTTTAGTTCTTCTACAGTTAAATTGTCAATGTCCATTTTTTTTTGTCTGCCATTGTAAAATTTTACCAAATTCCTCCGATGTCTCAAACATGACCTGTTCCTGTCGCTAATTCGAACGCCTTACGTTGGTTGGGCCAAATATTGTGCTGTATTTTAATTTGAGTTACAGGTTGTATTTTAAAAAAAATTGCGATGATGATTATTTTAATTATTATGTTATTATCAAGTTGCAATATTGTTGTGGAATTTTCTATTATTTGTTATGAATATTAAATTTGTTAATGTTAAGTTTTTATTATGGGCGCCAGAACTCGCATGGTCTGCTTATTATAAACAGAGCGATTTCGTACCTAATGCAAGTTCAAATATTAATACCAAAAGCTTTATTCCTTTTTTTTTAAGATCTCAGGGGTGTGTCCGGCACTAGCGTTGAACAGTAACAGGAAACTGATAGGTTCTGAGAACACTTGAAGGAAAACAAGGAGGTTTGAATGTAGTTTTGTTTAATTAATCAAAAATTCTATGTATTTTTTAACATTTCTCCCTCAAAACTTACTGACGATAAAGTCAGAACAGATTACATAATTATTTACAAACATCTATATATAATTCTCATAGTTAAATGTTTTAAGTGAAACTTTTATGATAAAATAACTAAAAATAACTAATAAATACCGTGTAACCATGATATCATCGTTAACCCGCAATCAATTCCCACCTCTAGTATTTTAAACCAGAAGAATGATATTGGCGCTGTGAATCGTCGTCATGTGATCAGAGATATGCCTTGTGAATCGTAAATGGATGTTTGGAAGTAATAGTTTTCAAAGTTTATTAATATATTTAGTCCTTAATAATAAAATCAGTGAATGATTTCGTCGTTGTTTTGGGATTAAATTGAATTAGTAGGATAGTGGAAATTGATTATTCTTAAATAACTAGGTAAATTCAAAAAGATATGTTCATAATATTATTCCTAACCTAAATAATAATTCCAGAAACCAAATGTTTGTGAATATATACAGAAATTCAAGAGCTTGAAGATAAGAAATGTCTTGTGTTTCCACTCATTTCAGTTCAATGAAACTTGTGATGAACAAAATGTATCAGCTTTTCTATTCGACGAGGAGTTAAAAGTTTATCATATTCAGATTACTTTCAATGTAAGTAATTTCTGCTACGAGGAAAACGTAACCAAATAGCCAGGAACAAATAAGGTAAAAAAAATTAAATTATCTCACCAAATTCGAGAAGACGATTAATGAAAAGTTTTTTTTTATTTGATATTCAATTACTGGAAACTGGATCATTCCATTTATTGCCAATGACGTTGTCACAGTAAAAAATCAAAGTTTTGTCCTTTAATTATGATTTTTTTTTAACTTAATTGTATTATTTTATTCTCGTTCTCACATCATTCCATACCACCTTTTCAACCTAACAACCCTCTCTCGACGCTCAACAATCAACAACCTCCTTCTGTTTTTTTCGATCCTCTTTTGTTAACTTGTAAACAGTTATTGTTTTTTAAAAAAACTATTTATCCGCGTCTTGTTCTTTTTCAATTATTCACTCCGTTCGAAAATACCTCCGCGATTGCACTAATGTCACTTTATTTACACTTAATCTAAATATTGATAAAGCTGTCACTTTATATATAATACTATTCATGTCTATTTGCTTTTTTAATCGTCGTCAAAAAAAATACTTTATCGTATACAGGGTTTGTCAAAAGTTATAGCAATCGGAAAAATACAATTATAGAAGTTGGTTTTTTTTTTAAAATTTATGTTACGAATGAATAGTATCCTTTTATAATTGACTCACGTGTGTGCAACACACAACTATATGTTAATAGTTTCGTTTATCAATATTGTTTTTATCATGAATTTAAATATCATGTAACTATGAGCATTATAATTCTTTTTAGTTGCAAATGGGCATTTATATACAAAATTTTATTTGTTCATTTTCCTGTTATTAATATTTCACTTTAATATATATATATATTAAGACAAATAAATTGTCTTAGAAAATTTTAGCTAGAATAATGTACCAAATAACAATAAATGATTTATAAAATATTAGATAAATTTGGCACACACTGTAGAAATTTGAAAAGTACCTAAGTAATTAATCAGAAGTTAGGTAAAGATTTTGAAATTGAAATGAAATCAAAATGGTACAGTGTAATATAGAAACATACCTTCACAAGCCATTGACCAAAGTCCAGGAGTATAGAAGATTATTTTATTGATTGTAAATTATTTTAGATATTATGTAGCATTTTAATTATAGGAAGGTAGAGTAATTTACCGAACATACAGAGTATGTTATTAAATTTATATTTGTCAAGTGCGGGTGACAAATGGTCACAATTTAAGGTTATAGAAGAAAGTTAGTGATGAGTAAGGAGAAAGGATACTTGTTCTGTCTAATGACTACTCTCTGATTGTTTGCGGTAACCAAAACATACAAATTCAGGTGACTAAGAGATAAATAGGGGAGTGTCATTAAGAAAATTTTGAAAGAGCTGTCAAGAGTTAAATTAATTTCAAAAGAGGTCAGAGATTTCAAAAAAGAGATATAATTGATGAAATGAAGGTCTTTTGAAAATAAACTATAAGAAATAAAGAGAAAAAGAAAGAAGGCTGAATTGGATTCGTTTTGCATAAAAAATTTTCATGAACATTCCTGGATGACATGTAAATTGAAGAGATAAGAAAATATTTGAAAGATATACGAATGGTAAAGGGGATAATTTCCCAAAATTTATAAAAGGAATAATAAAAGTTAAATGGTACATACCTTATGCTTTGGTTTAGTGAGGAGTTCAATAATTATTGAAGAGGATTTCCTGTATTAAGTGTATTTGACAATTGAACTGCAAGGTAACAAGTCTTTATTAATATTTTGTCCGAGAAATCATCATTGTTCAGTATTTTTCATTGTAAATTTATAGGTTAAGTTTCTTCTCTTTTATTTAGTAGAGAGAATGCATTCCATCTATTACGTCCAATAATAACAATCTTTAATTCTTCATGTATATTTATTGTTAACTTAAATTTGGTAATTCGTTATTCAAAATTACAAACTTAACAAAGTAATAGACGTATTTTGGAATTGATTAGTTTTTTTTTATTTGGAGTAGTTTATTGTGTTATAATATAGTGAATATCTGACACAGTTGGAGGCCATAGGTCTGGAAAAATGAGATATTGAACCCGTACGCCCAGAGTGCGGAAGCAAAGAAGTCTCAATTAAGATAAAGTTACATAAAACTAAAATTTAAATCTAGTGAAAATTATTATATAGCCGGAGCCCAGAAATTCAAATAAAATAAACTGTTTGTTAAAGCCCAAGTGTGACAATTTATAATTTGACAGTGACATTAAACTAAATTTCATTTTAATTTTCCAAATTTATATTACAATAGAAATAAATATCGTCACAATTTTGTCAGCCCAACGTGGTGCGGTATTTTTTTTTTTCAAAAACAGGGCTAAATAATTTTCCAGACGTAAGGTTATCCTTTTCCTAGTAACAACAATATCTACTTCAGATAAACTAATAATTACAGGTAGTCATTTTGAAACAATTTATTTATACAAATAATATTAAAATAATTATCAGATTCTGTGAAACATTTGCTATTTGCTTGATTGGTACGTCTCAGGTGTGTTTTTGCTGTTTTGTATCATCAGTATTGTAGAGTAAATTTATAATATACACAATAAAACGACATGTCTGATAAGCGAGAATTAGAGATAAAAGAATACACGATAGCACAATTGAAAGAACTTTTGGTGGAAAGGAATTTAAGTGATAGTGGAAAGAAAGCAGAGCTGCAAAAGAGACTTATTGAAGCCATCAGAATGGAATCTTGTGAATGTGGAAAAGGAGATATACAGGGGGAACAAGAAACTTTGAAAAGTTTGGATGAACAGGACAAAATATTGGGAAATGATGTGGAGGAGAGTAACAATGATGACAGAAGAACTCAAGAAAAAGAGAAACAGGATACTCGAGTTCTTCAAGAAAGCCCAAAACAGACTAATCCTCAAGAAAATATTGATATTATACAATTAAAAGGATTTTTGCAAATGATGACAAGTCAAATGCAAGTGATGACAAGTGAAATCCATGGGGTAACAAGTCAAATCCAAGGGGTGACAAGTGAAATCCAAGGAGTAAAAGGAGATATAAAAAATGTGAAAAATGAGTTACAATCTGATATACAAGCAATTTTAGAAAATTTTGATAGAAGATATGAGTTTCATCAGGCCAGAATCGATAAGATAGAAGATAAAATGGGGGAACAAGAAACAAAAATATATGGTATGGAGAAAAGCTTCAAACAAGAGACCAAGAGCTTAAGAGAAGAAGCCAAGCAACAAGAAAAGATATTCAAAGAAGATCTGCAACGGATAGAAAGAAGGCAAACTAATGAAAATATAAAAACTAACAAGAGAATAACAGATTTCGAAGAAGATGTTCGAAAGGAAATACAAACAACATTGGATCTGGCCGAAAACGAAAACAAAAAGACAGAAGCAAGATTTAGAGAAGAGTTAAAAAAAAGCATACAAGGAAACAATCCAAACAACAATGAACTAATGGAAAATTTTAGGAGACAGGTAGAACAAAAATTAACAAATATTACAGCAGAAGTGAAAAACTTATCAGATAATCGTATTATTGGTGAGTCATCAGGTTCTATGTATTTTGGTTGTAATAGTAAAGTTGATGAGTCTACAAAATTTTGTGGTGACTTTAGAAAGGTACACCCTATAAATTTTATAAAAACAATTAAAAGTAGAGCCAGGAGAATTGAAAACACTGGAGATCTTCACGAATTTTTGTGGAGTAATTTAACAGGTCAGGCCTTACTTTGGTTGAATTGTAAGGAAGATAAAATTCAGAATATGGATGATTTTGAAAAATTGTTTTTACACAATTTTTGGGGTGAGTTACAGCAGGGAAAAGTTCGTGAAAAATTGTATTTTGGTAAATTTGACTCACAACGCAATAATTTAACTAATTATGCTTTACAGGTGTATGCTCAAGCACAATACCTTGTACCAAGCATACCTGAATCAGAAATCGTTATGTTTTTGTCTAGGCACTATAAAAGTGAAATTTGTGAAACTATAAGCATACAAAATATTAGTCAGTTTGATATGCTATTGTCATATTTAACTCGAGTTGAACGAAACTTAGATGGCAGTGTTCAATATAAAAATTTGGATGGTAACCAGAATAGAAATTATCAACATAGGGCACGAAATAATAGGAATTATAATGAATTAATTGATGGAAATAATCAGATTAAAAATAATTATAATTACAAAAATTTTAATGAAATTAATAGAGGATTCCAAAATAGGAACAGTCAATATAATCAGGCAAACAATAATGGAAATAGAATTTTAAATAGATATAATCAAAATAGTAATTTCCGCGATTACCAAAATCAAAATAATAACTTCCAAAGAAATAATCATAACAATTATAATCGGGGGAATAATGGTAATCAAAACAGTCACAATCTAAATCATAATTATAACCAAAATACAAGAAACCAACAAAATTTTGATAACCAAAATAACAATAATGGTTATAACAGAGACATAAATTCTCGAGACTCAGGTGAACATGTGAGACGTGTTAATCGAGTGGATGTGGTAGATGAAAATCACAGAGGTAGAAGTGCAGAAAGATGTACTTCACAAAGTTTTGCTTCTCAGGAAAATTTCAGATCTACAGGAAGATCTCGTTCCTCAGAAGATTATCGGAATAGACATGATACCGAACCGCATTTTTAAAATGGGTGTATGATGTTGCAACTAGGTGTCAATACATGCACCCACGTGAATTTCTTGATCTCGGAGATTATAATAATGTACACCTGGAACAAAAAAATGTAGGTTTAATAATTTTAAATGGTAAAATATACGACAATAATGTTAGCATAATTTTAGATACAGGATCTACAGCTTCTTTAATATCAGAAAAATTTGTTGATAAAGTACAATGTTTGAAAAATGATATAATTAAAATTCCTAAAACTAACTTAGTAGGTATAAATGAAAAAACTTTAGGATACACAAATAGATCAGTGGTTACTAAAATACACTTTGAAAAATTTGAGATTATAGTTCAATTATTAATAGTAAACCATCTGGAATGCGATATACTTATTGGTAGTGATGAACTCAGTAAAAATAACTTTGTAATAAATTTTGAAAAAGGAATTGTTAAAATCAATAAAGAGTTTGAATTAAATTTTTCATTACAAGAAAGTATAAGGGTAGTAAAAAACTCGAATATAATTAGTATATGGGATTTTTGTGAACATAATTCGGAAAATAAAAATAATTGCAAAAATAAAAAAAATGATAAGATTTTTATAGATAGAATTCTTTGTACATGGAATGATAAAGAAATGAATAAATATGATAATTATGATGAATATAAAATATTAAATGAAAGTAATAGGGAGGATAAATATGATTATGTTAGTAGGTCAAATGGAAGAGAGATTTTTGAAAGCAGGATTCAGGCCAAAGATGCCATAATAAAAGGAGTGGTACTTGAGAATATAGGTTTTGATTGTGATAATGAGTGGAGAGATAGAATGGTAGATTTAATAGGAAAGTATAAAGATTTAATAAATGAGGAATCAAGAATAGCTAAAGATTATGTTCATAGAATAAAGATAAAAGACATGAAACAATTCCATGCAAAAAGTTATCCAATACCATATAAGTATAGGGAGGATGTTAATAATGCATTAAATAATTTATTGAGAGATAACATAATTAGTTATAGCACCACACAATATATTAATCCAGTAGTGATTGTTCGGAAACAAGATAATTCAGTGAGAATCTGTCTTGATGCAAGAAATCTTAATAAATGTTGTGTTCCAGAATTTGAAGCACCACTTACAGTAGAATCAATTTTAGGTAGAGTAACAAATGCTAAAGTTTTTTCAAAACTAGATTTGAAACATTCTTTTTGATTAATTCCTTTACATCCAGATTGTAGACATTTGGTAGGTTTCAAAATAAATGGTAGGGTATATCATTTCAATGTAGTTCCATTCGGCTTACAAAGTTCAGTATCAGCATTACTAAAAGCCACAAATAAAATCTTAGAAAGACATGAAGCTTACACTATTCATTATGTAGATGATATTTTGATTTTCTCAGAAAACAAGGATCAACATTTTACTCATTTGAAAAATGTCTTACAGGATCTTGATTCAGCAGGTCTCAAGCTTAGTTTAGGAAAATGCTCGTTTTTTAAAACAGAAGTCATATATTTAGGTTTCAAACTAACTCCATTGGGAATAGAAATGGATCCACAAAGGATAAGTTTGATTAAGGACTATAAAAGGCCTACAAATTTAAAAACTTTAAGAGGTTTCTTGGGAACTTTAAATTATTTTAAAAGATTGGTACCAAATCTTTCAGAAAAGGAATTACCACTTGTTGAATTGTTAAGGAAAAATGTAACTTGGAAATGGACGAATAAACAGGAGGAATCATTCAAGTCCATAAAGGAAGATTTCCATGAAAACGTAAAAATTTATCATCCTGATTATTCAAAAGTTTTTAAGTTAAGAACAGATGCCTCTATACAAAGAATAGCTGGTGTGCTTTTACAGGAGCAAAATAATGTAGAAGTTCCAATATCTTTTGTTTCTCGCTTAACTCGTCAAGCAGAAAAAAATTATGGAGTAAGTGAACTAGAGCTTATCAGTATAATTTTCTGTGTAAATAAGTTGCGATATTTCTTATTGGGTGGTCATTTCATAATTGAGACAGATAATCAGGCTCTAACTACTATCTTAGATAATAGGTATAATAATTCTCGTATTCACAGATGAAGTCTATTATTGCAAGAGTATTCATTTACAATAATTTTTATTCCTGGACATTTGAATATTGTATCAGATGCTATCACAAGAATGGAAGGGGAAAGCCTTGGTAGGCCAAACACTCATAAAGTTGGACTTAATCAATTAAAATTTGAACAGGGAATATTTTCGTTAGATGCTATTAAAATTAACCAAAATAGTTTAACAGATAAGGATAAGGCTAGGCTAAAATATAAGGAAAATATTTATTTTAAAATAATGAATGGAATAGAAATTTATGCAATAACAGACGAGTTGGCTAATTTAATAATAGATCAAATACATAGTAATTTTAATCATCCTGGAGTTAGACGTACTCATTTAATTTTTAGAGAGAATTATTATTGTAAGAATGATTTATCATTAATAAAAAAACAAATTAGAAATTGTACTACTTGTCAGTTCAATAAAGAAAAAAATATGCATTATACGAACTTACCAAGATCTTTAATAGTTAGTAAACCACTAGAGCTAATAACTGTAGACTTTATTTCAAATTTAATTCCAAGCACACACGGAAATCTCTATATTTTTGTAATTCTAGATGTTTTTTCGAAATACATATCTTTACATGCATGTTCTAAAACAAATAAAACGATGGTAAAATTTTTCTTGAATAAATTTATCAACGATCATGGAAAATTTGATACTTGTATAATGGACAATGCTACATATTTTAGAAGTAAACAATTACAAAATTGGTTTACTAAAAATAAAATAAATCATAGATATACTAGTATTAGACATCCTCAAGCTAATTTAGCTGAGAGGGGAATTAAAGAGGTCATTAAACATTTAAGGCTACTGGTTTCTTATAATCATAGAGAATGGGAGGATAAATTGTCAGATGTAGAATTCTTTATAAATAATAGTCCAAATATAAATACAGGATTTTCACCAATTATGCTATTCAAAGGAATAAATTCAGATAGACCATGGATAATTGATTTTGATTATAATCAGATAATTGAACAGGCCAGAGTAAAAGAGTCCATAAAAGAAAAGAGATATAGAGAAAAACAATTTAAAAAAAATAAACATAGTAAAGTTTTTAATCAGGGAGACTTAGTATTATTGAGAGCACTGAGATTTGCTGATCACAGACATGATAAATGTAAGAAACTGGATAGTTTGTTTGAAGGTCCTTATAGAATTCATAATAAAGGTGGAGTGAATAGTTATGTACTAGTACATCCAGAGACGGGAAATACACGTGGTGTATTCAACATTGATCAGTTATTTGATTATCATGGTTGCTCATCAACATAATATAGAAATAGTATATGAAGTTATAAGTTATTTATTATTGCTTAGTTCAACTTGTTACCAAATATGGGTCAATCCTTTGAGAATTTCTACTGTAAACATATAAATTGCTCAAAGGCTTGAGGGGGAATGTTAAGACAAATAAATTGTCTTAGAAAATTTTAGCTAGAATAATGTACCAAATAACAATAAATGATTTATAAAATATTAGATAAATTTGGCACACACTGTAGAAATTTGAAAAGTACCTAAGTAATTAATCAGAAGTTAGGTAAAGATTTTGAAATTGAAATGAAATCAAAATGGTACAGTGTAATATAGAAACATACCTTCACAAGCCATTGACCAAAGTCCAGGAGTATAGAAGATTATTTTATTGATTGTAAATTATTTTAGATATTATGTAGCATTTTAATTATAGGAAGGTAGAGTAATTTACCGAACATACAGAGTATGTTATTAAATTTATATTTGTCAAGTGCGGGTGACAAATGGTCACAATTTAAGGTTATAGAAGAAAGTTAGTGATGAGTAAGGAGAAAGGATACTTGTTCTGTCTAATGACTACTCTCTGATTGTTTGCGGTAACCAAAACATACAAATTCAGGTGACTAAGAGATAAATAGGGGAGTGTCATTAAGAAAATTTTGAAAGAGCTGTCAAGAGTTAAATTAATTTCAAAAGAGGTCAGAGATTTCAAAAAAGAGATATAATTGATGAAATGAAGGTCTTTTGAAAATAAACTATAAGAAATAAAGAGAAAAAGAAAGAAGGCTGAATTGGATTCGTTTTGCATAAAAAATTTTCATGAACATTCCTGGATGACATGTAAATTGAAGAGATAAGAAAATATTTGAAAGATATACGAATGGTAAAGGGGATAATTTCCCAAAATTTATAAAAGGAATAATAAAAGTTAAATGGTACATACCTTATGCTTTGGTTTAGTGAGGAGTTCAATAATTATTGAAGAGGATTTCCTGTATTAAGTGTATTTGACAATTGAACTGCAAGGTAACAAGTCTTTATTAATATTTTGTCCGAGAAATCATCATTGTTCAGTATTTTTCATTGTAAATTTATAGGTTAAGTTTCTTCTCTTTTATTTAGTAGAGAGAATGCATTCCATCTATTACGTCCAATAATAACAATCTTTAATTCTTCATGTATATTTATTGTTAACTTAAATTTGGTAATTCGTTATTCAAAATTACAAACTTAACAAAGTAATAGACGTATTTTGGAATTGATTAGTTTTTTTTTATTTGGAGTAGTTTATTGTGTTATAATATAGTGAATATCTGACACAGTTGGAGGCCATAGGTCTGGAAAAATGAGATATTGAACCCGTACGCCCAGAGTGCGGAAGCAAAGAAGTCTCAATTAAGATAAAGTTACATAAAACTAAAATTTAAATCTAGTGAAAATTATTATATAGCCGGAGCCCAGAAATTCAAATAAAATAAACTGTTTGTTAAAGCCCAAGTGTGACAATTTATAATTTGACAGTGACATTAAACTAAATTTCATTTTAATTTTCCAAATTTATATTACAATAGAAATAAATATCGTCACAATATATATATATATATATATATAAAGAAGATGTAGGAATATCGCGTGATATGTTAACAACAACAAAGAGATTCATGGGTAATTCACGCAAAATAAAGGGTTACTGAAATAGAGTGGTAACCGTGGACATGCATGTTTCTGGCTCATTTTGCCTCTTCAGCACGGCATAACCAAATAAGGATGTGAAATTTGGGAACAAAGATGTTAATCGAAACATGGGAAAACACAAAATAACGGATTTCAGCAGGGAAACCAAACGCTCATTTGTGTCTTCAATTGGAAGATCCCGAGTTTTCAGGACAACAACCAACATCGAAGACACAAATGAGCGTTTGGTTTCCCTGCTGAAATCCGTTATTTTGTGTTTTCCCATGTTTCGATTAACATCTTTGCTCCCAAATTTCACATCCTTATTTGCTTATGCCGTACTGAAGAGGCAAAATGAGCCAGAAACATGCATGTCCACGGTTACCACTCTATTTCAGTAACCCTTTATTTTGCATGAATTACCCATGAATCTCTTTGTTGTTGTTGTTATATATACATATATATATATATATATATATATATATATATATTTTGATAAATTAATCCATCAAGAGAAAGGAAATCAGCATAGGATGAAACAGGTATTATTGCACTAGAATTAATTTAAAACAAACATCCAGTATATTGTTATGTAGTAAAACAGCATTATCATGTAAGCTATTTCAATGATCTAAACACATAGGCATCAATAACATAAATTTCAAATAAAGAACTAGAGCAATTAATAAACAAACTGTAATTGTCACGCAACATACTGTATATAATAATATTTACAATAATTATCTTTTAAAGTGCGCGGAAATTTAAGTAACAAGTGATATTGTGAAGATTTGCCAGAAAAATGTTTAATAAACCAACAATATAAAATCTTTATCTTTGATTGGTTATCCATGACATAAGACATAATAATACTAAAGCAATTTAAGAATTTCATAAGAAAAATCAAGACACCATATGTTATATAAACTTATTAGAGTATAAACAGTTTGATAGCAACGGAGGTTAGCAACGAAATTTATTGAAAACGATTGAAGGTGATAGATATTTGATTAAAATGGAAGCAGACATGTAAAAAAATTTGAGAAACTAAAATTAACAGGGAAAAATTAGAAAGTTTCTTGAAAGGACCATATTAAAACCTCCAAAGGAATTAACAATATACAAATAACCCAAAATAATGCATTACAAGACATGCAAATTGGAGATACGATGAATGAAATGGATACCTGTAATACATTATGTGATATATTAACTGAATTGGACACAGATAAGTTATTTCATTTATAATTTCTTTTGCGTTACAATAAACAACTGAACTTACTAATATTTTATGTGTTTGAACGTTTACAAACATGGTAGTTTATTCGTTTAGTTATAAGTATAGTTAATATAAACTTACCTGTTTTTAGTATTAGTCACAGTTTACAAAGATATCTTTGAAGAAAAGCTTGATGATTTAGTCACACAGTATATAGTCAGTAACATTATAATTCTTCATTTCCTTTTCAGAGTAACTAGATAAATTCACTATTTGATATAATAACTATTTGAAACATTAACTATAAACATTTATTATAGGTTATAATTACGTTTACTTATGAATAATATACATACTACCATAGATAAATAGTTTTAATACTACTAAAATCATCAAGTGATATTTTAGATTTGTTTCGTTATTTGTTTTCATTTTTCATATCACATATCTACGTTCTTTATTTGATATTATAAGCAAGTAAGAGATGTCGATATTTTTTTATATCTTAGCATTAAATTCAGAAAACATTCTATGTTGTTTAAATTAGACAACCAATAATACACCATTCAATATACGGGTGGATTATAGTTGGATGAAGCTAGTGCCGGACTCACCCATTATAAATCAAAACTAAAACAAATTTTAAATAGAGTCTCAATAGTCGGGAAAATAACATTTATGTTTAGAAACAAATCATAATCAGTGGCGCAACATAATAAATTTAAAACTAAAGAGCATTCATCATAGTACAAATAATTTATTAAGAGTTAAAAAAAAAGACTAGGAAAATAAATAATATAACAATTTTGATGAACCCAAAAGCGTGGCAGATGACAATTTCTGTATTTATATATTGATAAATAATAATCTACAACAATATATATATATATATATATTGGAATATTTTATCAACCTCAAAATATAGAACTTCATAATTGATATTAGATTAGAATAATAACATACTATTGTAGTAGTTATAATTTTGAACTCTCCTTCAAAAGGAACTAATTTTGCCACATAAATAGTAAGTTGCAACTGATATTCAAATTAGGAGTGAATATGAATAAAAAATTTGAAACTATTTGTTAGAAAATCATAAAGAAGACCAAAGTTTCTTACATATCCACTCAAAACCACCAATCGAAAACGATATGATTGTGGAATACTTTAAAAGAAATAAATTATATCTACTGTAGAAAAAAATACTCACAGAATATATAATAGCTGTACATGTTGTAATAACGGTACATATATATTCGATGGTTTATGATTTTATAATACAAATCTTCTTTGAAGACTTTTTTTGTTATTCGCAACAATTGCAGATTCTTGTATATAGTCTATTTGTATGTAAGGTTCACTAAAAAGAAAGAAAAAGACTGTTAAATATCGTATGATATGATACAGTTTCAATTCATTATGATAAATTTTTTGTGAAAGTTTATTTATGTGTCTATTAGAGAACAAATTGCAACGTTCTAAACAATTTTGCCTAACTCATACTAGCTTCCTAATCTAATAAAAGTTGGACAGAAATTTCATAAAGATTTTGAAATAAGCAATATTATATTTAAAAAGTTAGTAAATCAGCTGATATAATTTAATTTGTAAATAATATGTGAAATGAAGGTTATGTTTTTCGAATATTGTATATACTGAGAATTTAAACACAAACTATGTGAAGAAAAAGGTATATTGAAAGAAATTGTATGGTTGCAGTGCGAAAATTGATTACGGGAAACAGTGAAAAGTGAGGGGAAAGTTTTCGTATTTAGTATGAGGAAAAATATTCAGTACAAGAAAACTCATTACTAAACATAACATACAGCGTATCATTGTAAAGGGAAAATTATGCAGAATCTCGTGGAAACAATAGTTTTTCATGATATTTCATCAGCAAAGAGAAAATTCAAATTTGAATTTTCGAAAATTCCAGAAATGTCAAAATTCTTATCTAGCTACCTGTGGATTTACCGAACTTATAAATAGACGTGACACCTTCGAACAGTGTCAGTTTTACCTGTATAGGACAATTAGACAGAAAGGTGTAAAACAATAAAAAAATTTGGTTATGATATGAAAAGGACGCCACTAATAAAAAGTTTCGATAGCTAAGGCATAATTCCATAGTGAGTACAAACTATATTATGAAAAAGTTTACTTACCTGATAATTACAAATTTCACGAACATTTAAAGTCATACTAGTTTAATATCGTAAAAACCATTTAAGACTTTACCTTCAATATATGTGAGAATCCATTTTGGAAAAGCCTCCATGTTAGAATTTCATACATATGCACATGAACAGAGTAATAGAAAGATATCAACTCACGATTAATGCTTCCTAAATAGAAACTTTTGATTTCAAAAATAAATATTGCATGGAAGATTTTACGACGGGTCAGCTGATTTGATGCTGTGTTCTTTTGAAGCGAAGTGGTTTGTTCGGCCACGGTCTTCATCCGTAAATGTTTGTTTGAACGTTTGTATAATGTGACGAACTCAGTATTTGATTTCTCATAATTTTAATATGCGTATCTTCATAATTGTGACTATATTGAGTAATGATTTATTTATTATAACAATTGTCGCATTTATTCATTATAAAATAATTATAAAAAGGTATTCTTAATAATTTTTGTAATTTCGTGTTATTTTCTTTACACTCATATATATTTTATATTTCCTTCAGAGTTTATTCAGTTATCATTTCATATTGTTAATAAAGTTTTCTATGTTGTGTTCGATTTCTATGAGTTATTTTATCCAACAGTAGATGTCGTTTGCTTCGTGGCAGAAAAGGGAAACATAGCTCACGTGATTTTAAGAGTCTCATCACAAACACGAGGGGCGATAGAAAAGTAATCTCTTCTAAAAGTAAAGCAAATAAAAGAATATGAGCAAAGCTACGGGTATTTAAAAGGAAAGAAGAAAATAAACAATTAATTAGAAACAATTAAGCAATAAAATATATAAAAAAAACAAAAACAGATAAATTAAAAATCATATTAATATATATATATATATATATATATATATATATATATATATATATATATATATATATATATATATATAAAACAAAGACAGAATTAGCGGGCATATCACGCAAAAGAGGTTACAGAGAATGAGTGGTAACCGTAGACATGCATGTTTCTGGCTCATTAGCCTTCATCGGTACGGCATAACCAAGAAAAGGTGTACAACTTGGGAGCAAAGATGTTAATTGAAACATGAGAAAACACAAACAACGGATTTCAACAAGATAACCAAACGCACATTTGTGCCTTCAAATGGAAGATCCCGAGTTTTCAGGACAACAACCAACAGAGACACGGAGGCGTCTATAGCTCTCCTGTCTGAACCTTCCGACCCTGGAAATAGACAAATAACCAATGAAAAGATGAAAGAATACGCGTGGAATATAAAACAAAGACAGAATTAGCGGGCATATCACGCAAAAGAGGTTACAGAGAATGAGTGGTAACCGTAGACATGCATGTTTCTGGCTCATTAGCCTTCATCGGTACGGCATAACCAAGAAAAGGTGTACAACTTGGGAGCAAAGATGTTAATTGAAACATGAGAAAACACAAACAACGGATTTCAACAAGATAACCAAACGCACATTTGTGCCTTCAAATGGAAGATCCCGAGTTTTCAGGACAACAACCAACAGAGACACGGAGGCGTCTATAGCTCTCCTGTCTGAACCTTCCGACCCTGGAAATAGACAAATAACCAATGAAAAGATCTTTTCATTGGTTATTTATATATATATATATATATATATATATATATATATATGTATCACTTAATAATTAAATAATTATCAACTTGTTAATTGTAGGAACAGCCACATCTTTGGACACATTGTATGAGGAAATTGGTAATAATTATTTTTTTTTCTAAAAAGATTAACTATTATATTGTGTGTTTCAGTTAAACTGCTTACAATTTGTTTATCCAATAACAAGTTTTTAAATACCATTTATACCACGGTGAATTCCTTGGAATTTGGACATCAGATAAACAATAACCCTCAATATGAAGAATTGAAAAATGTTCCACTCTAAATACTCAAAACCCTTGATCAAGTTCGGGAGTTCGAACTTCAGTTAGAGAATACCAATATAAAAACTTCTTTGGTAAGTTTCATATTACATCAAGTCCTAATTCACTATACACTTTTTTCTTTCATTGAAGTCCTCACTTAGTGCAGATTCTGTGTGCGTCTTATGAAATCCACCCATATTTGGTTTTCATTTCATCAAACTAAATATACTTACATTTTAGGCCCATCTCTCCAAATCTTTGGATGGAAGAGATGAGAAAAACCATCTATATAGATGCCTTGCCAAATTGTTCACCAATGAGTTGGCTACACAGTGTTCATAGTTTGGACAAAGGGAAAATTTCAACGTCAAAGATTTGAATTCGATAAAAATATTAACAGATAATATATTTTCAACTTTGATTGCCAAAAATCATCATTAGTAATATTTTCAGAGAGTATTATCAGCAGTCATTCTTCAGTATCATTATCAGGCATAGAAAAGCATGCAGGGGAATGGTTCAGATTGAGCCGTCAAAGGCTTCATAGAGAAATTGAGAAAAAAGATGGTGGAAGCTGTAGTGTATGCAGATAAGGGCATGATGTCATCACATGAGATGGTCTACCCGGACAATCACTCAACAGCTTGTTAGTATGATTTAGCCTACCGACTGTGGAGTGCGGGTCACGGAGAGATTATCAATCTTACATTGGCGACGAGGATACTGGTTAGAATATCTTGATTTGATAATTTGCGTATTGCACTAAAAATCATTGTGTGTGCTGAATAGACATAAGGCCATATAGGTAAGTGGTTATTTAATAAGAATAATGATGTGGTAAAGATTAAATTCGTATTGCATGGAAGAGACACTTTAATGAAAGTATGCTTAAATGCGTGTGCTAAAAGATTAAATTCGTATTGCACAGACAATAGAAGCAATAGATTAAATCCGTATTGCATGGAAGAGACACTCTAATGAGAGTATGCTTAAATGCGTGTGCTAAAAGATTAAATTCGTATTGCACAGACAATAGAGGCAATAGATTAAATTCGTATTGCATGGAAAATATACTCTAATGAGAGTATGCTTAAATGCGTGTGCTAAAAGATTAAATTCGTATTGCACGTATATATATATATATGTATGTATGTATATAGGTATATATAAAAACTCAAATGCTTATAAGTAATGATTGAAATTCGTTATTTAATTTGTAACACGAGTATATTGGCAAAGCAATGTGTAATACATTTTTTTTATCGTTGGGTGTATGCTGGCGTTGTTTATAATTGAGGAATTTAAGACAGATAGCTTTGATGACTCATCATAACAGAATAGAAATAAATACGAGGGATCCTTAAATATTTTTTTTTCACATGGGTAGAGATTACATTGCGCATATTTGGTTACATACATGTTTAAATCCATAGATAAAAATGTTTAGATATTTATAACTTATTAAGGCACTGAAAAAAAAAATAATTCATTGTACTTGTAATTGTTTTGGTAATTAGTCGAGATAGTCGAAATTCACCCATAATATTGTGTGATATACCTACGCTGACATTTTTTTTAGAGAAATGGAATTATTGGCATCTGGATTATCCTCTATATCACCATTTGATTGTGAAACAGACGATTCTGCTCTGCGTAGCAAATGGGAAAGATGGAAGAGATCTCTAGAAATTTATTTCGAAGCCGCATCAATCACTGATCCAGTAAAGAAGAAAGCTATATTACTTCATAATGGGGGAACCAGCTTGCAAGAAGTATATTTCAGTTTACCTGAGACAGATACCGAAAATGAAGAAGGCAGTATAAATGCGTACGACAGGATTATTAGAAAATTAAATGAGCATTTTGCTCCAAAACAAAGTCGTATTTATGAACGTCACATTTTCCGTTCAATCCAGCAAGAACCTAATGAGAAGTTTGACAACTTTTTACTTAAACTGAGACGTCAAGCAATTAAATGTCAGTTTGCAAATATTGAAGAACATATCATAGACCAGATCGTCGAAAAATGCAATTCCGAAAAATTAAGGCGTAGAATCTTGGAAATGGACGATTCTAAAACATTAACTGATATCACTAATGCAGCAAAATCATTAGAAACAGTACAGTCGCAAATGGGCAAATATAATTCCCCTAAATCTGACAATAATTCAATAGACATAAACAGAATCAGAGAGAATACCATCACAAATAGAGATCCTAAGCCAGGACCTTCGGGATTTCATAGGATGGAATGTTTCCGCTGTGGATTTAAAGGACATTCCGCTAGAGACGTTAACTGCCCTGCCCGCAACTAAACTTGCTTACAATGTGGCAGGATTGGTCACTTCAAAATAAAATGCAAAATACTAAAAAGCACTTTTAAAAGAAATAATAGAGAGGATAATCACCAAGCTACCATATCTAAGAAAAGGAGAGTCACAGAAACTGTGAACTTACTGGATGACAGTACTTCATCAGATGAATATATTTTCCACATGGAAGAAGACGACAAAATCAAATGCACATTAGGAGGTGTTGAAATTGACTTAGTTATAGATTCTGGAAGCAAAAGCAACATTATAAGTGAATTTACTTGGCGATTCCTGAAGGAAAAAAAGGTAAAAGTTACTAATCAAGTAAAGAAGCCAGATAAATTATTCCGATCTTACGCAAACCTAGAACCGTTGCAATTATTAGGAGCATTTGAAGCAAAAATAAGTGTGGCCTTTAATCAAGAAATAAATGCTAAGTTTTATGTCGTTAAAAATGGCCAGACAAACTTACTAGGAAGAGAAACAGCCCTCAAATTGGGTGTGCTACGAATAGGATTGAACATACTATCGATTAAGGAAGAAACATCAAAAACCCCTTTTCCAAAGATGAAAGGAATTTCTATAGATATCCCAATAGATCATAATGTCCTTCCAGTTATTCAACCTTTACGTAGAATACCAGTGCCACTCGAAGAAAAGGTAGATAAGCAACTCAAGAAATTGATTCAGAGTGATATTATTGAACCAGTAGACGGACATTCAGAATGGATATCACCAATTGTTCCCATATTGAAATCGGATGGCGAAGTAAGAATCTGCGTAGACATGAGAAGAGCGAATCGCGCGATACTGCGAGAGAATCATCCATTGCCCACGATGAACTCATTTTTGCCCAAATTACGGAAAGCGCGTTTCTTCTCAAAGTTGGATGTGAAACAAGCTTTTCATCAAATCGAAATATCACCCAGATCGCGACACATCACCACCTTTATAACGCATAAAGGATTATTCAGATACAAAAGATTAATGTTTGGCATCTGCTGTGCCCCAGAGATATACCAGAAGGTGACAGAAAGGATGATAGCTCAATGTGAAGGTTGTTTCAACTTCATAGATGATTTTCTCGTATTTGGTGAAACAGAAGAAGAACACGATGTCCGGTTAAATAAACTGATAGAAACTTTGAAAAATAATAACGTGCTACTGAATGTCGACAAATGCACGTTCAAGGTGACAGAAGTGGAATTCCTTGGACACATTCTCACAAGAACTGGAATAAAACCATCTCCAAATAAAGTGGAAGCTATTAAGAGATTTAGGAAACCCGAAAACACCACAGAATTGAGAAGTTTTTTAGGATTAATAAATTATGTAGGAAACTACGTGCCGAATTTGGCCACGATCACAGAACCTCTAAGAAGAGCACTAAAAGAAACAACTAAAGAGAATAATATAGTTTGGAACAGGGAACAACAAATGTCATTCAATAAACTTAAGAAAGAACTATCCAGTGACAAATGTTTAGGATACTATTGTCCCACAGCTAAGACACAATTAATAGCAGACGCAAGTCCAGTAGGCCTAGGTGCAATATTAATACAATGCAGCTCCTCAGGTGAACCTCGAATAATTGCTTATGGAAACAAAACATTATCAGCTAACGAAAAGAAGTTTTGTCAGACTGAAAAAGAAGCTCTTGCCTTGGTTTGGGCAGTGGAACATTTCCATATTTATTTATATGGTAAGGAATTCGAGCTAATAACTGACCATAAACCGTTACAATTTATTTTCACTCCAACATCCAAACCCTGTGCAAGAGTAGAAAGGTGGGTGCTCCGTCTACAATGTTACAATTATAAAGTTATTTACAGACCTGGGAAAAGCAATATAGCCGACCCACTTTCCAGACTTTGTGCCAACTTAGAATCGGCTGCATTTGAGGAGGATGAGCACGTTAGACAGATCGTAGAAAGTTCAACGCCAGTAGCTATTTCGCTAAGTGAAATAGAACAGTTATCAAAAAAGGACAAGGAGATACTACAAGTAAGAAAAGGTCTGTATGAAAACGTCTGGTTGGACTCCGCAAAATTTTATAAAATTTTCCAAAATGAGCTATGTTTTTCGAACAACATACTGCTGAGAGGGAACCGAATAGTTATCCCGAAGTTATTACGTGAGAGAGTTTTGGAATTAGGCCACGAAGGTCACCCAGGTATTGTAAACATGAAAAGGAGATTGAGGACCAAAGTCTGGTGGCCAAAAATGGACCAAGACGCTGAAAAATTAGCAAGAACTTGTAAAGGTTGCACTCTCGTATCGGCACTAAGCGCACCCCAACCATTAAAAAGACGGGAATTTCCCATTCAACCATGGGCGGATGTAGCCATAGACTATTTAGGACCCTTACCCGAAGGAAAATACATTTTAGTGATCGTCGATTATTTTAGCCGATATATGGAAATAGAAACAACGAAGTCTATAACGGCAAATAACACCATTCTACTTCTTCGTAAAATTTGCACTAGACTCGGATATCCATATTCAATAACTGCAGATAATGGACCGCAATTTGGAAGGAGCGCAGAATTCAAAAATTTTTGCAAAGACAATAATGTTAAATTATTCACTACTGTACCCTATTGGCCGCAACAAAATGGGGAAGTCGAGCGTCAGAACAGAAGTCTCGTAAAGCGACTAAAAGTCAGCAAAGCACTTGGAAAAGATTGGCAGCTGGATCTTCAAGATTATTTATTAATGTATCATAACACACCGCACCCTAGCACAGGAAAAACTCCTGCAGAATTATTTTTTGGACGAAAACTAAAAGACAAACTTCCGATGATCCCTGACTTTAACATAGAGGAAGAGGTACGAGATAAAGATAGCCTGGAGAAACAAAAAGGAAAAGATTACGCGGATAGACGGAGAAACGCTAGAGATAGCGAAATAATGGAAGGAGATACAGTTATTCTTAAACGTATGCGGAAGGAGAACAAATTAGACCCAACATTTGACTCCACACCACATACGGTTATTTCAAAAAAGGGTGGAGACGTAACAGCAATAAACAATGTTACCGGGGAAGAGGTAAGGCGAAATGTGCTCCACATGAAACGAGTTGGGAAAGAATGGAAAATATTGGAGAATGACCAATGAGAACTTTGCGCATATCAACGTACTTAGTTCACAGTTGTTATGCTGAACAAGTTTATGTTCCTCAAGAATATATTTATCTTGTGGTAATAATACCTAATTCTTAGTTATATAAAAAAAAAAAAAAAATGTTTCCCATTTTTCAATTGACATGTTAAATAAATATTTCTTGGTAAAGTTTGGTGTTTCAATTCTTAAATGAAAGGAAGGGATGTAGTGTATGCAGATAAGGGCATGATGTCATCACATGAGATGGTCTACCCGGACAATCACTCAACAGCTTGTTAGTATGATTTAGCCTACCGACTGTGGAGTGCGGGTCACGGAGAGATTATCAATCTTACAGAAGCCAATTAATATTAATGACTGTTTGTGATTTACACAATATACCGTATACGCCCGAATATAAGACGCATCTTTTTGTAAATCAAGCTTGTAATCAAGCCATGAAATGTTTTCAAGATTCCGTTCTGAAAAATGGGGTGCGACTTATATTCGGGCGTATATACGGTAGCTTTTTTAGTGCTGATGACTGACAGACAAGAGGAATTGTGTTTTTTTTATTAATGCCAAACAATTTGATGTGCAATAAAATATATTTTTTTGATGTTGAACTTTTATTTCATTCGTGTTTAATCTGGCAGTATTTGAAATGACCAATATTTATTAATTAGAATTACGACAAGTCGAAATCTTCTACTATATCTACTTTTTTACAATGTGAACTTTGCAAAATGGTGGTCATCACACAATTCAAAATTTCCAAATAACCCTTTTTCCACACTAACTCCCTCCTAACCTTATGCACATTTCAATAACTATCATTATCAGTAGGTAAACTACACACTGTAGATTACCTACTGTTGATGATAACTTAGTTTTCATAATGTGCATATACCTTTGAAGTGAGTTGGTGTGGCGAAGGAGTTATTTGGGTTATTTTTGTCAAATAGTTACATCGATATTATGTAAAAATAATGTTATATTTGTGGCATTTCTACATAACAGGGATGTAACTTTTACATACCATCTAGAGTATGTTACGTAATATTTATGCAATCTTGTTATGTTTGAGATATAATACTTACTCAGCAGAATGATATAAAATGTATGTGAAAATAGTAACATCAATGTTACGTAAAAATGAGGTTGTATTTGTGGCGGACATTTTGACATAACATGGATGTAAATTTTACATTACATAGTTACGCAACATATATTATTAGTTATGTACCATTGATGTAAATTTTACATAATTGTGTTTGCTGGGTTAATGTAAACCTAGGAAGCCCAAATTAAGGATAATTTGAAAAAATGAAATATAATACAGAAAATTGAAAAACTGAATTTGTACTCATTTGTACCACAAAAAAAATTAACGTCAACCCCCTCAAACAACCGCTGTTGCGATAAATTGAATAGCAAACCCATACTTCTCCGATCTTTTCAATATTTCTTGAAAAACGAAATATTAAAGTCGATTCTATTAGTACTAAATTTGTACCACGAAGAATATTCCAAAATATTAAAGTCAACCCACTTAAACAACCCCTGCTTAGATAAATTGGATAGTAAGCCCATTAACCTCCGAACTTTACAAAATTTCTTAGAAAACAAGATATAAACGTTGACTCCATTAAAACTGAATTTGCACCATAAAAAATATTAACGTCAACCCCCTCAAACAACTGCTGTTGCGATAAATTGAATAGCAAGCCCATACTTCTCGGATATTTTCAAGACTTCTCGAAAAACAAAATATTAGAGTCAATTCTATTACTATTAAATTTGTACTGATTTGTACCACGAAGAATATTCCAAAATATTAAAGTCAACCCACTTTAACAACCCCTGTTTAGATAAATTGAGTAGCAAGCCCATTATCCTTCGATTTATTGAAAAGCGAAATATTCGATTAAAACTGAATTTGTACTAATTTGTGCCACAAAAAATATTTCAAAATATTAGAGTTAAACAATTTAACAACCCCGGCTTCAATAAGTTGTATAGTAAGCCCATTATCCTCAGATCTTCTCAAAATTTCTTGAAATTCGAAATATAAAAGTCGACTCCATTAAAACTGAATTTATACTAATTTGTACCACAAAAAATATTAACCTCAACCTATTTAAACAACCGCTGCTTTGATAAATTGAATAGCAAGCCCATTATCCTCCCATATTTTCAGAATTTCTTGAAAAACGAAATAATAAAGTAGATTCTATTAAAACTGAATTTGTACTAATTTGTACCACAATAAATATTTCAAAATATTAAAGTTAAAGAATTTAAACAACCCCTGCTTCAATAAGTTGTATAGCAAGCCCATTATCCACAGATATTTTCATAATTTCTTGGAAAACGAAATATAAAAGTCGATTCCATTAATCTTGAATTTGTATTTTGTCCCACAAAATATTTTAAGCACAAATTTAGACTGAAGTACCAAAAATTAAAATAAGCCCTGTTGGCGTTTTGTGCACTGCTTAATTATTCCAAAAAATCCATGCTAAAATTTGTTCAACCCACTAGAAAAATTATTAGGAATTATTAAATGAAGGCATCAATCGGCAATAGGAGCGGTAGATCAGACGTCAGAGTTGCCACTCTGTAATTTGCATTTTAAGGAAAGAGATAAAGAATATGCAAACGGAAAGAATCGTTATACTTGATTAACGGTACTCTATACGCGAATCTCTTTCGCTTCGGCTATACTTCGACAAGTTTCGGATAGAGAATAATATACTAATAATTCAGAGAACATTATACAATTTTGACAATTTCATGATAACAATAAGAAAGAAGAACATCGAGTTTTGTTAAAAATGTTGCTAGTACAAAGATTTCTTGTAAATGAAAATATTACAAGAATGCATGAAAGTAGAGTTACAAGAAGGGTATTGCGAGACGTTTCATTGAACTTTTTCGTCTAAATAAAGCCCTAGTAGCTTATTTATTTACTCAGCTAGTCCCTCATATGGATCATGAGCAAAGAAGCACAAGAATCCCCCAACGAAGACGAATTTTGACCGCTCTACGCTTTTTTGCAATTGGCAATTATCAAAGAGGGAGGTAGATATAATAAGCTAGTATGTAATGCTTGTTGATATTATAATAGTTGTGTACTTACAGATATATTAAACTATTAGTAGTCTTTGTGGTATAACATTATAATGTGAACTAAATCATAATTTTTATTTGGTTTCAGGCATTGGAGAAGAGTTCTTATTATCCTTAAGTCAACAAGCAGTAAGTTGTTGCATTCATGAGGTTGCTAATTGCATTGGTACATATTTGGCACAAGCATGGACCAAATATCCTTTTGACGAACAGTCTAAAAATGATATAAAAAGAGGGTTCATGGAGAAAGCAGGTTTTCCAGGTATAATTGGTTGCATTGATTGTACACATATTGCAATATTGGCTCCAGCACATGAAGAGCACAATTATATAAATCGTAAGGGGTATCATTCCAAAAATGTTCAAATTGTTTGCAGTTATGATTTGCAAATCTTGAACATAAATGTACGGTATCCTGGTTCTGTAAATGATGCTTTTATTTGGAGAACTTCACAAGTGAAGCACACCTTGAGTGAAGATTATAACAGAGGTAAGTAAAACGATTCTCTGTTACAATTTAACAAGATTTAAAAAAAAATATTTTTTTAGGCAGAAGAAATCAATGGTTACTTGGTGATTCAGGATATCCATTGGAACCTTGGCTACTTATCCCTTTCGATAATCCAGAACCAAACACCCCCGAGGGACGTTATAACCATGCACACAAAATTACCAAAAGCATAATTTAATGCTGCAATGGACGCCTCAAAATAGTTTTTAGGTCCCTCTTAGGAGAGAGAAAACAAAGATACAGCCCAGAAAAAGTTGGTGCAATTATAAATGCTTGTGCAGTGTTACATAATTTAGTAATTAGGGCAGGAGTTCAATTTGACTTTGACTTGAATTCAATTAATCAAAATATAATTAACAACCACAATGACAACAACAACACAGTTCTAAACGAAGGTAGCCAAACAAGCCATAATATTGTAAATAGATACTTCTAAAATATGTATGATTAAAGTTAATATTTTTGAAGAATAGTTAGTATTATGTCTTTTTCCCAACCTTTATCTAGTTGTAAGTAATTACCGTACCCATATTTTCATAGTATAAACATTTGTTGAAAATTATTTATAATTTTACGTTTTGAAATCTTTTCAAAAACTCAAATTAAAAATATTTCATAATTATACAACATATGGGTACTTATTCCAAAAATTATTAAATTGACAATATGATAATTAAATAAACATCTTTATATTACCAATGTAAAAAAATATAAAAACTTAAACTACAAAAATAATCAATAACTAAAACTTTTATAAACTAAAAATATAAGTATAATATTTGGTACATAAAAAGGAATATAATTCTTATATAAATAAATAGTCATCTCAAAATCACATACTAGTTGAGTAAAAAAACTTTACAATTCCTATGATGTCAATGAGCAGCACCGACGACTGTAACAGTGGCCACTGAATGCTGTCATTTGTCACGATCATCGGGTGGCGATTGAGTGCGTCGGTCCAGAGGACACTGGCACAGAGTTAGACATGTGGGTGATTGAAAATAAAGAGTTTTAATTAAATGTGTTGTTATTAATACAAAGCGACTAAAAATAACACCTTCATCGGAATATATAAAACATAATACATGTTGTCAAGTTGATTGGATGTTTATTAATAATTAAAACAGCAACAACACTTTAGATGATTTAATCAACCGAGATATAATAACTAAGGTAGAAGAGCGTACAGAATGAGTTGATAACATTGTTGTAGTAGAAAAAGAAGATAAATCTCTCAGAATATGTCTACATTTCAACAAAAATATCTACAATGATCAATTTTCAATTCCTACGCTGGAGGAATTGTCACTAAAATTAAAGAATAAAACAATATTTACAGTATTAGACCTAAAAGAAGGGTTTATCATATCCCATACGAGCAAAATAGTCGAAAATTAAAATGTTTTACAACGCCTTATGGCAAATTTTGATTCAACAGATTTCCGTTTGGATTAGATATTAGTCCTGAAGCATTTCAAAGGGTTAACGAGAAAATGTTCGCTGACATCGGCATTGGTATATATTTTGATGACATAATAATTGCAGCTGATAGTGAGGAAGAACATGACGAAATAATGCAAAAATAATTGATATATCCAGAAAATTCAATGTTAAATTTAATATAAACAAAGTTCAATTTAAGGTGGCTGAAGTAAAATATTTGGGTCAAATTTTCTCTGCACAAGGGGTTCGACCAGACCCTAACTATATTGAGGCAGTTTTAAAATTAGAATCACCTAAATCAAAGAAAGAACTTTTAAGAATATTTGGAATGTTAAATTATTTCAATAAATACATTCCTGATTTATCAAAGATTGTGGGGCCACTTGCCTTGGGAATGGACATCAGATCAGGAGTCTGCGTTTAATAAAGTAAAAACACTCATTTGTAATATACCAAACTTACAAATTTTTGACAGTAATAAAAGAGTTCAATTCAAGCGGATGCTAGTCAGTTTGGAATTGGCGGTTGCTTGTTACAGGAGGGTAAACCTATAGCTTTCTGTTCAAGAAGCCTGACAGAGACAGAGTCTCGATATCTCCAAATTGATAAAGAATCAATTGTATCAATTTGCAATAAAGAATTTTATAAAGTTAGTGGTCGTTTGCAAAGATTAAAACTAGAATTGATGCAATATAATTTTGATATAGAATACTTACCAGGAAAATACATGTTTATTGCAGATCTATTGTCAAGATCATTCATTAATGAAAATTCAAAGGAGGCTTCGGATCAAACAGTTGTTATGGTACATTCCGTTGATATTGAGATTCCACTGACTGAACCAAGGAAAAGGGAATTAATGCCTGCTTAAAAGACCCTAGTATATCTCAAATTAAAGAATTTTGTGAAAAAGGTTGGCCAAACAACTATAAGCAATTTGCAAAAACTGAGTTTCAAACATATTTTAAAATCGAATCACAACTTCACACAAAAAATGATTTGGTATTTTTTAACGATAAAATAGTTGTACCCATTGCCTTAAGAAAATGTATGTTATCCAAATTACAAGCAGCCCATCTGGGAATTGAAAAGACTAAAGCTAGAGCTCGGAAAATATTCTTTTGGCCCGGATTGTCAAAAGATATTGTAAACTTTATAGCAAATTGAGAACCCTGTATGAAATATGCTATAAATCCAATCAAAGAACCTTTGATCCCTCATGAACGCCCAAATACACCTTTTCTAAAGGTAGAAGCAGACATACTAACCTATGGTGGCCATGACTACTTAGTCTTAATTGATTATTTCTCAAACCGGATTGAATTAGAATTATTATAGTCAAAGACTGCTTATGCAGTACAAAAAAATAAAACCTATATTTGCAAAATTTGGTATTCCTATAACCTTTATTTCAGACAACAATCCATTTAATTGTGCAGAATTTCTACAGTTTGCAAAACAATGGGATTTTAATGTCATCACTTCCAGCCCACGTTACCGAAAGTCGAATGGACTTGCTGAACATGCAGTTTGTAAAAGTATGCTCAAGAAATGCAAAGAAGACAATAATGATATACATATGGCCCTGTTAGAGTATCGCAATACCCCATTAACTGGGATAGAGATATCTCCAGCAGAACTACTACAAAAAAGGTTATTAAGAAATTTATTACCCGTGTCTGAAGACATTCTAAATAAAACCCCAAACTTAAACATTGGGGTGTTACAAAATCAAAGAAATAGGAATAGAAAATATTATGACAAAACAGCACAGAAACGATCAAGGTTCAAAGAAGGAGATACTGTAATGAATAAAAAGGAAGAACATAAGTGTTGGATTCAGGGAGAGATAGTAGGCAGGGCCAACACTCCGAGATCGTACCTAGTAAAAGACAATATGGGCAGAATAATTCGCAGGAATTCATCACATTTAAGGCCTTCTCCAAGATTATACAAAATGGAAAGTGTACCGTTTGGTGATATTGAAGGCAACGTGAATAATGAAAATAACTTTAATATTATACCTAGCCCTAAATCAACGCTAAAAAATGAAATTTTACCGAGTAATAATGAAAACACTGTAACTATGTCAGTAAAGTTAGTTATCAAACCTATAAGGTTTAGAGAATAGTTGTTTCCTTCTTTTTATTACTATTTAGGATTAGAGAATGGTTGATTTTGGTTTTATTATTCTTGAGGTTTAGAGAATACTTGTTTTTCTTTTATTTTTATGGATTGGAAGTCTATTTGTTATTTTCAATACTTATATTAAAGAAAAAGGGAAGAGTTGTGACAGTGGCCACTGAATGCTGTCATTTGTCATGATCATCGGTGATGATTGACAGCAGCGGTTCAGAGGATACTGGCACAGAGATAGACATGTGGATGATTGATAATAAAGAGTTTTAATCAAATGTGTTGTTATTAATACAAAGCGACTAAAAATAACACCTTCATCGGAATATATAAAACATAATACATTAACTTTTTGAAGAATTGCTTCTGCTACTCTTGAAATATTTGTACTAATTTTCCTCATACCATTACCCTATTTTCTTGGTGCATTCTTAACAGGGTCATCACCCTTTCTATTAGAAACTCTTTTTGCTTTAATTTTATTCCCAAGGTCATTTTTTGTTGATAATTTTCGTTTTTTATTTTCTTTTTCAACAGGAATTGGTTCTGATTCTATAAAAATTGTTCCTGATGATGTTGAGGGACTTGTCGAGAAGTCTGTAGTGGTGTTTTTATTTTCGATTTCCACCGATATCGTAGGTGATGATAAAGTCGTGGAAGGAATAAGAAAACTTGATATATTTTGGGGGTTCTTTATATAAACAAGCTCAGGTAACGGGTGACAAGAAGGAACTTCAAATTGTTGCTCATTTACTGCATTATTTTGTCCCAAAAAAAGTATATTTTCATTAAATTAATATTAATAAATTTGTGAAAGGTAATTATAAGTATCAAAACGCTTACAAAACCTAATTCAGTAGTATTATCTCCTTCGACTACAGTCCATCCAATAATTCCCATTAGCTTTTCTTCAACAGGCAATAAAGGTGGTAATGGTCCCCCACCTCCTGCCTGATATTTGAGCCTTTACTTTGACCTTGCTTTTCCACTTGCTGAAATCCTAAAAATATGTAGGTAGAAACTAGGAGTACAGAAAGATTGTTATTAAACCCACTTCTATCCGTTTGTCGGTAGTTTTTAAGCCAAAACCCATACTATTCAATTGAGTTGCTGCTTGTTCCCTCAAATTTTTATAATTTTGTCTTGCATCCAATCCAAAAAATGATTATGTAACCATTTCAGGATGTTCCAATAAAAAGTCAACAAGCACTACCCATTGATTTTGATTTGTTTTTGGAGCTCGTGACGACATGTTTCTATAATTTATAAAATAATATTATAACAATAGCAGTATTTAAGCATAACTATTCGTTTTTAATTAATAATTGTGCTATAACTATTCCACTGAAAGCGATAGAGGTAGATATGTCACATAGTTTACTTTGCAATTAACCCAAAATATTTTGATAGCAACCCAACACCCAAAAAGCTTAGTTTTAAAGATTCCTACAATTATATTATTTTCAGGTATAATAATACAAACATAACTAACCCTACAAAATTAATAACAACAACAACATAACCTCTTTTCATCGAACAGAAATGAAAAATCTTACACATTGAGTAGAATAAGACAGAACGATACGACTGTAAATAGAAAGACCCTTCAAGTTATCGCTATCATTCGTTTCGATATCGCATCTTCGGTCAAGTTCTGCTAGGAACGTTAACAACCGAACTCACTTAAGATTGATTCTCACTATACATTCCGTTTCCATTCCATATCCTTTCCGTTACCGTTCCAGAAATTATTGAAATTGAAAAGTATACGCGCATTTAGGTATATATTGCTCGAGTATGCATATTTTCCGTTCCGTTTACATACCGGCCCGCCTCCGTTCAATATCCATTCCTTCGAAACATATTTTTGACGGACAGGTTGAGACGTGTCGGATACGGTACGTATAGTGTGAATTGAAGAGGCGTTACGTACAAAGTATTTCCATCAATTAAAATCGTAAAATTCTGTGAAAATGAATGATGAAATATTAATAACACTAGTGAGAGACAATCCTGAACTATATAATTTGGAATGTAAGAAGTACAGTGACGCTCTTCTTATGGGAATTGCAGACTCAGCAACCTCATTTCCAAGGGTTTACTAATCATCTCATTTTTCATTTTAACTGTTTAATCTCTGAATTGTTCACTTTTAAGTCAAGCTTTGTAGATATCAGATGTATTTTTGTTGTAATAATTAATTTTGAATAATAAAATAATTTTTTAAAAAACTAACTTTGAGACTTCGAAACATTTCTGGCGCAGTCAGTAGGATTTCCAAATTGTCGCGTATTGAACGTAACAATTTCGTTTCAACGATTGATTGGAAATCGAACCCAATGTCGCGATTCGTGAGTGGAGTTTTCGCAGTGGAGTAGTTCCCAAAATATCGAGAATCTCATCCATAGAGGACCACTACGACATTTCACAACGCTTAGCGTCGAAAGTTGAGACAAACATTGCTCAACTATGCAAGGAGTGCATACCCAGGAATAGGTACTGTTCACCCTTATAGTTTTGGATAGATAGATGCTCAAATTCGTAACATTATTGTAAGTAACTTTGAATTTATTTCGTCATTACACGTCTATTGATTCATTTAGTGATTTTGACTTTGAAAACTTAATCGATCTTCCTAGACCAGAGAAAGAAAGCTATTCTAGATTCAGTAAAAGATCAAAAAATAAAAATATTAAAGTTAAATATAATTGTAATAACATGGCAGATTTTAAACCAGAGTATTTAAACTGCGTACCGGAGTTCGACGGTAATCCTAATGAACTCAATAGGTACTTATACGTATGCCAATCACTTATTAACAATTTTTATAATAGGGAGCAACCAAATCATTTTCAAAATATATATTTGATTAATTCCTTAATTTCTAAACTTCGTGGTAATGCTAAACTGGTTGTAAAGATTCAAAATGTCACATCTTGGACATCACTTAGGGACACCCTTTCTAGAAATTTTGCAGATCAAAGGGACGAGGCCTGTTTAAATCGTGATCTTGTCAAGATGCGACAAGAAAATAACGAACGACCTCAACATTTCTATGACAGAATTTTGAACATTTTAAATTTAATATGCAGTTACGTTGAGTTACATGAAACAACACATCATAATAAATTGCTGAAAAAGGACTTGTATAACAATTTAGCATTGAAAACCTTTTTGTCAGGTCTCAGAGAACCGATTGGAACAACAATACGCTGTATAAAGCCTGACTCTTTGATCCAAGCTTTACAATATGTTTTGGATGAAGATAATATTCAATATTTTCAAAATAAAAATGTAAATAAACAAAAACCAAATAATAATTTTAACAATAGGAACAATTTTAATAATAGAGGTAATTTTAAAAATCGAAATACCTTCTACAATCAAGGTTATGATGCACAAACTCCAAATAATAATAATTTTCCAAACAATAATTTCTTTCAAGCCCAAAACTCTTTTCCGACGGGTCCAGTAAATATTCAACCACGGCCCCCAAGAAACCAAAATTTTCCAACCAATTCTCAACCCTTCAATCAAAAAAGAAATGTCAATGTTTTTAAACCTAATCAATTACCCAAACAAAATTTACCGAACCCAACGCCAATGTCCATTTCTACACGTAATACATTTCATAGAGGCATACCAATGAATGCTAATACCAGGAACGGTACAAATTTCGCAAATCCTTTTAATCAAAATCAACCTCGGAGAAATTTTATATCTGAAGAATTATTCAATGCAGAATGTCAGGATAATGATTTTTATCCTCATAATTCCAATTCAGATCCTTAAGATGCACTTGTAAATAGTTCTGAAAATGATCTAATTAATTTTAATGATCCCGAAATAAATTTTCAGGACCAGCCTCACAACCGTCCTACCACGTAGAACCACAAGTAATATCCCTTAATAATGTAAATAAAAGTGAATTGCCTTATATATATCTTCCTGAATACAAATTAAATTTTTTAATAGATTCCGGGTCTTCAAAGTCCTTTGTTGACCCAAATGTAGCACTTAAGCATATTAAAGATGACCCGTTTATCGTGTCAACCGCCCTTCAAAAATCTGCTCATAGATATAGTACTTTAATACCTATGTCAAAAATATTTAAGTTACCAAAACCTTCATATCAAAAATTCTTTTTGTTCAATTTTCATAGTATATTAGACGGCTTAATAGGAATGGATATCCTTAAAATTTTACAAACCGACATAGATATTAATAAGGGATACTTGTCAACTCCTTATACAAAAATACAGTTACTTTATCATCCCACTAACAACGAAGTGAATTTAATAAACATAGCGCCTCGTTGTGTACAAATGATAAAAGTAAAAACTAACATTTCTAATGGAGAAATAATAATTCCCTATCAAAAACTTGGAAATTGTGAAATACCAGAATCTCTATTTATAGTGAAAAATGGTACTGTTTTAACCACAATTTCTAACAGTTCCACAGATTCAATCACCCTAGATTTTTCTGAACCCATTATTGTAGAAAAATTTGATAGACAAAGTATCCAACAATACGAATTAAATCATTTTGATGATACTTATAAACCAAATTTGGATTTTTCAAAATTTAGACCTAATCATTTAAATATAGAAAACAAAACTAAAATAATTAATCTGATTAAGGAATACGCAGACATATTTCATCAAGATGATTTGCCACTAACCCTTACAAATAAAATAAAACATAAAATTAATACAATTGACGAAATACCATATAGATACCCTTTTATTTATAAAAATAAAGTTCAAAAACAAATAAAAAATATGTTAGATAACAAAATAATTAGGCCTAGTAGTTCAACATGGTCGTTCCAAAGAAAATGGACGCCTCGGAGGAACGAAAACGGAGAGTAGTAATCGATTATTGATGAAACTAAACCAACGGCAGTTGTATTTCTGGATATGGCGAAGGCGTTTGACACTGTGAGTCATGAACAGTTGTTGGACGTCCTGGGGGATGCAGGAATACGTGGTCTGCCTAATAAATTTTTTGAAAGCTATCTAAAAAATAGGACACAAATAGTAAGGATAAACGATAAGGTCAGTACGGAAAAAAATATATTGTTCGGGGTTCCCCAGGGAACTGTGCTGGGACCAATACTATTTAATATGTATATCATTGATCTATTCTCGTATAATTCTACAGGTAAAATAGTAGGATTCGCGGATGATACTGCTATAATATATACAGACAGTACGTGGGAAGACCTCAAACAAAAAATAGAAACCGATCTAAGACATTTATTTGATATCTTGCGACATAAAATTTTAACAGTCAACTATTCGAAAACATTTATTGTATCTTTCACTAGTTACAAACACAAACTGCCTCCTTATGAAAAAATTACTGTTACTATTAACAACGTACATATTGATATTTCTCTGAAATACGAAATAAAGTATCTCGGACTCACAATAGACTCACATCTACGATGGACATCTCACTTACGTGAAGTAGCTAAGACACTGAGATGTTTATTGTATAAATTCAAATATATAAGGAGAGTACTGGACTTACAGCATCTGAGAATCATATATCATGCTCTTATAGGAACTGTGCCTACTCATCTAGAGCAGGTTGAAATTCTGCAAAGAAAAATTCTAAAAATAATGCATTTTAAAGATTTAACCTATAGTACAAACCAACTTTTTAACGAAACTAATATGATGTCCTTAAGGTATCTATATATTTTCAGTTTAGTTGTTTACTTATTTAAAAATCGCTCATACTTGCAATCTTCTGGTCACCATTATCATACTAGAAATAAAACAAAAGATTTTGTCCAAACCAACACAGCGAAAAAAACAGTAGGAACTAGGTACTTCGAATTCATAGCACCCCGTGTTAAGGAATCACTTGTATTTTCAATTTTGCCGCTAAACGCATCATTGGCGCATGATTGATAAACCGTCGACGTGCCCAGACGGTAGTACCTTGTCGACATTCGCACGGTATACATGAGTTTATAAAAACACCGGTAAATTGTTTGGACGAGATTCGGTCAAAAGAAGTGTACCAAAAACGACATCGTCAACCCTCCCAGGCGCCTGGATACGACGGCAAGACAGCTTCATCAGGTAGGAGCCTTATATATATCTTGTTTCTATTTATGCGTTGATGATGTGCTATTTTTTTTGTTAATTAACTCTTCGAAATACAGTCCATTAGTCCCTTTTCATATTTCCAACCCTTAACATTGGTCCTTCTCACGCGGATTAATATACCTCATTTATACCCTTTTACTTTTTCAAGTTAAGTTCATTTTTTCGGTACATTTTAAATTCGTTTACCGGTTTCTCATTCATTTTTTATGCAGATAAACTCTGTTTTGGTTTATTCCACTAGATGTTATTATAATTATCATTTCACCGTCAAATATCAACAGTTAAAATCAAATTTAAACGTAAATTTTGCATTCTTCTTTGCTAGAGAATTTTATTGCTTTGTTCGAAAATATTTATTAAAATATTATTTCCAGTTCTTAATTACCTTTTCAATTTAACTTTTTCTTGGCATACAAAAACCACATTGACCTTGAGCAGGTGCTTCGATATTTGTTTGTTTATAATTTTCAAAACAATTATTTATATTTGTAATGGCTCCACCATCAGATAAATTAACAAAAGCGAATTTAAATCGCACGCTTGCTCACAGAAGATTACAAGAGACTCATCAAGCAGGTCTTGATGCGTTAAACGATGTATCCTTGAGATCCATTTTCTTAGCTAGAGCAGAGGATCTTGATGTTATTTATAATGACTTCCAAACAGCCCATAATACTGTCATTTCTCTAGTTAGTGATGATGAGTTCGTAACTTACGATACAATGCGTAGTTCGGCAGATAAAGCATTTTATGGGGCTAAATCTATCAAGCACGATTTTTTAATCTCGGATTCCGTCAATGATTCGGTGACCAATTTAAATAGAACTTCTTCACATCAACGATTTGTAGCAAAGCTTCCAAAAATTAATTTACCGACATTCGACGGAGATTTTAAAAACTGGTCTTCTTTTTATGATCTGTTCAATTCGCTTATTCACAACAATACTGATTTGTCCGACGCTGAAAAATTTCAATATTTGCTTTCGTCACTAGACAAAGAACCCTTATCTTCAATTAAGGGTATTCCCCTTACTGATGCAAATTACCTTATAGCATATGAAATGCTGGAGAAACGATACCAAAACAAACGGATTCTGGCTACTCACTACTATAATGAACTTTCGAATGCAGCTTCAATTCAAATGTCTACTTCTAAGGAGCTAAGGAAACTTCTAAATACCTTTTCTGAAAATGTAGCATCTTTTCGAGCTCTCAAATTTCCAGTTGATCAGTGGGATTTTTTGTTGTTCAATATGCTTATGAATAAACTTGATACTAAAACTAGAACTGATTTTGAACTTGAAAATAGCTTAAATTCAGAATTGCCTACTTACAGACAATTAATAACATTCTTAGAAAGGAATTGTATAGCTTTGGAATCGGTTCAATTTTCTATTATTATCCCATCTACCCATGTAGATAAATCCAAAAACAAGTTTTCAAACTCAAAAAATTGTAATAAACCTTCAACATCTACATTTGTTGCAAATACACAACAAAACAGTAGTAACTTGAAGTGTATCTTATGCTCCTCTTCTCACCCACTGTATAAATGTCAATCATTTTTGGCCAAGATGCCACAAGAAAGATTTTCTTTTGCTAAGCAGCACCAGTTATGTGTTAACTGTTTAGTATCTCCCCATTCTATGAAAATGTGTTCATCCACACAAAAGTGTAAAATTTGTCGATTTCCTCATCATACTGTGTTACATTTTCCAAAAAATTCTCCTAATTCTAATCACATAAATAATTCGATTTCCGCTTCTGACAATCTCACGAATACTCCTAGTGACAATTCTAGCTCTTCAATTACAAATGGCCATTGTATTACAAATACTTTAACGTTACCACAATCTACAGTTTTATTATCTACTTGTGAAGTGCATATTAAGGACATTCGAGGTAATTTTCAAAAAATCCGAGTTTTACTGGACACAGGCTCCATGGCTAACTTTATATCCGAAAAATGTATTAGAAAACTTGGACTTTCTCGCAAACACTGCTCTATTCCCATTGAAGGCCTCAATGGAATGACTACCTTTACAAATCGAGGCACAGCACATTGTATCATTAAACCATGTAGCGCAGAAAATCCTGTTTTTTCCTTCGAAGCTATTATTATTCCTCAAGTTTGTTCTGATCAGCCGAAAGTCTTTATTAATCCTGCAGAATTAACATATATTCAAAATTTAAACTTGGCGGATAGTAAATTTCATGTTCCCGGACCCTTGGATATGATTCTTGGAGCTGAATTAATACCTTTAATTTTGAAATCAGGTCGTATATTTGGAAATCCGGATCAACCTGTCGCTTTAGAAACTGTCTTTGGTTATATTCTTCAAGGACGAACAAACTGCTCCTATGCCTCAAACAATTATTCTTTAAGTTGCCATGCATCTTTGGATGTAAATCTTGATATCCAATTGCAAACGTTTTGGGAGGTCGAACAGGTTGTCAAAGCTATTTTCCCAGCATCCCCCGAAGATAAGAAATGCGAAGAAATTTATAAGACTTCCACTTTTCGAGAACCTTCTGGACGATTTTCGGTACCTCTGCCGTTTCGTCAATCTTTCCCCAATTTTATTGATACTTATACACAAGCTCATCGGAGATTCTCAATGCTAGAAAATAGATTTTTAAAATCGTCTGAATTACACATCAAATACTGTGAATTCATGCAAGATTATCTTAACAGTGGACATATGATTCCGGTCCCATTGGACGATTATAAATCTTCATCTGCTTATTATATACCCCATCACGCCGTCTTTAAAGAACAACTTTCAGGTTCTCAAATAATTTCCAAAATTAGAGTTGTGTTCGATGCGAGTTTGCGTGATGTACAGGGTGTTTCACTTAATGACACTCTTTTAGTTGGCCCAAAACTTCAACGTGATATTTCTACAATACTTTCAAGATTTCGATTTTTCTCTCATGTTTTTGTCTGCGATATAAAGCAAATGTACAGACAAATTAACGTACAATCTCAGTTCTGGAATTATCAAAGAATTATTTGGCGCTTCAAGCCCACTGAGCCTCTTCAGGAATTTTTTTTGCGAACCGTAGTCTACGGAATTTCGAGTTCTCCGTTCTTAGCTCTACGAACTTTGAAAGAATTGGCCACACAAGAGCAATCTTCTTTTCCTCGAGCATCTAAAATGATTCATCATCAATTCTACATAGATGATGGCTTGCTTGGAAGCAATGATCTAAGTTCAGCCATTTCACTTCAATCTGAATTAATTCAGCTCATACAACGAGGTTGTTTTCAATTGAGCAAATGGGCAAGTAATCATCCTGCTCTTTTAGCTCAAGTAAGTCATTCCGATCGCCAAGAATCGTGCAACTTTGATAAAGATGAACCATCCTTTATTAAAGTGTTAGGGCTCAAATGGGATCCTAATATAGATTGTTTCTCTTACACTTATATTCCATTTGAACGGCCTTGTACAAAACGAAACATCCTGTCTGAAATAAGTCGAGTTTTTGACCCCCTTGGATTTATTTCCCCATGTCTTCTACTTGCAAAACGTATTTTACAACAATTGTGGGAATCCAAGACTTCCTGGGATGATACTCCTTCAAAGAATATCCTGGATGTCTGGTCAAGGTTTAAGATAGAAATGCCGAATTTAGCTAATATTAAAATTCCGCGCCATGTAGGTTCCAGTTCTATTTCCCGGATTGAGCTACATGGGTTTTGTGACGCCTCACAAGTTGGCTATGCTAGTGTTGTCTACTTCCGAATTCTCGAATCTTCTGGACTTGTGAGAACGTTCTTAATTTGTGCGAAATGTCGAGTGTCTCCATTAAAAACACAATCTATAGCAAGACTTGAACTTATGGGTTCCGTTTTATTGGCCGATCTAATGCACTTTGTTAAAGAAAGCTATAGTGACCTAGTCGTTTTTGATGCTATTTATGCTTGGACAGATTCTATGGTAGCTCTTGCTTGGTTATCTTCATCTCCACATAGATGGAAAACATTTGTAGCTAATAGAGTCAGTCATGTTCAAGATCTCATTCCCCCCTCTCTTTGGTATTATGTTCCATCTTCCCAGAATCCAGCTGACTGTGCTAGTCGAGGTCAAACCCCAGCACAGCTCTTAGAAACTCCTATTTGGTGGTCAGGTCCTGAATTTTTAGCTCAGTCTAGTAATACATGGCCTACGCAGACTAATAACAAATTAAATTTATTTGAAATCTCTCAGGAAGAACAAAGGGTTATACTATCTGCCTGCACTTCTTCTGACAATTTCATCTTCACCCTTTTAAATAAATTTTCCTCTTTATCCAAGATTAAGCGAATAGTAGCGTATTCTCTCTTTTTTATTAATAGCTTAAGGTTACAATCTCAGTCTCAAATAAGCGTGGATGTAGATAATGCCTTCAAAATCATTATAAAATGTGTTCAGCGACATACATTTTCTGACATTTTTCTCAAAATTAAACACAATCAACTATTACCTAAGCCTTTTAGAAAACTCGCCCCTTTCATTGACTCCTTTGGGTTGCTTAGAGTTGGTGGTCGAATCAGAAATTCGGAGTTTTCGTTTGATGTTAAACATCCTATTTTGCTACCCAAATCACACCGACTAACCCACTTGATAATCGAAGCAGTTCATCAGGAACACTTTCATCCAGGTTTAAAAACATTACACTATTTATTATTACAACAATTTTGGATTTTATCTCCACGTAGTGCAATTTATAAATGTCTTTCAAGTTGCATTCGTTGTTTTCGTTGCAAACCAAGATCTTACAACCCATACATGGCTGATTTGCCCTCTATAAGAGTTTCTCAAGTCAAGGCTTTTTCATCAGTTTGTATTGATTTTGCTGGTCCATTTTCACTTTCGATGAGTAAACATAGAGGTGCAAAAACCTACAAAGGTTATGTTTGTGTTTTTGTTTGCACATCCACAAAGGCTATTCATTTAGAAGCTACTTCAGATTTGAGTTCTGAAACTTTCTTAGCCGCCTTTAGACGCTTTATCGCTCGGCGTGGAAGATGTCTCACCATTACCAGCGACCAAGGCACAAATTTTAAGGGTGCTAATAATGAACTCCTTGACATGGCTAAAACTATCGCGCAGAAATTGGCCATTTCTTGGAATTTCAACCCCCCCGGTAGTCCACATTTTAATGGCCTCGCCGAGGCGGGAGTAAAATCGTTTAAAACTCATTTTTATAGAGTCTTAGGTACTCAGATACTATCCTTTGAAGAATTCTACACCCTGTTGTCGCAGATCGAAGCACTTTTGAATTCACGCCCGTTGTGTGAAATTAGTAGCGATCCAAATGATTTACAACCTCTTACGCCGAGCCACTTTCTAATTCTTGAACCCCTCACTAGTCCTATTCCCGAGGTGGATCTAACGCATTTATCTTTAAACAGATTGAATCGATGGCAATTGCTGCAACGTATGCGGAGTGACTTTTGGAAGCGTTGGTCGCAAGAATATATTCATTCTCTCCAAGAGAGATTTAAATGGACCCAACCTTCACATCCTATTGTTAAAGGTGGTTTAGTTTTAATTAAAGACGAACAAACGCCTCCACTGAATTGGGAACTTGCCAGAGTTATCGATGTGCACCCTGGTCGGGACAATGTGGTTCGTGTGGTTACATTGAAAACCAACCACGGCGTTATGCAACGCCCTGTGGTAAAAATTTGTCCCTTACCGATTAATTAATTTACTCTCACTATAATTAACTAAAGTAGTTAAGTCGTTTTTTTTTTTTTTAGATTTAAGCGCGGGAATATTCTATTTATTTTTTTCTCTCACTTTATATATATATATATTTTTTTTTTATCTTTATATTCCATTTGGTTAAAAAACATTCGTTTTGGTGGGGTGAATGTTAAGGAATCACTTGTATTTTCAATTTTGCCGCTAAACGCATCATTGGCGCATGATTGATAAACCGTCGACGTGCCCAGACGGTAGTACCTTGTCGACATTCGCACGGTATACATGAGTTTATAAAAACACCGGTTAATTGTTTGGACGAGATTCGGTCAAAAGAAGTGTACCAAAAACGACATCGTCAACCCTCCCAGGCGCCTGGATACGACGGCAAGACAGCTTCATCAGGTAGGAGCCTTATATATATCTTGTTTTTATTTATGCGTTGATGATGTGCTATTTTTTTTGTTAATTAACTCTTCGAAATACAGTCCATTAGTCCCTTTTCATATTTCCAACCTTTAACACCCCGTTTGTTTAACTCTCTTCCAGAAACGTATAAGACTCATATGAGAAGATTAAATTCTATCAGTTTGCTAAAAAGAATATTTAAAAAATATGTAAAATCCCTAGAAACTAAGGATAATAATAAAATTATGGATTGCTAAGATGAAAGGGTATATATGTGTATAAGGAAAGTTGAATTAACATTATGTTAAGGAGTACAAAACTGGCAATTAAGTGGCGACATATAGGATCATTGTGCCTATGTTCAACCTCATAGATCTTAATAGATTACAGTGATCCAAAATAAGCCACAATAGGTAATTTTTCTCCCCTGTTTATTTGTTTATTTACATTTTTGTAAAGAAATACGTTCTACATTTTCTATCTGTTTATTGTAATGTATTTTTTCTCGCTGTTTATACATTGGTTTTAACAGTTTCTTTGTAAATTCTAATAAATACGTGATGCCAATAAAGTCAATTATAGGCAATTGAATTCTAAAACTATTGATGATAAATATCCTCTCCCTAACATCACCGATTTGTTAGACAAACTCGGTAGATGTCAGTATTTCACCAAATGGATGAAAATTATATTGATAAAACGGCATTTACGACCGAAAACGGTCACTGGGAGTTCCTAAGAATGCCATTTGGCCTTAAAGGAGCACCAGCGTCATTTCAGCGTGCTATGGACAACATATTGCGAGGTATTCAGAATGAGCAATGTCTGGTTTATCTAGATGATATAATTATATTTTTACGTCATTGCAAGAACATATTGACCGCTTAAAAAATGTTTTTCAGCGACTTAGAGAGTCGAATTTTAAAATTCAACTCGACAAGTCAGAATTCTTAAGAAAAGAGGTGGCATACTTAGGTCATGTTGTGACACCACGGGGCGTAAAACCTAACCCCGATAAGGTAAAAGCCATAAAAAATTATCCAATACCGTCGACTACCAGTATCAAATTACAAGAAATCAACCTAAACGATCTACAAGAAATAAAATCAAAACTCGCCGATAACGATCCTGAATTAAATTTCCAAGAAATCTACTCAAGGCCCAGTGTATGGACAATAATCATTGATTGTCTTCTTATTCTAATTGGAGGAACCATAGTTGGCAAGAAACTTCATTCCCGGTGAATGCAACCAACGGAAGACCACCCTATTGACCTGGCTAGTGTTCAACTTCCTCGTTAGTCCTCGAAGTTGAATTTTCGAAGGGAGGAATTATCTCACAACTTCTTATGGGAATCGCAGACTCAGCAACCTCAATTCCAAGGATTTGCTAATCATATCATTTTTCATTTTAACTGTTTAATCTCTGAATTGTTCACTTTTAAGTCAAGCTTTGTAGGTATCAGATGTATTTTTGTTGTAATAATTAATTTTGAATAATAAAATAATTTTTTTAAAAACTAACTTTGAGACTTCGAAACATTACTCGCTAATCATAAAGAAAAAGTATGGCTATTTATTGCTAAGGAATTAAACACAACAGGTAAGTGGAATCAAATAATTATGATGTTGGTAGAAAACGTTTTATTTTGCACTATGGTTTATAATACTACGCTACATTTCAAGGATTATTTATATGTTGTTTAATTGCCATTCAACAGCTCCTGCAACTGAATTATAAAATCGCTTATAAATGTCTCTAATTTCAAATGCTGTTTTCTCCGCATTACCGCCTTGTTTCGGTAAATTGTTTAAATTACAATCTACATTAACGCCTGTATTTTCAAAAGGGATCCTAGTTTCTCTTATAAAATTATGTAAAATGCATGTGGTGAGTACAATTCTCTCAGCATATTCCGGGGCAGATTTCAACCGTCTGTTGTATATTTGAAATTTTTTACTCAATATATCAAATGCATTTTGTATGTATGAATAGATGGAACCAACTCCGAGATCAGGGACGAAAACAAAAGAAAAAAATATTACCAAATCGGATCAAGCGGCCAAACCATCAAAGCCATGGCGTTACGATTTAGAAATGAGTTTTTTAGAACCTTTTGTACGTTTGCGGGACACAATTGGAAACCTAACAAATGAAACTGCGGTTGACGAAGATGAAAACCTCGATGAAAACATTGCCAACGATGAAGATTCTACTCGCATATCAGACTCCAATGAGGTTCTGACAAGTGCAACAAACAGTGGTTCACAGGAACAACTCAGGGCAACTAATAAAGAAGCAGTCCGAGCAAATACGCCAAACTCCTCTTCTGGTAAGATTCAGCGAACGAGATTCCGAGGAACGAGAAATAAGGATCAAGACACCGCCAGCTCAGCTCTAATGAAATATTGGCTAAATAAGCAATAAACGGAGCGAAGTGTCCTTGCAGCTTCTGCTACTAAAGATGCAACTGATGCTTTTTTCGCGGTTATAATTGCAAAAGTTAAGCGATTTTCGCCGTACTACAAAAATATGGTTGAAAGTAAAATTTTCAATTTCGTGCAAGAAATAGAACTTCAGCAGATCGTGCAAGGGCAGCAACAGGATCAACACATCGCATCGCAGCAATCAACATACCAACACCAAGAAATATCAGAACGTTACACTGCCGTCCTAAGCCCAAAGGGCGTATCTCAATTTTTTACGAATTTTATATTTTACTTGCTAAGGCTCCTTTATAACCCATCTATTAATTTTATTAAGAAATTTGGCCGGATCTCATCGTACTAAGCCTTCAAAAACATTAGTAAAAATAGACGTATAACCAAAATCACCGAAAATCCCAAGCTATTTAGACGTAACTCAGTCGTGGTAAGCGAAATGGGCGCATCTCTGATATCCGTCTTATTTGCGTAGGATATGTTACTGGTTGCATAAACATCCGGAGTAAATGGCCGTGAATGTTAGCAGTTAGTCTTTCTGTTTACAAGTTTGAAGTAAAGTTTTGTTCCTGTAGACGAATAACATTAAGTGGGTTTTAGTGTGATATAATTAGGTAAGTGTTTACATATCTCACTATATTATAATAAGTGGTACTTTCTTGATGCAATTTTAATGATTTGTCAATTTTAGTAAATTTGTTATTTTGTACCAATAAGACATAACCTAAAAAATAAATTTGCTTACTTTTGTCTAGTTACAGGTCCGTACTTAGGTAGCAAATACGCCTCTAAAATATTATGTAGACTACTTTCACTAGTATTATTAGTGTTGTACCATTTTCCACTTTCTATTTCAGATTTGAGCAATGGAGGAATCTCGAGGAAAGAAAATGTTGATGTTAGCTTTAAACCAGCAAACAAAGGAACGTTTTAAAACAATTGAAGACAAAGTACCCAATACATCTTCTTCAAATAATGATCCAGATTACATTCCAAGTGATGATAATGATAGCTAGCATGGTTCATGCCATAACCAAGAGGTATCGGACGAAGTAATTTTAACCTTGCCAGAATCCAGTGCGGGAGTATCCTCAACTATGAAAGAAAGTAATAGTAATACAAATCAGTGCGCTAATATTACTGCAGAGGTAGCTGTGAATTCAGATAATTCTATAAATAATAATATATTTGTAACTAATGAAAATGAACTAACGAAAAAAGGGACAATTCGGAAAAGGAAACGGTACGAGTTATCTGTGAAAGAAAGGAAGAAACAAAAATCATGGTGTTTTAAAAGAATCGTGCAAAGAAAATTGTAAAAAGGGGTGTAAGAAAGTAATATCAGAACAGCAACGAATAATTATCAACTCTCAATATTGGGGAATGCCAAAAAAAGAACAAAAATCATTTATGCTTCATCATACATCAACCTTACCCATAAAGCAACGAACAACGACATACATCGAAAATCACCGAAAACAAAAATCATTTAGATATTCGTTAAAAGATGACAATGGCACATTACAAAAAGTGTGTAAAGTTTTTTTAACTACCTTAGGATTTAAAAAAAATAACGATAAGGTATTACTTATTGTAATGCAACGTTCTAAGAACCACATGGTAGCTTTTGAAGATGGAAGAAATAGAGGTCAGCCACATAATAAAATGGACGACGTACCCATATATTATCGTTCAACCCGACTGTCTCTCACTATCGTCGAGAACACGCGCCCAACCGTATGTATCTTCCCAGTGACTTAAACTTTACAACCATGTTTGCAGATTTTGTGGCAAAAAATTCAAATTTTAAATGCTTTTATGAAAAATATAGGACAGTCGCCAAAGAACTTAATATTTCAATTGTTAAATTAGGTCACGAGGAGTGTGAGTTATGCGAGGAGCTCACGCTACATGACCCAAATCACTCAAAAGAAAATCTGAATCCAGATTGCGATATTTGCAGTAAGTGGAAGGTACGTACACATTGACAATGCCACGAAAGCCCGAGGAAAATACAGAGAAGATGCGGAGAAAACTGAAGATGTTGATAAAGTATTCTACTGCGCCGATCTTGAAAAGGTAATAATGTTACCAAGATTGGAGACGTTTAAAAGTGCCGTTTTTACCAACAGAATAACAGTGTATAATGAGAGCTATGTACCAATTTGTAAAAAGCAACCTGACTCCAATGTATTTGCTGCCCTCTGGCATGAAGCTTTATTTGGGCGAAACAAAGAGGAGCTAATAAGCACCTTTTATGGTTTTTTTTAACTAAGAGAGATGTGTCTCAGATAACCATAACGCTGTAATCGGGTGGTTGATATATCTTCTCAAAAGAAAATTTCGATATTGAATAATTTAGGTAGCCTTATACCAAAAAATCGCCTACAATTTTGGGAAAATCTTCCAGTATCAGATGGGTAACATTTATGTTTGGATAACTTATTTTTTTTATATTAGAAAACTGTTGGACTTTTACTAAGGAAAGTTGTATGGTTTTGTTGTTTTATTATTTTTGGGTCGATATTTTTTAAGTGTATTACAATATATTTGATGTGCATTATGTAACATGCGAATTCATGATTTTGTTTGAGTCGTTAGTGTCCGTGACTTTTGGATAATGTTTTTTTCTTAATTTTTACTAATGAAAATTGTATGGTTTTATTGTTTTTTTATGTATTGTATAAATATGAAGGCTCTAGCTGCACCAACACTGACAAATATTCAGTAGAAACCCTTATAGCGGCGGAGAGAGAGGCCTTAGATGAAGAAGACTGCCTCCTTCAGAATATGTCAGTTGTTGAGTAAGAAAATGAGAAGAGTTCTGATGTGTCGTTTGATGATGGAGTTGATATTCAGCAACGTATATAAACATTGATGATATTAATTTATGAGGTGAGAGAAAGTTTGAGTTGGGTTGAATTTGATCTGAGTTAAATAAAAAGTTTTTAATCCGCAATTGTAGAAATATTGACTTCTTTATTTACTTTATATTAATTTCTCTCCTCCTCGCATTATTTAAGTAGAATCAATAATTCCACAAGATGTAAAGATAAAAATCCCAGCGCGGCAGGGGTTGAGAAGGTTGGTTTGGACGTGAAATTCGGAACCACCGCCCCACAAAACTGCCCTATTATGATTTTCGGGTTGTTTTTGGCACTCTTCTCAAGAAAACTCTCGGAGATGAGGTTCTAGCCCGCGCTTCGGTGCACCAGGTGCCAGTGGGGTGTTCGCCGATGCCAGATCTGGATTCAGCGGGCCAAAAACCCCTCCAAAATGATTTTTGGTTGACCTTCTTTGACTGTGTCAGGAAAACCCCCAGAGATGACGTTTAGGGTCAGGTTGTGGTGCACCAGGTGTTCGGGGGGTTGTTTCCGACGTGAAATTCGGGACAACCGCCCCACACAACTGCCCTCTTATGATTCTCGGGTGGTTTTTAGCACTCTTCTCAAGAAAACTCTCGGAGATGACGTTCTAGCCCGGGTTTCGGTGCACCAGGTGCCAGTGGGGTGCTCGCCGATGCCAGATTTGGATTCAGCGGGCCAAAAAAACCCTCAAAATGATGTTTGGTTGACCTTCTTTGATTGTGTCAGGAAAACCCCCGGAGATGACGTTTAGGGTCAGGTTCTGGTGCACCAGGTGTTCGGAGGTCAATTTGAACATTATATTCGTGATCAGCGGCCTCGAAAACCCCCCGAGTACCCGATCCGGGCCAGTTCTGACCCTTATTTATCAAATTTGAAAATTTTCCAAAAGGCCTCCCAGATAATGCATTTTTCGCGTGCACTTTGGCCTGCAGCAATGCAATTTTCGGTGGGAGGGAAATTCTACCGCCCCACATTTCGTGATAATCGTTTTTGGAAGAGAATGCAGAAAACCGCAACCCGATCCGTCCTGTCGCACCACTTTCCCAGGTTCATCCCTATTTCCGCAGGCGTTGACGCGACTAATAGGTATGACGTCAATACGTCACTTTTGGTCAAACTAATTTGATCAAATATTTTACCGTGAGACATAGGCTATAGTGATAACGGACGTCAATTTGTTTCAGACGGATTTGAATTATTTTCAAAACAAAACGGTGTTAAACATATTCTAAGCGCACTTTATCACCCTGCTACGAATGGGTTGGCCGAACGGTATGTTCAAACAATAAAACAAGCAATTCTTGCTTTAGACCCTGACCCAAAGGATAGACAGAAAGATCTATGCAAGATACTTTTACTCCGTCACATTTAATGTTTGGTCGCGAGATTAAATGCAGAATTGAACTGATAAAACCGGTAATTAAGGATAGTAACAAACCGGAAATCATTGAATTTAAATGTAGGACTTTTAATGTGAGAAATTAAGTTGCTGTGCGTGAATACATACACTCTGATAAATGGTTATTTGGTCATATAGAAGATAAACTTGGTACTTTGTATTACCATGTAAAACTAGATGATGGGAGAATCTGGAAACGACACATTGATCAAATTCGAGACATTGGTCCAAATACTCCACTAGAAACTGATTAAGACAGTTTCCTTTTAATACTGATAGGTATATGTCACAAGTTCCTTTACCAAATAATGTAAACCTGAGCTTACCTACAAATATTAGTAATGATAAAAATCCTACAGTTGGATTAGACAGGGATGTAGATGTAAGTTTCTCAAACCATAACGCTGATGTGCAAAATAATGCAGATTTAGATAATGGGACTAATTCTGACTTGACATTTATACGCAGATCTACCCGAGCACGTAAATCTCCAGAAAGGCTAGACTTGTAATTACAGTTATATGTTGTGTTTATAGTTTAGTGAGGGAGGAATTGTTGTGACAGTGTATTTCCACGATATAGTGTAGTTCTCGGCTACTCTCGAGTGGGGCAAGAACAGTGGAAGTTGACAGTTGACGTGGGCGCAAACGGCAGAAAATATAGGTGTGTCACTCGACGATTGCAATAGGAAGCGATATTTGATTTTACTTGATGTACAATAAAGCATTTTGTCATTACTAAGTGTTATTTACCACCAAATCAACACTGTCACAACAGGGAGCAAAGGTTCTTCATGAGACAGAATCTTCTATACAACCCGAAATAGAAAGGAGCCCAGATCAGGTACATAAAGAAGGATGTGGTAATGTGAAGAAAGTGGGAGAGCAGAAGCAGAAGCTCTGGAGAAAAAAATTGAAAAATATGTTGACAGTTTTGAGCATGTCACTACTAAGAATCAATCCATGTTGCCATTTGTGAAAACTATTCCAATTGATCAAAAACTTCAGTTTCGTATGGATATAATGAAAACTGTTATGCAGTACTCTCAATCGTCCCATGCATCCTTCTATACCAATTCACATAATGTAGCTCCGCCTACACATCAATTCTCTCGGCAAGTCAATTTTCCTCCATCACAAGCTCCACAATTTTTCCATTCTAATAAACATTCCCATCCATTTGTTCTATCATCAAGTAATCCAGCGGGCTTGTTTTGAAACTTGCAACTGCCGATAATTGCGCAATTGTCGCTGTCAAACGCGGTTTTCGTATTCTCGAAGAAGCAACTGCGACCGCGATTGCAATTTATCTGTTAACTGCTTCTAGTGAGCAATTGGATAACTAAAAGGTGCATTTTTCAGTTGTTCATGTGAAAAATACGTATTCTGTAAGCCATTTTTTAGCAACTGTTGAATAGCAATCACAATTATAGTAGTTGTAGTTGAGTTGTTTTATAATTTCTTAATAGATATAGAAGGTAACTAATAAATTATAACATTTTGTCAATAACAAACATATTTTATTTGTACAAATAGTAATTTAGTGGGCTTACTAACTGCCCTGCCCCACAACTACCTCATATTTAATAACAATTGAAGAGTGCAAGGAAGAAAGAGGGAAGGTCAATTTTTTGGCAAAACGAGTTTATGGTGGAAATGCGTAGCTAAATACTTATAGAATTAGTATGCATGTCTAAACAGGGAAGAATCGAGGTCTGTCAATATTAAAACGTGTTTATTAATATACCTTACAGTGAAGAAAAGGGGAATGTCCGTGCGGACAGCGAAGAAATGGGAAAGGTCAATCTTTTCGAGTCAAGACCTGTTTAGTTTACTCGAGCAATCACGCGAGTGTGACGTACTTACTGCTGGTATCGCTGCGTAAATTGTGTTTGACAAGATCGTGTTCCTAGCTGAAGTTTCAAGTTAAAAATGGCTAGCGATACTGAAGCTATGATAGTGGGTAATAATGAAGGCATCATTCCTTGTGCGAGAACTAGGAAGAGAAAAGTTACAGGTCGAGTCAGTAATGTGATAAAAAAACTTCGAGAACAAAGCCACGAGGTAGATGAAGATTGTCACTGCAAAAGACTAAAGTGTTTCAGTGTTATTAACGAACAAAACCGGTCATTTATAATTAACCATTTTAATTCTTTAAATCGTAATGATCAAAACATGTACTTGGGCGGGCTAATTACGGTACTACCGGTGAAACAAAGAAGACCTGAAAATGAACTTTGTGCTAACTTACATTATGCTTCTTATGCGTTTAGGGTGAGAATACGAAATGATGAAAGAACTGTAGAAGTGCCAGTATGCTTTAAAGCAATTTTAAGCTTGCACGGTATTGGAAAGAAACTAATTGAAACTATTCAGAAATCTTTAAAAAATGTTGGCAAGGTATCTAAGGACAAGCGAGGCTATAATATTAAGGAGCATAAGTTACTAGAACACGTATTAAGCACGATTAAATCACATATTTTCAGTTTTAGGGGACGCAACAGTCATTATAGCAGATCTAAGACAAGAAAGCTGTACCTACCTGAAGACCTAAACATTAAAAAAATGCACAATTTGTATCTGGAAGCAAAGAATCCTCCCGTGTCATACGAAACCTATCGACATATATTTAATATCAATTTTAATATAAGCTTTGGTTACCCACGAAGCGATACCTGCAGCTCGTGTGACCAGTTTTTAGCTGAACTTAAGGTTCTTCAAAGCAAGCTACGTGGTACAGATGTTACTGACGAAATGAAAAAAAGTACTGAAGCAGAGATAAGAAAAAAAACAGTGGAGAATAACCTGCATAAAAGTAAGGCTGAAGTATTTTACCAGCGAAAAAAATTGGCCAGGAAACAAGTCATGAAGCAAGTTGATTTTGAATGTATTGCGATGGACTTTCAAAAAAATCTACCTATGCCAAATCTATCTACCAATGATATCTATTATAAAAGGCAACTTACTTTACATTATTTCAACATTCACGTGCTATCAACAAACAGTGCTACCTTTTATTGTTATCCAGAAATAATTGGCGGAAAAGGATCCAACGAAGTCGCGTCTTTACTCCACTTTTTTATTTTTGTTCAACTGAGTAGTTAGGTTAGACATTTGCGCATCTTCTGTGACTCGTGCGAGGGTCAAAATAAGAACTTTACAGTTTTTCGGTATTTGCATTACGTCGTCCATGTTGCTAAAAGATTAGATACTATAGAAGTGATTTTTCCGGTCCGGGGGCACTCTTACATGGAGTGCGACAGGGACATGGGGTTAATTAATCAAAAAATTCCTGCTAAACTTCCAGAAGATTGGTTTAATGAAATAAAATCATGCAGAGTAAAACCAGAACATTTTACTGTAATTGAAGTTGAACTAGCTCTTCTTCGAAATTGGACAGAATTATTGGACTCAATTTATATGACCAAACCTTCATTTAAATCTCGGGAGATTAGAGAAGTGAAAATTTCACAAGATCATCCTAGATTAATTGAGTTCAGGAACACATACAATGGATGCTGAAACACCTCAGTAATCAACAACCGCATTGTTGCATCGAAAAATACAATCACACCCAAGCTTCCAGATGGTCATTTTGTCCTACCACCTAAACTTTATTTTGGTAAGAAAAACATCATAAAGAGAACCTCGTTTTTTTAACTACATCTTATTTAATTTTTTTTCAGATTTGAAACCAATATCTGCAGAGAAATATCGCGATTTAATACATCTTAAGAAACTATGCAGCACTGAGAAGGCAATTAACTTGCCGCACACCGTCATCCCAATTAAGAAAAATGCCTTAACCAAGAAGAAACAAAATACTTCGAAAACCTAAATTCTAATTTTACATACTTACTGTGTAAAAAAATAAATGTTTTTCGCACCCTGTATAAGTAATTTTCATGTTATTCTTTACGAAAATGTTACCAGGTACTTATTTGAATTATAAAAGTAACGAATAAATCTGTATTCTATTTAAAATAGGGTTTCAAAATTCAAAACCTAAAATATAAGTGTACTTACTGTGTAACTCTGTAAAAATAAATTTTTTTCGCACCCTGTATAAGCAATTTTTTATTTTATTCTTTATGAAAATGTTACCAAGTACTTATTTAAATCATTAAAATTATAAAAGTAACGAATAAGTCATTACTTTAATTTAAAATAGGGTTTCAAACTTTAAAATTGAAGTTTCTCAAAAACATTCAAAAATGACCTTCCCCCTTTCTTCCCTGCACTCTTCAATTACTTAACCTTTTCACTGCGAGAACCGTATATACACGTAAAATATTTTCGTGGCCTGAGTGCGGGAACCGTATAAATACGCGAAGCATTTTAATGCATTTACTGCGGAAAACGGATGAAACTAAGATTCATTACGTATTATGTGTTGCCTATAGACTGTTCCTGTTTTATTTCAAAAGTTTTAAATGATGTTTAAAATTCTAGGGACTTCATTGCGGGAACCGTATAAATCAGCGATTTTTTTTTCAGTGTCGAACTTATTGCTTTTTTGTTTTTATTTATGCTACTTTCGGAGCCATCAGCAATATTATTAAGTGTTTTAAAATATCCTGCTTTCTTCGTAAACACATTGAAAATTAATACTTTTATTCAATTCGTTAGCGTGTGTAGTTTAAAATGTCCCGAAAAAAAAATTTAACCGAGCAGGAACTTTATGAAATATTAATGAATAGTGATAGTGAAGATGAATTTTTATGCAATGAATCTGACTTGGAAAATGATAGCTGCGACAGTGAACATGAGGATGAAAGGGTTGTAACTTATTTATCAAATGCAGAGCCAGGAGGTTCCGGTCAACAAGCCAAACGTCTCAAACGTCAAAAAATATCGATGTTTGAATGGAAGGAGGGAAACTTGGAGCCAAACATTCATCCCTTTCTTGGTGACAAATCTGGATGTTTGGATGACAATGTACGTAATAATCCAAATATTTTAAATATTTTTCTGAGGAGTTAATGGGAAAAATTGTTGTACAAATTAACAATTTCTACCAATACGTTGTGGAACATGGTGATATAGAAGTAAAATCTCGCATCACGAAGTGGAAAGACACAGATGTGGATGAGATGTATTGTTTTCTAGTTGTATCTATTCTTATGGCTCAAGTGAAGAAACAAAAAATTAATGCTTATTGGTCAACTGACACTTTTTTGTCCACACCCATTTTTCCTCAAATTATGGCGCGGGATAGATATTTAAATGTATTACGTATGTTACATTTTTCTGACAACAATGAAGTTGACAATGAAGATAGTCTTTTTAAACTGCGACTAGTTATAGACCATTTAAAGTCTACCTATAAGCAGTTACTGTCTCCCTTCAGGCATCTTTGTATAGATGAGAGTTTGATGCTTTTCAAAGGAAGACTAGCATTTAAACAATTTATACCATCCAAGAGGCACAGATTTGGCATTAAATTATTTATTTTGTGCGACTGTGAGACAGGATATATCCTGGATTTTATTATTTACACAGGATCTAAAACCGAAATTAAAACCTACCACGAAGAACTGGGAAAATCGGGAAATATTGTATACACGTTAATGGAGCCCTATTTAAACCAAGGACACACTTTGTTCGTCGATAATTGGTATACCAGTCCACTTTTATTTGAAAGACTACATGCAGATCAAACTAATGCATGTGGCACAGTAAAAGCTAATAGAAAACATATGCCACCTATGAGCGAAAAATTAAGTAGAGGTCAGTGTATTAGCTACAAGACAACAAATATGCAGGCAATGAAGTGGGTAGATAAACGAGATGTTAGGATGCTGAGCACAGAACATTCTAGCACCATGGTAGATACGGGTAAAAAAACAGAGAAAATGTTTCTATTGAGAAACCACAATGTATTGTTGAATACAATAGTAATATGGGTGCTGTAGATAAAACGGACATGCTTCTTAGTTCTGTTGAATCGGTTAGAAAGACATTGAAATGGTACAAGAAGTTATTTTTTCATTTATTGGATTTGACTGTGCTGAACTCCAATGTTTTATATGATATTACCAGTGGTAAAAACGTTCCAATTGCGGATTTTCAATTACAACTCGTAAAAGACATTATCGCTAAACATCAAAAAATTAAACCCCGAGCATCAACTAGTAGAAAGTCCGATGATGGTCATTCACCATTACGCCTCATTGAAAGACATTTTCCGGCAATGTATCAGGTCCCAGAAGAAAATAAAAGACCACCATCTAAGCGATGTGTTGTATGTGCGAAACAAAAAATCCGTAAAGAAGCTCGTTATACGTGTATAAAATGTGACGTGCCGTTATGCATTATACCATGCTTCGAGAAATACCACACTATGAAATATTTCTAATTTTTATAACATTCTTATAACACTTTTTTCGATTTGCAAGTTTCTCATATCTTTTTATAAAATTAAAGCAAATTCCGAAAATTTCATTTTAGCCTTTTGTTTTTTTATTTTATCAAATTATTTAAATATAAATATTTCTAAATTTGGTTGTTATTTTTTTTGTACAGCAAACAACAGAGACGTGTACAGCAAACAACAGAGACGGTCCTGTTTCAAATATACCGATACACTGCGAGAACCGTGTTAGTACGCGATACTCTTTAGCGCTTGACTGCGGGAACCGTATTGATCAGCAGTACCTCGAAACAGCCGCACAGCAATCACAGCTTTCAAATAGCCTAGCCGCAGTGAAAGGGTTAACACCGTAATAGAAGAAATAATAGTTATCATTTGTTTTTACGTATTTAGTTATGGCTCGTGCATTTATGATTATTGAGGCCGCAGAAGCTGAAAATAGGAGGGCTGAGAATATTCTTATGAGACATATGAGATACAATCTACGGTCTCAGGCGAGACCTTTAGACCTATCAGATGCAGAGTTCATGGCACATTACAGATTAAGTGAAAATGTTTTTCAAGAATTGTGTAATGAACTTGTACCTTTACTCTCTGGTGCTCATAGAAGGACTAAGATCTCTGTCGAATGTAAAGTGAGTATTATTACACAGTACTTTTACTTGATACTAATGAAAATTATTTAAATATCTTAGCTGTTAACAGCCCTTTCATTCTATGCAACTGGTTCATATCACAAACCCGTTGGCATGAGCTACTTGCATGGTCTGAGTCAAACTAGTGTATCGAGGATAGTCCAGGAGATCACTGTAGCACTAAATAATGAAGAGATTCTAAGAAAGTACATTAGATTTCCACAACGACGGGCAGAAAGACGAGTAGTAGTCAATGGGTGAGGAAATTCATTCTCAGTAATTTTTTATGAATGAAAATATATACAGAAAAATTTAATGAATTGCCCTTCATTTCAGATAAATTTGGGTTTCCTGGTTGTATTGATGGTACATATGTGGCACTGGTACGACCAAGTGACCATGAAGAAAGATTTTTTAATAGGAAATATTACCATTCTAGGAATGTTCAGATCGTAAGTGAAATATTTATACTTTAAGTACTTCATACTACATACTATCTCTCATAATTAATATATAATTAAACAAACCTTTGTAGATTTGTGATAGTGATCTGAATATAATGAATGTAGATGCTATTTATGGTGGAGCTAGTCATGATGCGTACATATGGAGAAATTCTAAGATTAATGCCCACATACATAACTCCATCAAACTGGTGAATGTGTTTGGTTTCTCGGTAGGACAATTTTAAATAAATTGAATGTACTAATTTCTTGTTATTATCAATAAATTCTTTATGAGCAACTGATCAAACAATGCAATGTCATTTACAAACTGTAAGGTAGTAATCAAGGATGTAGTAACAATAACTAAAAATTGCAGGTGACTCTGGATATCCGTTACGTCCATGGTTATTAACGCCAATAACAAATGCAGAACCTGGAAGTCCAGAAGAGTTGTACACAACCGCTCATTGTCGAGTCAGGAATTGTGTAGAACGGACAATTGGATTGCTCGAAGCACGTTGGCGTTGTTTGCTTGTTCACAGGGTCTTGCATTATAACCATAATATGGTTGCAGAAATTATCAATGCATGTGCTGTTCTACATAATATATGTAACAGACACCGGCTTCCAGAACCTGAAATGCCAGCTTCAGAAATTTAGATGGAACAAAACCTCCAGGTCCCTGTACAGCGTGGCGCTGACGACCGTGAGCCACTGGAAAGTGGCAGGCGACAGAGAGATATTATTGTGCAACGATTGTGGAGGAACCAATGATGTGAATGATGTTAATGCAATAGAGGAATGTGCCCAGTACAATATTGATAAGAAATGATGATGCTTAGTGCAACAACAGACCTGTTAGTAATATATAAAATTCTACTGTATTATTAATAAATAGGAATAATATGTAGGAATAGATAAAGAGAACTATAGTAGTAGTATAATACTTATATATTTTATTCACACTCATTTGTTATTTATACTTAATTTATTTCAAATGTAATATTTTGATACATATTTTTTTAATGATGATAATTTTTTACCTTATCCCAACAAACTAAATAGATAATCACTGAACATGAGAAAAATTTAGTTACAAAAACAAAATCGAGAAAAAAAATTTGAAACCCGGCTAACTCTAATAGTTATTATTACTACATCGTAGTGGAAGTGAATTCCACTCATTAAAAATATTTGCCAAAAAAATTTTGTAAGAACAACATAATTTCAAAAGAAATATTACTTTACATCTCATACTTTTAGAAACATTTATGAAATGTGATGAAATAATTTGTTGAGCCAACAACCAAAATATATAGATATCCCCTTCGTTTAAAAATTCTCCCTGGATACAATATAAATGACCATTGCGACATCACATGGTATCAGTATAGTTCTTTGGTGCCTTAAGTTATTATACTTATTTGATTTGTGACAAAAATTGAGAAATAAGGTAAGTGATCGAGGAACTATTTATTTAAGCGGTGTAGACATTCAAGATTATTAACCTTCCGTTACTAACGTGCGGACTATGAGTCCGCACCGCTGAAAATGAACCGGTATTTACCGATCTGCAGATTATTAAACCTAAATATCTATTTACAGTACTTGATATGAATTACGAGAAAGAACAAGAATATTTTCGCCAACTCTACGACGATATTGAGACTGATACTGAGCCATCTGACGACGACTCGAGCTTGCAGGATGATGATGAAGAAATTCAAGATCACATCACCGATGATGAGCAAGATATTGATGATCCAAACAACAGCTTGGATCTTTCAAATGAAATAATGGATGAAGTGTCGCACGAAAAAGTTGCATATTACATTGGAAAGGATGGCCAAACCGAGTGAAGAAAGCATCCAGGAAATTCTCAGGTACGGACAAGCGCCATAAATATTATCAAGTTTCTCCCTGGGGTAAAGGGGAATGCAAAAGGATTGAAATCTGCTGCAGAGGTCTGGAGTCTTTTTTTACAAATGAAATGTTGCAAGTCATTGTTGATAATACAAATACCTACATCGGAATGTGCAATGTCAATCCAAACAACCGATCAGCAAGGCCCACAGACATTATTGAGCTGAAAGCGCTTATAGGGTCGCTTTATATATGCTCGATGGCAAAAAACAGTCGGGTAAATGCCTCTGATTTATTTAGAACAAATGTAACTTCCATGGAAATACTTCATTTGACAATATCTCGAGAACGGTTTAGATTTTTGTAGTAATATATTCGTTTTGACAATAAACATACTAGAATAGAGACAAAAATAGGACAAATTGGTACCGATCCGGGAGATATATGATTCTTTTAATTCTAATTTTTCTAAATATTTTTGTATTTCCGAGCTCACAACAGTGGACGAAATGTTGGTGGCATTCCGAGGGAGATGCAACTTTCGAGTATATATGCCAAAGAAACCTAACCGATATGGTACCAAAATACATGGAAACTTATCTTGGGCAAGAGCCGATAGAATCTACTGATAATGTATCCCTCCTTCACCGGCTTTGTAGCGCCATCTCAGGAACCAGCAGAAACATTACAATGGACAACCTCTTTACCAGTATGGCTGTTGCTAACACACTTTCAACAAATCATAAACTCACGATTATTAGTACCATTAGAAAAAACAGAAAAGAACTTCCGCTTGAATTTGTCCAACCTGCTAAACGACCCGAAAAAACAAGCATGTTTGCATTCCAAGACAAAGCAACCATAACATCTTATATACCCAGAAAAAATAAAAATGTTCTCATGCTGTCAACCATGCACCATAATGAAGATGAAATAGACAAAGCAACTGGAAAACCACAAATGATAATTGATTATAATAAAACAAAAGGTGGGGTTGATACAGTGGACAAGATGTGTGCGGCCTATGATTGTGCCATAGCAACTAGTCGTGGTTATATTTTATATGCTACTAAATATAGCTGGAATAAATTCATTCATTATTTTCAAGAGCAATTCAAAATATATGAATAATACACCGCGAAGAATATTTCTGGAGAATCTTGGCATGCAGTTATTAGACCAACACTTACGACGAAGAGCTGCTAGTAATCGAGTACAACGTACCATTAGACTTCGCCTTAGAGAAATTTTACGTTTATCACTGCAGGAAGAGTCACCCGAACCACAAACCGAAAACATCAAACGACGCTGCTTTTATTGTGACAGAAAAAAAATAGACCTACAAGGTTTAGCTGTGCATACTGTATGTTATATTTTATCTGTTTTGTATGTTCTCGATTTATGTGACTTTTAGAATTTAAGATGATTTTAAGCTTTGTTTCTTGTTAAAAATTTTGTATCTTTACATATATATGTTCTGTAAAAGCTGTTTTTTGTTATAAATCGAATAACTTTCTTAGAAGGTACCTTCTGTTGTTTTGTTGGTATAATAAAGATATATTTGTTTATTTTCTTATATTACATTTGTTAGAACGTTTTGAACATAGGGGTCAATGTGACCACACGTTTGTTATAGTGTAACTAAATTATCACGTCTGTGAATGTTCTGAATGTTATTTTCCATCATGTAGATGTAATTGTACACCCTCTTAAAGGGTTGTTTTAATGTTTTTTTAATGATATAATTGTAAAACAATGACGTAACTTCGTACATCGTTTCGTTTTTATCAGCTGGATGTTTTTTGTCACCTGTTTTTGGATCTTTTTTATGACGACAGCTTTGATATTGGCCTAAAGGCCGAAAGCGCTTAGCTGCATATTAATAAACATATACACACTGAGTACTCGTCATTTTCATTCACTCATTACTTTTGTATTATCTATCTAGATTCCGAATGCCGTACAAATATGTTTGACCAAAAAGTCACCCCCCCCCCCCTTCAACGCTATGTTTACCTTACCTGTGTACTCACCTGTACCGCTAAGAAGTGACGGCATAGGTCCTAAATTCTTTTTTATATATACTAGTATTGATTTATATGTGATTCATGACCCCTCAATTTTTGGACTGAGCTTGTAGTCTATTAGTAGTTGGAGATAATTTGGGACTTAACTCAATGCTTGGATTTACGAAGTCATTTTCTACCAAGTTTTTTTGTAGATTCAAAGCTTCAAAACAAGAAACAGCAAAATATTGAGCAAGGCGCTCTTAGGATCAGATAGAATTATTAAATGGATTTAGAGGTAACAGGAATATCACATAGGTGTATTTTAAATGACATTCCTTAATTTCATGTTGTTGAAAACTATTATGCAGATATTATACATGACTTATTCGAAGGAGTATGTCACTATAGTTTGTGTCAAGTAATTAACTATTTTAAACATACTGCAAACATTTTTACTTTGGACAAATTGAATTCTAGAAAACAAAATTTTGATTACGGGCCTACAGAGGTGAGGAATATTTCTAGAAATATCGAACAAAATCGTTTATCAAAAAAAAACTGAAAATGTCAGCAAGGGAAATGATGACATTTGTACAATATTTCCCCCTTGTGATCGCTGACATGATCTCTGCGGACGACCCTGTGTGGGCTTTCGTATTAAATTTAGTAGACATTATTGACATAATTTTATGACTTGAAATAAATGATGTTTGAATAGATTTACTAGACTCCAAAATTAAGAAACTAATCATCGATTACGTTCTTTTGTTTGGTGATACTTTAACCCATTAGCGCCCAGATTATTTTTGTGTCTCCTATCATCATTTCCTTCGGCGAAAATACTAAAAAATACATAATAAGACTGGAAAAAATATCAGAAAAAATATAAACAAGTTAGTTTTCAAGATATCTGATGTTGTCATATGGCAACACTGGACGCCCATGATAAGTAAAATATCTAATTAGGTAGCTTGATAGGAAATATGGATTCCAGTCTTCGATTCATGAAAGGCAGTTGAAGTACGATTTATTTTCATTAGGAATTTATTCGTGAACTCGTATGACAAACCAAAATATTAAACTAACGTAGGTGAAAAGGCTTGAAACAGTTTATACACAGTGCAACATCGCACTTCGCACACATGATTCTGACGATTGATTTACATGTACTTGCAGCGCACCGTCTCTTCTTATTTTCCGGTATATGTTGGATGAACTGGTCAGTTCGATCGAATCTGATGTCATTTGATATTGGGCTATCAGAAGTAGATTCTATAGAAGCTGTTCTTCTCCCATTTCTTTTAGGAAGGACTTGATATTTATTCAAATATACATTGGCGACACTTTTTCTTTCCGAGATTTGTTATACAATAGCCAACTGTTTTGCAACGCTACGTCTAGGAGCCAAGTAAATAAAGGCCAGTACCATTTCTTGCCCCTGACTCCTATTCGATAGCATGCTAGATTTTGATCCATTTGATCAGTTCCCCCCATAAATGTGTTATATTTTGCGATAGAGAATAGCCGTGGGATCATTATATTACGCTTTTACTGCTGAGAAAATCTTTTAACTTGTCCCACTTCTTGAGTACCGCTAGACGAAGAGATTATTGTGACGACAGCTTTATCCATCCATCTGATGTATAAATGACCATATGTTATTTCTACTACAGCAGTTTCAAAAGTACCACGAGCTTTTTTGGCGAACAAATTCTTGTTCGTTATAGGGCATTGAGCTGGAATGCGATTTTCCCGTATTGTGCCAATAGCAGAGTATCCTCTAAATCTCAGGAAGGAATATAATGCAGGATTTGAAAATATATTGTCCATATTATTAAATGAGATAGTAAAGTGAAGTCACGTTTTAAATACTCTGATAAACAAGCAAAGTTATAGTGGAAAAAGTCCAAAGTAATAGTTAAAATTTACACCAAAATGTAGAAGAAGATAAGTACAATACAGTGAGTGAATAAAATCCATTAAAAACAAATATCAATTAGGATATAATTAGGAAATTAGATGTACAAATCGATATACAATCATATTTTGTTATCAGCAGTATTTCCAGTTCTTAAAACAAAAACGCATACCTACCTCGTTAGCACTAATTACAGTTATAGCACAGGAGCTTAAATGAATATGAGTGATATTACAAACAACCAATTATTGGAACAAATAAAGAGTATTATTGAATAAAAGACAAATGAAATAAAAAATGTAATTAACTCTATAAGGAAAAAAGTGGACGACTCTGAAGAACAGATTTTATATCTTACAAATAAGATTACTTACTTGGAAAGAGCAAATAAAAAAACAATATAACCATTTTTGGACTACCATCAATCGATCAAAATAATTTGCTAACAACAACTCTAGTAAAATAAATCAAGCCTTAAATACAAATTATAACGAGCGAGATATTAATAATATATATACAGTTGGAAAAAAAGGACCTATCATTGTTGAATTCTTATCATATTTATTGAAACAGAAGATATTCAGAGAGTTACCTAAACTAAAGGGAACTGGAATTTCAATTACTCACGACCTAAGGCCAGAAGATCAAGCTATACAGAAAACTCTTTTGACTTACCAAAAAAGAGCTAGAGCAAACAACTTAAAAGCATATATAAAAAAGTTTACGCTATATATAAACGACGTTCCACAGAAGATCGATGATTTAGAAACGTGTGAATACGAAGAACCTGACATAAACCTACCGAAAAAATCAGACAGTGCTCCATCTACTCCAACTCCAATTGGTCGCCAAGAGAGAATACTTCAAGAATTCTGACTTACAGAAGAGCTACTAACACATAAACTGGTATCAGAAAGTGACAAAATTAACAACACAGAAAAAATAACTACGGTTAAAAAAATCGTAAGTAATCGACCAACCTCAGAGTCAACATCCGCACCGTATACCAGAAAGCGTAATAACTCTTCAAATAAAGCGGAAAACAGGGGTACCCAGATGGACTCTAAGAATGTGAAAACAAAATGAAATAAAATTATCAAAAAGTTACCTCTCAAAGATGTTCATACGATTGTACTTGTGTTTCACTTTATGTTAACTGTTTTTATATTTTAGAATTAACAAATTTAACTAACAAATCAATCAAATAGTTTTTACCTTCATCTATCATTTTTAAATTATTTGTCAACAATGGACCAGTACATAAGGAACTTCAATATTCCAACTGTAGACACATTTACAATAAACGACCTTAATGAATGTGAAAAAAACTTTAAAATAAATGAAAGTAATATTAATTTCAAAATATTACACAATAATATTAGGAGTATCTCAAAAAATATAAACGAATTTACAATTTCTTTGGGCAGCGTTATGGAGTTCGATTGTCTGGTTCTAACTGAAACATGGCAAATCGCTGATATCAATTTATTTAATATACCAGGGTATAATGTGGTTTACAATAATCGAGATTTAAACCAAAATGATGGTGTCGTTATATTAACTGCAAATACCGGTTCGAACATGAAATGATTAGGTAATGTAAACACTCTAAAAAATAACCATTAATATAAGTAAAGGTAACAATATAATTATTTCAACTTGCTATAGATCACCATCCAGAGATACCTATAATCCTAATATTTCAGAATTCATAAATAACCTCCAAAACTTCCTAAGAGAAAATAACGTAAATTCAGAGAATTATTGCGTATTCATTGGTGATATAAATATCGATATATTAGATCTAAATCACGACACAATGGAATATATAAATACTTTAAGTCAACACGGTTTCATATCAACTATTAACTATCCAACTAGAGGTACAGCATGCCTGGATCACTTATTTTTATACTCTAAATGTAATGCAATAGATTATAGTATTCCACTAGTCATAGAAAGTGATGTAGCTGATCATTATTCTATAGCGCTACAGATAATTCTTGACACTAAGATACCTAAAAAAGTTAACAAAATTTTTATTAAAGGTATAAACTACAAAAAACTTGTAACGATATAAATAAAGTGTCCTGGAACACCATATTTGATTGCATTAATGCTGACTCTGCAACAGATAAATTTATTTCGATTTTACAAGCAAATATTAACAATTGCACTTATGTGAAGAAAGCAACAAGAAAAAATACTAAATTAACGCCTTGGATTACTAATGCTCTTATACAATCAATTAAGGAAAAAAATAGACTTTACCGTCAAACAAAGTTACTGCTTAATGATCGCGACCTAATCTTGCGGTACAGAACCTACAGAAATAAGTGTTTTTAAATGAAACTCAAGGTCTCTAGTTAATTCCACAATATAATACAAGTTATTGAAAATTCTAAAAAATTGACAATTGTTTCGATAAATCAATATCATGACGATGATATTGATTTATCGAAACAATTGTCAATTTTTTAGAATTTTCAATAACTTGTATTATATTGTGGAATTAACTAGAGACCTTGAGTTTCATTTAAAAACACTAATATGAGCATATTCCACGAAGTAAGGGTCGAGACAGTCAATTTCTACAGAAATAAGTTCATTTCATTAATAAAACGAACAAAACAAAAATATTACGAAGAACAAATTACACAAAATTCAAACAGTAACAAACACCTATGGAATATTGTTCAAGATGTATGTGGAAAAAAAATTAAGAACTTGCATAGAAGCTATTAAAAGCCATAAAGGACATATAATAACTCATCCATTTCAAATCGCAAATGCATTTAATGAAACATTTTCAGAAATGGGTAAAACTTTGGCCACAAAAATCATTGTAGACTCTAATGAAACTCCTATTGTTAGTAATACTTCTATTCGACTACCTAACTCAATGGTTTTACTACCAACAAATAATCTGGAAATCCAAGATATAATAACAGACCTAAAACAAAAAAAGGCAGCGGGAATTGACGGTGTCAATACGGAATGTCTAAAGGCTGTGTCACCTTGCATCTTAGAACCTCTTAAACATATTATAAATATGTGTATTGATAAGGGTATTTGGCCTAAGGCTTTTAAACAGTCATTAGTAATACCGATTTATAAAAATAGAGACAAAACCGATACTACCAATTATAGACCTATATCATTAATCTCAACTGTATCCAAAGTTTTTGAAAAGCTATTGAAAAATAGATTGACATAAACAAATACAATCTAATTTCACCTAATCAGTATGGTTTCAAACAGAATAACTTCACACAGGGTGCCTTAATAAATTTAACATCTAAAATATTTGATGTATTAAATAGTGATAGGGTATGCCTAGCCGTATTTTTAGACCTAGCCAAAGCATTCGACACTGTTAGCCACAGCAATCTGCTACAGACTTTAGAAAATATTGGTATACGAGACAACTGTCTGAAATTATTTGCTAGTTACCTTTCAGATAGACAACAGCTTGTACGGATTGGTGGAGAGACAAGTGATCAGTGCAATATTACATATGGTGTACCGCAAGGAACAATTCTGGGCCCTATATTATTCAATTTATATATAAACGAATTGTTTTCAATAGATAGTACAGGACATATGATTGGTTTTGCTGTATTACAAGTCTTTAAAATAAATAGTATTGATGGTAATATTTTTTTTCGTAGTGTTTTTAAATCTGAATTCGATAATAAAATAGATTTTTGATCACTTCGATTAATTTAGAAATATTTCTTACCGAAATAAATATTTTTTAAATTAGTTTACATCATATTTGATGAGTTTTGATTTTTTTTACGGATCTGGGTTGAAACTTTTATTGTAGAAGGGCAATGGATGTGTATCGCTTACTAGGTGATGAACTTAATTACGAGTTGTATGTTCGCGGACAACCAATAGGTAATACTGTGGCGGAAAAGAGGATTGCTCTCGGAAATATTTTTAGGAGGCAGAGAGAGAATCCTTATACATTCGTGTCTACAGTATATCTGGACCAGGGTAGGGAATTAGATATTTGCGCTCAAAAATTGAATGACGTTGAAGCAGATATTCGGAATTTTGATCACAGAAATAGAGACAATGAATATCGTAGAATAAATTGTCGATTAACTCACGTATCATTACGATTAGGACGTCTTACAGGAAGGAACGTGGACGATGAAATTTGTAGACTGCACTTAGTGAACAAATGTTCTCAGCTGATGGGAGAGAACAGGCAACTTCATCAAGGTATGGATATTGGTCAGTTTGCTGTTAACAATCAGGAAACTCTAGAAGGAGATGAAGTTGGTAAATTCGGAAGAGAAAAAGTGTCAAGTGGAGTGAATGGACACGCATAATCCAGTATTGCCAATTGGCCCTCCATTGATTTCTATATCTGAAGACCATCCGGTAGCTCAGTTGATAGACCTTGGTCCCAGTGGAGGACAGGAGGAACAAAGGAAAGTTGTTTCGAGATGGTCAGAACCTATTGTTCGTGACGCAGACACCTATAATCACCTTTTCAGGGATCACTATTCAGCTGGACCATTACCGCACTGTAACATGTGAAGAACCGAGACAAGACTTTGCAGAAAACATTTATAGACCCTCTAGTACTAGGGTAAACCTGAATCTTGACACCTGCTCGGGAGAAGATTATTCTAGAAGAGCCACTGTTGGAGATAGGACTTCTGCAAATCGTTCGGGGTTGGCAGAGTATGAATATGCCGCACCGGCAGTCAAGCCAGAAGTATATTGGAATGATCCTGTGAGGGATATATCGGCTGAAATAGCGAGATTGTCGATCCCGGGATTAAGACCCTCTCCAAGTCACGATTTTGGTTAAGTTCAACGGTAAGACCAGCGTGAACGAGTTCCTGCAGAGAGTCGAAGAGCTTCGAGCATCAAGAGGAATTCCTCAGGAAATGCTTCTTCGATGGGCTCCTGAATTTTTTTCGCAAGAGGCGTTACTGTGGTATCGCACACGCCCATTCAACTCCTGGAATGATCTAGTTAGTCAACTGAAGGATTCTTTTCGTCCCTTTGATTACGAATATAGTCTGTGGGATGAGATTCGGAAGAGGACTCAAGGGGTACAGGAGAAAGTGTCGCTATGGAGAATTTGTTTGGAAAATTGGAGAAAATTCCACTAGAGGAAGAAAGAGTAAATTTGATTAGGAGAAATCTTCTACCCTATTTGCAAACGGGACTTGCTCTTCATAGCATCAGAACTATTGACGAATTACTTAAACTTAGCCGAGTGATGGAAGAAACGGAACGTCGAGTGCAGAAATTTGTGCCTCCTTCAACAGCCTACAGAAACCTGTTGGAGCCTGAATTAGCTTATCACAAACCTCAAGGTATAAGTCCAACACAGCAATTTGTTACTACAATTTCTGGTGGTACCTCCGTTTCCCAGACAGCAGTTATTACACCATTTATACCTAACACCACGGGTCAAACCTCGGAATCATCAAAACCTTCATGTTGGAATTGCTCATCCGATACCCACAAGTTCAAAGCTTGTCCGCAACCCAATACTTTCGGTGGATTTACAAAAATGCTTACCCACTCAGAGTTTCTATTCTCTAAAGCTATGGACTTTAAATTATACAGTCTATGATGCAACAGAGAAAATAGGTTATTGCTTCACCTGGGATGAATCTATAGCCGGACGTGGTGGAAATGAAATGGCTTCATGTATTCTGAAATATATTAATTTAAATGTAAAAGAATCAGTAGAGAAAATTGTTATCTGTAGAAAAGAAAGGTATTAAAATAATAAAACAAACAGAAAGTACCATTTCAACATATTTATAAATTAATAGAAGTCTGAATTGGAAAATAAGGAAGAAAAATAGGATATCTTAAATTATACCTGAAATATAATTTCAAACTTACGTGTCAAGTTCCAGAGTAGGTGTATGTGGTAGACACATGTATAGAAGTGTTGGTGTATAAGATTAATTGTTAGTTCCAGAAGAAGACATCGGTAGTGCAAGGTTAGTGTTGCGTACTTTATTGGTTAACCAATTAAATAACTGAAATAATTTTGATTTGGCCATTTAAATTTAATTTTCTAGCATAGAGGTATTTTAATTCAAAATTTATTAGGTGATATCCAGCCGTGAACGCATTGAACCTAAGGAAAATGGCACACCCTGTTGTATATAGGTCTTGCCGCGATAAGAGCGCACTATTGCGGTCGACTTACTTTTCGTCCCTTACTCGTGGGAACTCTATGATGGAACCCGATATAAACCCAAATAAGGAGGAGTCCAGCTCTCTAAATGTGGACACAATCGGTGAGATGCCACCTAAAACATCGACTACTGCCCGTCGGGGTGGTAAAACAGCCAAATAAGGCTAGAGTTTACCAGCCAGGAAAATATGGAAGTTGTACCACGGTTCTTGGTAATGAAACGTGTGGAAGGAGATTTCTCTAAAGTTAGCCCCTTCCTAATAGAAAAAGCACTAGATGGAGCAATAGGAAAAGTAAAGAGTGTAACGAAAATCCGAGATGATCTATTAGTTGAAACTGGATCAACCACTCAAACAAAAAAGTTACTCGAATTAACAAAATTTCATGAGTATGACATAACTGTCTTCCCCCACGTAACACTCAATAAATCAAAAGAAGTTGTAACATGTCGTGATCTATTGAACTGTTCGATAACAGAAAATCTCGAAAATCAAGGTGTGATTGAAGTTAAAAGAATTACAGTAAAGAAAGAAGATAAGATAGAGGAAACAGCATCACTTATACTGACATTCAACAGAGAAAATATTCCAAAGAGAATAATAGCAGGTATACATTCTCTCCCTGTTAGGAATTATATCCCTGCACCACTCAGGTGTTTTAAATGCCAGAAATTTGGCCATACTTCTACAAGATGCGATAAAGAAGAAATGTGCCTATGTGGCAAACCCCCACATCAAGGCTCTCCATGCACAGAACCTCTAGTTTGCATTAACTGCAACGGACAACACTCTGTTAGATCGAGAAACTGTCCCGTATATAAACAAGAAGCTGCAATACAAAAAATTAAAGTGGAAGATCGTATTCCATACGCAGAAGCAAGAAGAAGAGTAACAGAGAACTTACGCAAACAAATGAATCATACATCATATGCACAAGCTGCTAGAGCAACACAACAACCCATAGAAGAAATTATTCGACAACTTGTACCAGAAATAACTAGAATCTGTACAGAGATATTTAGAGATACATACCAACAAATGAGGAACCTGATGCCTCTACCCATACAGGGTTATATCCCGCCCAAGGCTACACAAGTAACTACCAATTCAGTACTAGATTTGAGTGATACATCGACGGTATCTGTGACACCGGCTGAAAAAAGGAAACGTATATCAGCGGCGGAGGAATCAGACTCTGACGTAAGCATTCACTGGGAAAGCTCACAAAAACCAAAACCAAGGCGAGGTCGTAAAAAGGGTAAATCCAAAAAGTCTGCCCCGACTACACCTACCTAGTATCATTATTTTTTGATTTGTGATAAAATCTGTGATATTAGATAAGAACATATACATGTATATATAATTTATTTATATCATTATTTTTCTATGTACTAAAAGTGAATGTCCAAATATTTACAAACCAATCCTAATGGATAATGTAATGAATCTCATCTCGTGGAATTGTAACGGCTGCAAAAACCCCTATCCTGAGCTAAGAGATATAGTGAATAGAAAATCACCGTTTTGTATATGTATACAAGAAACTCACCTGAAACAACAGGACATTTTCGATATCAAAGGTTATATGACGTACAGAATAGACACTGTTCCACACCTCAGAGCCAGAGGGGGAGTTGCAATACTCATCAAAGAAAACATCCCCAACAGACAAATTCCACTCCAGTCATGGCTTCAAATCATTGCAGTTCGTGTGGATTTTCCGATCAAACTATCGATCAGTAACATCTACCTACCAGATGGAGACTGGGATACTAGTAATATCCAAGAAGTAATCGATCAACTACCAACTCCAGTCCTGATTGTGGGTGACTTCAATGCCCACAATCCTCTGTGGGGCTCTGAAAGATTGGACAGAAGGGGAAGACTAATTGAAAACCTTCTCAACGATAATGACCTGATCCTTTTAAATACCGGTGAAGGCACTTACCTGAACCAAAGATCAAATAACCTATCCGCTCTCGATTTAGCATTCTGCCCCCCTACAGTTGCTCCAGCATTTCAGTGGAAATGTCTCGGCGACTATTTGACAGATCACTTTCCAACATCTATCGAATTTGTGGGTCGAACCGAAACACATGCCATTCCGAAACGATGGAAACTCGATAATGCAAATTGGGCATTATTCAAGGAGAACTTGGAAAATTTTGAATTGCCATCTACAGGTGTCAATGAAGCCACAAGAATAGTCACCGATAAGATCATATCAGCCGCCCTGATAGCAGTGCCTCAAACAAAAGGCGTTAAAGGAAAAAAAATGGTTCCATGGTGGAACGAAGAAACAGCTTTTTTAATGAAAGAAAAAAATAAAGCATTCAACAAATTCAAAAGATCACCCACACAAGAGATTATGATCGCCTTCAAACAGGCACGAGCCAAGGCTAGTCGAAAAATTCGCGATAGTAAAAGACAATCGTGGGAACATCTGAGACACCGGTGTCATAGGTGTGGAAGAAAATTCGTGCCATTATAGGAAAAAAAGTATCAGATGTCACCCCAGTTCTCATAGTAAATGGACAAACGATTACAAATAAAGAAGAAATCGCAGAAAAAATTGCTCAGGAATTCGAAACTGCCAGTAGCACACTTATTCTGGACCACGAGTTTCAACAACATAGGGAATATTCAGAGAGAGAAATCGATTTTCATGAAGAAATTACCTCAGATTACAACATACCATTTGGAGTTTGATTACGAACTCTCTGAAATGACTAACTCAACACCAGGCGGAGATAGAATCACATACGACTTCATAAAAGAAGCACCAGAATCAACAGGCACATTTTACTGGAACTATATAATGAAATCTGGTCGAACGGAATATACCCAGAAATGTGGAAGGAAACTATCATCATGCCTTTACTCATACTGGGAAAAGACCCAACATCTCCAGCAAGTTATCGACCCATATCACTAACGAGTTGCCTCAGCAAATTGTTGGAAAATATGGTAAGCCTAAGGCTACGATGGTATCTGGAAAAAAACAATCTACTATCAACTTCTCAAGCAGGGTTCAGAAACCATAGATCCACAACTGATCAGTTATTCATATAGGAAAGGGCTTTGCTAACAGAAGCCATATGGTGGCTATATTTTTCGACTTAGAAACGGCCTATGATACAACCTGGCTATTCAATATACTCGATCAACTGAACAAATGGGGAATAAAAGGCAATATGCCGAGATTCATACAGAGTTTTCTTATCCATAGAAAATTCAGTGTACGCAATGGGTTAACACAATCAAACTTACACCAACTAGAAAATGGAGTACCCCAAGGATCCACCCTGAATGTACTGCTGTTTGCGATAGCAGTCAATGGACTCCTTGATATTCTTGACCAAGCTATAGGAAGATGCTTATATGTCGATGACCTCACAATCTTCTACGCGGCCGAGACAATGGCCGAAATAGAAACAACCCTGCAGGCTGCAATAAACACTCTTTCTAGCCGAGCAAAATATCTGGGATTCAAATTCTCCAGTACAAAAACGCATTGCGTGCACTTCTGTCGACTAAGATCAATTCACCAAGATCAAAAACTGAAACTATATGGCGACGATCTTGAGTGTAGAGACAACGTAAAATTCTTAGGGCTTATATTTGATAAAAAACTCAACTGGAGTACTCATATCAACGAACTTGCTCTGAAATGTAAAAAGGCACTGAACCCTCTACGAGTGTTAGCAAACATCAACTGGGGTTGTGATAAAGACGTCCTTCTAAGGATGTACAAGGCACTTATAGCCTCCAAAATGGAATGTGGTTGTATGATTTATGGATCAGCCCGAAAAACAAGGCTTCAAGTTCTAGAGTCAATACAATGCACCGCTCTAAGACTAGCTCTAGGAGCATTTCGAACAAGCCCTTATGCATCCTTGTGTGCTGAAGCAAGTATCCCACCTCTAAGTATCAGAAGAAAACAACTGCTAGCGAACTACTGTATGGGAATATGGGCTCAACCGAACCATCCAAACTATCCACCATACCATGATGAAGAACACGACTTGTTTCAACGACGACCGACAATAACACGCCCAGCAGGTATCCGTCTCAAAGAGGATCTTGACTACATGCAATATTCCTTTCCAAATGTTCTCAATTTCGGTCCACCAGAAATACCTCCTTGGACGATCGCCCCATTACATGCAATTATGGATATTGGGATACATAGAAAAGGAGACGTCAATCGAACAATTGTTAGTTCAGGATTCAACAGAATTATTGACAGGTACCCAGGAGACCAAGTTATATTCACAGATGGATCAAAAACTATGGGAGGCTGTGGCTCGGCATTCACTACGCTTGGAAAATTCCATTCATGGGTATTGCCCAGGAAAACCAGCGTGTATACTACGGAGCTATACGCCATTATGCAAACCCTACGATATGTTGAATTTGGAAACAAATTGCATTACATAATCTGTACTGACTCCAAGAGTTCGATTGAGGCCCTGAGTAATCCATTCAGCAAAGATCCGCTGGTCCAAATTATTTTGGTGATACTGACTCTGCTTCAAACTAACGGTAAACCCACAACGTTCATTTTAATCCCAAGTCACCACGGAATTGAAGGGAATGAACAAGCAGATCGAGCAGCTAGAGCAGCTGCGCAAGCAGATGTAATAGAAAATATACCTGTGAGACCAGACGACATAAAACTACATTTGAAACATAAGTTCTTGGAGGTATTGCAAAATGAGTGGGATAGAACAGATGTCAAACTTCGAGACATCAAAACAAAGGTCACCCCTTGGACGCTAATACCTTACCAATGTAGACGAGATCAGGCTGTGATAACCAGACTACGAATCGGGCATACCCGCCTCACAAACGTATTCATGCTAGCGAGAGAGACAACCTAGATGCGACTACTGTCGATCCACGTTGACAGTAAAACATATTATCATAGACTGCCCTCAATATTATGTAATGAGACAAAGACTTGCTCTACCGAATGATATTCAAACGTGCCTGAAAGACGAATGGAATACATTGAAAAAGGTTTTGAAGTTCTTAAAAGAAACAAGAATATACTCCAAACTGTGACATGCATTCTTACATGTGATTACATGTGCGTATAAGGCTAATGACCTCAGAAGTCGATGCCTTAAAACAAATATAATTAGAGTGTATGTCGTTGTCGTTTCATTCTGATATCAAAAAAATAATATAAAGAAAAATAGGTTCCATAACTTAGGCGTACCAACGTATTTAAAATCCAGAACTCAAAGGGAGTAAAGAGTCTTATGCCCGACTATATATATTTGAGCTAGCCGAACCAACATTTGTATATAAATTAATTAAAAACTAAATAATTCTTTAATAATACATAAAGATAATAATTTAATTATAAATAGACTCCACAAAATAGAGCATATATAAGTAAATATTATAATATATATATATATATATATATATATATATATATATATATATATATATATATATATATATATATATTCAGTATTTCAACGTAAACATGTAAACATCGAGGTATTTCGAACATAATAAAAAAATATTTTGATAAAGCCTACTATGATAGGCGAAACGTAATAAGAACGTCGTATTTTTTCAACGAAACCTATACCCAAAAGAAAAATCCAAAATAATATATATATATATATATATATAAAGAAGATGTAGGAATATCGCGTGATATGTTAGCCCTTTTTTGCGTGAATTACCCATGAATCTCTTTATTGTTATATATATATATATATATATATATATAATATATTGTAACGGTTATAATAATTATTTATTATTTATTATTTGACACTGAAAAATCATTAAACATGTATATCAACTCTATCAAAGGATAGTGTTCAAGTGCGCCATTCAAATTAACTCTAATTATTGGTTTGTGAAATTAAAATGAACAAAATTATGATTTCAGTAATTTTTTTAAACATAGAAATTTACAAACAGAAAATGTGTACAGATATACAACAAAATTAATAAAACTACTATTACTATTGAACAATTAAAATGTTTTTTTAAATAAAGGCCTTTTTTAATTTAGAGATCTCTAATGTAATATTTTAAAATGGTACCTTTTATTTACTAGGTTTGTATCCACTTCAAACTAATCTTCAATTGGACATTTGATAAGATGAAGACAATTTATTTTGCCTTCGCCTTTTGGACACTTAATGATTTCATCACATCTGTCTTTATACGGGTAGAAACATCTATCTTGTTAAATCAGAATGGTCTGTACAAAACGAATTCTGCTGTTGGAGAGTTTGTTTCTTGACGATAGTACAACATGTTTGGGTAGTATGTCGTTACTGCACACGTTCAATTGAATATTGTCGAAGTTTCTAATTAACAAACACGTGAAATTTCTTGAGAAGTTCAATTTTGATGTTCTTAATGTATTTATTGTATTTTCTGGTGAAGGTATTACCCAATTACATAAACTATTACTGTTTCTGTCAGATGATATATACTGTATTCTTACGTTCTTCTTGACGAGATCAATTATAATACCACTTTTCACTTTGACATTTCAAAAAACCCACTGACTTTTTTTTGATTTTCATCATCATCTATCACGTTGCGGGTTGCTATCGAAACTTCTCTATATCGTATGAATTGTATAGATATTGTGTGATTAACGACGATTCACTGTTTATATTACCATGAAATTTTAAGCCGTATATGAAACATGAAAATGACATTTTTGTATTAGAAATTAGCATATAGAGATAAAGATTTTTATACATATAAATATTAACATAACTTATTTACTATTTATTAAAATTCCTGAAATCCCTTGCATAAAATAACCTAATTACTAACTATATGAAAATTTGACGCGTTTCTTTTAAATTATTTTGAATCTCATTCTAATTTCAACGGATGCTTTTGAAATTACATCATGTACTGCGTTAATAATTTTAATCTCTATTGTATCTGAATCAGATTTCAATATTCTCGATTCTGATGGTTCAAAGAGTATATCGTCTGTTTCAATATCTTTGGTCAGATTTTCTTCAATATTATAATGAGGATTTTGTTCACTGTTTTTACTATCAGCATCTATAATTAATTTAGACATGTTTTTTTCTACAATTTATAAATATTCGTTAAAATAAAGTACAAGATTGAAAAAATCATTATGACTTATTTCAGTTATACTATTAATCCTTATTAAATTGAATACAACCAAATGAAAGTGCTTCAATATATATATATATATATATATATATATATATATATATATATATATATATATATATATAATTGAGGGAAAGTCAAAATTGTTCGTGTTTTTTGCATGGGAAGATATCGTTTGCTAAACCACTATAGTGAAAATTAGATTCTGTTAAATTAGTTGGTTTTTACCTAACATGTTTCTGTCATTATGCATATGTGGTATTTTTTACTTTTGTTCCATTTGATTGCTATTATTAATTTTTCTCTTACTCTTATTTTAACTGAAAGGAATATTTTTGATGTGTTTAAGAAGTGGCGGCAATTTAAGAAAATACCTACTTATTAGAAAGGTTATAATTTATTTTTGGATGAGACAGTTTTATGTTTCAGCTCAGTGTGTTATTATATTATTTATTTTCTTTTATAAAATTTGAAGATGCAAAAGGCTTTGCAAAACTAGGTTTTTAGGTCTTCCATATCGCGAAAACCATATGCCGTAATAACGTTTTTAGAAAATGGGGAAGACATTGTTTCCGAAATTCCAACCTCTTCGTTCTGTGATGATGACGGGTCATGTTGGTGGCCCAATAATAATAAAAAAGTTGCTAAATTGATGATAATCGGCTCCACCCCTGATGAGACGTGGATTAAATAGAAAATTAATGTATTGGGATTTGCTAGTAAGTAATAAATTAGTAAGCTTTCTTTTATTTAAAACCGTTTATAATTACTTGGTTACTTAGGACTGGGCCAATAGGCCTCTAGTGTTCCCTTTGAAACTAACATCGACAGGTTTGAGCATTTCTTGATCTCATCTATTGTTCTCGAGATATAACTATTGAAACTTTTTAAATTCATAAATACTACCCATATATTAAAAACAATATTCGTGTTGCTAGGTACACTGAGCAGGGCCAGGTTTATGGCAGAGCGAGATTTGAATACTTCGGCGGATGAAGAAGAGTTGTGCAGGAGCAAAAGAAAAAGGACAAGAAAACCTTACACTGACAGTGAGGGTTCTTCTGATTCAGATTATGGTAAATTATGCAGGTTGTTAATGGTAAGACTAAACATGCGAGGTTTACATAGTGGTGATAGGTTGCACCTCAATACAAACAACCAAATTCAAAGTCTTAATTAGACCTCAGTCTAATGAAAGTTTCAACTACTGTCACCATTTGATAAAAATCAACCTTCAATGCAATGTCTAATCTTTAAATTAACAGATCTTATGTATAATCTTTTTCTTGACTAAGTTTTTATTTTGTATTTTAGAAAATCTTCTACAGCCGAAGCGAAATAATTCTCTGGAACCGAAGGAACTAAATATATCTGTTCCTTCAAAAGGTTAATTTTAAGATGTTATATTTATTAAAACTTAGTTTGCCATTGATTAAGAAAATTTGTTTATATTTCAGATACTAATAATGAAGTTTCTGATGGGGTTCAAATTCTACATATGGAATATGTAGATGTTAATACAGGTATTTAGTGCAGCAAAGTTGTCACATTAATTCTTCAATATATTCTTTATTCCTTATAGAAATAGAGAATAAGAAGATCATTATTGAGGATGCATGTATTCAAATAGTAGAAAATGGAGTTGAAAAATCTAAAACAGTAACTCTAGGTAAAATGACTTAATTTTATTTTATTTAAAAAAAAAGTACTGATATTTCAGTTTGTTTTAAAGTTTCGCCATAACAGCATCACTATAAACATACAGTGATATGTTTTATTTAATTGTTCATTTCTTTTCAGATCAAATATTACAAATTAATAAATCAAACAATATATTATTGACAAGTATACTGCCGTCACAAAAACAGATGCCGTATCGACAAAAAAATCAGATTTTAGGATTTTTGTCTCATTGGATTCGTGGCAGGCTAATTTACCTTATTACTAAGCAAAAATGCCGTATGGTTGTTAAATATATTGAAAATTCAACATTTAATTTAGTCGTATGTGAAAAAGTAGTTACCTGTCCTAATGAAATATGCCGTACGTACGTAATACTAAGCCGTATCTACTTCCGCGCCTATGCATATACGGCGTTTTCAGTTGGGACATGTCAGATACGGCATTTGTTCTTAGAAAGCGAGCCATATTTATGAAAATGCATTGCGATTTGCATTCAGTTGCCCGAGTGATTTTGAAGTGACAGCGTGGAGATTGGTGTTATTTTCACGAGGTTTTTAAAATAGTCAGGTATGTTTGTATTTTTAAAAATAGCATGAGCATTTAATGAACTAGAATATTCGCAGGAAAATGTCGAGTAGATCCATGGTTCTCAAAGAACCCGATACCCCCAATAATAAGACTTTGGTTGACTCCAATAATATACAGAATGTCGATGTGATAACTAAAGATGGTTTTTTATTGACTTCTTTAGATCATTGGTTGGAAGATACGCTTCAACCCAAAGTTTTCACCGAATTGACTAATTTCATACTGTTAGACGACAATTCAGATACTTTACAACACCAATTACCTATTCAAAATATTTGTCAAATTCAAGAAAGTAATACGAATAAAGCATGCTGCGAATTCATTAAAGTGAGTGCAACTTGCCAGGTAATAGATGATCGATTGATTTTAAATGAACCAAAACATATAGAGGATGATGAGAATAAAAAACCGGAACATATAGAGAAACGTGAAAGCGAACAAGAGCCTAGAGAGGAAGATGAAAGCGAAATAGAATATACAGTAGACAATGAAAACAACGCACAACATACCAAGAAGGATGAGAACTTAGAAAAAGGTTTCACAAAAAGTGGCAATCCAAGAAAGAGAAGAAAAAGAGATTATCATGAGAAGCAGGAAGCGATTATTGAAAAAAAAGAAAAACTACTTAAAAACCACCAAGTGCTACCTGGATGTAAGTGTAAACATAAATTTTTCAATAATATTGCAGAAGACCAAATAAAAATTTTGAATACCAATTTCTGGAGTCTATCTACCAAGGAGAGAAAAGCATTCATTCTTAATACCTGCAGTAGGCTTGAAGTGAAACGCCGTACTACTGAAAGCGAAAGAAAATAGAATACGTTCAAATATAAGTTGAAAACCGCAAATGGTCAAATGATAGAAGTATGTAAGACATTTTTCCTCGCCACACTAGGTTATAAAAAAACAAATGACCGTGTTTTACATGATACTTTGAAAAAAACTCCCAAGAACCAACTATATCCTCAAGCAGATCGGCGAACTCAGTCAGCCAAGAAAAAAATAGACTATGATTTAGTAGATGCTCACATAGAGTCCTTTCAGCCATTTATGTCTCACTATAGGTACGTTTTTATAGTAATGATAATAATATATCTATGTATTATTGCTGCATGTTCTTTTTTTCAATTTCAGGCGAGAGCATGCACCAAAGCGAAGGTATCTTCCTAGCGACATTTCCATCTCTGTAATATGCGACATTTCCATCTCTATAATATTCGACATGTTCAAATCTCAATACCCAGACATGAAACTTAGCTACGAAGCTTACCGTTTGCGTATTAGGGCAAAAAACATTTCTTTTGCATCATTAGGACACGAGGATTGTGAAAAATGCGAAGAATTCAACTTGCACGGTCATCAAGAACAAGATTTGCAAGAAAACTGTGAGAAATGTACTTCTTGGAAAAAGCACATTGATCACGCCAAAGAGTCTAGAGAGTTATACCAAGAACACGCCCAAACTGAGTTTGAAGATGGTTCTATCTGTTTTTCCGTAGATTTGCCTAGAGCCGATACTTTCAAAAGAGTTCTTTTTATTAAAAGACTCACAACTTATAATGGAAGCTTTGTTCCATTGGGACCCAAATCACCAAATAAGGCATTTGCCGTTTTTTGGAATGAAGCTACATCAGATAGGGACAAAGAAGACATTATAAGCTGTTTTCATACATTCTTTCGCAAGTATAGATATTCACCTGAAATTATACTTTCGCTTCAGAAATATCCGCAAATGAAATATTTCTCAATTTTTTTGAGCTGGGACATACATTCACGTCAGCAGATAGCTTCCACCATCAGCTGGAACTATCATTAAAGAAAAAAGGCCGTACAAAAATCTCGAAAATCAAATACGGAAGTGAAAGTAATGTCCCATCAAGACTTTTTCAAATGGAAAGATCTGAAATCTGAGGCAAAACTAAAAAAACAAGAGCGAAAAATTTATTTATTTGATATTGTTCAAATAAAAGCAACCCGTGGAAATTTCTTTTTATATTCCAAGTCGTCGCTAGGTGAATTTGAAAAATTGGGCTTTTTATATAAGAATGCAATGTCTCAATCTGTGCCATACCATACTGAACCGAGAGTTTTACCCAAAACAAAAAAAGACGCAATATTGAAAAATCTTAGTGAGATCATGCCAGAGAACGGAAAAAATTTTTGGATTAATATGCCGGAAACAAACGACGACTAGAAAGAATGTATGAAACAGACTATGGTTTGAATTATGAGCAGGACTTAAGTTTTGTTGTATGTTGTGTGCTTGATTTAATATTCATTTATAATAATTATATAATATACACAATACACTTATTCAGTTTTATTTTAGAAGTGTAAATATTCTAAGGACTTCTGTTGTAACTAGCGCCGTTTATGCAGATACGACATTTTTGTTTTGTATAACCCAAATAAAAAATTAGCTCAAAATGCCGTATGTAATGTTTTTTATTAATGGCTGATGATTTTAACTTTTTTTCATCGTCATAATATTTTTATATCAATCTTGAATAAGAATTTACATTACGTTTACTTCTTTTTCAACCTCAAAAAACAGTGAGGGCTATAGAAAAAACTTTGAGCTTAATTTTCACTCTTTGAAGGCGTCTGTAGATACGGCATCTGTTTTAAGGACGGCATTATAGAGAGTAGGCTGGAGCGACTGGAACTTGCAATTTTTAATCAACACATTCTAACTCCCAATAAAAATTGTCCGTCTGAAAATTACTTTAGATACCTCCCTGTAAGAAATTTTGAAAATTTGAAGAATTTCTTGAAAATGAGAATGTAAAAACAATGGTAAATGGCATATTTTATATATTGATATATTGATTGAATAGCTTCAACTTTTTTCGTTCTTTTCTAAAAAAATAAATATTATATATATATATATATATATATATATATATATATATATATTGAATGATGGTAAATAAAATTTGTAATTATTGTTAATACATTTTATTTAATAAATATTTTTTAGGTGAGTTTTCTGTCAGTAATCGATGGAAAAAATTTTAAAAATGCTACTCATAAATATTTTCGTAATTTCTATGCATCTGAGCTAACTGTCCATTGCTCATGGTTAGGACATAGAAATAATTATAAAATGAAGGACTTTTAATCAATTAAGTTAATTCAAGGTATTGTTACTATATGATTTACTTATTTAATATATACCTACATTTTTAGAACCTCTGTTACTACAATTTAAAATTATGAAATGTACGGATTTTGAACAAATTACTTCGGAGTTGATAAGGCTGAGTAAGCAGAGACTCCAGAGGGAAAAGATGGTGAACATGTAACGGTTCAAATCAATTAACAGTAACCCCTATCGTTAATTATTGCTTTGTTTTTTAATATAAGTTTTATTTGCATTATTGTTTTATATTTTATGATCGTTTAGCTTTTAAATATTGTTAGTTTTAGTTTTGTAATATTTTTTGTTCCATTAGGTATTGTTTTGTTATTAATTTCTCTTTTGTAACTCCTCTTTAACTGTTAATAAAATAAATGTACTTAATATGCATCCGTTAGCTGTTTTTTAGTAACTAATAGTAACTAAGTACATCCTCCAGCTACTAAATATTCCAAATATAGATAAATACCATTTATAATATACAAATGTTAAGTTGCTTTATGTTTGAAATATTCATAATGTATGTAGGTATTGAATAATATATAAAACCTATAATATAGGAAACATATTTCCTTTTTTCTTTTGGTCGTCATCGCTACCAAAAATATTGTATTTCATTTAATCTATGGAAAATAATGTATTAACAGACTTTTCTGAATTTATTTTAAATTGAAAATTTCGCTGAATTTTTTCCTAGATCCAATGAAATAAAATATGTTAGGTAATGGGTGAGACAAAAAAATTAAGTAACTTTTGTTACATCTATCTTACGTAATATTTAATACATAAATATTATTTAGATATTATCTCATTTTTACATATATATTTTACATAGTAATTTGGAAATATTTGAGATATAATATAATATACATAATAAATACGTAAGAAGAATATGTATTCCCTATATCATTATTGTTCTCTAGCTGTGCCGGCCTTTGTCAGTATTCAATACATAAATATTATCTAGTTGTCACTTCAGTTTTATATAACTGTGACTTTTATATTTAAAAAAATACGTAAAATATATGCATTCCATATGTTTTTGTGTTTGCTGGGAATTTATGTGTCTTTACCATATATTAAATTAGTTACACCTAAAATTTCTGGCATATTCAAACATCACAATATAAAAATTGCTAACAGACAACATCTCACAATTAGATCAATTTTCAGTAAAATAAAAGATAAAACACCTAATAACAAACTGGCTAATATAATTTATGAAATTCCTTGTGATAATTGTAATAAAAAGTACTATGGTCAGTCTAAGAGGTCACTTTCCAACCGATTTACCTCTCACAAAAGTGACAGCAAATTATACCCTGACAGATGTGAACTTGCTGAACACGTATTTTATGAAGGTCATACCATGAACTATCAATCTGCTAAAGTATTGACTACAGAAAAAAATTATAAAAAGCGTCTGTTCTTAGAAACGGCATATATCAATCAAGATGATTGTATAAATAAAAAAACAGACTTGAATAATCTTAGCATAATCTATGCATATCTATTAGAATTTGAAAAACAACATTCAAAAATTTAAGAAACCTATAATAAAATTAATCGTAACATCAAAGTATTACAAATTAACAAACTTCGTATTGACTTGCAACATTATTTAATGTCTATATTGTTTTTTGAAGTTTTATAATTTTTGGATAATATTTGAAATGATTTATTATATACATATTTTTTACAACTTTACCTACAACCTCGCTTAATTATGTTGTCAACGAACAATAAAATATTACAATAATTTGAAATTTAAAACCAACAAAATAGACACTACCCCACAAAAATATATAGCATTGCCTTACGCAAATGGACTATCAGAAAAATTAAAATACATTCTAAAAAAACAAAATATTAAAGTATGCCATATCGTATATCAACAGCCTTTACATGTTTGAAATGCAAAAACTCCACTAAAAAACAATCAAACTTGGTATACTCGGTCTCCCGTCTTAATTGTTCAAAAAAATATATAGGAATGACAACACAATACTTGGAAAATAGAATAAACGGTCACAAATACACGAAAAATGCGTCGACTGCACTCCATAAGCATGAAATAAAAAAAACCATGAATTCGATTTTCCAAGCACAAAAATTATATATAAAGACCAAAACATTACAAAACTTAAAATCAAAGAAATGATTGCCATTAAGAATGAACCCGAAGCACTAAATGACAAGAAAGACATAGAGAACTTGAGTAAAATTTACCATAACCTTTTACATGCAGCCTCATAATTTGTGCATAATAAACCAACAAAAAAATAAACTAATATACCTCCGTTTATATTATCGGACACCCTGTATATTGACAATACTCAAACAATGCCAAAACACAGTGTATAAAATTAAATTAAACTCTAATTAGCTGTTATCAGTGAAAATAATAAAAAAACAAAAAAGTCAAATACTTGAACCATGATCTATTTTCAATGTAAATTGTTTGTCGGTGTTATCCAATGTGTATTTTTATTGTAGACTGAAATTAAAATCTTTTGATAAAGTCTTGTTATTAAGGCGAAACGTCAAGAGTGACAGAAAATTGGTAGTATATTGATGAACCTATCCCAAGAAAATTACATAAATGAATATATATATATATATATATATATATATATATATATATATATATATATACATAAGAATATATCTCAGTAGCACCCATCACCATTCATAGAAAACTGGCACCCTTCTGTATAAAGTTAAAACTAATGATGGAAATAATAGCACCCGCAAAGAAGATTTACCTGTGGCACAACAATGTATAACATTGGTATTAAAAGATTACAAGCTGGCACCTTCCGAGGTTGCCATTTTACGGGAGCTACAGTGTTATTTTCGTTAAGAAACTGGTTTGTATATATGATAATGATGTCATAATTCCTAGTAGAGTAACAAAAATATTCGACTGGGCATGCAAAAACCATAATATAAACTTGAACTGTGAAGTAAGCGATGATTAGCATTTAATTTGTTCATCAGAAACGGTAAGTAAGTATATATTATATATATTTATTAGTATTTTGATTGTACCATATTTTCTTTTAAAAGGTGTTTTTATAAAATAATGCAAAAGAATAATATTCATTTGAAATATATTAGTTTCGGCAATGCAGACCCCCTAGAAATATTCAATTATTTGACTAGTACAATAATAAATAATAAGAAATTATAGCAACGCCTCATTATGGGCGTTGTATTCGAGTAAGAGGGAACTGTTATTTTAATATTTATATAATTTGACATTTTTCAGCCTATATTAAATATTGTGCAACGAAGTACTATTATTATGATATGGTACTTATATTGGTCAATCTAGCCAATATTTACATAAGAGAATTCAACAACACCAGCAATCAGTTCGAAATAACAATGAATGTACTGCATTATCAAAACATTCACTTGATAAAAATCACTCTTTTAATTTCAACAACGTAGAAATAATAACTACAGAAAAAAATATTAGTAAAAGATTAATGAAGGAAATGATAAATATTAAAAAGACAACTTAAGTTGTATATATATCAACTAACTATCACCTGTTATTATATTACGTTATTAAAATCAGGAATACACTAGTTAAACAACAAAGTTAAAAAGTGAAAGTGGACCAGCAGATTCATTGTAACAATTACTGCACTGGTAAGTGTTAGTAACTTATAATTTATTGCAACAGTTCCGCAATACAAATTAGTTCTTAGACTGTTCGTAAGAACAAAATCGATAATTAAACGAAATCCCGTTTTTATCAATTTTAATGATGGGAGTGGACCAACTGCACAAGCCAAGAAAAAGATAATCCAACGTAGCTAAAATGTTTATAATTGCCTTATAATGTGAAACAAAATATATATTTAGAAGCCATCAACATGGACTTTAACATTTCGTCAACAAATCAAATACCGCAGCCACAATCGGGTATGTACTACACTACGGGTCCAGCAATACCGATGTTTCAACCAGGTCAGTTTTCATCGCTTCCAGTGGCGTATCCTTCACAACTGCAAATGGCAAATGAGCAACAGCCGCAAGGTAATATTCAACCCAATTTTTATTATCCAATGCAAAACCTGCAATACACTAATCCTACTCCCCTTCCTCAATCACAAACTAACGAATCCCAAGAATGGAAAATAGTAGAAAATAAAAAGAGAAATAGAACTAGTCCAGACAAACGCTCAGTTAAACAAACCAAAATCAATGATTATTGGTTAAATACGCCAACCACTTCAAACCGGTTTGAGCAACTAAGAAATGATGTAGATGCAGAACAGCAAATGGATAACGAAGAACAGAAAGAACCTAAGCCTCCTCCAATATTTATTAAAGGAGTCAAAAATATAACTCCGCTGACAACGCTTTTAAATCATATAACTAAAAATGGATATGAAATAAAGGTATTAGGCTACGATCAAATAAAAGTACAGCCAAAGACTGTAGAATATTATAAAACAATAACCCAAGCACTTATAGACAAAAAAACAGAATTTCATACGTACAGACCCAAAGAAGAACGTAGCTTTAGAGTTGTGTTAAAAAACATGCACAATTCAGTTAACCTAACAGAATTAAAAGAAGCGATTGAAGCGCAAGGTCACGTAGTCGAAAATATCTGGAACATCAAACATTTTAAGACCAAGCAACCGTTACCTATGTTCTTTATAGACCTACAACCAGATGTAAACAACAAAAAAATATACGATATTGAGAATCTTTTATTTTACAAAGTGAAATTTGAACCACCTCGACAAAAGAGAGACATTCCACAATGTGCAAGGTGCCAACGGTATGGTCACACAAAAAAATACTGTCAACACAGACCAAGATGCGTAAAATGTACTGAAGATCACGCAACAGTTGATTGCCCAAGAAAAGAGAAATCCACAAATGTAAAATGTATATTATGTGAAGGGAACCACCCGGCAAATTATAAAGGTTGCTCTATCTATAAGGAGCTGCAAAAGAAAAAGTACCCTCCCCTAAGACAAAAACCGAACACAACGATGCAAAGAAGAGAACAAACTGACCAACCAGGAACAAGCTATGCACAAATTTGTAAGGGACAACAACAAGAATTCGCTGGAAATAACACACAACCAGTTAATATACAACAATACCTTCCAGCGACAAATGATATGGCTGAACTTAAACACATGATGAAAGGTCTCATGGAGCAAATGGGCACAATGCTAAATCTGTTGACAACCGTGATTAGTAAATTAAAATAATGACTAAGTACTTAAAAATATCAATATGGAATGCCAATGGGCTTACCCAACATTCACAAGAACTCAAAACTTTTATATATAACCACGACATCGACATTATGCTGGTGTCAGAAACCCACTTTACAAAAAAAAGTTACCTTAAAATTCCAAATTATGTAATATATGACACCCAGCACCCGGATGGTACGGCGCATGGCGGAAGTGCTCTAATAATTAAATCTAAAATAAAACATCACGAAACAGTTAGCTTTAAAAAAGACTTCTTACAAGCAACAAGCGTAATAATAGAAGACTGGCACGGTCCATTAACAGTTTCTGCCGTCTACTTCCCACCAAAACATGCTGTCAAAAAAGAAGAATTTGAACAATACTTTAAGCAACTTGGTAATAGATTTCTCGCAGGTGGTGATTACAACGCCAAGCACACCCACTGGGGTTCGAGGCTAATCAACCCGAAAGGCAGACAACTCCTGATGGCCATAAATGATAATAATTACAAACACCTATCTACTGGCGAACCTACGTACTGGCCAACGGATAGAAGTAAAATCCCAGATCTAGTTGATTTTTGCGTAACCAAAGGTATCCCAAAAGAATCGCAAAAAGCAGAATCCTGTTTTGATTTGTCTTCTGATCACTCTCCCGTACTAATAGAGCTGAGTACAACAATACTAATACGAGAAACACCCCCAAAACTCGGCAGCAAGAACACAAATTGGGATATATTTCGAGAAATAATAGACGAGGAATTAAAATTAAACATACCATTGAAGTCACGCATAGATATAGAAAATGCAGTGCAAAATCTTAACAAAATTATTCAAGCAGCAGTGTGGAACAGCACACCTACAAACACAACTACTTATTCTCGTCAGGTGTTGCCAACTATAATAAAACAAAAAATAGTAGAGAAACGACGGCTACGGAAAATATGGCAGAACACGAGGTGCCCTCAAGACAAAACAAAACTTAATCAAATCACTCGTCAACTTAAAGATTTACTAAATAATCACAAAAATGACAGTATCCAAAAGTATTTGAAAGGGCTCACCGCAACCGAAGCTACCGAATATGCACTTTGGAAAGCCACTCAAAAAATCAACCGGCCACAACTGCTTAATCCACCTATACGCAAAGAAAACAATCAGTGGGCAAAGAGCGACGAAGAAAAAGCAGAAACATTCGCTTGTCACCTTGAAAAGGTCTTTCAACCGAATCCACCAAATAACGACAACGACATCGAAGCACAGCTCTTAACTGATCTAGAATCTCCATACCAGTTAGAATTACCAGCAGAAAAATTTACAATCGCGCAAGTCAATAGTATAATTAAAACAAATTTAAATCCTAGAAAAGCCCCTGGCTATGACCTTATTACAGGAAAAGTACTTCAAGAACTACCAAGAAAAGGTGTAGTATATTTAACACAAATATATAACGCAATTCTGAGGATAGGTCACTTTCCCATGGTTTGGAAAGTAGCCCAAATAATTTTAATACTTAAACCTGGTAAACCGGCTGAAGAAGTAAAATCATACAGACCGATCAGCTTACTGCCAGCAATGTCCAAAGTCCTGGAAAAGTTAATACTCTCAAGAATTGAACCAGTCCTAACAGCCCGTAAAATTATACCAACTCACCAATTTGGATTTAGACCAAAACATGCGACTATTGAACAAATTCATCGTGTCTGTACAAACATAAGCCAAACACTAGAAGACAAAAAATACTGCTCTGCAGCCTTTTTGGATATTTCTCAGGCTTTTGATAAAGTTTGGCATACCGGCCTCCTCTACAAACTAAAAAAAATCCTTCCACTTAGTTACTTCCTAACCCTAAAATCCTACCTAGAAGATCGCCATTTCCTCGTCAAATATCAAGACGCGCATACGTCAATATTTCCTGTTAAATCTGGAGTTCCTCAGAGCAGTGTTCTGGGACCTGTGTTGTATCTCTTGTACACAGCCGATTTACCTACCACCAATGGCGTTGTAACAGCCACATATGCTGATGATACCGCCCTACTATCAATGCATGAAGATCCCAATCAAGCATCACAAATACTCCAAATGAACCTGAACAATATACAAACCTGGTTAAAAAAGTGGAGAATACAAGCAAATGCAACGAAATCGGTGCATGTTACTTTTACGAACCGAAAAGGAAACTGCCCACCAGTGACCCTAAACAGTCAACAGCTTAACCAGCAACAGGATGTAAAATATTTAGGCATGCATATAGATAGAAAACTGACCTGGAAAAAACACATTTTCATGAAGAGGAAGCAACTTGGACTGAAACTTAATGGTTTATATTGGCTTATAGGTCGAAAATCACAACTATGTCTACAAAATAAAATACTTATTTATAAAACAATCTTGAAACCCATTTGGAGTTATGGAATACAACTATGGGGAACTGCTTCTAATTCTAACCTCGAAATCTTAGAAAGGTTCCAATCCAAAACTCTTCGAGTCATGACCAATGCACCTTGGTATGTCCCAAACAACTATATACGAAATGACCTCCAAATACCCACTGTAAAAGAAGAAATATCAAACTTCGCCCAAAAATACCAACAGAGACTGCAGCAACACCCCAATAATTTAGCAAAGTCCCTCAGGAGAATACCGGCAAGAAGAAGATTAAAACGTTATATTGTTAGTGATTTACCAACAAGATTTTAAATGTATATTTAAATTAATGTGCACAATACCCTAGAGACAAATAATTTTATATTTTATATAAAATATTTAAGAATAGAGTATGGTTATAGGACCATTGCTCTGCATGTTAATGTGATTAGTGACAAACTATTTACCTATTGTAATTTTAATTTACAGATTGTAAATAAATTGGGAAGTTTAAAAAAAAAAAAAAAAAAGTTGTATATATAACAACTTACTATTATAAACGAAGGTGTAACCTTACCTAGTTATTAAAAATTGAAAAATAGGTTTCTAGTTCTAATTTTAATTAAATTAGGACATTCTGTAATATACATTTCAACCATCTTTAACATAGTTCATTGCTTATGTTGTTTGTTTTTATGTATATTAATTGTCTTTTTTAATTTAAGAAATACTACTGTACAGTAGTAGACAAGCCTCTACGGAGGCATAATCAAAAAGTAAGTTTTAAAGAAATATATTTTAACTATATGTATTTAATTAAATGTAATGTTTTCAAAAATTTTAGAAAGGTTTGAAAATGGTTTAAATAAAATAAACTGAAACGTTACCACTATAAGCAAGTGATTTGATTTTATTTCTGAACGAAACCCATGAAAATATAAGAAACTATTATTATTATTATTATTTTGTGTGTGTGAGTTTCGACTGTTTATTATTATTATTATTATTATTATTTATTATCATACTATATATACAGTCGGATCCCGAGGTGATGAACGAATATTTTCTGGTATAAAATGTGATACGCTCCACCCCAAGCGACTGTACCATAATATTGACCATTCTAGAACACGTGACTATGACAGGTCTGCCATTTTGACTGGCATATAAATTTTCAATCTTCATTTAGTTTGTGTGCTTTTAAAAGTTCAGTGTTGCTAAAATTTTATTTACTTGTGTTTGTTTTACTCTTTTCTCTTTGAAATGTCTTTAAGTGATTACTACTTAAACCTTAGTGGTGATAATAAAATTCGATATGACAAAAAAATCGAAATAATTGGAAATATAGACCCATATATTATTCCTCTTGCCGAATGCAGACATGATATTATTAACTTGCCCAACATTACCACGATGGACCTAGTGAATTATTTAATCCTCTCCCATAGTCATTACACTGGTCAACAGCTTAAGGCTTATAAAAGCTTACAAGCAGTATGAATCTGGTTCTGTTCAAGGGATTCTCACAAAACAGATGACTGATGGGGCATTTGTTGTCTTGGGCAAGGTAATGAAAAAAATATTTTTATCATTCTTGTTGCAGGTCCATTACTCTCAAAGAAAAAGGGAAAAAGTAATCCAGGTGTGGGTCATTATTTTAAAGGACACCAGTATTTCCAGAGCTCACTGTACATGCATGACTGGTTTATCCCAAGTCTGCAGTCATGTAGCTACAGTTCTATTTTACTTGCATGCTCGTCTTAACTTTTAAACGGTTAATGGTACATATATGTACCACTTACATTTACTCTTTATACAGAGCACTTGATTTCATAAAATACCTAGCATTGTAGAAATATACATCTAAGTGGCAACTACGCCTCTTCTCCTACCTCTCAGACTGATTGGCGCCAAATAGTTGGCTGAATTGTCAAATGACGTCACAAAGTGGTACATATGTATACCAGTAAGCGTGTACAACAAATAAGGCGATTTGGTACTGTTCTTTTTAAGTTTCGTGATTTTTTGTGCGATTAAGGTAAGTTTTAATTAAAATCCTAATATTTACTTTATAACTGTATAACCCTATTTACACAATATGAGTACAGGTATTAAAAAATCGTAAAAAAATCGAAAAACTGGTTTTTAGGTTATATTTACCAATGTAACAAAACTCAAATATCTTAGAAGTCGTTTTAGTTTGACACATAATATTTTGAAATATTACATTTAGACAAGTAATTAGTCAAACCATGCCATGATTGTATTTGTATCTAGTCTGGAAAAGATAATATGTGACTTTGAAAAAGTGGTACATGTTTGTACCACTGTCCATTTGCAATACGCAATAATGTGGTACATATATGTACCACCGTCCACTACAAATATGGGTTTTGTGTTCTTTTCAATAAATAAGCCAATATAATGCATTAATATAACAGTTACAACTATTAATAAGTTATTACTGTAGTTTTTGACATAATATATATTTTTTAGATGGAACGTAAAAAAGTTTTTAACTTGAACAACCCGGATGAAGTTGAATATCTTCTAAATTATATTGAAGATGATATGGCAAATAATTCGGACGTTAACGGGGATTCTGATGCAGACGATAACATCCCCATTACTCGATAATTAAATACTCCAGATCATGAAGAGTCCGATGATGAAGATATTTTAGAAACTACAACATCAACCATACAAACGGTCTCCGAAGAAACTCCTACAGCCAGAGAAGTTGATGAAGATTATTCTACAGAAGAAGAGGAGGAGGAGGTAGAAGAGGTGGAGGAGGAGGTGACTGCGAAACCGACTGTGAAGACTTATAAATGGAAACGATTCTCTCAAACTCCTCAAAAGCATGTGAAATATTCATTCAATGAACCTTTTGGTATAACTAAGTTAGCAAAATTTAATATCCAAAGCCCACTTAGTGTATTTCAAAACGTAATAACAGATTTGTTTCTTGGGTATGTTGTAGAGGAGTCAAACTTATATGGCGTCCAGTGTGGACAAAGACTTAATCTTACCTTAGAGGAAATTAAAGCATACATAGGTGTCCTTATTGTTATGGGATTGCATAAGCTACCAACAATGAGGCTGTACTGGAGCAATGACGAAAATTTTGAGGTACCTAGAATTAAAAGAGTCTTTACGTTAAAACGTTTTTTGAAAATTACACGCCTCCTACATTTAAATAATAATGTAACTATGCCAAAAAGAGGGGAAAGGGACTATGACAAAATATATAAACTCAGACCTTTTATTGAGTATCTTACTAAACGGTGTCAGCTATTATTTAATACTTCAAGGTTTCTTTCCATAGATGAATCTATGATAAAATTTAAAGGTCGCAGTACATTAAAACAGTACATGCCAATGAAACCAATTAAAAGGGGGTTTAAAATGTGGGTTATTACCTGTTCGGTAACAGGATATTGTTTAGGCATGTCTATATATGAAGGAGCTGATCCAAAATCTGACACGAGTAAGAGTCTTGGTGAAAAAGTGGTTGAAAAGGCGTCTTCATTTTATTCGGGACGTGGATACTGCTTTTTTTTGACAATTTTTTCTCATCCGTGACATTAGCTGAGAGGCTTCTGGAAAATAATAATTTTAGTTGTGCCACTACTAGAACTGATAGAAAATATTTTCCCAAACATATTCTAAAATCTGACAAGGACCTAGTAAAGGGACAATGGGACGGAGTTACAGATGGAAATATATCAGTATCAAAGTGGAAAGATAGAGGAAAGAAATCGGTTAATGTTGTGAGTACTATGCATAATCCGTTACAAATCACGAAGGTACTGAGGACACAAAAAACAGGTGAGAGATTGTCTGTTGATTGCCCTGAATCAGTGGTAGACTACAACAAGTACATGGGCGGTGTTGACTATTTAGATCAACTTATATCAAATTACAATATTTCCTGGAAAAGCAGAAGATGGTGGATTAAAATATTTTACTACTGTTTAGAAGTTGCAATTACAAACTCATATATATTGTACAAGACCACCCTCAAACAAGCAAATTTAAATAAAAAAGTGAAACCTATGACACATCTACAGTTTAGGTCTTTTCTAGCCAATGAACTCATTCGTGTTTATTCTGGACGACTAAACCGGGACCATCCATCAGACTAGGTCGTGGCAAGAAAAGGAATAATCCATCTGGAAGATCCACTCTATTTAATTCAAAACGATTGTGCAATGTTGGAAAACATGTTCCGATCAAAGGAACAAGACGAAGGTGCTGTTATTGCAGCACTAAAAAAAATCAAAAGAGATCTGACCTTATTTGTTCAGAATGTGAGGTAGCATTATGTCTTGGTTGCTTTGCTCCTTTCCATAATTCTAAAAACACAGGAACATAAATTTTATCGATAATATTTTTTTTTTCATTTTAAGATGTAACTACTTATTTTTATGTATATGTATGTGTTATGTTTCCTTTATTCTTCAATAAAAAGAATTGATAAATCTTTGTTTCTATCGTTTTCTATAAAAATAGTAACTTTATTTATGTGGTACAAATAGGTACCACTGAACAATACGAAACTTCTTTTTATTGGAACGCACAGTGGTACACATTTATGTACCACCCCAAAATACAATAAAATAAACTAAAAATTATGTAAAATGTATATATATTGACTAATTAATGCCCCTAAGAACGATTAATGCAATACTTAATTCAGTCTGACCACCCCTTCTATTCTGCCCGTTAAAGGGTTAATACCATCGAGGACAGTGGACCAGGCCCCTCTTGCACCGAAAAACTTTCGGTTCGGCCAGTACCCACCATGAAGAGTGAGAAAATGCCGAGAATACAAGATATGAATTGGTCACAAAAATCGGGGCTACGGAATTTGTCTCAGGAACACGCTCCCTCTTTTGAAAAAGAGGAACTGTGTGATTTTTTGACGAAAATACAGCAAATGGATGTTAATCCAGCAATTTGCCGTACGTTAGAACCATTTACTACTGACATGAAAACAAATGAGTCACAGAATTTACCACCTTGTCTGGATAGCTGGTATTCTCAAGATATGGTTGGTAAATCATACGAGGAACTACTAGCTGTATCGAATAATTTAGATATGAGCATATCTGAAAAACAGTTCAAAGCAATTGGGGAAGCGACTCGAGAACCATCTCAAAATAATGCCTGGTTTAAGTACAGAACAGGAAGAAACACAGCTTCTATGTTCAAGGCAGTATGCAGAACATCAATAAAAAAGCCTTCGTTAAGTGTTATCAAAGGTGTCTGTTACCCACATTAGATAACTTTTTACAGTAAGGAGACTTCGTATGGAACAAAACATGAAAAATCTGCTCTGGATGAGTATTCTAAACTTTTTAATTTCAAGAACTGGATTAATTATTTCTTAAAATCATACACAAATAGGTGCATCCCCTGATAGTGTGGTATCACGTGATTGTTGTGGTTTGGGGTGTGTGGAAGTTAAATGTCCTTACTTATTAAAAGACAAACCAAATTTTGAAGAATATGCATTAAAAAAACATACCTGTTTAATATTAAATAGTGGTGAATATTCTTTGGACCATAGTCACTGTTATTACTACCAGATACAGTGTTAAATGTTTGTTACTAATCGTAAGCACTGTGATTTTGTTATATGGTCTAAATAATTATTGTATATCGAGCGGATTTCATATGATAAAAAATTTTTTAGACAAAATTTAACACTTTCACAATTTCATCATTAAGCCAGAAATTATTTCAAAATATTTTACTGGAAAAGGAGGAATAGGTAGACTAACATTGTGGTGTTTGTGCCAAAAGCCAGATGTGGACGCCCGATATTAAGATGCGACAATGACAATTGTAAAATTCAGTGCTTCCATTTTGATTGTATAAATATTTCTAATATTCCACTAATTTGGCTTTGTTATGACTGTAATTGATTATAATATTATTTTCTGTTAGTTAGTTATAAACTACTTAGAAACATGATTGATTTCCAACTTTCTTTTAGAATAAATTATCGCTATACTTAAACTGTCGTCAAACGGTAGCCTACTAAAATGCCGTTAATAGACATGACGTCATTGACTAGACGCGCTTGACGGCTTTTTATTCGCTTTGCTTAAAATGCCGTCAAACGGTCGCGAACGAAAATGCCGTTGCTTGCTGTTGTCCTCACATTTTCGTGTTTTGTGCATTACACTGTCATTTATCGGTTTGGAATGTTATTTTCGTCGCGTTCGCATTATTACTGTAGCAAAAATTTGTGCTAAAGTTAATTTTAAATAAGGTGTGAATCTGGATATTATCGGTGTAGGCTGAGGTTAAGTGCTCCAGTTAGTTTTCTGATTGTTAATTTATACCTAGAAGGGTTCTAGGTTAGGTATTGAAATACATATCTGTAAGTAATGCTCAGCATGCTGAAAGTTGGCGATAGGCTCAGCTCATTCGCTGACGCAACGAAAGCGATTGAGGAACTTTGTGAAAATACGTACACAACATTTTGGAAACGGGATGCCCGTACTATTGCGAAACCATTAGAAAGCTCTTTGATATATTATCAACTTCTAAATGCATGTAATCATGGTGGAAAAAAGTTTAAGAGCAGTGGGAAAAAAATTCGACAGTCTTGGATATTTAAAGAACTTTGTTCAGCACGTGTGATGGAAAAGCACTCGAATTAACGTCGGTTCAAACCAAGCACAATCATGTCACTTCAAAGGTAAGTTCGCAGAGTAGTTGAGATAAAGTATTATTTTAGAACTCTTGCGCGAACAGTATTATATTTATAATAGGTAAATTTTGAAGGTCTTACACCCACATACCACTAGCCAAAGAAGGCTTTCCAGTAACATGAAGAAAAGCGTAAGGGATTATTTGAATATGAAGGCCAACCGAAAAATGATACAGCAAAAATTTCGAGAAAGAACTGGTAAAATTGTTACTTTGCATGATTTAACAAATATGAAGAACGCTAAACCCGATCAAACAAAAAAGCAAAACTTGGATAACTGCTTAAATATACTTAAAGAAGCTAAATATGGTAAACTAAAATATTCTATAATCATATTTTTATACTCTAAATAATTACGGTTTTTAGGTGCCAATATAGGAGTTTTGCGAGACAAAGACAATAATTTTAGAGGACTTTTCATTCAAACTCCAAACATGAAAATCACAATGAAGGCTTTTCCAGAATTTCCCGCAGTGGATGCTACATATAAATTACTTAAAATAGGATTACCCGTTTTTCTCATAATTATTGAAAATGGTAATTGTCAAACTGAAATAGTGGGTGTGTGTATATTGGCAACCGAAGATAAGGAAAGTTTTATCTGGTTCTTAGAAACATTAAAACAGGGAAATCCGTCATGGATCAACGTGAAATTCATAATGACAGACAAAGACTTAAATGAAAGAGAGGTAATTAAGACTTGTTTTCACACTACTATCTGTATAATATGTGAATTTCACACACTGAAAATTTTCCATCGTGAGATATCGTGTCAAAAGTTGGGTATCACTCCAAGTCAACGTACACTTAGTTTGGAACTTATACAAAAATTATTCTAAAACAGACGATAATTATCAGAAATACTTGGAAGACTTAAAGGAAGAGATGAGTGGAATTTGGAAAAAAATTATTGTAAGAATAATTTTTTAAATAACACAAATAACCACCTAGAGTCTATAAACGCCTAATTAAAAACTGTTATAGACAAAAATAGTCCATTGGAAAATTTTATACACAGCTTGTTTAAAATAATTTCAAGTTTAGAGACAGAGAGAGATCATAAAGCAGTTTATGATATTTCAAAGAAGCCGTCGATATGTTCCGGAAGATTTAGATGATAAGAGATATTTTGAATTACTTACACGTGAAGCATCGAAGCACTTATTAAGAGAAATTCGTCTTTTCAAACACATTGGAAATATTATCATTTCTACAGACAGTTATTACACCATTGTTGATAGTCGTGGATCTGTGAAAACTACAGTTTTTTCGTGCAGCTGTGTAATATACACTGCAATGATTTTACCTTGCAAGCATATTTTTGCTTTAAGAAAGTATTTGACAGAACGATTGTAGACTCAAGATGGACTATGGCGCACTACAACCAGCGAACATTAAAGAGTTTTCTAGAAGAAACTGAGCCGACCGTATGGGCCTCTCCAAGTACATCTAATAATAATGTTCAGTCTACATCACTGACTACAAAACAATTTCAACCACCAAGTACCTGCACGCAAAGACGAAAAAAATGTCTTCTGCTATGCACAGAACTGGCAGACTTAGCAGCTCAGCGGACGGGCATGTTGTTTGAGCAAAGGCTTAATGTATTAAAAAATCTTAAAACACTGTGGGTCAATGACACCGATGTTGCAATTGTGCCTGTGGATGAAAATCAGACCCAGTTTTTTATTGGAAGCAATGATGAGGTTGCATTTGAAAGTGAAAATCCATCATCTCCGTGTCAGTCATCTGTGAAGTTACCTGATGCGTTTTGCAATGAGGTGGTTATAGAGGAGGAAATAACACCAGATCCAAGTGAAGCACATGAACTTATTTTAAATGGCGTCAACAACCAGTCCCATCAAAAAGTTGAAGTCAGTGATTGCGCTTTGTCAACAATTAAGATGCCTGTTTTAATAAAAAAAACGAGGACGTCCGAAAGAACAGGACTTAATAGTCATAGGACTATCAACAAAAAAAGGAAAAGGAATTCTGTACCATTTGCTAAATAATCCTAGCAAGGAAAACAAAATGTAATTTTAAAATTCTTCGTTAAGGATCGTAACATTGTTGAAGATATCATAAACGGAAAATTTCTTGCCATACTTGATGCAGCTGTTGATATCCACATGACAAGGTAAGTCAAGCGATACTTAATAAGTACCAAATTATTAGCTAACCGTAACGAAGTTACTTTTTCAAAGACCGGGCAAAAGCACAATCTCCCGTATAATATTAAATAAAGCGTTCGAACACTGTATTTCTCCGTCCGTATAATCACATCGGTACAATGTAATATAATTTCTCAAACCTGCACCGACAGTCGGCGACACTTACTTCTTCGCACCGTATCCCCAACAAGCCATACCGTAAAGCAGAACGATTCTCAGAGTCGTCAGTCTATCCGTAGACTCGAAATCTTGCCGCATACGCAGGTGAGAATTAAATCTAAGAGACTTCATTGTGCTCACAAACCCGTTCTCTTTCAGAAAGCCGATACCGATAGCTACCGTTAAATACGGATCAAACCGTACCGTCAACCGAGGTGAGTGTTATTTCATTTTATACCTTAGGGTATATGGTTCTCGCCCGTACAATTCGACCAGGGGAAGTAAAGGGAGACCGTGTCCGCTACTAGAAAGTTGAGTACTCACATCCTAGTAGCGGCCGTGCTTGGGCCTTCAGCTTCAGCCATCCGATCAAGGGAAACCGTGTCCGCTACTAGAAAGTTAAGAAGTCACATCCTAGTAGTGGCCGTCTCGACTCCGAGATTTCAATACCGCGGAAACCGAGAGCCGAGCTTTGATTAACCTAGAGGGTCGCTTGTAATCCGTATTAGTTCTGCACGCTTCCGCTGACCGTCCACCGCACCCCCCGGCTTCCGCTAACCGTCCACCGCACCCCCGCCCCATTTTTGCTCACGCTTGCATAGCTTTGTTTATCTTATTGTAGTAGTTTAGCGTAGGAGAGACCGTTTGAACCGGTAGTATAGTAGTTAGTACTAGTGCTTTTGCCCCGCCTACCCGAATTAGAGGACATTCAGTTTAGTTGATTAATTTTTCCGTTCTTTGTGTAATAAAGACTCTTTGTAAATAAGTAACTTTTGGTTTCTCTTCTCTCCAACTCTAACTACCAAAAAGGTAAGAACGTTAAGCAGCTAATACCCAGGTTACGAACCCGGGGAGGCAAGTAAAATCTGCCCGACCGGCCGCAACACTCTTGTCACCACCATGAGTGACCCCTGGAGTATTTTAATTCTTCACTGACGCTACCCGGAGCGAGTGGAGCATACCACTTTAATAAACTAGCACCCGAGGCAACCCGTAACCTGTGGTTAAGGCGCCAAACCATTTGTAACGACGTAAGAGCGTTACAAATTTGGCGCCCGAGCAGGGACCGTTTTTATGGTGTACCGAGTCCGCTAATAACCAAAAGACGTAAAAAAACGGTTTTGGAGTTGGTGGAAGTAATCCAAGCGTTACAGAGAGCTAAAAACCGTTGCAAACGTTTTAGTAGACCGTCTTATATCCGAATCCGTCGAAATCTGCCGACCTGTCACTTTGACAGGTTATCCGTTTTTCGCGGGAAAAAACATTTTTATAGTGTACCGAGGCCGCTGATCACCGTAATTTGAGTAAAACCAGTTTTGAGGTAGTGAAATTGATCCCGTCACTGTAGAGGTCCGAAAATCACCGCAAACACTTCAGGGCACCGTATTATACCCGAATCCGACGAAATCCGCTGACCTGTCATTTTGACAGGTTGCCAGCTTCGGCTTAACCGAGGACCGACCCCCCTGTGCGACTCCTCGTTTAATAGGTTATCGAATACGTAGAACCGATTCGCACCGTCCGTTTATTGATTCGAGTCACCCGTCTAGAGATACGAGCAATTGGTAAGGGAAAAGTAGGTTTCTGACCGTTGAGCAAGGAAGCTATACCGATTCCGATTATTAGTAAAATGGCTACTAAGGATTTAGTACCCGCAAACACTCCGGACGAAGCTACCGCCGCCCAGAACCCGCTTCCGAGAGAAGAACCGACTGACACCCGTGTTGAATGGGTATATATCCTAAGAAAGGAGGAACTAGACGTGGAACTAGCCAAATTTAGGCTAGAAGTCACCGGAACCGTAGATGATAAGAGACGCCGCCTTTCCAAGTTCATCCGTGAAGGCCGCGCCTCCCCCGCACCGACCGCCGCAATGCCGTTTGTATTTCCCGCCACATCCGGAGCAACCACAGCTACCGCCGCACTACCGACCGTCACCATAACCAGTGCAGAAGCATCCGGAGCAATCACAGCTACCGCCGCACTACCGACCGTCACCGTAACCAGTGCAGAAGAACCGGCAGCAACAAATGTATTCAATGGTACACTGGCAGGAATCCAGCCCACGCCAGGACCAATGATGCCGACATGAAGAACCAAAGATTGGCGAATACGCTTCAATGGATCAGGAGACCCCGCTGCTTTCCTCGAGAGGATTGAGGAGATTTGTGCGTCACAAGCCATCTCTCTCGACCGACTCCTGCAAGCTATGCCCGAGCTCTTACATGGAATGCCAGCACTTTGGTTCCGGAACAACCGCAAATACTGGTCTAACTGGCAAGGGTTCAGCACCGCCTTCCGAGATTTTTTCTTTCCGGTCAATTATTACGTCGACTTAGAGGTAGCCATCAGTAGAAGAACTCACCGGCTTCAAGAAAGTACCGCCACATATATCACCGATATGCAAACCCTCATCCGCCGCCATGGAAGTATCACCCCAGAGCAGGAATTGAATTGGCTCTATCGGAATCTACACCCGGAATTTCGACGTCAGATCCGTAGAACGGACTTCTCGAATCCGCAGGAATTTTCCAAAGCCACCCGAGATTACGAGCTTTTGCGCTCCGAGCTTTTGCGCTCCGAGATTGAGCAGGCTCGTGGACAAACCGATCGAACCAATTCGTATCCAGTTCGGCAGCCAACGCAGGGTACGCGTAATCAGGACTACCCAGCCGCTTCTGCTGTAACACCCTCTAGCTCTCAGCCGCGCCCGGCTGCAGCGACCGCATCAGCGACCGTTAGGGCAACCCATCAAGGAGCCGCGTCCCCAACTCGGCTCACTGGATGTCGTTTTGACCCAAAGGATACAGTAACCGCAACAACACCCAACAAGCAACCAACCGGCAGGAACCAAGAATGTTGGCGATGTGGCCAGACCGGACATTTCCGCAGTCAATGTCGTGGAACACCCAGGATGTTCTGCTCAAGATGTAAGAGGGACGGAGATTGTCCGTGTCCACGTCCAGAGCGCTGCAGTAACCTGAGGCCCGCGCATCAAAGCCTTCACAACGCCTCACATGCCGTTACGTCATCTGAACTAGGGAACCGCCCAGATAGAATACATGATAGCGTCCCCGGCGAAGTTCGAGCTACTATACCACCGCCGCGAAGTCTTCCTCGAGAAATCGTACGCATCGTCAATCCGCCGGGCGACCCCTGCCATGGAGTCTCATCTTGGTTGAATTGTCGCCCTCATATTTCGGTTGCAGTGCCTGGAGGCACCTCAGAAGCCTTGATAGATACCGGAGCTGTGATCTCTTACATGGGAGACAGACTAGCTAGACTATGGAATGCGCTAGGAGTACCAAAAGCTCCGATCCCGACGAGTTCCGCCCGTATGGCTAATGGAGAAACCGTCATCGTATCCGACGCATATCTCGTGGAGATACAAATTGGAGAGGAGAATTTTACCGAAACTTTTGGACATCTTTATGGACTGTCATCCGACATGGTACTAGGAATGGATATATTACGGACACGACGATTTAGTCTGGACTTAGGAAGTGGACTAATCATGCTGAATCACCGTCCCGTCACAAGGGAAACTCGGCCTGTACCGTGCCTTCCCATTGGGGTCACCACGACAAGACCGCCGCTGACTCTCACCGAAGATGAAGAAGATTGTCTACAGAGATTTCTACAGAAGGAACTACCGTCATTTGAGGATATTCGAGGAGTAAGACCGTTGATCGAACACAGGATCCGTCTCACCAATCCTGATCCAATCAAACAAGGTTATCGCCCTGAGAATCCCCGAATGCAGGAAATAATCAATGAAGAGGTGGATAAGATGCTAGAGGCAGGGATTATAGAGCCGTCAGCGAGTCCGTGAAGCTCTCCCGTCGTCATCGTCCGTAAAAAGGATGGCAAGCCCCGATTCTGTATAGACTTTCAGAAAATCAACTCCGTCTCCATGAAAGATGCTTACCCGCTACCCTTCATCAACGCCGTCCTAGACAAACTCCGAAGAGCCAAGTTCATATCCACCATCGACCTTCGCCAAGGCTACTGGAAAGTAGCACTGACAGAGGACAACAAACCGATTACCGCCTTCACTGTCCCGGGGAGAGGATTGTACCAGTTCCGAGTAATGCCTTTCGGACTGCACGCCGCTCCCGCCACATTCCAACGTCTCATGGACAGGATAATAGGACTCGAGATGGATCCATATTGCTTCGCATGCCTGGACGACATCATAGTGCTCGGAGGAACTTTTGAGGAGCATCTCGCTAATTTACGAGAAGTTTTCCGCCGCCTTCGAGCCGCAAACTTGCGAATCAACCCCGAGAAGTGCCACTTTGGAAAAAAATCTCTCAGATACCTGGGCCACTTAGTCACATCGGAAGGAAACCGCACGGACCCCGAAAAAGTAGCCGCCATCACCGAGATGGCCGCACCTACGAATGTCAGAGGGCTTCGACGCTTTCTGGGAACAGCCTCGTGGTACAGGAGATTTTGCCGTCTTTCTCCGAAGTAGCAGCACCGCTGCACCGACTACTAAAGAAACACCACCGATGGAATTGGGGGACCGAGCAAGAAGAAGCTTTTCGGAAACTCAAGACTGGCTTAACAGAAGCTCCAGTTCTGGCCTGTCCCGACTTCGACAAACGCTTCCGATCACGGTCTCGGAGCCGTTCTTACGCATGCATCGGACGAGGGAGAACAAGTAATTGCCTACGCCAGCCGATCTTTAACTTCCACGGAAAAAGCCTACTCCGTTACCGAAAAGGAATGTTTGGCCATAATCTGGGGAATCGAAAAACTTCGCCCCTACTTGGAAGGTTACCACTTCACCGTGATAACAGACCACCAGTCGCTCCGTTGGCTTCATTCAATCAAAAGCCTAGCCGGACGCCTTGCCCGATGGAGTATGTTCCTCCAACAATACGACTTCGACATCAAGTATCGCCAAGGAGGGTTAAACAAGGTGGCCGACACTCTATCCCGAGCACCCCTAGATAATACCGAGGAAGGCGCTGAAGATATAGCAATCGTAGACCCAGTGAGCGGATGCCCCTGGTATGATCGGAAGAAAGAAGAAGTACGACGAAACCCTGAAGCATTTCCCGACTATATTGTATCCGAGAGGACCGTCTATATCGACATTTTTGGGATTCGAACGATTTCACTGAACCATAATTAACCGACCCCTGGAAATTATGTATTCCCAAACCGACTCGGCTCAGCATACTACAAGAGATGCACGATGCACCCACCGCTGGACACATGGGAATCGCCAAGACTATCGCCCGGATTGCAACTCGATACTATTGGCCTGGTATGTTCCGCGACACCGCTAAATATGTACGCAGCTGTGACTTGTGCCAACGGTATAAATCTTCCCAAATGAAACCCGCAGGAAAGATGCAACCGTCGCCCAATCGTCAACCCTGGGAATGCGTCAGCGCCGACCTGGTAGGTCCCTTACCACGATCTACGCCGGGACACTCCTTTCTCATCGTATTCCAGGATCGCTTTACGAAATGGGTACAATCCCGTCCGGTCCGCAAAGCAACCGCTAAGGCCGTCGCACAAGCTTTGTATGAAGATATAATAACCCGCTTTGGTTGTCCCAAGGTAATCCTCACCGACAATGGAACTCAGTTTACCGGCCGGTTGTTCGAAGAATCGCTAAAAGAGTTCGGTATTCAACACCGTTTGACTCCGCCATATACCCCACAAGCTAACCCCGTGGAGAGGGCCAACAAGACATTGAAAACCATGATATCGCAGTTCTGTGAAGGGGGGAAGTGGGACCTGCACTTAGCTGAGCTTTCGTTCGCCATAAACACCGCACGTCAAGAATCCACCGGATACTCCCCCGCGTTCTTGAACTTTGGAAGAGAATTAGAAATTCCCAACCTCCCCCGTTGAAGAGGGGAACGTAAATACCAGCCAAGAGAATTCCACTCAGTACACCGACAGATTGTCCCGTCTAAAGGATACATTCGAGATGGTACGGGTAAATCTGGCCAGGGCATTCGCCGCTCAGAGTCATCATTACAACCTCCGGCGCCGAGATTGGCGTTGTCATGTAGGTGATCAAGCCATGAAACTTGCTCCCAAATATTCCGGCCCCTATACCGTGATCCATGTCCTCTCGCCGGTAGTATACAACCTCAAAAGCAGAACAGGCAAACGACTCCAGCGGATTCACATCAAAGATCTACGACCGGCACATACTTCCGACAAGCACTAGGTAAGAAATAACCGTTTCCTTTCAGAAATGGCAAGTCAATGTCCAGGAGTACCACCAAGGGGAGCCGCCCCACCGCACCCACTGCGTGTACCTCGACAAGAAGGATTACTAAAAAAGACTAAAGAAGCTCGACGAGTGAGGGCCTGCCAGATACTGTCCCAGGAGCTGCGTCGCCGACGATCCACCGCCACCGTACCAACTGGTCCCCCTATCCGCAACCCTACTCGGCCGGCACCCGTGTCAATGCAGGCTAGAAAAGGACCCGCCCTATTTTCCGATAGGAAGGACATGTCTCCTCCGACCTACCCTATAAATGTAAGGGATATTCCCTTGCCACCAGGTGCCCCCGCGCCACGGGATCCATCACCCCCAAAGGAGCCTTCTCCCGAAAATCTGGTTTGACAGATCGACCGAATAATATCCGCCCTTCGTGCCACACCCGCGAAGTCAGCTTGGAGCAAGGAACTTCGCGAGGCCCTATCCACCCCGCGACCGCCCGGACCCGCGACCGGACGATGTCGGTTAAAACTAATAGCTACCGACGGGACCACCGTAGTAGTTTACCGTAGGAGAGACCGTTTGAACCGGTAGTATAGTAGTTAGTACTAGTGCTTTTGCCCCGCCTACCCGAATTAGAGGACATTTAGTTTAGTTGATTATTTTTTCCGTTCTTTGCGTAATAAATACATAGATATAGAACAACTTGATTTTGACATTGAAGATGAAAATTTGTAATTACCATACCAAAAAAATAATCCAGATGTTCTACTATTTATCTAACTTAATGATAAATTTGTGTTTATAAGTTTTTTGAGTTTCATAATTTTCTAAGTTCGAGTTTATACATGAAAATAAAAAACAAATCGAGTGTTTTTTTGTAATTTCTGAACAGCAAAAACAAACCAAGCCACAATCTATCCAGTTTTTTTGTGAAAATTTATATTTTTGTTTTAATTCTACAATAATAAAACTACATTACATTTAACTATTAAATAGATAAGTTGGAGTCCTGAAAAATTTGTTCAAAAATTAAATAATTAAAAATGGAATTAAAAACTAATTTACTCTGAATTTAAATATTGTGGGTTGGTTGCTTTTTGTTTAACAGTGCCCAATTGTAATAAGTGTATTACTTTTTGATGTACTGTAGTACGGTATTACTTTTACTTTTACAAAAATATTACCCTTTTAAGGATATTTTTATTGAGAAAAAATCCAACCATTTTTGTGTTTATTAACAATACCGATTGACTAGACTTTAGACTAAACAGAAAACACACATTTTTCATACTTAATTGCCTTCAAAAAGTTATAAAATGGCTACCATTAGATATATCTTTTGTTAGCGACACCTAGTACCATATGTAAAAACTAACACCAATATCTTTTAAAATAAAACATAGGTCTCTGATATAAATTATAGATAGAGATGTTATATTTACCTACGTAAATCCCATAGAAAATTTTAAGTTCACACACGAGTGGGGTGTGGTTTTTATCTGATCTGATTCCTGATTGTGAGTTCTGAGTTGTGAGTTTTTTATTTTTGTGTTTATGTTTGATAACCAAATAGTTACTTGAAAAACAGTGTTTAATGTAAGTTTATTTTTGTAGGTGAACATTAATAATTAAACTTACAGAAATGGAAAGGTAATTGTTTGTTGTGTGCTTTACTACGTAGGGGAGATTGAGGATACATTGGATAAGTGGATAAAATGGACACCCTCAAATTTTCCACCTAAATTGCGATACTGCTACCACAGTGCGAGCGCTTGAGTGTTCTTTTGGAGAAGAATCAGTTTGCTAATGTTCTTTGCCATGTGAAGACGCCTGTCGTTTTTATAGTGAATTTTCGTTTTTTTAATGTTTCGTTAGAAGATTTATGGTAAATGCTAACGTAGTTATGGAATGTAAATGTACCTGTATAAGCTAAATTGTTATGTTTTATTGTTTTATTTCAACGAGGTCGTTATGCTGCTGTTTCAGCAATACGAACTTTCGTTATTGTTAATCACAATCAAATCGGAGAGAATGACTTTATATTTCATAGTGAAAACATCTAAATATTGTAAATTAATTTAAAATAAAAGTTTTTAAAAATATTGATTGTGATTTCAAACTTATAAAGTGGCGCAGTCAAGTCAGTAGGATTTTATAGTAAATAACCCTTTGGTATCAACCATTAGTTCAGTGAATCTACGCAGTAAGAAGAAAGAAGAACGGAAATTTATAGAAAAAAAGAAGAAATGAAGTTAACCATATTACTGTAAGTTGCTCATTGCTGTAATTTTATGTCATTCTCCTCACCTATTGCATCATCTATCGACGAAAATTGCCTTAGTGTGAATAGTTTTAATATTAGTGATTTCGAAGACGATATATCTCTTGATTTAATTGAACAATTCAGTAATTTATCTATTGAAAATTCAATTAATAATTCTTTTAATTTAAATAGTAATATAAATAATTTAACAATGTCAATCCCAAAATTTGATACTAAACTTTTAGATATTGTCCCGAGATTTAACGGAAATCCTTTGGAACTATTTTCTTTTATTGATATTAGTAATACATTAATAAATACTTATTTGGATACTACTAACACAAATTGCGTTCAAAATATAAGTCTTATATATGGAATTTACTCAAAATTAGTAGGCGATGCTAAAGAAGTGTATAGTGTTTGTATAGATAAAAGTTGGAAATCTGTTAAAGAAGCTTTAATTGCACATTTTGGTGATCAAAGCGACGAAAATGGTTTACTTTTTGATTTAGACCAGTTAAGACAATATAACACTGAAAATCCTTTACATTTTTATACTAGAGTTATGTCAAATTCAAGTTCATTACATAATTATGTCGATCTTCACAAGACTGGAGAAGCTATTAGAATAAAAAAGACTTTATATGATGCTCATGCTCTTAAAATATTTTTGTGCGGTTTAAAAGAACCATTAGGTTCAACTATTCGTGCTATGAAACCCAAATCGATATCGAAGCTAGACAACAAATAGTTTCAGAAAATAATATAAGATATTTACAGAGACAAAATTTTGATAATTCTAGAACGAGACCTGTACAAAGACAAAACTCTCACAATAATTCTCCTAATTTCCAGTTGAACGTACCACAACCTAACTTCCAAAATACTTTTCAAAATCCTAACCACTTTTCCCGTGGCCCAATTAATATACAACCACGTCCGCCTCCAAATCAAAAATACTTCACTAATCGTCAAGTTTTTGGCCCTCAAAGAAATCGAAATGTCTTCAGGCCAAACCCTCAAACTTCACAAGAAAGACCCACTCCTATGAGCGGAATATCAAACAACACTTTTAGAAAACCATCAAATAACTTTCAGAGACCCATTCCTATGAGCGGAATTTCAAATCATTCTATAAATAGCCCATCCACATCTGCATATCGATATCCAGCACCACCTCAGCGAAATTTCATATCGGAAGAATTATACAATTTAGATAATTCCCAAAATCCATACGACATGTCCCAAAATCCATACGACATGCCCCAAAATCCATATGACATGCCCCAAAATCCTTATGATATTCCCCAAAACTCAGAGGATAATTATTACGATATCAATTCATTCAATTTACAACAAGAAGATAACCAATATTTCCATTATAATAACGAAAAAACTTTCGATAATACAAATAACGAAACTAGTGACAACCCTCAACAAGAAAATTTTCACGAAACAGCCTCAAATCCAACAACCATATAGAATTACATTCTATCTATGATAGAACAGACCTTCCTTATATAAAAATTGATAACCCACCTTTGAAACTTCTGATCGACACAGGTGCTACCAGGTCATTCATTAATCCTGAAATTGCCGAAAATTATTTTTCCGAATATATCGTGAAAGAGCCTTTCACTATTTGCTCTGTATTCCAAACGACGACCAGAGATTATTGTGCTAAAATTCCTGCATTTCCAGAATTCAATACAAATCGAACAATAAATTTTTGTATTTTCAAATTTCATCATTTTTTCGATGGCCTTATTGGCTATGATACACTAAAACATTTAGGTGTTGAACTAGATCTCAATTTACTTCTTAAAACAAATAATGCTCAACTTCCTCTTTCATACTACGAAAGTAAAAGAAAATTATTATTTTTTGCCAGAATCGAACCGAATTCTATCGAATCTGTAAAAATTCCAGTAGATCTTCGTAACGGTATTGTTGGTATACCGCCAACCAAATTATTCAATTGTTTAATTAGAGATGGAATATCTCAAGCAGAAAATGGTTATGCTCCTGTCGATATTATAAACAAAACGGATAATACAGAAGAAATCTATCTATATGAATCAATTAAGACCTATTGAAAATGAATACGAAATTTTTCATGTATCAGTAACACCCTCTTTCGACAATGATACCAACACAAATGACGTGACAGAACTAATACGTACTTCCCACTTAAATGAAGAAGAAAAATTTCATATTATCAAACTTTGTAGAAAATATTCAGATATATTTTACAGATAAAACTCTCCTTTAACTTTTACTAATCAAGTCAAGCACCAAATAAAAACAACTGACGAAATTCCCGTCTATACAAAATCCTACAGATACCCTTTCATACATAAACCCGAAGTTGAAAGACAAATAAATGATATGCTAGAAAAAGGAATAATACGTCCAAGCGATTCTCCTTACAGTAGTTGAGTTTGGATAGTTAGCAAAAAACCCGATGCTTCCGGTAGAAAAAAATGGCGCATTGTTGTAGACTATCGCAAACTCAATGAAAAAACTATCGATGATCGTTACCCCATTCCTAACATAAGTGAATTCTTGATAAATTTGGCCGTTGTCAATTTTTCTCGACCCTTGATTTAGCAAGTGGTTTCCACCAAATAGAGATGCACCCAGATGATATAAAGAAAACAGCTTTCAATGTAGAAAACGGACATTATGAATACGTTCGAATGCCATTTGGAATAAAAAACGGACCCTCAGCTTTTCAAAGAGTAATGGACAATGTCTTGAGAGAATTTATTAATAAAATTTGCTTCGTCTATATGGACGACATAATTGTTTTTTCTACATCCCTTCAGGAACACATTTTTAAACTGAAGAAAATTTTTCAAAAACTACGAGAAAGTAACTTGAAAGTTCAGTTAGACAAATCTGAGTTTTTAAAAAGGAAGTTGCATTTCTTGGCCATATAGTTACACCAGACGGTATAAAACCGATTCCAGAAAAAATTAAAGCCATCCAAAATTATCCGTTCGCGAAATAAAATCCTTTTTAGGATTGTTAGGATATTATCGTAAATTTATTAATACTTTCGCAAAAATAACTAAACCTTTTACATTATGTTTGAAGAAAGGAGCTAAAATAAATATAAATGATCCTTTATACATTAAACTTTCGAAGACTGTAAAGCTTTGCTTACAAATCAACCAATTTTAGCTTATCCCGATTTTAATAAAGAATTTATTGTGACTACAGATGCTAGCAATGTTGCTATCGGCGCGATTTTATCACAAGGCCCAATCGATCTAGATAAACCTATTGCTTTTGCTTCACGGACACTTAATGATGCAGAAACATCTTATTCTACAATAGAAAAGGAACTTTTAGCTATAGTTTACGCTACAAAATATTTTAGACCTTATATTTTTGGCAGAAAATTCAAAATTGTTACGGATCACAAACCCTTGCAGTGGTTAATGTCCTTAAAAGAACCGAATTCTCGATTAGTCCGCTGGAGACTGAAACTAGAAGAGTTCGACTATCAAATTGTATACAAAAAAGGTAAATCAAATAGCAACGCAGACGCCTTAAGTAGAATAAAAATTTACCCTGTTGACTCTACACCATTTCTTCAATACATGAAAGAATTTAACGAAAACGTTAACCAACCTCCCGATTTGGACAAATCCTCTATGATCGCCCAAATCGATCCAGATCCTGATAATGACATTGAAACAATTCATACAAACCAAGAAGACCCAATTTTAGGAATACACATTACAGATAGACCTTAGACCAGAATTTTTCAAACATTCTAATTACAAATTACTTAAGTCAAATATTCTCCTTTTTGATGTAATTAATCAAAACAGGCAACAGAATCTGATAAAAACTTGTCACGAAGGCATAACAAATCACAGAGGCATAAATGTAACTATTCAAGAACTGAAAAATAAATATTTTTGGCCCAAATTAAATGAAGATCTCAAAATTTTTATAAATAATTGTAACATATGTCAACAGGCGAAATATAAAAGACACCCACCTTTAATTAAATTACAATTAACTCCAAACCATTCGAAACTGTGCATATAGATGTTTTTAAATTCGAAAATACTATGGCATTAACAATTTGCGACAGCTTCTTCAAATTTGCTCAAGCTTACATCATCCCATCACTTTCAGCTCTTCATGTGTATCAATGCTTATTAAAATTTATCTCCCGCTTTAAAATACCCGAAAATATAATTTCAGATAATGGACCTGAATTTAGTCAGAACCTAATCAAAGAATTTGCTAAGTTGTACAAAATAAATTGGCATTCAACCCAAATAGCAATAAAATTGCCGAGAGATTTCACTCAACTCTCTTAGAACATATGAGAACTCTTTCGATAACCAAGCTCACTCCATTCGAAAAACTTAGTTATTCAGTTATAGGATAGAATAATTCCATACACACCGCGATAAAACAAAAGCCAATAGACCTTCTTTTTGGACATTTAGAACTAAAGACCCTTTCGATATACATTCTGACGTACAACTTATTAATCGCCAAATTAACGAACACAAAGAAACGATGAAAACAGTATATGACAAATTACATAAAACTTTACTGGAAAACAAATCAAAGACTATCGAAAAGCAAAACGAGAAACGCTCCGATGCTCCTATCATCGAGCCCGGTACTATTTGTTACAAAAAACAGACAGACAAGCAAAAACAAAACCCCCTTACAAACCTGAACATATTCTCAAATCAGAAGGACTTACTGTTACAACTCTTCAAAATAATTACCACAAACTTTTGTTGAAACCTCCTAGAGAATTGACTAACGTTATTTTACAGGATGACGATACTCCCACTGACAATGAACCAGAAAATTCAAGTTCTCAATCTTAAAGACAATCCCGGTATTCTACCCTTCAAATTAGGAAATGCTAAAGTTAAAATAGCAACCCACACCTTTCTCCATTATATTCCCGAAAAACCTATCCAAGACCAAATAAATTCTCTAACGCTTACATATAAACAATCTAGAAACGTAATTGACAATTCAACAGCTCCTAATAGACTTGCACTTTTTACAATATACAAACACTTACGTCTTGAAGTTGAAAATATAAATCAAAAAATGTTTTCAATTTTTCTTAATAATTATCTAAAAGAGCATTATTTAATCCTCTAGGATCTCTTGTAAAATTTATATCAGGTAATTTAGACGAACAAGATGCTATAGAAATTCACAATAGTATTTCTCAATTAGAAAATAGTCAAAACAATATCATAAATAAACTTAATAATCACGTTTCACTTAATCAGAAATCAATGAATGCTATAAATGATACATTGTCAACAATAAACAGAAACCAAATGTCAATTGCTAATAAAATAAAAGAAATACAAATAATTTTAAACGAAACTAGAAGTAACCCTAATAAATACTTAGAAATAAGAGATATTTTAGATCAAATTAAATTTAGTTTAGACTTAGTTTTAAGATTTTTAGCAGATATAGAAAATTAAATAAGTTTCTCCATTTTAAATACAGTACACCCTAGTTTAATCTCTTCGGATAATTTCAGAAAAATCATAAGAGATTTACATACATTTCACAGACGACTACTTAAATTTTTATAAGGTAGTGAAAACAAAAGTAGCTTATTCACATAATAAATTAATTTTCTATATAGATTTTTCTCTGGTTCACCCAGACTCCTTTGATCATTATCATCTATATTCCGTTCCAAATATAAACCAAACAATTATTATTCCTCATTTACCTTTCCTTATATTGAGCAACAATTTATACCAATACCAAGAAGAAGAATGTACAAATCTTCAGTCAATATTCCTGTGCGAACAAAATCGAATTCAACCAATAGAAAAGTCAGATTGTGTTACATCTCTGCTCTCATTCAGCGACACTCATAACTTCAAACAAGTTCCTGTCCAGACAATGTTCCAAATTGTTGAAGGAATCAGCAACAGCCATTACATCGGTATTTTTCCAGAACCAATGAAGATCCAATTAAATTGCAAAGAAAGTGACATTTCGATTCTACATGGCACTAATCTTTTTATCGTTCCACCCAGCTGTCAAATTAAAACTTCATCTGTATCATACTCCAATGAAGAAAGTACTATCACAGGACACGCTCTGATGCTAGAAGAAATTGTTCAAGCCTCTTTTCCAATAATGAACGTACAAAAGTTGAAGATAGAAAAAACACATTTAGACAAATTTCATCAAATGGTCCTTCAAGAAAAAGATGAAGTTCCGTTAGAAGAAATTCGACTTCACCAAAACATTTCCAAATATGGACTTAGTAGCATCATGATATTAATATTATTATTTTGCAGTATACACACATTTAAGAAGAGAGATCTCATACTGAATCTTTGCACAAGAAAGAAGATCACCAGGAGTCCTGACATCACTCAAGTAGCTCCACCGTCCTTACGCCCTTGAGTTCCATTTGAGGAGGGAGGAGTTATGGAATGTAAATTTACCTGTATAAGCTAAATTGTTATGTTTTATTTCAACGAGGTCGTTATGCTGCTGTTTCAGCAATACCAACTTTCGTTATTGTTAATCACAATCAAATCGGATAGAATGACTTTATATTTCATAGTGAAAACATCTATCTGAATATTAATTGTGATTTCAAACTTATAAAGACGTTTTGCAATGCTTTCGGTTATGTATTATTTCAAATGCGACATTGAGATTACATAATGTTAGTTATTCAAGAGCCATTGATGATCATATTTTCTTAAAATAGTTTTTTCAAATAAATATAAAAAATAATAAAATGTAAATAGGGGATATAGTGGACAGTGTCCGCTGTATCCCCAACTTGTCCATTTTGTCAACTCCTACAAACAACTACTAGCAACTCTCCGTGCATTATCATTTTTTTTGTTTCAGATGGTCAAAGCCTACAAGAAAAAGACCAACAGGGAATTTCCTGAAGGCAATATTGGAAAGGCAGTCGAAGATGTGATAAACAATGTAGGCAGCCTCAGAAAAGTGGCTGAACTCCATAATGTTAAAAAGTCCCGGTTAGCAATTTACGTAAAAAAAGCAAAGGAAAATGAAATTCAAAATATTTCATTTAAGCCAAACTTTAAAAATCGACAGATATTTGCTGATACTATGGAGAAAATACTAGAACAATATCTACTGAAAAGTTCCAGTATGTTTTATGGACTCACGCCCAAAAAAACGAGATAGTTGGCGTTCCAGTTTGCAATAAGAAACTCATTGAAAGTCCCAGATTCATGGAAACAAGTGAAATCGCAGGTTCAGAATGGTTCTCGGCTTTTTTACTGCGAAATCCAAAGTTGTCAGTGAGAAAACCAGAAGCCACATCTCTTGCCCAGAGCCGTTGTGGGTGAATTTTTTGATAAACTCGAAAAAGTGACGGACAGACACAATTATCAACCACGTCAGGTATATAATTTAGACGAGACTGAGTTAACAACGGTACCACCAGTTCAAAAGGTTGTTGGAAAAAAGGGTGAAAAACAGGTTGGCCAAGTTACGTCCAGAGAGCGCGGCGAATTGGTAACGCAAGTTGGAATTATATGTGCAAATGGAAACGCATTACCACCTATTTGGGTTTTCCCTAGAGTACGTTTCGATGAACATCGTATGATGTCAGGGGCAATGCAAGGATCTATGGGACTGGTATACAAATCTGGGTGGATGACATCAGAGAATGTTTTCAAAGTTTTGGAGTTCTTTAAAGAAAATATTAGATGCTCTAAGGAAAACCCAGTATTATTAATATTAGACAACTACGAGTCACACCTTAGTATTGAGGGAGTTGATTTTTGCAAACAAAATGGAATAACAATCCTTACACTGCCCCCACATACATCTGATAAATTTCAGCCACTAGATAGGTATGTGTTCGGCCCCTTCAAAAAATATTTTAGCGAGGCAGTACACACTTGGATGTTATCCCATCCTAATGAAACTCTTTCTATTTATGCATTACCAGAGTTATGCTCCAAAGCCTGGGATCGAGCTGCTACACCTGAATTGATCAAGTCAGGTTTTTGCAAAAGTGGAATTTTTCCATTAGACAGAAATATATTTCAAGACCATGAATATTTGTGCCCTTCCGTCTCTGACCCTCTAGCTCCAAAGAATGAAGAAAGTACTAATAACATAAACATAAAAAGTACCACACCAACAAATAAAGACGTTTCTTCTACCAGTAGCTTTTTACCAGATTCAAATAACGATGAAAGCACATCGACTTATTTTATTCACCTCGATTTAATTACTCCATACCCGAAGGCAGGTCCGAGAAAAATAGCTTCGAGAGAAACGAAGAAAGGTAGATGCATGATTGCTACCGATACTTCGGAGAAGGAGGAGCTAGAAAATCGAAAAAAGTCACCAGCATTAAAAAAAGTTCACGCTTTAAAGAAGAAAGTCCTCGTTGAAAGCTCTTCACCTAAGAGCGATGAAAATATTACACAGGATTCGTCTTCAGAATGGGACGAATTTGAACAAGAGGAGAACAAGGACATAAATAATGCTGAGGAAGGTGACTTCATGGTTGTAAAAGTTTCTGGAAAAACTGCATAATCTGGTAGAAACTATGTTACTCGAGTCCAACGCAAATTTCGGGATGGATTTGAAGTTCGTTTTTATAAGAGACTTATTCCATCAAATAGATTTCAAATAACGGAGGAAGATTCTTCTTTTATATCTAACGAGGAAATTGTTTCAATACTCCCAAAGGCAACAGAAGATACACGAGCGCGCTTCAAAAATATGATATATTTTAACGTAGATATTACTGAGTTTAGTTTGCATTAATTTAAGTATTTCCTCCAAGATTTTCCTTACCTAGCTTAGTTTTTTAGCATTTTGTGCAAGATTTAGCCTAGTTTTTTTAGAAGTTTAAGTTTTAAGTTTTTTTGCAACAGTTCTATGTATGTGATAAATTTTTTTATTTATATAATGTATATTTTGGGATTGCTGGTTCTGAAATAAATATCTTGTTGATTTTGAGGTTCTAAATAACAAATTTCATTCTAATCAGCATATGTCCAAGGTATCCCCTTAGCATGTCCATTGTTGCTCCAGATCTGAGGATAGAATGGACAATTGCCTACTAATTTTTCAAGCCTCACGAAAGTCAAAGTACTTGGTTTAGAAATAGCCACTTAACAAAATAACGTTACGAATGGGTTGAAAAAATATCTCTAAAAATTTGGTGACGGTGGATTACCTACAGAAAAAAATATCACTAAAAAATCAAAAACTGTCCAATGTATCATCAGTCTCCCCTATATATTTTTACTATTACTAAGAAAAATGAAGATGAACCATTAAATGAAAAAACTGAACCTATAGAGCTGTAGTAACAGTAACAAGTTGGATTCTGTTCAGATTTCTGAATTAGATAGTTTATCACCATCATCTAATTCATCTTTGTCTGATTTTGAAAAAAGCAGTGGTCACTTCACCTCCAAAAAAAAGGCCGTCAGCAAAAATTTAAAGAGGAATGGAAGCAAAATTTTAAGTGGTTAAAGGAGAAAATGGGAAGTTCATATTGTATATTGTGTAATAAAGTTATAAGTGGTGGTATTTCCCACTTAGAGAGGCACGAAAAAACTATGGGACATAAAAATAAATGTGAAGTTGCTAAGAAAACTCCAAAAATAGAATCTTATATTCAAAAAATTGATGGAAAATATAGTAAACTTGTTAAGGAAGCTGAATTAAAATTGACAATGTTTTTACATGAACATAACTTGCCCTTTTTAATTATGGATCACTTACCCAGCCTGTTAACTTCAGTTTGCCCAGATTCCACTATCGCTAAACAAATAAAATGTGGAAGAACGAAAGCCACTGCATTAACCAAAGACTGTATAGCCAAAGAATATATTAGTATTATAAAAGAAAAATTAAATAATAATGTTTTTCAATTATAATTGATGAAACTACAGATGTAAGCTGTCAAACGGCATTAGAAGTTGTAGTAATGTTTTTTTATAACTGTTGGACTAATGAATTCTTGGGTTTATTTAGGGTGAAATTTTGTACAGCAAATGATCTGTTCAATGAAATAATTAAATTATTTGATGAGCATAAAATTCCAATTAAAAATTTAATAGGTTTTGCAGCTGATAATGCTAATGTAATAATGGGAAACATTTCTGGAGTTCAACAGAAATTTAAAGAAATAGTACCCAATATTTTTTTATTGGATTTTGTATGCCATTCTTTTCATTTGTGTTCGTCAGTTGCTGCAAAAAAACTGCCAAGATGTTTGGAAGATTTCGTAAGATCAGTTTATAATTATTTTGCCCATAGTAGCAAATGAACTGAAGCATTTGAAGCATATCAGCATTTTGTTAATTTGAAACCTCGCAAGCTACTGCATCCAAGCCAAACAAGATGGTTGTCCCTTGAGGTAAACCTTTTTTGAATTAAATTTACTGCACTTTTTTATATTATCTAATGGAAAAGAGTTGGTATTTGACTAATTCTTACATAATATATAGAAAATTTATGTATACAATTAAAAACTAATTTTGGGTATTCTTACAGGCAGCTGTTAATAGAATTTTAGTGAACTGGAACGCCTTGCAGTTATTTTTTAGGACTGAATATTTTGAAGATAATTTACACTCCACTAAATTAATTTTAGACTCTTTAGATACACCAATATTTAAAATTTATTTTTCATTTTTAGTATATATTTTGAAAACCGTTAATAAACTTAATCTTGATTTTCAGTCAGAAAAGCCAAAGATACACTATTTATTAAAACGAGTTAATGATTTATATAGAAATATTTTAAGAAGTTATATAAAAATTGATATTTTAGAAGAAAACCCAATTAAAATTATTAATCCATCGAATCCCAGTAACTTTATGCCAATTGAAAATATATACTTTGGTGCTAAATGTGAAATACTTTTATCAAACCAAAACTTAAGACTATATGATGTAAAACATTTTAAATTGCGAGCACTGGACTTTGACATAGAACTGGCAAATCAAATAAAACAAAGGTTTAATTTTGATGATCATATTTTAAACTTTGCTGCAAATTTTGATACAGAGGTTGTATTATCAGGGAAAGTGAAAAGTTTAGCAGTGGAAAGTTTATGTTTTTCCCCAACTGGTTACTGACGTAGAAAAATTAAATAGTGAATGTATGTTATTCGCTGACATATCTGAATTATAGCAAAAACAAGAAAAAGAGTCTCGAGAAGATTTTTGGCTTAATATTTTCACCATCTTGGTTAAGGGAATTTTTTCACTGCCCATTCCTCTGTAGCAGCTGAAAGAATATTTTCCCAAATGAATCTTTTGATAACGAAAACAAGAAATAGGTTACGAATGGAAACATGTGATAGTATTTTGCATGCAAAGGAGTTGTTAAAAATGATACTTGTTACTAGTGGAAACCTAATAATAGTTTATTAAACCGCAATGCAACATACAAATAAACTGTAATCTGTATTTTATATTGATTTTATATTTTTATACACTGTGTCCAAAATAAAGAGGGCTAGTATGGGGATATGGGAATTAACAGGAGATAGAGATTTGGTTAAATGGGAAACAAGTTGCCTAATTAAAGGTCTAATGAAATGACGATTAGAAATCCCCAATAACATTTGTCATTTTGAATTATTTTGGAAAAACCGAATTTTCGGAATTTTAATTATACCTTTTTTTGGGGTAAATTTTCAAGTTATAAGGAAATTGTTAGAACTTCTTTGTATAAACTTTTAATAATGATCTTTGGGATTGTATTATTTTTTTTTATTTAACGTTTCGACTTCAAGCAGCTATCATGAATACTCCCATACTGGCCCCCATTATTTTGGACACAATGTATAAAAATTTAAATTTTTTAGCTTTTAACCCTAACTGTTGTTTGATTTTTTTATATTGTGGAGATTGAAATAAAATATATATTGGTCAAAGCAAACAATACCTCCAAAAAAGAATACAAGCTCATAAGAATTCAAAAACTGATGTAACAGCTTTATCCAATCACTCTAAGAATACAGGGCATAAATTTGATTTTGACAATGTAAAAATATTAGCTAAAGAAAATAATGAAAAAGTTAGAACTGTACTAGAAATGATTAACATAAAAAGAGATATAAATAGTATTAATAATAGAAACGATATTCGTAATTTGAATGTAATATATGATGGTCTCTTAAAATAACCAATAAATTGTTGAGAGCTTCTGCACCTCACTATAATATACACCTGTTAAATCAAGCAAACGCGTCCAGACTAACACCACATCGTATTAGAAAAAGAAAGACAAAAAACACCTTCAAACTAAATAATCCATTCTAAGAGTTTACTGACAACAGCTACAAAATGTATATAGCATTTTAATTTTAATTTTTAACCTTCCATGTTTTCATTATTTTATATACAAAATTTTTTAACTTATGTGTTATGTATCAATCATAATGTAACATTTTAGCCAAACAGAAGATGGCTTAACAAGTCGAAACGCGTCTTTTGGCAAATAGTAAACAAATTATTACAAAGTAAAGACCTTTATTCAAGAAAGTTCCTCCCATATAGAATATTTAAATAATCAAGAATACATTACGTTTCATATATATATATATATATATATATATATATATAGAAGATGTAGGAATATCGCGTGATATGTTAACAACAACAAAAAAGAGAATCATGGGTAATTCACGCGTGAATTACCCATGATTCTCTTTTATATATATATATATATATATATATATATATATATATATATATATATATGCATATATATATTGTTATATTATTATTTTCGTAATTTTTTTAACCGTTAAAAAAATTTATTTGTATTATAATGAATGCTATTTAGTTTCAAATTTATTATGTTGCGCCACTGATTAAAATATGTTTCTGAATAAAATTTATTTCCCAGACTAGTGAGACTCTTATTTAATATTTTGTAATGGCCGAGTCCGGCACTGGCTTCTTTCAACTATAATCCACCCACGTGATGCATTATTGGTTGTTTAGTGTAAACAACATAGAACATTTTCCGAATTTAATACAAAATAATACAGAAGAATATCGTCATCTTTCACTTATTTATTGTATCAAATAAAGGACGTAGATATGTGATATGAACACACATAGTGACGCAATCTAAATATCACTTGATTTTAGTAGTATGTAGATGATTCATAAGAAAACGTAGTTATAACCTATAATGAAATGTTTATAGTTAATGATCTTTCAAATATTTATTATTTAAAAAAATAGTGAATTTATTTATTTATTCTGAAAGGAAATGAAGCATTATAATGTTACTGACTATATACTATGTTACTAAATCATCAAGATTTTCAAAGATGTCTTTGTAAACTGGGAATACTACTGAATACAGGTAAGTTGATATCAACTACAATTATAACTAAGGGAATAAACTACTACTAAACACATATAATATTGGTAAATGCAGTTGAGTCCATTGTAACTCAAAAGAAATTATAAATAAAAGTACTTATCCGTGTCCTATTCAGTTCGTAGATCACAAAATGTATTCCAACTGTCCATTTCATCCATCGTATTTCCAATTTGCATACGTTGTAATGCGTTATTTTGGGTTACTTGTATATTGTTTACCTCTTTCGAGGTTTTGATGTGGTTTTTTCAAGTAACTTACTAATTTCTACTCTTAATTTCCATTTTAAGTTTTCCAAATTATCAAATATCTGCTTTACCTTTCAAAAAATATTTCTCGTCTCTCAATTATTTCAATAAATTTCGTTACTAACCTCCGTTGCTATGAAACTGTTTATGACTACTAATAAGTTTATACAACATATTGGTGTCTTGATTTTTCTTATGAAATTCTTAAATTGCTTTGGTATTGTCATGGTTAGCCAATCAACCATTGTATCAGTGCTTCATAAAATAATTCAACTCATACTTGTATATCAGAACATAAATCATCTTTAAACAATATCATAACTTGTAAATGTGGCATATACGTCATAAAAAGTATCTAAAACCCTAAAAGAATGAATAAATGTATTCAGATTATTATAATACATCATGTTTAATAAGAATTAGTAGCAAAATCATTATTTTTGATGTTTATTATTATTATGACACAGATAACTGTCAATAAGATTTCAATGTCAAATTTACTTTCAAAGCATGAAATGCCCGAAACAGAAATTTGATGCCGCGACAGAAATTAGACGCCAGCGACAGAAGTTAGTTCTCATAGAACTATGTAATTCTGATTGATATCTGAAGGGACAATGAAATATAACACATAAAGAATTTTTGTAAATATAATTTTAGGCCAAGTTTATGAGAAATAATAATCGTGACCAAATTTTAATAGGAATCGAAAAGAGTTATATATATTTTCAAAAGTATCAGATTGTAGATTTGTCTAATTTAGAATGGAAAAGTATTACACAATGAGAGGTTTTTTTTATAAATAGGGATATTTTTGGAGAAGTTTTAAATAGATAAATTAAATTATTTTGGAAATAAACAAAGCATTAAATATCATCAAATAGGTAAGAAAAATATGAAATAAAATGAAAACCTCTGATTTGTAAATTATTGTTAAAAAAAATCTAGTGAGATGAGTTTTGTCCATAGCAACGGACAGGAAAAAGGAAGGTAGTTGTTTTGGAAAAAGTGGAGTATGGGATGTGATATTTTGGAGAGAGGACGTAGTTAAAAAATTTTTTTAAATTATAATAAAATATAAGTAAAATCCTCATATAAGTAAAGAAAAGTATATAGAAAGTGTAAATGAAGTTGAAGAAGTTATTTGAAAAGATTTAAAAGTGCATTGAAGGTAAAGAAGATAAAGGATTATAATACATAAAAAAGAAAGGTTTTTTTGGATGGTACAAATTATCAGTAGATTGCGGTAGCTCAAAGTCCTTCTCAAATTCGTCACATATGGATTTGTACTCTTCTGGTGACACAATAGACGACATGCATATCGTATTTTGAGAACTAATTACGTTTTGTTGTTTCTCTATTTCGTCGATGGTAATTACCGGCTGGGAGAGTTTTATAAACTCTGAATTTACAGACATTTGGTTAGAGTTAGAACCATTGTAACAGTAGAAAATTTCCCTTATTCTCTTCTATAGGGGTCATGGTTCTTGCAGACTTTTCTTCAACATTATTATCTGTATTAATCTTTTCATTTGATTTATTTTTTCCTGAACCATAATATTAGATATAATATTTATTTTATTCTTTTCTAATTTTTCTTCTATTTTATTATCATTTTCCTCAACGTCAGATGAAGAAGTATTCTTATAATTTAAAACTAAATAGCATTCATATATATATATATATATATATATATATATATATATATATATATATTTATATATATATATATATATATATATATTGTTATATTATTATTTTCGTAATTTTTTTAACCGTTAAAAAAATTTATTTGTATTATAATGAATGCTATTCAGTTTTAAATTTATTGTGTTGCGCCACTGAATAAAATATGTGTTTCTAAATAAAAGTTATTTCCCAGACTAGTGAGACTCTTATTTAATATTTTGTAATGGCTGAGTACGGCACTGGCTTCTTTCAACTATAATCCACCCACGTGTTGCATTATTGGTTGTCTAATTTAAACAACATAGAACATTTTCCGAATTTAATACAAAAGAATACAAAAGAATTTCGTCATCTCTCACTTATTTATTGTATCAAATAAAGAACGTAGATATGTGATATGAACACACATAGTGACGCAATCTAAATATCACTTGTTTTTGGTAGTATGTAGATGATTCATAAGAAAACGTAATTATAACCTATAATGAAATGTTTATAGTTAATAATGTTTCGCAAAAAAAATCACACATAAAAATAATAAATTTGTAAAAACTAGGCCGCAATACTCACATTTATATTGATATAGGTCGGGGTGACACCAAATGGCGAAGAACTCCTCTAAAAGTTACTCAAACACCTCAGCATAATATATGAGTAAAATTACCGGGTGTTGTTGGCCAGATTCCATAACAAGCCAAAAGCGAGGTGGATTGTTGGAAACTGTTTTTTGATGAGAGAATATTGACTTTGCTAGTAGAAAAAACAAACATGCATATAAATAATATAAAAGAACGATTTAGTCGTCCAAGAGATTGCAGAGAAACTGATAAAATTGAAAGGGAAGCATTTTTAGGTATTTTGTATTTGGCTGGAGCTTTTCGGGGTGGCCGTCAAAGCCTTGCTGATTTTTGGTCGACCAATGAACTTGGTATAGATATGTTTCGAATGACAATGTCTGAAAAGAGGTTTAGGTTTCTTATAAGATGTATCCGCTTTGACGATCTGACTGCTCGGCATCAGAGAAGAGAAACAGTTAAATTAGCTGCAATAAGAGAAGTTTTTGACTTTTTTCTTGAAAATTGTGAGTCGCATTACAGTCTTGGACAAAACGTCACTATCGACGAAATGTTTCCAGTATTCCGTGGACGCTGTGGATTTAGACAATACATCTCTTCAAAGCCCAGTAAATACGGGATCAAGATTTACGCTCTGTGCGATGCTAAACTTTTTTTCAAGTATATAATGGTAATTTATTGCGGTCAACAGCTCCTTATAGGCAAAATAATTCTGCTGATTGTGTTGTACTCAGATTAGCGAACTCCATTTTAACACCGGGAGAAATATAACTGCTGATAATTGGTTTACCAGCCTAAAGCTTGTGAAGGAATTGGAGAAGAAAAAATTATCTTATGTTGGCACTGTTTGAAAAAATAGACGGGAAGTTCCATCCTCTTTTATCGTAGCAAAAAATCGAAACCCATATGACAGCCTCTTCGGATACACAAAACTAGAGACATTGGTGTCATATGTACCAAAAAAAAACAGTCGTATTATTGTCGAGTCACCACTCATCCAGCACTGCAGTATCAAATGAATCAGAAAAAAAACCGGAAATAATACAATGAAACAAAATCAGGTGTGGATGTTGCGGATAAACTGTGTGCTTGCAACTCGGCGCGAGCTACAAGAAGTAGGCCAATGGTAATTTTTTACGACATGATGAATGTAGCAGGAATTGACTCCAGAATAATTTATTTTGGAAACGGGGGCGAATATGTCCCTCGCCGAAACTACTTGAAAAGTTTAGCGCTTGAATTGGTGAAGCCCCAGCTCCAGAGAAGATCGTTATACACAAGTTTACCAAGAGTTTTGCAAGTTTCAGTTGTTTAATTACACATTTATAAAACCTCTTTTAGATCTTTTAATTATTTTAGCGATGGCTGGTTAAATTCCCTAATTCCCAACCCTATTAATCTTAGGTCTGCCGGACCTAGCGCTTAGCGGTGCGCCTAATCGAAGGTTAAGTATCTTTAAGTTTAGTGTCAAAGATTGGCAAAACTTGAAATATGTTAATAATAAAAAGCTACTCCACCATTAGGTTTCACAATTCATGTACATGTATATACCCAAATGAGAACAGTAACAAAATTATATATTGAAATTAATTTTTATTATTATTGTTATTTAATAATTTTGGTTTTCGATTTTTATCAGCTATGATTTTAAGAAACCCTCGTATGATTCTCAATTTATTAATTTGTTCAATATCCGGCTAGCAAACTTATTTTATAAGGGGTTCTTGACTCTTACCTCTCATGGGTGCGGTTCCCTCTATGTAAATCTATGGTATTTAAAAAAAACATTTTTTTTCTTCTGTGTATAGACAATTTCAATTTTATTATTATAGTGAAGATACGAGTTGAAATTATCATTATTAATTTCCAGACGTTATTTAAAAAACTCATCCAACACCAACATATAACATTCACTACCCAATATTAATCATGATTAATTGAAACTTTCTAATATCCTATGTGTTATTTCTTAATAAACTAATCGAACTACCCCGGTATGGTTAATTGAAAATGATTGTACGCACCAACACCGAGTGGTCATGCGCTCTGACAGTTCATTTCAACTAGATGTATAGATAGTTGATAAAATTATGCATTGACAATCGATTAATATTGTGCAGTATTTTGAAATCTATATAAATAAGGTAAGCTTCCTTTTTAAAATAGAATAATGAATAAAATCTTATCTAAATAAAGAACTATGAACTAACTATTTACAACCTATAGAATAAATGAGTCCTTGGAATTACAACTGTGAAATCAGATATTTCAATCAATGTTTATTTTAGGTTAGAATTCCGCTGGCACAAATGACACACAAATTGTACAATATCTTGTATGGGATACTAAATATTATCAAATCGTGAATGGATGTGTTATATAAACTTATGTAAATTTTGAGTGAGCGTATTTGCTCACTTGGAACACTAAAATGGATTTCTGCTATCAGTAATCTCGCCTCCAATTTTTATTGATATTGAGAAAAAGGCTTACCACTTTCTGGTTGGATTATGTGTTACGATTCTCAGGTTAGTACAATTGTTGATACTAACGTTTATAAGTTTGATTTCACGTTTTTTTCATTTGGTTTTCAATCTAATTTTTCTCACCCAATTTCTGCAGTCCTTCCAGCTTCTCGTTCCCAAAATCAACTACCTTCATCTGTCTTGTTTACAAGTGCACCGCCGTCTTTCTGACTTGATAATGTTTTAATCGCGGTTTGATTTGTGTTAGATAATGTAATTGCTTTTCCTTTCAATCTAAAGATAACCTCACATGTATGTCCGCGATAAAACAGTGTCACTTCACATCTTATATCTAATCATATGATTTGTTTATAAAACAAATATTATTTCCACTATATACAAATAGTGTATTATAGTTAAAATCATTTTGATTTGTTTTTAAATGCATCTGAAATTTAATAATTTTTATTCTATCTATTCTCCAATCATATACAGTGTGTTAAATTTGTTTTTATTTTTATAGTAGGTATGTTAACATTTTTTAATCTGATTTTTCTAATAGATAAATAGATTTATTAATTTAATGTTTGCTTATGTGCTTATATACCATGTGGTAGATACATTGGCTAGCATGATATTTCGTAATAGATGAATGAATCTATTAATTCATGGTTTTTTAATCCACAATTGGACTTGCCAATTTTAAATCATTATAATATACAAGATGACAATAAAGTGAATGTGTCTACAAAGAACATAGGATCAAAATTATAGTTTTATGAGCTAAAGTAATAATATCAAATCATTTAAAATGTTTTACTTTATATATAGTTATCTTGATTTTTTCTTAAATAATAATGCAAATCGAATTAACATACTTGTCAGTTCTGTGGTATTTGACATATTGATGAATGCACTGCATACCACCACAATTTTATCCAATACATTAGAACCATTTCTCTGTTCAGACACCATGCTCATGGGTAAATTTTTTTTAGCAAATCTATAACCCTTTCAACATGAATTCGTACAGTTGCAATATTTCGAGTGTATTCTAAATCTGTAGGATACAGTAAACGCAGGTATTTTGAAATGAGCACCCAATAATTCCACTGATTCCTGAATCAAAACACCCCTATCAGCCAGAAATATATCACCAGGTAAAAGTAAATTCAAAAGATTACAATTTTCAGTCAAAATTTGTCACTTGCTCTTCAACCCCAAGCTTCAGATAGATATGAAATTGTACAATGAGGAGTAATACCTATAAGATATTTCACAGCTTGATGATGTTTGTAATTTGACCACCAGCAACAAGCATTTACGACATCTGAAGGTGTTTCAGTGCAAATTTCAAAGCAATCTATAATAACTGATACTCGATCACCAAAAGAATCCTTGAAACATGCTGGAATATTTCTCTGTAAAACTTCTCGCTCCGGCCAATATACAACATGCTTGAATATGTCATAGAGGACATCAACAGTTTTATAAGAAGTTTCAGATGCTGTCATTGGGCTCACAGCAAATCGATAAGAAAGGTATTTAAAAGGTAAATTTAAGCGCAGCTTCATTAAAGTAAGTAATAATTGCAGATATGTGGAGAGAGCTTTATTGGGATGAGAACGAAGATGTGAGGAAACATAATCATGGATTAAAAATAGCATACCAGATTTTGGAAGTCCAGTGAAAGAATATGTTTTTTATCATTATTTTTAGATAAATCTTCATTTATATCTACTATTCCCAATTTTGTTTGCAATGTGTAAACTTTCGAATTGCAAAAATTTAGTTCATCACAAACACGGCTCAAATATTCTTCAGTTAAATCAGTTTGAACTGATTCCCTTATACTGTTTTGATGAATTTCTCTCGCTGCAGCATTTGTAACGAATAAAATAACTGAGGTTGTAAGAAATATATATAAACACCTCACAGAGGACATTCAATATAATAATCCTGTTATTAATATATCATTGTTGTCGATATTTATCTATGATAGGCAGTCTATGGCGGACGCACCTGTCAAAGGCCAAAGAACGCGGAGTTCGGTGGTTTAGTTAGGGTATTTGAGTGAGAGAGAAATTTAGTCAATTCGTCTGCTGGTGAAGGGAGATAATGAAAAGAAAAAAGTTGGGATTTAGTTTTTGTTGAGTTATAAACAGATTTATAATCTGGACATCGACAGATTGAGGCTTTGGTCCTGTGTTTATTGTTGTGTCAAGTTCAGTCCTATAGTGGAGGTAAGGATTTAAAAATAATTAAATTTTGGTTTTTGTCATCTGAAAAAATAGTTGGGAATTTTAGTTCGAGTTTCGAGACCAAATATTATTTTCAGATTTGTCGGCTCTCTACCTTTATCTTTCAATCAGCCTTACCATATACATATTCAATCTGAGTGGTGTATCCAGCTGCTATCGATAACCGTACAGGGGTATTGTCTTTCATCTTGCTGCATCTTTCCGAAAAAACCCAGCTTAACCCTAGAATACTGTTGTACGTAAAAATTATGTATAATTGAAAATAAAAGCCTGTGAAAACAAAACCATAACAGCTCCCCACTCTTGCAGGCAGCAGTGCCTCCACTGAAATATACTTATCATCTCTAGTATGACTTAGTTGGTCGTCGCACGTTCGCATGGTCATAAGGCATTTTATTGTGAAGTACAACACGTCAAATTTACGAGTCAACAGTAATACAGACAAGTATTTGTACGTCAACTAAGCGTGTCAACAGTGTTGTGCAGGTATTGTATATTTTGAAAATGTGCAGAAAAAGGTTAAGAGAAGCAGAACTTGAAAAACTGATAAACGAGAGTAGCGATAGTGAGGTAGACAATGAAATTGAGTTTGAAGAAGATACCGACACAGACAATGAGTCTGACGACTGTGTATGCGATCCTGATTACACAGAAGACAATCAGGAGGTCTTAGATGCAGATTTGATGAAAATTTGGAGAGCGTCGAATGCCAGTTCCACCTACTAAAAAGTCAAGAGTAGAACAATCTAACATCTAACGTCACAGGTCCATCTTGTTCAGGTTTGCAGCAAGTGGTAAGTTATAGTCGAACGTGTAATTTACATAACTACAGACGTACATTATTTTCAGAAGCATCTGAAGAGGACGTCGATTATATTATCGTCCCAGAAGGCAAAACTCTGGATGGCAAAAATGGATATAAATGGACTACTGAATCTAATAAAACGGGAAAAACACCTGCGATAAATGTTGTCCACATAATGCCAGGTCCCACCCTAGAAGCAAGGAATGTGTTGGATCCTCTACATATATTTCAAATGTTTTTTCCCGATACAATGTTGAATAAAATAGTTTACTACACCAATCAGGAGATCAATAGGGTCAATAAAAAATATAAAGTCGCATCGAAGAACGTATCAGAAACCAATCTGGAAGAACTGAAAGCACTATTGAGTATTTATATACTTGCTGCGGCAATGAAGACAATCATTTGTCATCGAAAATAATGTTTGATACTACCCTTTGTGGCACTCGTTATAGGGCAACTATGAGTAAAGTGAGGTTTGATGTTTTAACCTCTTCCTTAAGGTTTGATGATAAGGTGACGAGGGCTGAAAGAAGGGCAATTTCAGTATTTGCTCCTATATCCGAAATCTGGGAGGAATTTATCGAAGTATGTCTGACAAAATTCAAACCCAGTTCATATATCACCATATACGAACAACTAGTTGGATTTCGAGGCAAATGTCGTTTTCAAATGTACATTCCCTCAAAATATGGACTAAATATTACTAAATATCTTATAAACGCCTGTCCTTATTTGGGAAAATCGACACAGACGAATGGACTTCCTCTAGCTGAGTATTTCATAGAACTTCTAACAAGACCAATGCATGGATCGAATCGCTATGTAACAATGGATAATTGGTTCACGAACGTCCCTTTGGGTGATAGGTTGCTTTCCAGACCATACAAACTGACAATAGTCGGAACTATTCGAAAAAATAAGCCGTAAATTCCACCAGCACTCATAGAAAATAATAAACACCGTCAAATAACCACCTCAATATTCGCCTTCACCAAAAACCGTACTTTGGTTTTATACAAACCAAAAAAGAATAAAATGGTTACACTTTTGTTCATCATGCACACTTCTGGAATGATCAATAATGACGCACATAAACCAGAAATAATACACGCTTATAATTCCACAAAAGGTGCAGTTGATACTTTCTTCCAGATGTGTCAAAATATGTGCGCAAACAGAAAAACAAAAAGGTGGCCAATATATTTTATACAATATGATAAACATGGCCATCATAAACTCCTATGTGATTTATTGTCACAATTGCATATAGAGGAAAGCCGATAAAAAGAGATCTGTTCATGATAGCTGCATATAAAACTATCAAAGCCTCAGCAAATTTTCGTATGGAAAATACACCTAACATGAAACGTGACCCGAGGAAAATTATTTCTGAAGTATTGGACGAATAAGACGAGGAGAAAGAAGATCACGGCGAGGCAGTAGTGAGAAACCAAAAAGGCCCAAGAAAATACTGCCACTTGTGTCCAACAGCAAAAAAAACCCAAGGACTCTGTAAGTTTTTACTATTCGAGAGATTGCTAGTCTTAGTCGATATATCGGTAACCACGATATTTCACCGGTGAATGTAAAATCACTCTCGCTAACGGTGATTCATTTCTCGCAGATGCAGTGATCGGTGATTTACTTTCAACCGAATACTGCAATATCGGCATCATCGACTCTAGCATTGGAAGTCCGCGCCGATCACAAATCGATATAAAATATCTTTATTTACAAATATTAGATGAAGATTCGAGTGTGAACTGTCGAAAAGTGCAGACGAGTTGACGCATAGCAGATCAGGTACCGGTGAGAAAGAAGTTACAAGGTAGGCTGTTCTTCTAATTTCCTGTGTCAAATAAAACCTATCTCTTCTTGAGCTGGGGGGAAAATAAATATACATAAATAATTGTTCTTCTTGATTATCACTTTGGTCAGTTTCATTAGTTGGGTTCTAAATTAAAGGTTATAGAATAAAGGTTACAAGTTAATATGAGTGTAGCTTCGGGGGGGTCGGATCCCCCGATTAATGAAAAAATTGATGCGGAAATGATAATGGGAGTCGATAATATAAAAGAAATAACTAATAGCCTTAGATTGTCAGGCGACGAGTCTGGGTTGACAGAAAAACCTGTTGATAAAAACATAACATAAACACTAGTGATAGATATTCTTGTTATGATAAGGGGCCATATGAAATATATATTGAAGCTTCTATTGAAAATCGTTATGTAGGTAATTATAATTACTTGGCAATTGCTAGAGAAATATTTGATTTGAAGTTGGGGGATATTAAAAAGATACATAAAAAGGGCAGAAATCGCATACGTGCGGAATTTAGGGGATTTAAAGAGGCAAATTTATTTTTAGAATCTAATAATCTAGGGGAAAGAGGGTATGAAATATTCATACCTAGGAAAAATATATCGTGTAAATGAATAGTCAAATATATTAATAAATCTTTTCCGGATGAAACGCTAGTTAAATATTTAGATAAAATAAGCCAAAATACTAAGGTTCTCGAGGCCAAGAGATTCATGAGAAGAGTCAAAATAACAAATAGAAATTTAGAGCAAAAGCAGTTGGAACAGACTCCGGGGGGAACTGGTGCTGACGGATGTGTGAAGACGGTCCCAATGGAGACAGTCAGATACACTTTTTCTGGAACCAGTCTGCTTTGTTCTGTTCTCATTTGCGGTATTGAACATCGAGTGTTACCTTATGTAATGCCAGTCTTTCAATGTTTTAATTGCTTAAACTACGGTCACATTAAAAAATTGTGTAAATATAATATACCTAAATGTTCATATTGCGGAGAAATTCATGAAAAAACGCAAACATGTCACATCAAATGTATACATTGTAACAGCTTGGAACATAATAGCACAGATAACAACTGCCCGGAAAAAAAAACAAAAAGCAGTAAGGGAAATGATGTCCTTTGAAAATATATCGTTTTTTGAGGCAGCAGAGAAAATTCCAAAAAATCAGTCCCGGGAACAAATATCTCCCAAAGAGTTTCTTTTGTTACCCCAAAGGGAGGCGCCTAGCATTATACCTATCAGCGGTAGAGCAGCGACTCATATCCAACAAAATACACCAAAGATGAAATATAATCAAGTTGTGAATGGAAAGAAGAGGGAAAACAGTGCCATAACAATATACGATATAAAGGAACACAACGAGCAATTATTGTCTCCCAATGGACGAACCCAATTTTCACCTGCAAGTACGTATTATGTACTACCATCAGAAGAAAGTGAGAGTGATGAAGAACAAAATCAAGGCCCGTCTTATAGGATTTCAAGGGAAAACCCCTAAAGTAAAAGACTCAATTATCGTCAGTGTCCTAGCTATCGACACATTTTCAGTCATTATCAATAAAATAAAGGCATACGTATTAAAAATGAAAATTTTGAAGTGTTATACTCCTTGTCAGTGTGTTCGCTTGCAATCGGAACGGCGTGGGGTTGATCCAGTCAGTGAATGTGCTAATAAATACAAGGAACTAGTCGAGTGTCATCCGCCGAACCGCAAGCAGCGTAATTCTTACTAGGTAAGCTAAGCATCCGGCTATATTATGTATTCTTGTTAGTGATAGCTTACGCTACTTAGTGAAACTCAGCAACATTCATAACTTTATTAAATAGTTTTAGAATAATGATTACTGATTAAATAATCAAAATTTATACATACACTTCATAAAACCTTAATGTCGATAAATGGTACACGCAAAATTGCACCTGCACTAAACATCGACACTTGTGTCGATAATTGGGTATCAGCTGAAATTTATCTTTTTGTAAATATTTTTTTTAAATATATTATTATTGGACTTATTAAAGCTTTTTTTATAAAATACATGTTCCTCGTACTGTGTACTAATTATCGACATAGAAATTTCTGCCTAAAATTTAAGCAAAAAAAATAAAATATCTAAGTGTCGATAACTGACACAACTTTGTGTCGACATATGATTCCTATATTGTCGATATGAGGAACAACTGTAGTTTAAAAAAAAAACATATTTTTAGCTTCATTTTACCGAATGTTGTTATACTTAAGATGCTTTCTTACCTCTAAAGCCCAAAAATTACAAATAAAGCACATCGACATGTTATATTACTATCATAGGTCATCGAAAAACATGTCTGTCAATAAGTAACGATAATTGCAACCTGAATATGTCGATACATGAAACCCGTTTTTATTTCAGATATTAATACTAAAATACATATGAAAAAACGGCGCAAAGACTGCAGTACTCCGAAACAGACATGGAAAATGCTGTGGCCGCTGTAAGAGGAGGCATGCCTGCACTACAGGCGGCCAAAAACTTCAAAGTTCCTAGGACTACAATTTTAGATAAGGTTAATGGAAGAGTACCTCTTAAGCGAAAAATTGGTCCCGACACCGTATTGACAACAGTAGAAGAACATCATCTTGTAAATTGGATGATCCAGAGTTCCAAGTGTGGTTTTCCGGTAACCAAAAATCAATTATTGGAAAGTGTCCAAATGCTTATCAAGGAACTTGGTAGAGAGACACCATTCACTAATGGCAAACCTGGCAGACGTTGGTTCGAGTTTTTCATGCGGAGGCACCCAGAATTATCTCAACGGATTTCTCAAAATTTAACGAAAGCCAGGGCAAATGTAACAGAGGACAAATTAAGAGCTTGGTTTGCGGAAATTGAAGAGTATATTCAGACCAATGACCTCAAGGAAATATGGAGTGATCCAAAAAGAGTTTACAACTGCGACGAGACTGCATTCTTTTTAAGTCCCAAGGGGGAAAAAGTTATCGTGCGAAAAGGTGAAAAAGCAATTTATTCAGTCATAAATAATGATGAAAAGGAATGCGTGACAACTCTTTTGATGTGCAATGCTGCCGGTGATATTCCACCGCCTCTAGTAATGTTTGCGTACAAAAGACTTCCCAATTATATAGCTACAAAAGTACCCCCTGATTGGGCACAAGGTCGATCAGACAACGGTTGGATGACTGGCGAATCATTTTTTGAGTATATTTCGAACATTTTTTCGAATGGTTAAAAAACAACGTCACTTTTCCAGTTGTACTATTTGTAGATGGCCATTCGTCGCATCTGACCATGCAACTAAGTGAGTTCTGCTCTAAAAATCAAATTATTCTGATTAGCCTTTTTCCGAACTCAACTCACATTCTTCAACCGCTTGATGTGGCGGTATTTAGGCCACTAAAACTAGAATGGAAGAAGGCTGTAACTAATTGGAGAATTGAAAACAATGGAGTCAAGTTTAAAAAAGAAGACTTCGCTCCGTTACTTAAGAAAGTTATTGATGGTTTTCGAAGCCAAATGCCAAGTATTTTAGCCAATGGATTTAGAGCTTGTGGTCTTTTCCCACTCCAACCTAATAGTATCAAGTTTGAGAAATTTTTCAATACTAGAAACAAACCCAATGAAAATGCGACAAATAATGCTGATAAAACACTCGAATTTAACGTCTCTGATACGAGAAAATTCCTTAAATTTTTCGAAAGCAGAATTCAAGACAAAATTGAATTATTTCAGCTAAGTGCACAGGAATGGGAAGGGCCTTCAGAAGATAAGAGCCTGTTTTTGTTTTGGAAAAGCCTCAAGGAAGATTGTTGTCATGTAGATACACAAACAGTAAACAACCCCATTGTGATTACAGTACTTCCTGATGAAGAATATACCAAAATTAATGGGGACCTGGCAAATACTTCGGATGCTTGTTCCCTGGGAAGCATAGATATTCTCAATATTACTTCAGACGATGTTGATGTAGATTTGTTGTATAATATTCAAGACAATACTGATGACTTTAACTATACACATAACGGAAAACTGGCAGATAGATTGACACCGATACATGATATAGCAGAGTATAATGATGATACTCACTGGAAAAATAATGAGGAATACTACAAAACCCCGGAGAAACAAAATACATTAAGAGATGATAGAACACCAACTAAAGATACGACACCAGAAGAAGGGACCATACAAGAAGAAGGGACCATACAAGAAGAAGGGACCAAAAAAGAGGGGGCCATACCAAAAGAAAGGACCATACCAGAAGAAGAGAAAACATCAGGAAAACCTCAAACTTCAGGAAAAAAGATGACCCAAGTCGAAGAGAAGACTTCGGTAAAAGTTAATAAAACATCAAAAAAAGAAACGACTTCAGAAGAAAATAAGGTGACAGCTCGGGTGACAGATAGAGATCATACAAGAGGTAGGCAGACACTGTCAGTAATGCAGATCCTGACAGATAGAGAAAAAGCCCCAGAAAGACAGAACACGTTAGAAAAAGAGAATACGCCAGACAAACAGAAAACGTCAGAGAGACCAAAATCGACAGGAAGTGAGAAAACTCAAGATAAAGAAAATATTCCTACGCCCTTCAAAAAAGCTTTATTCTGGGCCCCCAAAGATGATAAAAAATTAGAAGTTAAACGGAAACTGAAGGAAAAGTTACCAGCGGTAGCATCATCACAAAAATGGCAAGAATACCAGCGAAAAAAAGAACAAAAAAAGCAAATTGAAACTGACGAAAAAGAAAAGAGAAAAATAGCAAGGCAAACGAAACAAAAAAGGAAAACAGAAGTGACTAAAGAAATCAAATATAGCATTGGGGATTATGTCATAGTGAAATATTATGACATGTTTTTCCCAGGCTTAATAATAAGTAATTCTGCTGAAAATGAATATAGTGTTCGAGCAATGGAAAAAAGTGGCCAGAACTGGAAATGGCCAAAAGTGGAAGATAAATTAGATTATAATGTCAACGACATTATGCGTGTGATTACAAAACCTAAACTTATAAATAAACGTGGTATATACGAGGTTCCTGAAATAAGTGGGATGCAATAACACTCTTCAGTGTGATTTTTTTTTATACATACTTAGGTATATTTAAGTATTTTGTTTTTCTTTAAGTATAGTAAAAAATTGCTAATGTACTTAGTATTCTAATGGTTGCAATATAATTTTTTATTTTTGTTTTGAACATATCTATAATAATACAGAATTTATTTTATTGAATTTGAAATGAATTTTTATTTTGTTAATAAACAATTTTTCAATGAAGTTTTTGAAATTAATTTCTTAATTTCTTGATTACTATCGGACAAAACTTCAAATTCAGAAATAGGTACATTCCTACAAAAGTCTTCCATTTTTGAATTTGACATTCAGCAACCATCTCTTCTCTGCTGAAGAGTGGCTTATTTTAATGTTTAGTGTCAATCGACATATGTCGATAACTAGAACTTTGGGTGTCGATAATTGATACACTCAATATTTTCCTGTGTCGATAATAGAGACATTATATTTTAACAATACTTTTCCACCCATTTATTTTTCGGGTTAAATAAAATGTTTGAAATGTTATGAACATTGTTCACAGATCAATAATGAACCTATGTTTATGCCTATTGTATAAATATAAATGTAAGGCTTTTTATAATGACTATGCAAACCACAAAGGCATCATAACTGTGTCGATAACTGGGGCGTTTACCTTATATGTTACATCAAATTATGAGTCTAGCTAACTCACTTAATCATAATGATATGGAGCATGTGCTCCAATTTATTGGTAGGCTGATAAGATCACCTGGTATAGATAAAATAAATAAAGATGCACTCAAGTACACACATGAAACAAAACAAAGCTATGCAAAATAATAGCAAATAAAAAAAATCAATAAAAATATTATCGTTAATAATAATAATAATTCAGCTTCAGGGTTGAGAATATTCCAATGGAATATTCGCAGCCTAAAAGCAAATTATAATCAACTGAAAATATCTATATATGAAATAAAACCGGATATAATTATTTTAAATGAAATAATATTAAGGGTTATAGCATATATAGGCAGGATAGATATGACGGATATGGGGGTATAATTACTCTAGTTAGTAATAAGATAACACATCAACCTCAGCCAATAATGAAATTTCAGTCAAGTATGCAATCACTCACAATGAAATTAAATACTTATAAACTCAGTATAGTCAACATATATAATCCTTCAGGTAACAAAATAGGCAGGAAATAATGGGAAACATTATTTGAAAATACACCAGGTCCATTGATATACATGGGGGACTTAAATGGACATAATCAGGCATGGGGTAGTGATTTTAATGGTAGACTAATCAACAATCCTATGGAGGCCTTAAATCTAACAATAATGAATGATGGTACTGCGACATAGATGGGAAGGCCTGATCAAAATCCATCAGCACTGGATTTAACTATAGTCTCCAGGGATATAGCAACCAGTTGTGTTTGGTCAGTTCATGAAGACACAGGGGGTAGCGATAATTTTCCAACAATTTACGACTTAGATCTAGCGCAAAATAGTGGCAGTATGGTTAGGAAAAGAAATTTTAAAAAAGCTAAATGGGAAATATATGCTAATATAATAGAAGATAGGATAAATGAATTTACAGGGGTAAAGGATTATAATAAATGGTATGAAGTCGTCGACCTGGCCGCAGAGGAAAGCATCCCCCATTATAAAAATAAGGGTAGTAATAGAATGAATCCATGGTGGGATTTGGAATGTGAAGATTTGATCGGTAGAAGGCGAGAAGCAATAAAGATGTCAAATTAAAGTTAAAACTTAAAAAAAAGTCGTCCTTCCAACATTTCTGTAATACTCCGAATATAGACACTCCAATAAATAAAATTTGGAATCAAATTAAAAAATTCCATCGAACGCCCAATTACCAAATAATGAAATAGCTAATACAATTTTAGAGTCCTTAACAGTGTGTAACGTTGACCCTGACTTAAACCCTCTGAATAATAACATAAGTGTGGAGCCATTCACATCAAATGAGTTTACAATGGTTTTGAATAGTAAAAAAGATAAAGCAGGTACGGATAATGTGTCATACTCAATGATTAAAAATCGTCGCTTCTATGCACAGCATAATTTACTTTTTATTTTTAATTCCATTTTAGATACAGGTAAAATTCCGATACACTGGAAGGAAACTCTAGTTATTCCGTTTTTAAAAAATGACAAAAACGTAAATGACCCGGGTGGGTATAGACCTATAGCGCTAACGTCGTGTGTAGCCAAAGTTTTTGAAAGTTTACTGAAACTAAGAATCGAATGGTATATAGAACCTAATAAAAAATTACATAAACATCAATTTGCATTTCGTATTTTCAATGAATATTTTATTTTCTGCCTATCAATCTTTTTACATGGTAATTAAGTTACTATCCGGTTTTATCATACCGGTTGGACAAAACCGGGTATTTTGCAATATTTTCTTAAGAATATAAAAAATAAAAAATTAAAGAATATTTATAAATATTGAGATTGGTATATCAACCTTAAGTCATTTGAGAATATTTTTATCTGTAGCAAACGTTTGCTACTCTAACGTAGCAGAAGAAGTAGCCAGTTTTTGTACTGGTACCCGGTTTTGTCCAACTCTCCCCTACACAAGGAAACTGAAAGTATTCTCAATACAATTTTCACACCAACTCCGTCACTGCATGAAAAAAGACAGATAAGTGATCAAGTTGATGAAACTATTATTGATAAAATGGATTCAAGTTTATCTGATTCTGATAGTAGTAGTAGTAGTAGTTCGAGTTGTGCAAACGTAGACATTTTAGATGAAATTTTAGGTGAGAATTCATCAGACCACTTCTTGAGTTCTCGACAGTCTTCAATACCCAATGATTCGCTTAAAGTTCTTGTTCCAATGGTCACAATTCTTTGAATACTGTGGAAAAGCTTAAGAAGTGGGCTGTTGAAAATAAAGTGACATTGAGTACCATAAATCAACTTTTAGCAATTTTAGTAGAATAGATTACCTAGAGATGCCAGTACTTTTCTATCTACTCCAAAATTAACAATTATCCGAAAAGTAGATCCAGGGGAATATTATCACTTTGGAATACAGAAATCACTCGAGGACCTTTTCAAAAAACATTGTAGAAAACCAACAGATCCAATTTAAATTGGTATAAACATAGATGGATTGCCCATAGCGAAAAGCTCAAATAATCAGTTTTATCCCATACTTGGTTTGGAATCTAAGGATGTGTTTTTAATAGGATTGTATTACGGCTACGAAAAATCCAAAAATTTCAATCAGTTTCTTTCAGATTTCATTGAAGAAGCCATTCAGCTAACTAACAATGGTGTTGAATTATTTGGTCACATTTACAATTTCAAAATTTTTATTTGATGCTGTGGCAAAAGCATCCATACTAGCAATTTAAGGTCATGCAGGTTATAGTTCTTGCACTAAATGTGCTCAGCATGGGGAAAGCATTCAAGACCGTGTTTGTTTTCCATTATTGACATTTGAGAAAAGAACACATGAAAGTTTTGTTCAGCAATCAGATGCTGGTCATCATTCTGGGCAACCCATGCTATTAGATATTCCAAATATAGATATCATAGCAGACGTTCCTTTGGGATTATATGCATCTGGTCTTATTAGGAGTAGTTAAAAAACTATTATGTGGGCTATGGTGCTATGAAACACCACCCCACAAATTTTCCAGTATCATGCTTACTAGAATTTCAGAACTCTTAATAAGTATGGTTCCATTCATCCCTTCTGATTTCGCTAGAATGCCTAGGTCTCTCAAAGAGGTAAAAAGGTGGAAAGCGACAGAATTCCGCTAATTTTTACTGTACACAGGACCAGTTGTACTGATGAATATTCTTCCAAAAAAGAAGTATCAACATTTTTTGATTCTCTCAATTCCAATCAGAATTCTTTTGAGTGAAAAATTGTTTATATATCTTGATTATGCTGAAAAATTACTCATTTGTTTTGTGAAAAGTACGAAGCATATTTATGGATCGCATTTATTGACTCATAATTTCCATAATTTATTGCATTTAGTAGATGATGTTAGGAAATTCGAAGTGCTCGAACATTTTTGTAATTTTGAGAGTGAAAATTTTCTTCAGTATTCAGGAAAATTAGTTAGAAAGCATGATAAACCATTGCAACAAGTAGTTCGTCGTTATTATGAGTCAATTAACAGTGGGAAAGAAGTACATGGTTCTAAAAATTGTCAGATTTTCATTTGATCAAACCACATTGTGATGGGCCATTGATATCAGGGTGTTCTGGTCCAGAGTTCAAATCAGTTGTTTTTCCAGAATTCAAGCCACGAGATTCAAGCTGTGCTTTGAAGGATGGTGCAATTATAGAAATTGAAAATTTTGCTTTTTCACTAGAGTTCAATGAGTATATTGTGATTGGGAAAGAATGCATGAAAAAATGTGATTTCTTCGATTATCCATTATCATCATCCACATTGAATATTTTCTGTGTTCATACTTTGAGTGAAATTTTGGCCTCTGAAATATATTTCTCATAAACTTGTCAGAATACCATACGGTAATGCTTTTATATACAGTTTTTCCTTTAATTCATGCACATAAAAATTTAATTTGAATCTACAGTGTGACCCACTCAAGATCGGAGCCCACTTATAAAATTTCCAGTTTTCAACCGATTGGAATGGTTCTTTTTTTCATTAGATATATATATCAGCAATGTCCAAGATAGGAAACCAAATATCATCAATGTGTCTTCATTTTCAGGGGCAACTATTCTAATTTTTAAAGCTCAAAAATCTAACCATGGATTCATGACATTTTCTAATAGTTTTTGTCAATATTACTTTGGAATGCAATATACTCTTTTGTATCAACCCACCACTTCAATTTCAAAAGTTTAATCAAAACTCTGACTACACCACATGATTCAGGAATACTCCAAATATCACTTATCGGAATTTAATCGAAATCGGTTGGCGAATAAAAACAAATTATAACAAAATAAAATTTGAAAAATATGCTCTTTAATGGAATTTTAGGACAATTTTATTTTATAATTTATTCTTGTATATTTTGTTACCCATTAACAGATTTTGATGAAATTCTGAGCAGTGATATTACAAGACCTCCTGAATACCGTGGCATAGCCAGAACTTTGATAAAAGTTCTGTAATTGAAGTGGGGGTTGATTAAAAAGAGTCTTTGTCAAATTTCGTTCCCAAACAATATATTTATAAATGGACGCATTCCAACGTAATTTTGACAAGAATCACTTGAAAATGTCTTGAATCCAGTGGTGTAGTTAGAAAGTTCGCTGATAAATTTTTTAGGTTTTTGACCTTGAAAAATTAGAATAGTTGGCTCTGAAAATGAAGACTCATTCATAAAATTTGGTGTCCTATTGGACATTTTGAATACATATCCAATGAAAAAAGAATCATTCCAATCGGTTGACAACTGAAAATTTTATAAGGGTGCTCCGGTCTTAACATGGGTCACACTAACGGTTCTTTGACTATACGGTTGCCTCTTCCCATGGTGGAGGGGAGAAATTAATTCTCGTTCCACGTCACAAGAGTAGAACCACCGAACTCAATCAACGTAAAACGTTACAAGTTTACGAGGTTGTCTTTTGTGTTTTGTAATTTGTTGAAGTTTATTCGCAAGATTGAAGTGAATTTTTAGTGTAATAGAATATTTTTAATAAGATAAACATGGGACGATGGTTATGGAATTGTCCTTAACTTAATTTTTACACAATTTTAGAATGCCCGGTACGGGTTGCAGTGTGGCCATTTGTGGTAATAATTATTATAAACAAAAGTCTAGAGGGCAACAGCAAATAGCATTTTTCACCTTTCCCAAAGACGAAAAATTACAAAAATTATGAATTACGCGTTGTCATCGTAAAGATAAGATTAATATAAGGACTGCAAGAGTATGCAGTGATCATTTCAGAGAGGAAGATTTTGTTGATGATATGTATTCACGAATGATGGGAACTAAACCAAAATTGAAATTAAAGAATGGTGGTAAGTTTTGTTGGCCTTAAAGTTTTTTTATTCAGGATTAAGTTCAATTTCTAGCAATTCCAAGTCAAAAATTAAAATTTGGAAAAATGTTTTCAAAAGAAAAAGAATCTGCAAGAAGTGATAGAAGAATGGCTGTGAAAAGACACAATGCAATCATTAAAAATGTATTAGAGGCGCATTTGCAAGAATGCAAAGAAATAAGTAGAGTAAACATAGTGACAAATTTTCGACGCTTTCCCCATTTATTCTTAAATCCGTGAAATATTCGCAAGTAGCTTCGAAAGTTAATGTTAAATTCATATTTTTTACGAATTTTTTCACAATATTCTCGTCTTTGTACCTTAAAGATTCACATATAAAAAATATATCTTGTATCGATATCGGTTGTAAATGATAACTGTCAATTTTGATAATATTTGAAATTGTTTTCGATAAATATGGTCTGCAAGTAACAACAATCTTAATTATATTTTCTCTACTGACCATATCTCGTAAACAATCTGAAGCTAGTTGAAGGTAAAATGTTGATATCTTTTCGAAGTTATCTATCAATAAAACAATTTTATTAGGAAGATTGAAAATATGTTGATCTAAATCGTCTTCTAACGTTTTCCTAGTACAAGTAAAGAATCAGATGAAGATATCTTAAAACGGAAGTATGATGAGCTAGTTATAGAAAACTTCAAATTCAAAGAAAAATTGGAAGAAAAGGAGGGAGAATTGTTTAATGCAAAAATGAAAACTACAGAATTAAGTAAAATCAACAAGGACAAAGACATTGATATTGAGAAAAACATTTTGGACCTGTTTCAACACATATTTACTAAAAATGAATTAGAAATTATTTTAAAAAAGAAACAGAGAGCATGTTGGAGTACAGAAGAAATATCAAAGGCTTTCACAATACGATATTTTAGTAAAATGTGTTACATTTATTTAAGAAATACTCTCAAATACCCTCTACCTGGAATTTTAACATTGCAGAAATGGGCTACTCATATTAACCTTAAATCTGGTCTTCTAAAAGATGTTCTTTGAGTAATGTTTACTGCTGGAAAATCAAATACTGAGCTACAAAGAGTAACCGTCCTCTCATATGATGAAATGAAAGTGTGTTCTGTTTATGAATTTGACCAAAAAGAAGATGAAGTGGTAGGTCCGTATAAATACATGCAGGTAGTAATGGCTAGAGGACTTTTTGATAGATGGAAACAACCAGTCTACATTTGCTTTGATACCAGCATGACACAGAATATTTTATCTGAAATAATTACAGAACTACATAAAATAAATTATGACGTGGTTGCATGTGTCTGTGATTGCGGTGGAGGAAATCAAGGAATTTGGAAAAAATGAATATTTCAACTGAGAGAACATACTTTCCACATCCAGTCACAGAAATATATATATATATATATATATATATATATATATATATATATATATATATATATATATATATATATATATATATATATGTTTGCCGATGCTCCCCATCTTCTAAAATTACTAAGAAATTGGTTGCTTGACACAGGATTTGAGGTAAAAGATGGATCTGTACTGAAAAAAGATATATTAACAGAACTAATTGAATCTGGCTCCACAGAAATAAGCTCTTTATATAAATTAACTTCAAGACATTTAGAGGTAAAAAAAGCTCAGAGACAAAATGTTCTACTTGCTGTTCAGTTATTGTCCCACACAACTGCAACAGCCTTGAAACATTATTTTCACAATGCAACTGAAGAGAAAAAAATAGCAGCCATAAAACTTGGGGAGCTTATGGATCTCTTTAATAGCTGGTTTGATTTAATGAACACTTTTGCACCTGCTGCATCTACAATAAAAAGTCCTTACGGAATGTACTTAAAGGGGCAAAATAAACTTTTATCCGATGTACTAGATACTGTTTCTATCATGAAGTGTCTCTCAAAAAGGCTTTATAATTTCTATTAAATCTATCCAGTCTCTATTTACTGATTTGCAAGAGAAGTACAAAATTTTGTATTTGTTAACACATAGGCTAAATCAAGATTGTCTAGAAAAATTTTTCTCACAGGTAAGAAATTATTTCAAATTAAAATCATATATTTAATTCTTCTTTAATTGTAGTTACGAACTAGGGGTGGGTTACATGACCACCCTTCACCTCTTAATACCGTGTATAGAGTACGCATGATTATATTAGGAAAAAATCCAGATGTTGTGCAACAAAATACAAATGTTTCTCTTCATACTTATGAGGAGGATTGAGAATATATTGTTACTAGAGCATTACAACAGGCAAAAATAAATACTTTACCACCAGAAGCATCTACTGAAGATGATTTGATATTCAGCATACAGAGTCAACGTAGCAGTAGTTCAGACATGTCCAGAGTTGCAGATAATATTACTAGGCAAACAGAAAAAGATGGGCTCATATATATTGCTGGTTACATAGCTTCTAAATTTAAAAAAAGAGTTCCCGAACGTAGGAAAATATACTCGTGAAGAACAAAGCATAAATATTCATAATTATGCTTTACCTCCATGGGTACAACATTTATCATTTGGTGGACTCACAAATCCATCATCAGAATGGGTACAACAAATAACTAAAATGGAAAAATATTTTAGTAAATTTCATGACAACAACTTACAACTTGGAAAAAAAGTAACCCATAGAACTACAGAGTATGTATCTAAACGTTGTTCTGATATACCCATTTCTTTAGTGAAAGCATTTTGCAGACAAAGAATCTTGATGAGAATTAAATATCGAAACAATTGTTTCAAAAACCAGCCATCTTACATCTGTAAAAGAAAACGAGAAGATGATACAAATGATGAATCTCGAAAAAGTGTTAAAAAGATGAAAAAAAATTTAAGTTAATAATCTTTACAAAATATATAGCATATACAAAAATAAAATGATGTTTATTTCATAAAATCAATGCAAAATAAATCGTACAACAATAGCACCTATATATAATAAGGTAAAATGTCATAAATATCAATATTTATAATTTATATAACTTTTTGAGGTGTATATACTTTTTAGAAATTAACATCATAATTCATATATTATTATAGGTCTGATGTGATGGTCCTTCAGGACCGAAACTATAGTCACCATTCCATATAAAAATGTATTACATATTTTTTTCTACTCCCGTATTATAATACGTGAATTAAATATCTGCTTCCGATTCATTAATATTGTTCATTTTAACACGGATTTTCATTTCGATACAGATTTTGGCCAATGAAAATACGTACTTTTCATTATGAAACGAATTTTCGGCCGATAGAAACAAGTACTTGAAGATAATCAAGTGTCTATGTTTCTACACACCTACATACCTATTTGATATTTCACAACGCGTCAAAAGTAGATAACTATAAACATATCGAGTAGTGAAGAATTATCTTGTACACCACCAGAAATTTCTGATAAAGCTAAAAGTGTCTGTGAAAATTTAGTTCCAGCTAAATCAAAAAAATCTATGACAATGATTTAATTTGTATATGCATAATATGCGTACTTTTTCATAGAAGTCTTCGTAGCTTAGTTGGTAACGCTTGCGGTCGTGGCGCATGAGTGCGTTGCAGATCGTGGTTCAAACCCTGGGCGGGTTGATATTTTTTTTTAGAATATAATGTATTTTCTTGAAAGAAAAACGAATTGGATTGTTTGTATATTTCTCTTCATCAAAGTGGAATCATTGCAATTAAATAATGCTATTTTTCACAGGTTGCCTTAATTATGGGAATTATGGGAGCTTGTTTGAAATTAATTCTTGTTTTCATTTTATTATTTAACGGTCGTAGAAAAAATAGTGTATGCAACTCTCATGTAATGGTTATTAATACACTCGCATAAACCATACGAAACTCGCCTTCGGCTCGTTTCGTATTCCGGTTAATGCTCGTGTATTAATAAACTTCATTACATGATCGTTGCATAATATTCTAATATGTGAAGATTTTGAATTTAATTTATAATTATAACTTATGCCTATTAGAGAAAATGGGTAATCTACTTCTATACCTATTTAACAAGTAATTATTTGACTAATTGTTTTACAATGACTTTGTCTTCTAAAAATTTGTGCTCAGTTTTAATTGTTTTCTAATTGTTGATTTCAATGCAAAAATCACATTTTTACTTCATAGTAATTATTAATAATTTGCTCAGTTTCTCTTTCTCTTCGGTATATTAGGATATGAATAAATAAAGATGCGGTTATTTTTCACTTCACGTACCGAAAAAAAGGCAAACTTAGTTGTTAGAGAGATGTGAAACCAACAAAATAATTTGCTCTACGTATAGAATGGACAACGATTCAAATTGTGTACTCTCGTGACGTAATCGCGGGCTTGATTCTTATTGGTTAGTCGGAGTACGCAACCGTATTAGTCTAAGAACCGTGGGTCACACTGTAGAAATATTAAAATATAACTAAATAATAATCATATATTTGAGAATTAATAACCATTTCGAGTTTTTATTTACTGCCCTCCAAAAAATGTACTCTTTGTGTTTCTTAATTATTATTATTATCATGCATTTTTATATTTTTAGGATGCCTTGGATTATTGTAAAGTTCTCTGATTTAGAGGAGATACAAGCTGTCCCCTCCTGTTGGTATAATAGTTCCAGAAAAATTATTTTTTACCCCCCCCCTACCCCAGAAATAGAATGGAGAAGGCCATCAAAACTGAAGTTTACCCAGGCGATGATTGGCGAGAATATAATGTTACCCTTATGAGAGACAAGTTGTATGATAATTTTCGAACAGCTTGTGCAAAAGCTTCTAAGTGTTGTATGACATCAGAGATATCGGAGCCCGAATATTTATCTGATAAGAGAAGGCCAAAAAAGAAGTTGAACACTTCAGACAAAAAGAGCAGCTCAGATCTGGATATCCCAGAACTAAAAGCTAGGAAAGGCAAGTTATGGCTATTTGTCCATCATTTGTATTACCTAGTAACTCTGTTGAATAATTGTTATATACCTACTCTCAATATAATGTTTTTTTTAACAAAATAATGTTTTGTTCCAAGATAAAATCAGACGAATAAGAATGTTGGGGAAAGCCAAGAAGACTATGGTGAGTCTTGATTTTTATTTCCAATCATAAATATTTAATACAAAGTAACATTTCGCATAACTACTCATCAGTGTCAATTTGTAATAATTGTTAATATTTATTTGTTTGAGTAGATATATATTTTTACACCATACTAATAGAGAGAATATTTAATGATTTCTTCATTTTTAGCTACACATATAGACTCTTCACATATTTCTCAGAAATCCAATCCAGTCAATTCAGCAGGTGATCCTGGTAAGTAATTATTCTCTTAGGAAGGTCACCAATTTGAACATAACCTTATGATTTTGTTGATGCTCTACTTCTTCAATAATGATTCATACGAGTTTGTCAAAAGAAGTATCATGTCATGGTTTTAGACTATTTCACTTAAATATCTTATTTATATTTACAGGTACAGAAATGAAAAATATTTAATTACAGAATGTTCTTTCGTCAGGTACTTTTACTTTTATAAGTTATATTGTAGCACTATTATTACATTTAATACTTTTTAGACTTGAAATTTTAGAAAACATGTATTGAAATATTGGTAAAAAATTGTAAATTGATGAAGGATTGCACAAGACAAGTCCAGGAACTTTCTGAAAAAGTTGATACCCTCACAGGGATATTAAAAGGAAAAACTTTACCATCTGCTGTTGAAAATACCAATATAATGTTGGATTTATTTTTGGACTTTCCGATAAAAAATGCCCAAATGTTGGATCACGTAGAAAAAATATTGAAAAATGAAGAAGCATTCAACGGATTAGTGAGTATACCTACTAACAGTATAATTATATGTGAATTATCTATAAGGAAGTTAAGGTTTTTTTGTCATTTTATCACAATAAAATGTTGATTTCATTTTCAACATAGATCTATTTTACTTTCTGTACTTAGTTGAATATGGTAGTAACTTTTTCAATTCCAATAGATAGTAAAGTAGCTTCAATTCATTTGCTGATTCATCAAATGGCCCATTTCACTGGTAATTGACATTGAAAACAAAAGTTGAAAGTTCTATGAAATTTCATCTTCCCATCGACAAAAATAAAAGTACCATAAATGGATAAATAATCGAATTGTATCTAATAATGATAATTTGCAACTAACTGAAGAGTGATAACAACATTTGTTGAGTGAACAAATTCAGAGAGATGTATTTTTATTATATAGACAGGAGACGATTCGATCTTACAAACTTTTATTCAACACAACATGTTTCTCTATCACAATAGCTTTTTCAGGTGACTATCAAGAAAAAGCTAGTGTGATAGCGAAACATATCGTGGTGTTGAATAAAAGTTTGTGAAGATCGAATCGTCTCTTATCTATATAATCAATATATGGTTCTTCATCAAGTAACGGCCAAGTCAATCAGATGTTTTTTCGGTTGAAAGAACCATAAGGGTGAGTATTGTTTTGCATTATGCATTAGTATTACCCATTTTCTTTTCTCCTTTTGCTCCTAATCCTATCATGAGTAAAGGTGAATGTTTTGGAAATGGAAAGTGTTCCCTTGGAAGTCACAGCTCTATCAAATGACAAACTTGTCTTTGACATGGAAGGTGGTCTCAACTACATATTATGATTAATTTCACCTGATATTATTCGTTACCAATCAGAAATATATTGTTAGCTATTTCAATAAGATCTATCAGCTGTAAAATGGTCTGAAGAATAATTTCTTTGTTCCTCTACCATTTCTTGGGTTTTGTCCTCTGTCAACATGAAAATTATGATGGCTTTCCTGGAAACAAGGAGGAAATAACGAATAAAACTCTGTTTATCAATTAAAATTACCTTTTTTCATTTCACTTGTATAAAAATTTATCAAAGTCAATAACTCTGAATTAAGGAGCTAATGGTCCTCACGTTTACCCATTATAACTCGAACAAATTTTTCTGTATACAGCTTATCGTTTGTTTTTCAGATCGATGGACTTACCAGAATTAGGGGAAAGGATTATAAGGAGTGTTGTCGTAGATTCCTAAAAAAGGTTCTAGATGATAAATTTGCGGCAGAATATAGTCTCGTTGAGCATAAGCACAAAAAAGTGTTCAAGTCACTGAAGATATGTTCTTGCATTTTGGGTAAATAATCTTCCTTCTACAATTCTATATACAGAATGGGGACATGAACTAGAACAAATTCACAGGAAGTTAAGGAAAACATATTTGGAAAAAATATGGAAGTCATGTCGATTGAAGTTTTTTGTCACATTCATAACAAAAATATTTTTTATCGCCCTTGTAGTGAACCCTAATCGATTTTTTTTAAACGGTTTGATGTCACTTGTGACTTCTTTTTGAAGAGCTATTGTAAAATGAAAACTGGTAGTCCATAGTTTTTCAAGTTTTATTCGACAGGATAATTTTATTTGACAGGGTAGTTTTAAATCCCCACCCTGTATATACTAAGGATATAGAAATGTAACCATAAGCGAGAAGGAAGATGATAGCCGACCTAGATGCATGATCAGCAAATGTTATAAATTCAGTTTACTCATATATTTTAACGACTTTTTGTAGTAAGATCTTTGTTATATACGTTGTGTTAATAAAATCTATTTATACTATTAAAATTTTCAAAGTTATTTGTAATTGGTTTATATTTTCAAAATAAAAGTTTTTTTAAAAGTCACAAAGTGCTCCGAATTACATTTCTGGCGCTGCGAACAGGATCCTCGTACAGAAACATGCGTCGTTTTCTGGTCAATTTCAATTGTTTGACGAGAATCCACCGAACCTGGGAACAGAAGGAAGAGCATGCAGAAGAAATCATCAGTGATCATCCTTATGTAAGTGTTTATTTCCTTTCTTTCCTTTATGAGCATTTTTAGTGACATTTCTCAAGATAATTTACATTTACTTGGAAGCAAAAATTAATATTTCTTGAATTAATGCAAATTTTTATATAAAAATGACACATTAAAATTTCCTTCAAAACTTGAAATTATTTGCTAGTGGACAATATAGATAAATTTAATCAATTCGGCTAAAAATTCTAACAAGTAAGTTAGTATTATTTTAATTTAAAAAGTTTTACACTTTTATAAAAGAACATTTTTCACTTTTCATAATTTCCCTGAAAATGGTCGTATAACTAAAAACGTTAGAGGTCTTTAGATAAATATTTTGATGGACTCGCAATCCAGTCTGAATAAGGCATACTCGGCTGATATAAAGAATTCTGATAGCTCAGACGTACCAAAGAGCTCTTTTTGATTTGTGGCCATCTTATACTGACTGCATCCCCAATAAGAGAGAGGCATTTATAATTTTATATCCGAATTACTCGTATGTGGGGAACTGATATGTTTTTCTTTATTTGGAGTTAGCGCGGTGGTTAGGCGTTTTCGGCCCGTAATCGAAAGGTTGCGGGCTCGATTTCCCAATAAGGCAGATTTTTTCTTTTCGAGAATTTGTCTGGCTTATTGAAGAATAACTCTTTCACGTTTCATGGTTGACGGGACCACGAATAACCATGCTGCTCCTGATGAGGCGTAGGGAGTTAGTAACAAGGCCTAGACCCTAGCTCGTACAAGTCTTTCGAAGACTTCTGAGAGCTGCTCGTAAAGGGGCAGCTGGTCGATGATAATGATAATGAATTTCAGAAATATCAGGAAATGATGTAAGTTATTATTAAATATTCCTGAGGTTCTTGGAATATTCATTGAGTAAGATCATGGAGTATTCTGAGAATATTCAGTATATACAAGGAATATTCCTAGAGGATATTCTAGGAATATTCTTTTGAAAATATCCTTGGAATATTCCCAGAATATTCTGGGTGTATTCTGTATATTCGTGGAATGTTCTGGGAATATTCAGAATATACATGGAATATTCATAGAAGATGTTCTATGAATATTCTTGGAATATTCTCGAAATATTCTGGATATTCCAGGAATATTCCTCATGGAGTATTCTAGGAATATCTAAAATTTTCTCACTAGCACATTCTAGGAATATTTCAAGAATAATATGTACATCCCTGGCACATTTAAAAATATTCCAATATCTCAAAGAGAATGTTCTATGAATATTCATAGAATATCCGGTGCTGTCTGGGTAATAATGTATCAAAATGTACTGCACAACAATTAAGAGTATTCACATCTGAAGCTAGGGCTATAGTAAAATCGTTAATAAATTTAAATATCAGTAAGGAAGGTTTATCTGATGCTTTAATTGTTCATTTTTCAAAAACCAAATTAGACTATGGTACTAAAATATCTATATTACGAAGGTGATGAAATAGATTAAGATAAATATGTAAATCACGCGTTTGTAGTAATTGTGATAGATCATATGGCTTTATTAATTTATTTATTTGATAAAGAGATGCATTAAATATTAAAACCTTATCATGTATTGTGTGACAATTTAAAATCATGTGCTCGGCCGTACTCAATTCATCACATTCACAATAAGGAATGCCTTTAAGTTTTAATTTAAATAAATATTGTGGGATTAACATATGATTAAATCTAAGACTACATATTGAAGAAATAACATTTTTCGAAACCGCTAAACCGCTAAACCAGGGTTTGAGTGGAATAATTGGCTGTATGCTTTTGTATGCAAAACCTTTTGTGGAATCATTATATTCTTGAACTCAAGCTCTTTTACTGATCATTTTCGAAAAGGTGGAAATATCTTCTGTTGTACATCTATATACAGTTAGTTACGTTACCGTCCACTACACCTGCCTTTGCAATTTGGTCTACAATTTCATTGTTAATTAAACCACAGTGAGCTTTAATTCATCCAAAGATAATTTTAATATCAAGGATTTGAAATTCTTTTATATGCTTCAAAATGTTGGCTATAATATAGTTTATATTTTTTTTAGGAGTTGTATGTTTTATGGTTTCTACAGCACTCTTAGAATCTGAAAGTATAATCCACGAATTTTTCATTTCCGTGTTTCTAATATATTTTAAGGCTTCAAGTATTGCTATTAACTCTGCATTATAAATACTATTTTTTTCGTTTATCTTAAAAGATTTCGAAACTTCAAAGTTTGGAATCCAAAAGGCTGAACATACCCCACTATTTGATTTTGATGCATCTGTATAAATATGTATATGATTCGGGAAAAGTATATTAACATCATAATTAAACATAGGATTTCTCATCGATAGTGGAAACTCCTGATAATTTAAAAAAAAACCACTTGAATGTGTTCGATACTATTGATATCTACAGAAAAATTTGGAATTTTTTCAGACGAATAGCAATCTGGAAGCATATCTTTCATGCTACTGTAGGAAGACACGATTGGAGGAGATTTTTTCTTTCGCCAATATGTTGAAGTCAGATCTAGTATATGTAGTGTATGAATTTTATTCATCAATATACTATTTTTTGACCACATTTTGATTATAAATTTGTTTGTTAAATGTTGTCTTCTTATATGTAGTGGCATCTCGTTTGTTTCTACATACACATTAGAATTTTGTGTGGATTTTAGAGCACCTAAGCAAAGTTTTAAACATTTATTTACTACTACATCTAATTTCTGAAGATGACATTTCGCAGTCTGAAAGTAAAAAATACAGCCGTAATCCAATATAGCTCTCGTGTATGATCTGTAAAGTAGAAGAGAAATTTCTGCATCTGCTCCCCATGTCGTATGTGTTACTGCCCTTAGACCATTTAGGCTTTTTTCAGCTTTAGAAATTATATAATTGATGTGATATGACCATAGTAATTTACGATCAATCATAATTCCTAAGTACTTTACAGATTCTACAACATTAAAATTGGTGGACTGGAGTTGTATTTTATTTGGCACTTTATGTTTTCTTGAGAAGATGCAAACTTGACTCTTTTCTTCGGAAATCTCTATGCCTTTATTGAAGCACCATGTTTGTAAATCACCATAGAAGCTACCAATTCTATTTTTTCCTACTTGGAAATTACAATCATCAGCATATACACAAATGTCATCCGCAAATTGCAGTATTTTGATTTTTTGTTTTTCTTGAAGTGCTTTCAAATCACTAGTATGTATTAAATATAATAAAGGAGACAAATTCCACCCTGTGCTAGCCCTTTATTGGTGACTTGTGGACCGATTAATTTTCCATTTACCCTTAGATATATAGTTCTGTTTGAATATAAATTTATGATTCTTTGAGTAAATTGATTTGGTAGTCCAATAGTCATTTGTGATGCTAAGACCGAAAGGTCAACATGATCGTATGCACTCTTAATATCAACAAATAATGCTACTACGTCCTGATGATTTGTAAAATACAGATTAATATCAGTAATTAAATATGATATGTTCTCAATAGTAGAGTGATGTCTTCTGAACCCAAATTGGTTATAAGCAATTTTATTATTAACTTCAAGCCACATTTCTAGCCGATATTTTAATATCCTCTCAAATGTTTTTAATACACAAGAAGCTAATGATATGCCTCTATACGATTCGGGTAATGTTGGATTTCGATTTGGCTTAAGAAATGGCACAACTATGTATTCTTTCCAATCATTGGGAAAAATTCCGTTATCCCAAATGAAATTAAAAATGTTAAGTAATATATTTTTACTGTAATATGAGAAATTTGATAACATGCTATACTGAATCCCATTGAGTCCTGGAGCGGTATTTTTAGTACATTCAATTCAGTTTAGAAGCTCGGTCATATTAATTGGTCTTAATAAGGGATGATCTGATTTATTGAGTTTCTGAATTTCACCAGGATTTAAATGGACAAAAGGTGGAGCTAATTTATTCAGATATAAATCCATCCAATGACCTTCATGAACTTTATATTTTGGGACGTTATACGACCTTTTTAATTTTTTCACTTCTTCCCAAACATTTTTAATAGATGAGGCCCTATTTAAATTTTCGCAGAATTTTTTCCATGATTTCTTTTTATTTTTTAAAATTACCCTTTTTGTTTTTTGCTACAGCTCTATGAAATTTGATGTAGTTCTCCAAATTTGAATTATTTTTGTAAGCTTGCCACATTTGTTTTTGTTGGTTAATAGCATCTTTACATTCGTCATTCCACCACGATTTATTAAATTTCTGATTGGCAGCTCTTCTTTTACTTGGAATTGAAATATTACTAACTTCTTTCAAATAATTTATAAATACTTCATATGACGTATCTTCTGATTCTGTTAACTTACGATCCATCAAAGTGGAGAATAGCTGCCAATCAGCTCTATTTATATCCCACTTACAACAATTATTTATTAAACTGGCATATTGTTCCCCTAAATTTATTTTAATATATATTGTAAAGTGATTTGATCGCAAGTTAAAATTTTCCGTTTTCTAGTCACAAATTAATGAAACATCCCCAGAACAAATAGTTAAATCTTTAGCCGATTTATTTTTTGAAATTGGGCTCTGTATTAAGGTCTCAGATCCATCATTAGGAAAATTTATATTGCATTGTTCAATCGCTTCCAACAAATTTTTTCCCGCAGTATCCACCAAATCACAACCCCATGCTGTATGATGAGAGTTAAAATCTCCTCCTACCAAGAAAGGTTTTTCCAAACTTTGAAAAAAATTTGTCCATTCTCTATCAGAATTTTTTAATTTGGGCTTAACGTATACTGAGTATATATTTAAAAATGTTTTATTGGTAATTTTTATTTTCCTAGCTACACACATAACGTTTGTTATGTTAATAAAATGAGTCGTATTCTGTGTTTCAAATTTATTTTTGACTGAAATGGCCACGCCACCATAGCCGTCATCTCTATCTAGCCTAAATATATTATACCCAGAGAAAATTATATTATTTTGTTTTTTCAACCACGTTTCACACAGCAAGGCGACATCTATTTTGTTATCAAAAAGGTATTTTTCCAATTGGTGTTGGATAAAACCGATCGTGAATTCCACTGTAATACAATGAATTTAAATTTCACTTAAAATATCTGCTATATTATTTTTTAAAGATTCTAACACATTTGTATCCTCAGTACTAAACTGAGTTTTAATAATATTCATAATTGATTCGCAAAGAGTTTTATTGTTAAGATAATTTTGTGATGAAGAAGTAAATGAACTGTTTATTTGAGCGTTTTGTAGTGAATGATAGTGGGGAGTATTAGTATATGAAAGGGACACGGGTAGAGATGAACTTTTTGGTATTGAAATAATTTCCCTATGTTTTTCTGCTATTTCATTATTATCATCTACAGGTTCGTAGGACCGTCTACGCTTAACTGGAACTGAATACCTGTTAGTTTGTGTATTAGTTTTTACGATATTTGTAAAACTATTTTTACATTTAGTTTTAGCTTCTAAATAAGAAATATTTTCCGTAGACATCAAGTATTTGACAGATTTCTGCTCATCATAAATAGGACACTTACCTTTATCTGTAGCGTTATGGGTTCCCTTACATAAGACACAAACTGGACTATCTTTTTTATCGCAGGTAACTCCGTCATGTTCCCCTCCACAAAAACTACATCTTATTTGACCTCTACACTGAGCCTTAATGTGTCCATATGTCAAGCATTGAATGACCCTTGGAATATAATCTACATCATAAATAATACGCTCAATGATTGCTTTTTCCGGACGAATTTGACCCTTAAAAGTACATCCTTTTTACATTCACCACTTCACCCTTTTGCCCACTCCTATCTTCTATAATATTTGTTAATTCTTCCTCCGATAAATCTTTATCGACTTGTTTTACTACACCTTTTTTATGAACCAAAAAATTTGGAATGTAAACATCGTAATTTTTATTTACCAAATTACTTGAATTAATGAATTTATTCGCACTTTCATATGAATTAAATTCTACTCTTACCCTATTACGTACTACTAAAGATATATTTACAATATTATTTCTGGTATCAGATACTGAATTTAATATTAACCTTGCTGTACCAATGCGATGTAATTTTCCTATATTACCGTTTTTATTTTCTACAAAAACAAAATATGGGCCAGAATCCGAATAAGTGTAATAATTTTTAGGTCTAATAATTGAATCCTGACTTACTTTATTTCCGGTTTCATTGGTTTTTCTAAATTTTATTTGCTCTTGAGTGGTTTTTGTTACCTTATCTGTGTTTTTATTATTATGATTGTTTTCCATTTCAATATCGGCGTCTGTATCATCCATAACAATAGTTTCATATCCTATATTTTTTCCTCTATCAGGTGGATCACCATCCATATTATTGCTCATTTTAGCTTACAATTCGAAAACACAATCTATACGCGCAGAACTGGTTTAAGTAGATCTACACTGTAAATGAAATGAAAAATAAATCTAAATACTTCACATCATTTGAATTTTTTTTGTCTAAAAATGTAAATTTTGTGTCAAATTACATATATTACAGGGTTGCCAGAGGAGCATATTTTCATATTATTACAAAATCTACAGGGTGACCTAGAAAAGCGTAGCAGCCCAAGAGACTGGATTTTTAAATTTTATAGTAATGTGAATAGATGCTCATATGGCAAACCTGTAATATGTGTACAGAGGTCTTGGTTTCTGTTTTCCGTTCTCGAGATATTTAGAATATTCCACATATTTGACACACCCTACATAATTAAAATAAATTTTTACCATTACCATTTTGTTCCAGAGAATGATGCAGAGGTTTGCTTAGAAGCATTAAAATTTGAAAATCTGTCTGCTGATGATTTCGACAGCTATTGGAAAGCATGCGCACAGTATAGATTAAACGATATAAAAACAATGGCAAGCAGTGTAGAAGTGTTCCAAAAATGTTTTTTTTTTATAAAAAACCTTTTGGATATCGTCTGGTCATTATTTTCAAAGTTTAATTCTGTATTGTACAAATTCCGCACTTCATGACAAATGCGGAAATAGTAGGTATAAGTATTACATAACTATAGTGGTACGCACCTTACGTGTGAGTAGAACAAGGTACACACGAGCCGTGTAGTGGCGAGTGCAGTATTTTTTTCTACGATCATCGATCTAGGTAATTGCTCTTACCACTCGAGTTGTGCACTATATTTTTTTTGTAACGATGTCAAAATAAAGTTTGGTCAAACAGTGTGGTGTGTTACATTTTAGTTCAAGTTAAGAAAAACTTTTTTTGTAGGCAGGGCAGTAAACAAATTTTTCTCAGTTCATACACCCGTCATTCCTACATTATACTTTCTATTAGAACAATCTCTAATCATATATCTATTTTTAAACGAATCATAGAATCAATTATTTTTAGGTTGATATGGATTACGACATTGCTTTTGAAAATGGTGATTTGTTTTTAAAAAACTGGGAAAAATATTTCCCTAAAATAGTGTCCTTTTTAAAAAAAGACTGTCACATTAAAGATAAAGCTGCCAAATCCCTTTAAGAAAAGGCTTGTGATGAAAGTAAGTGTACTTTTAATAATCGTACTATTACGTATTTAAAAAGCAAGTTTCTCCTAAACCTTTTTTGTTTTAACCCTTCAGTGTTGACGCATGGAGACAGAGACCGCATGCATGAATTATCACCAATCAAAATTCTTGTGGGTGGGGTGGGATGCTCTCGCGCTATGAGTGTATCCGTGACGGGTCGACAAATATTAGTGTGTATGGACTATTTATGCTGATCAGTAGTTTAACGTGTGTGCTTATTTACGGTCGCCTAGACCGGGGTCATCACTGATCTAACCGAAATTTTACTTTGGTAATTTTTTTTAATTAATGCGTTTTAATTATTTTTCAATCATCCTCGTTATTTTAGAACAATGGCAAGCTACGAACAGGAGCAGAAAAGACTTGAGAAGCTTTTGAATGATGTTTTCAATGACGAGGAGGAAGAAGTAGCGCCCGAAGATGAGAACGAAGAGGAGGCAGATCATGTTGACGTGAATTCAGAGTCGTCAGATACTGAACAAGAGTTTGATAATAAAGAGAAAGATTTAGCGGAATCTATTGGCCCACATTTTATTGGCAAAGATAAAACGACAACTTGGAAAAAACACTATGTCCCTTCAAACTTTAAAACTAGAAGTAAGAATATTATAAAAATGAAGCTTCCTTCTGTCGCTGCTGGACTGCGTGACCTTCAGAATCCATTGCAAATTTGGCGTTTATTTTTTGACGACAGCATTATAAACCTTATGGTGACTCATACCAATAAATACCTGCAATCTGTAGCAGAGAATTACGGGCGAGCAACTTACACCCGACCAACTAATAAAGTAGAGATCGAGGCGTTATTGGGATTGCTGCTTCCAGCTGGAGTAAAAAAATGCAATCATCTAAATGCTGAAGACCTTTTGAAAACGAATGGTACAGCTCCAGATATATTCAGAACTACCATGTCTCTTCAAAGATTTCGAATGCTGATTCGCTTTCTCCGCTTTGATGACATAGAGACAAGAGAAGAACGTCGTACAATGGACAAGTTAGCTCCAATCAGGACTGTATTTGATAAATTTGTGAGTAACTGTAAACAAAATTACAATATGTCGCACTATGTAACAGTTGATGAGAAATTGGAGGCTTTTAGGGGCCGGTGCCCATTTCGACAATACATGCCAGCGAAACCAAAAAAATATGGAATCAAAATTTTCGCTCTATGTGATGCGAAAATGTTTTATACATATAATTTGGAGGTCTACGTTGGAACTCAACCAGAAGGACCATTCTCTCAGGACAATAGCGGAATGTCTATTGTTCAGCGGCTATGCGAGCCTATCTATGGTTCTAGGCGTAATGTTACGACAGATAGATGGTTTACTAGCGTGCCATTAGCTAAGTATTTGTTGCAGAAAGAACTCATAACCATAGGTACAATACGCTGCAACAAAAGAGAACTGCCACCCGAAATTGTTCAGCGTAATAATTCTCGTGCTATTGGAAGCAGCATGTTTGGGTTTGGAGATAATTGTACGATTGTATCGTACCTACCTAAACAAAATAAAAACGTTCTTCTGATTTCGACTTGCCACGATGATGATAAAATTGACGCTGAAACTGGGAAGCCAGAAATAATAGTGGATTATAGCAAGACAAAAGCGGGGGTGGATGTGGTTGATCAACTTTCGGCCAACTATAATTGTGCACGACCCACACGACGCTGGCAGATGGCTGTGTTTTATAGTTTATTGAATATATCTGGTATAAATACTCAAGTGATACATGTTGGAAACACCGGAGAGACGATTTTGAGACGAAAATTTCTTGAGGGTTTAGCACTAACTCTTATTAGTCCTCATCTAAGGGTTCGAGTTCAATGCACCAACCTTCCAAAAACTATCCGCCTAAGAATATCAGAAATCTGTAAAATACCATTGCCGGAGGAGGAACAACCGGAGAGGCGTGTTCTAGGAAGATGCGCCGAATGTGGTTATAAGAAGAATCGAAAGACGAAGTATTGTTGCAGAAAGTGCAATAAGTTTCTGTGTTTGGAACATGTTGGCATAGTGTGTAACAATTGTTTCGATATTTTGAACAATGTGAAATAAAAGGACTTTTATAATATGTTTTAACATTTCCAGAATATATTTCTATGAATTTAAAAGCTTAGTTTTTTTAAGCCATATAATATATTAGAAATTGTTAAAGTGGTCTACCAGACCGGCGTCATTACTCGTGTTATGGATGTTTACGTCACCATTGAAGGGTTAAATTTCTTATTGAAAGTTATTGAAAAATGTTTATATTTTTCTAGGCTATTACCTCTTATTAAGTTATATGACATAAATGATTTCGAAATATTTCTTATGATTTTTTTTTGCAAAAATAAAAACTTTATTATTTATTAAATTTTTGCTTATTGGTTTTGGATTTAAGTACTTATCTTTTTTTTTATAGATGGAAAATATGCTTCAATTTTATGGGCAATCCATGCATATTTGGTGCCTACTGGCAAGCAATGTGCCAAAAGTAATGTTGGGGGGGAATCCACTCACACAAAATACACCATCAAAGATTCCCAGGAGTCATTTTTGTTTTGTGCGAAGACTCAACAAGAAGTAGAGGAGCATATTGCAAACCTGAAGGCCCGGAAATGTCTATTCAGCCATTTATAGGGGAAATTCGTGTAATTTGGACCACCTAAGCAGAAATTAAGATAAGTTTGATATTTGTGATAACAGAATCTTAAAAAAAAATTCTTGTTTTTACCCATTAATTACAATTGACATTCCATTTCATAATGACGGAACTAGGAACAATTCGAATGAAAAAAAAATATTGCAAGTTGAACCGTTCGTGTAATTTGGACTGTTGGCTTGTAATTCGGTTTTATTTGTCGTGTAATTTGGTTTTAATATATTTTAGTCTCAAAGTATGTCAACACAATAAAAAAAAATAAAACAAATGAAGACAGATATTTTTATTATTCTGCCATTAACATAGACAGTTATTGCAGTAATAATAATTGACATCAGTTATGGTAGCACAATCATCATGTGCCCAACCCTCACATGTTTTGCACTGAATCCAATCTGCATCATAGTTTTCATCGCAAACAAGGCAACAAATTTGATGACCAGTGCGGCATTTCTCATTTGTCTTTGGATGACATTTTTCCTCGTTGATTTTCGTCTTTTTGCCCTCGTTTTCTTTCTTCTTTTTTTCCTTGTTGCTTTTCTCCTTTGTAGCTACTAACTTACGTTTATGTGTGTTTGTTTTGGGCGTTTGTTGGATTTTCAATTGTTCTTTATAAGATGTTGCAGTTGGAAGCACTCCTGAGACATTGATCCGTTTTTTCTTTCGTGGTCCCATTGATATCCCACTTGATGACGGTAGAGGATGAATTATTTCCACTGGGATATAATACTGGTTCTGTGTAGACTGTTCGGTTTCGAGGTCGCCTAAATTCGTTGTTGACGAGGAAGATTTAGAAATTTTTAAAGGAGTAGTTTCCAGAATAGATTGTGATGTGGATGGGGCCAATACAGAAATATTTGAGAAAGTATCTTCTTGATGCACGGGATGGGATGTGGAAGGAGAAGATTCAAAACTTTTGATGGGAGTAGCTTTCACGACAGATTGTGATGTAGTTGGGACACATGCAGAAGTGTTTGCTTGATGTACAGGATCTGATGTGAATGGTACAGATGTTGTTATTGAAGAATTTTCTTGCAGGATAGGTTGTGATTTGAATGAGATACCTGTAGAAATATTTAAGGAAGTATTTTCCATCAGAACTGATCGTGATGTGGATGGCTGTGTTTTATTTGTAAGCAAATTTATGTTTTGTTATGAAGGGGAAGTAGCAGAATCAGTTACAGAAATGTTAATGTTATTTTCATCTGAATCAATTGGTCGTTCGGATACTGTCGGAGCTGCAAAATCTACATCGCTGTAGACAAAACGACCGGCCATAATCCTGTTTTCCGAAAACTGTTCATAGCTGTCTCCATAGTAGCTGCTCTGGGCAACGATTTGCCTACTAGACCGCTAATACTATCAACACTCAAACATTTACCTGGTGTATCGTATAATATTGAAGTTATTGCGGAAGCGAAGAAAGTATTTAATAGTTTAAAGAACCCAACATCAAGGGGTTGCATCTTATGTGTGCAATGTGCAGGAAATGAAAGCATGATAACACCATGATTACGAGCTAAATCTAATGCTCTCATACTCTGAGTATGACTACTGTGTCCATCTAATACGATTAGCACCTTATTCTCTTTAGATGGTTTGGCATACTTTATAAAATGATCCAACCAGTGATAAAATCCATCAGTGTCCATCCACCCTTTGTCTTGGCACTTAAATAAAGTTCCTGGAGGTGCTCCATACGTTAAACTATCCTTCATACGCTTCCTGGCAAAAATAAGCATTGGAGGAATAAAGCTTCCAGTCGCACTCATTGCATACATGCCAGTAACATCCCAGTAACATCCCGTTTCCCTTTTTAAGCAATTATTTTCTGTGGTTTCTGGACAAGAGTGTGGGATGTCTCATCAGCATTGAAAATACGATCTGCGGAAATAGCGTTTTCCTTTATTATTTTTTCGTAAACGTCAAAAAATTTATAAACAACAGTTTTGTTGAATCCTGCAGCTCGTGCTAATGACGTTGCTTCAGGGAGACGCAGACTTATGTTTGGATGTCGTTTCATGAAGTCTGCGTACCATTCTTTACCAGCTGATTTTTTTTCGTCATTAAATCTCGTCTTAATATTATTCTTCTCGGCTATTTCGTACGCTAGTTTCATCAGCCTTTCACGTGTTAGTCCATAAAACATCCGCTCCAACTGAAGAATGTGATTAACAAGATCTTTTTCCACTGCCGGAGGTAAATCTGTTTGCCTTCCGATGATATAACTGCTTCAAGTGGAATATTTATTTCTGTTCCCCAATCTTCTTTTTAACGTTGTTTTTGGAATTGTAAATGCTTTTGCAGCTTCATTTATACCCAGTTGTTTTAAATTAACAGCTTTCATTGCAGCATCCATATTTTCTGGTTTCCATTTACCATAAACTCCTTTACTCTTTCTCTCAGATCTCGTTGACATCCTTAAAAAATATTTTGTAATTGAATACGTGTAATTCGGACTAGGACCAAATTACACAACAGAGATTGGACCAATTTACACGATAGTAATATTTTCGTCATATTTGTTTTTCTAAGTAAGCTAATAAACCTATCCACTTTTTGATCATAGTATGGATTTCGTAAATATGTACGAATCAACCTAATATCATTGATATTTTAAAATATATACTCACTTTGTAGAAATTCAGACACAAAAATAACCTAACCTTACAACACAACACGTGCTACAAATGAACTTACTGGCAATCTGTGAGTAACTAACTGATTCGATTGACATAGGTTCCTGAGTGCACCTCGGTTGGGGAAGATTTGTAACGAATTAGTGAGATGTCGCAACATACTCCGTTTTTAGAATGATCGAATTGGTCCGTTTTACACAATGGTCCAAATTACACGGACCTATTGTGTACTGGTGAAGACATCAATCCAATTTCAAATATATGCGTCTACTTTGATGACATTAGATATACATTTTTCCATATTCTTAAGGCAGTAGACATGTGTTTTAAAATTATTTATTTGTTTAACTGGGACTTTCCCTTGGAAAGCAAAATGTTTTGGAACTTTCTAGAAAAGTCATTTTTTAGACATGATGTTCCACTAGAAAGCCCCAAAGTACATATAATGTCTGAATTTGTAATAAGTGAATAAAAAATAAAAGTAGTAAGCATTTTTACTTTCTAGGTACCTATATTATAGTTTTTATGCAGCGGAAATATATTAACAATACAAAAACTGTTTGTCAATATAACATGTTACACCTAATTTACTGTTTAAAAGTAGTAACTTTTGTTTAAAGACAGAATTTAAGAAGCAAATTATCATGAACCCCACTTGAGGGAAAAATAATAATTACATAGTTGAAAGTGTAACACCTACTTCGAAAACTATTTTTGGGACTGTTTTATTTCAAATTTGTATTCTTATTTGCAGATACTGGTACATCAAATCAATGGACATATGTCTAAGATAATTTTTAGCCAGTGTTGTATCTTAAAACTAAAAAAAAATATTCTATTGCACTGCCACATTATTTTTAATGGAGATAGTGCTATATTTCATCAAAATAAAAATCAAATCGGCGGTCATATTCGCATAAGTGTTTAACGTGTTTAGATTGCTGAACACACAATTCCATATACGAATGTGAATCGAGAACCGACTCATTTCGCCGATGACTAATTTTATTTTGCTGAGGTATAGTAGTAAATATCAATGAATTATGTTCGTAATATTAATAACCGGTGAACATTGATCAATGTTTATTGTACATTGATTTAACGTACAACAATCATAAAGTAATGACCGGTGGTCATGGATCCATGCTTCTCGTTTATTGTATTAATGTATGTGGTTCGTAATATTAATAACTGGAAGTCATAGATCCAAGCTCGCTGTTCATTGATTTAACGTACAGCAATCATTAACTAATGTAAACAGTTCGTAATATTAATAACCGTCAACATAGATCCATGTCCTTTATTCATTGATTCAATGTACATAGAACATAACTTGATAAATAAAAAAGTTTATGTAAGAACGTTCATTGTATTAACGATACAGCTCATCGGCTGAAAATTAATGTTGAGGTTCATTGATTTGATGTACTTTTTTATTAATATAACGTACCTTTTTCGTTCAGTGATGACATTAAACTTTCTTTTTTTCTCTCTTGTTTTTATTAACTGGTGATAAAATTAATTTTTCATCACCAGTTACATAATATTTTTCATTATGTAACTGGTTACGAATAATGTGACGTTTGAAAAATGTCACTTTATATGTCAAAATTAGATAAAGTTAATTTACTTTTAAATTTAAATAATTTGAAGTTCCCTTATTTGGTTGTTTTGAAAATAAATTTAAATTTTTTATTGAGCTTGACAGTAGTTCGTTGTATTTTCTCTTTAGATATTTTGAATGATAGTGATGATGAAATACGGGATCCAGACTACAATTTTGAGGAACACAGCAGTACAGAAAGCTCAGAAGAGGATTAAATACCAAAAAATTCAACATTTGTGCAAGGGAAAAGAATCCAATGTAGTAGTAGCAATCAGATCGAAAAAACTTCAGAAATTGATGGTGATTCAGGTAGAAGCGTTTCAGCATTCAACACACATTTTGCAACAAACATGTTCATTTGAGAGAGAAACCATTGAAAATAATAGGACAAAAAACAAATCACCATCCATTGAAAAGTCCGGATGGATAGCAACAATAATGACCTGAATTCTCAATTGATAACTGTGAATCATACATCTTTGAAAGTAGAAACTTCAAATCATAAGACAAAGAAACATTTTTGCATATTCTGCAAAACAAAGCAAACAAAGTTGGCTAGACACTTCCTGAATAAACATAGAAATGAAAAAGAAGTTATGTATTTTTCAAACTTACCAATTCAAAGTAAAGAGAGACTGAGTATCATCAGCAACAAGGAGATGCTGTATACAATAGTTATGAAAATTTCAACAAAGGAGATGTTATAATAGTTCGTAGGCCACAAGTTGAAAAAAAAGACATGCTGAACATTATTTACCATGCGGTGAATGTTCGGCAATGCATTCTATTTTATCATTGAGAGCACATTATAGCAAAATGTTGTAAAACAAAGTATAAATCTAGAAGAAATGCATTAGTTGAAAGTCGTTCAAACACTTTTGTTAATTCAAAGACAAACTCGATAATGAGAAATAAACTTTTACCACCAATAAGGGCTGATGAGCTTGGTGGATTGGTCCGCCACGAAGATCTCATCATTTTATTTGGAAATAGGCTAACGCAGAAATATCGCTCTCCACATCTACACAAAATTATTCGAAGTAGGTTACGATGTGTTGCCAATTTCTATTTTCATTGCAAACAGACAAATCCCCAAATACAAAAATTCGAAGATGTTTTTGATCCTCTAAATTATGATGAAGTTGTCACATCCATCAACAAGATGACAGAACTTAATGAAGACACTGGGCAATATAAAGTACCAGCAACAACAGCAAATACTGCCACTTATTTAAAAAACTGCCTCTATACCTCATAAGTGAAATGATTGAGCAAAAAAATTCAGAGAAATTGAAAAACGTACGCGAATTTCTTCAACTATTAGAAAACAGCCTTACATATGACATATATAAAACCGTAACCGAAAACCAACTGGAGATAAAGCAGAATAAAATCGTCAATCTGCCAATTATTGATGACATCAGTCTGTTGAGAGAGAATAACACCAAACGTGACAGGTCCTGGGTAAAAAAAAGAAAGATGCTTTACGACGTAGTACAGTCGATTCTCTTATATGGAGCACCTATATGGCATAGATCCCTAACAGTTAAAAAGCACAGGCAACTATACACGAGAGTGCAATGCTCATAAGGGTCATTGGTGCGTATCGTACAATATCCGCGAAGGCCTCGCAGGTGTTAGCAGGGAAGATACCTATTGAACTGATGGCAGCAGAAAGAGAACGACTATACAGGAGACGAGACGGGGAAACTACGGAAGCGAAAGCAGAGGAGAGATTGATCACCCCAACAAAATGGCAGGAACTGTGGGATCACACGGAGAACGAGGCGCAATGGACAAAAACTTTAATACCAAACGTACGAGACTGGGTGGAGTGCAAACATAGAAGAGTGGACTATTTTCTGACAGGTCATGGCTCGTTCAAAGTTTACACAAAAAGAATTGGGAAAACTAATGATGAATTGTGTTTGTACTGTAAAGCAGTAGACACAGAGGCACATACAACTTTTGAATGCGATAGATGGGGAGACCGAAGGGGCCAGTTGGTGCAAGATATAGGGGTCAACCTTAATCCGCAAAATTTAGTGGAGACTATGAGAAGTAAAACAGAGACTTGGAATAGAGTACATACTTTCATAAAAAGAGTGATGCATTAGAAAGAGCTAGAAGAAAGACAAGAGGCAAGCCGAGCATAAAGTGATCAATGCACTTCATTCCTGAAGATATGCGACAAGCGGTTCCAGGGTGGAAAGTAGATAGATAAAAAGAGGGTTCTTTAGTCAGTATGAGTCTGACAGTGGGAGATGCGAGAGAGGAGAGGTTTTAGTCGGTAGGAATCCGGCACTCCGGAAAGACCGGTGTCTAATGTAAGATTTCCTCTCCTCGAAAAAAAAAGTCTGTTGAGAGATCATTTGAATAAGAAGATAATACTTAATTTTGAGAAACTAAAGGAAGAGTTTTAAATATTTTGTTGAAAGGAACTGTCTTGTGCTCTTCTGATTGCTTTGCAGCTTTTCAATCGAAGGCGAGCTGGAGAAATTGAAAAAACTAAAATACAAGATTTTCAGCAATACGAAGCGGTAAATTTAAATGATGACCATTGTGATTTGGAGGGTGATCACATTGAAAATTATGTGAGATTTGTTATTAGGGGGAAGAGAGGGCGGGATGGGTAGACAAATATAAACTGAAGTGTTTGAACCTTGTTTTGAAATATAGGGAAATGGCGGGAACTCCTATAACAAATCCGTATGTATTTGGCATACCAGGAAAAGACAATCTTCAACATTTGAATGCTAACCAATTGATAGTAAAGCATGCTGATAGTTGTGGAGCTAAATACCCAGAAATATTGCTGGGGACACAGCTTCGAGAACATTTTGCCACAAAATGTGGAACTATGAATTTGAAAGATGTTGATTTAAAGGAGGTGGCGGATTATATGGGGCATCACGAGAAAATACACTTAGAGCACTATAGAATGTCAAATGCCACAAGATTTATTGTGAGGATGTCAAGATTCTTGGAAAAGGCTCAAGGTGTTGAAGAGTCTTCCTCATGTCAATTAAATCAAAACTGCAACGATGACCTATTTGAAGCTGAAAAACAGGATGGTTTGTATTGATTTTAATTTAATGCTATTATATATTTTCCCATTTTTTTGTACATGCCACCGCTTAGCTTTGCCTCTATGGAAGGTGAGAAGATGCTGTGGAACATTTTAAATGTGGATTTATTTTTTAGATAATGCTTGTATATTTTGTAAATGACCACTCGACCTACTGCTGCTCATTACTGAAACTGTAGTTCAATTTCATCATTTACTGTTCAAAATGAGAAATAGTTAACGGTAATACCACTAATAGAGCTACAGATATTATTTTTTGCATAAAAGCTTTTGTTCCGTTCCAATTTCTATTTTTTATACATATAATTGAGTAGGCAATATGTAATGTCATGTAAAGGTTTTAATGTCAAAAGAAATATATTCTAAAACTGTCAGAATTAAAAACATGAATTGCATTGAATGTTCGTAGTTTTTATGCAATAAAAACAGATAACCACTCAAACACATAATCATTGTTGGTCCTTCAGCAAGGATAGAATCAGAGGCGTTGGAAAATACAAAAATACCAGAACAAGCAAGCATCATCAATCAAGATCCAAGAATAATCAAAAAATACAAAGGCAATCGTCAATCATCTTGAGGTCTTATACAATCAAAACTCAATCGAAGCAAAAACAGTGAGTGAATACATCCATATTTTTCATTATCATTCGTCCTACATACAATCCTCAATATTTCTATCAATTATTCCCACTTAACCTAACCTTTATTTAAACATGCCAAAATCTAAAAAACAGAGTTTTCCTTCAGAAGAAATAGATAGTGATCATAGTCAATCTGAAATTAAAGAACTTCTTCATTCAAGGAGTATTTGTGAAAACAAATTAATTCGATTTACTGAATATGTTAATAGCTTTCATGATTCACAAAATCTCAAACAATTTCGAGAAAGGTTACTTAAAATTGAGAAATAATTTGATGAGTTCGATAAAATTCAATCCAGATTAGAATTTCTTGACACAGCTCAAGAACCTGTCAGAATTAACCTTGAAAACCTATTTTATGAAACAATTTCTAATGCAAAATCAATTATCGGCTCAACCGGCAAATGTAAATACGCGACAATCGGCAAATTCTTTTTAGTCGAACCCATATGAGGATGATGTAAAACTACCACCAATTAATCTCCCAACATTTTTAGGAGGCTATCAGCACTGGCAAACTTTTATATCAAATTTCAACTCAATGATTCATAACAATATTAGGTATACAAATCGTAAGAAACTTTATTATTTAAGAACGTGTTTAAAAGGCGAACCATTTGAAATCATAGAAAATCTTGAATTAGAATACGCAAATTATGACAAAGTATTAACATTGTTAAAAAGAAGGTACGAAAACAAAAGGGGTATAGTGATGAATCATATATAAGATTTACACGATTTACCTATAGTTTCAAAATAATCTTATACAGGTCTGAAACAATTGATGGATAAAGTTTTTCAACACATAAACGCTTTAGAAAGGTATCAGGTACCAACAGAACATTGGGACTTGGACATAATCTATCTAATTCTTACCAAAATCGATCCTGTTACAAAACGCGAATGGGAACAGTTCTTAACCAGTGATGAATTACCAACTTTGAAACAATTAACAGATTTTTTACTAAAAAAGTATTTTACCTTAGAAGCTCTTGATACATCAAGCTCGGGCAAAGTACATGAAACCAGTAAACCTAATTATCAACAAAAGCATCATCATTCCACATACAAAAAAGGGTTACAACAAAATTTTGCAATTTCTCAAGTAAGATGTCCCTTTTGTCAAAGCTCGCATTTTATACATCGGTGTGCAGATTTTTTGAAATTATCTGCCAGCGAAAGGTATAATGAGGTCAAACGATTAAAATTATGTTCTAATTGCTTACGGGCAGGTCATAACAAAACAGTTTGTTATTCTCGTAAATGCATACACTGCAACCTTGCTCATAACACACTGTTACATCGTGAACAATTCACAGCACCTAGCACAAATACGAGTACATCACAAACAGATACAACATATGCTCATTCATCAGGTGATTCAATACAAACACTTAGACACAGTTCTTCAACACAAAACAAAAGTCAAGACCGAACAGAAAATGCACCTAATAACAAAAACACACAAACATATTAACCCTTTAACGGTTAATGGTACATATATGTACCACTTACATTTACTCTTTATACAGAGCACTTGATTTCATAAAATACCTAGCATTGTAGAAATATACATCTAAGTGGCAACTACGCCTCTTCTCCTACCTCTCAGACTGATTGGCGCCAAATAGTTGGCTGAATTGTCAAATGACGTCACAAAGTGGTACATATGTATACCAGTAAGCGTGTACAACAAATAAGGCGATTTGGTACTGTTCTTTTTAAGTTTCAGTGAGTTTTTGTGCGATTAAGGTAAGTTTTAATTAAAATCCTAATATTTACTTTATAACTGTATAACCCTATTTACACAATATGAGTACAGATATTAAAAAATCGTAAAAAAATCGAAAAACTGGTTTTTAGGTTATATTTACCAATGTAACAAAACTCAAATATCTTAGAAGTCGTTTTAGTTTGACACATAATATTTTGAAATATTACATTTAGACAAGTAATTAGTCAAACCATGTCATGATTGTATTTGTATCTAGTCTGGAAAAGATAATATGTGACTTTGAAAAAGTGGTACATGTTTGTACCACTGTCCATTTGCAATACGCAATAATGTGGTACATTTATGTACCACCGTCCACTACAAATATGGGTTTTGTGTTCTTTTCAATAAATAAGCCAATATAATGCATGAATATAACAGTTACAACTATTAATAAGTTATTACTGTAGTTTTTGACATAATATATATTTTTTAGATGGAACGTAAAAAAGTTTTTAACTTGAACAACCCGGATGAAGTTGAATATCTTCTAAATGATATTGAAGATGATATGGCAAATAATTCGACGTTAACGGGGATTCTGATGCAGACGATAACATCCCCATTACTCGATTATTAAATACTCCAGATCATGAAGGGTCCGATGATGAAGATATTTTAGAAACTACAACATCAAACATACAAACGGTCTCCGAAGAAACTCCTACAGCCAGAGAAGTTGATGAATATTATTCTACAGAAGAAGAGGAGGAGGAGGTAGAAGACGTGGAGGAGGAGGTGACTGCGAAACCGACTGTGAAGACTTATAAATGGAAACGAAACTCTCAAACTCCTCAAAAGTATGTGAAGTATTCATTCAATGAACCTTTTGGTATAACTAAGTTAGCAAAATTTAATATCCAAAGCCCACTTAGTGTATTTCAAAACGTAATAACAGATTTGTTTCTTGGGTATGTTGTAGAGGAGTCAAACTTATATGGCGTCCAGTGTGGACAAAGACTTGATCTTACCTTAGAGGAAATTAAAGCATACATAGGTGTCCTTATTGTTATGGGATTGCATAAGCTACCAACAATGAGGCTGTACTGGAGCAATGACGAAAATTTTGAGGTACCTAGAATTAAAAGAGTCTTTACGTTAAAACGTTTTTTGAAAATTACACGCCTCCTACATTTAAATAATAATGTAACTATGCCGAAAAGAGGGGAAAGGGACTATGACAAAATATATAAAATCAGACCTTTTATTGAGTATCTTACTAAACGGTGTCAGCTATTATTTAATCCTTCAAGGTTTCTTTCCATAGATGAATCTATGATAAAATTTAAAGGTCGCAGTACATTAAAACAGTACATGCCAATGAAACCAATTAAAAGGGGGTTTAAAATGTGGGTTATTACCTGTTCGGTAACAGGATATTGTTTAGGCATGTCTATATATGAAGGAGCTGATCCAAAATCTGACACGAGTAAGAGTCTTGGTGAAAAAGTGGTTGAAAAGGCGTCTTCATTTTATTCGGGACGTGGATACTGCTTTTTTTTGACAATTTTTTCTCATCCGTGACATTAGCTGAGAGGCTTCTGGAAAATAATAATTTTAGTTGTGCCACTACTAGAACTGATAGAAAATATTTTCCAAAACATATTCTAAAATCTGACAAGGACCTAGTAAAGGGACAATGGGACGGAGTTACAGATGGAAATATATCAGTATCAAAGTGGAAAGATAGAGGAAAGAAATCGGTTAATGTTGTGAGTACTATGCATAATACGTTACAAATCACGAAGGTACTGAGGACACAAAAAACAGGTGAGAGATTGTCTGTTGATTGCCCTGAATCAGTGGCAGACTACAACAAGTACATGGCCGGTGTTGACTATTTAGATCAACTTATATCAAATTACAATATTTCCTGGAAAAGCAGAAGATGGTGGATTAAAATATTTTACTACTGTTTAGAAGTTGCAATTACAAACTCATATATATTGTACAAGACCACCCTCAAACAAGCAAATTTAAATAAAAAAGTTAAACCTATGACACATCTACAGTTTAGGTCTTTACTAGCCAATGAACTCATTGGTGTTTATTCTGGACGATCTAAACCGGGACCATCCATCAGACTAGGTCGTGGCAAGAAAAGGAATAATCCATCTGGAAGATCCACTCTATTTAATTCAAAACGATTGTGCAATGTTGGAAAACATGTTCCGATCAAAGGAACAAGACGAAGGTGCTGTTATTGCAGCACTAAAAAAAATCAAAAGAGATCTGACCTTATTTGTTCAGAATGTGAGGTAGCATTATGTCTTGGTTGCTTTGCTCCTTTCCATAATTCTAAAAACACAGGAAAATAAATTTTAGCGATAACATTTTTTTTTCATTTTAAGATGTAACTACTTATTTTTATGTATATGTATGTGTTATGTTTCCTTTATTCTTCAATAAAAACAATTGATAAATCTTTGTTTCTATCGTTTTCTATAAAAATAGTAACTTTATTTATGTGGTACAAATAGGTACCACTGAACAATACGAAACTTCTTTTTATTGGAACGCACAGTGGTACACATATGTACCACCCCAAAATACAATAAAATAAACTAAAAATTATGTAAAATGTATATATATTGACTAATTAATGCCCCTAAGAACGATTAATGCAATACTTAATTCAGTCTGACCACCCCTTCTATTCTGCCCGTTAAAGGGTTAATCATATCACACATTACCAAATCAAAGACAAGTTCTATTATCTACTGCTTAAATATTGATTTCTGACAAATTTGGTAAATTTCATGAATGTCGAGTAATACTTGATTCAGCAAGCCAAAGTAACCTAATCACAAAACAGTTATGTACACGTCTACAATTGCCTTGTAAAAATTTTAACATACCTATTGCAGCAGTTATTCAACACATTACTCAGGTAACACAAAAAACTGAAACGCAAATCAAATCACGTTTTAATGATTTTAAAACAACAATAATGTTCTTAGTTTTACCTACAATTTCAGATAAAATTCCATTAATAAAATTCGATACAAAAAACATAGAGCATAAACTAAGCAGTTATCGATTAAATATAGCAGATCCTGATTATTACAAACCACAAAGGGTAGATGCCTTAATAGGAGCTAGTTTATTTTACGAACTACTAGGAACAGGTCAAATTAGACTAGGGCGAAATCAGCCAATAATGCAAGAAACAGTATTCGGTTATATATTTACTGGTACAGTACCAATCAATTCACATTTAAATAACACAGTACACTGTAATCTTGTACAAACAGTAACAAATGATATGCTAGATCAAACACTAACAAAATTTTGGAAAATTGAAGACATACCAAGTAAGAAATTTCTAACTACAAATGAACAATATTGCGAAGACTATTTTAAGCAAACAACGGTGAAAAACAACGAGGGTAGGTTCGTAGTAAGATTACCTTTTTCAGAAACCTTTGATTCAGTAGGAAATTCAAGTCAAGTAGCTTTTAAGCGTTTTCTATCAGTTGAGTCTAGGTTACAGAGATATATAAATTTAAAACAAGAGTATATAGGCTTTATGCAAGAATTTGAAAATTTAAATCACATGACACAACATTCTTTATTCAACAACAATCAAACAAATTTAAAGACATTGTCAGTTTTGCCGCATCACGCTGTATTCCAAAATAGCACTACCCCAAGCTGTAGAATCATTTTTGATGCTTCAGTAAAGCTACCAGGATATAAATCATTAAACGAATGTTTACATGTTGGTCCAGTAGTTCAAAACGATCTATTTTCAATTGTCTTACGTTTAAAATTATTCAGTTATGTTTAGAATGCCGATATCAAGATGATGTTTAGAAATATATTAGTTAATGAAGAAGACAGAACGTGTCAACAGATTTTATGGCGTTATGATAATTCACAACCTATTCAAATATATACGCTAAATACAGTAACATACGGTACAGCTTGCGCACCATATTTAGAAACACGTTGTTTAGTGCAGTTGGCTGAAGAATTCGAATGAGTATACCCACGAACTTGTAAAATTATCAAAAACTCATTTTATATGGATGATCTGTTAATTCGTGTTAACACAATCGATTAAGCATTTCAAATTTATAATGAAATTACAGAAATATTATCTAGCGCAGGATTTATTTTACGGAAATGGTCTTCAAACGAAAGGAGCATTTTAGAAACTATTTTAGGAAACCAGGATAACAGTGACAAATTAGTCCAATTTCATAAAAACAAAGAGTTCAAAACATTGGGTTTATTTTGGAATTCACAATCAGATATTTTAGGATACGATATTAAAGTACAAAACCTATCAATTCAACATACAAAAAGAACAGTGTTAGCAATTATCTCGAAAATATTCAATCCACTAGGTTTAATCGACCCAGCAACTATCAAAGCGAAATTAATTATACAATATTTATGGCAATTGAAAATCGTCTGGGACGAACCCATACCAAACAATATTACCGATAAATTTAGAGATTTCTTGTCACAAATTACGTTGTTAAATCATATCAAAATGGATAGACATGTTCTTACTACTGATTATCAGTCAGTGGAATTACATGCGTTTTGCGATGCGTCCACCAAGGCATATGGAGTATGTATTTCTCTATGTTCAATTAATCAACAGAGTCAAAGCAGTGCGAGGCTTTTGTGTGCAAAATCAAAGGTCCCACCTTTAAGTGGTGAGCATACCTTGCCTCGACTTGAATTATTAGCTGCAACTCTTCTCGCGCAGTTAATACATACAGTTATGAACGCACTCAATATTCAGTTCAGTAAATTAAGGTATTATACTGATTCCACAATAGTACTCTCATGGCTTCATATCGAATTGCCACGTTTAAAGGTTCTTGTTCCTAATAGAGTATCAAGAATATTAGAATTAACTAATATAAATGATTGGAAACATGTTCAAGTCAGAAATAAATCCAGCAGACATTATATCAAGAGGTATAAATCCAGAATTATTAACAAACAGTTTTTAGTAGATCCCACGCATGTAGAAAATGAATTTACTTCAAGCATAGACAACGATTTGTTAGATTTAAAATCATCAGTAATAAATTTAGCTTGTACTCAAATTTATGATACAGATATATTCGAAAGGTATTCAACATTTACACGATTACAACTTGTCATAGCATACTGTTTCAGATTTAAAAATACAACTTTACACAAGAAGAAAATTGTCACAGAAACACTTAGTAGTGAAGAATTGGAATAGGCAACATGCGTACTTGTAAAAATGTCTCAGTCATATTCATTTGCTCAAGACATCCACGATATTCAGTTAGGTAAATTACAGAACTCAAGTAGACTACTTAATTTAAATCCATTCTTAGACAAACAAGGTTTATTGAGAGTTGGCGGAAGACTAACAAATTCAAATTTACCTTATGATCAGAGACATCCATTGATATTGTCGGATAAACACAAATTAACCTATTTAATAGTAAATCATGCACATTTAAAAAATTTACACACTGGAGCTCAAAATTTATTAGGAATAATCCGTTTAAAATTTTGGCCTTTGAATGCAAAAAACCTAATTAAAGGTATTATAAGAAAATGTGTGAAGTGTTTCGGACTAAAACCACAACCAATAAAACATTTAATGGGTTCTTTACTAGAATCCAGATTGATTCCTACCAGACCATTTTTTCGCTGTGGAATTGATTATGCTGGTCCTATTAATGTAAAAGAAAACACATCCCGAAAATCACGAATTGTCAAAACTTATATAGCAATATTTGTGTGTTTCTCAACCCGTTCAATTCATATTGAATTAGCGCCAGACCTCAGCACTGATAGTTTTTTGAATGTGTTGAAGAGGTTTGTTTCACCAAGAGGTAAACCAGAACAAATACATTCCGATAATGGATCGAATTTCATAGGTGCTAAAAACCATTTTGAAGAATTGTACAAATTATTATCAAATAAATCTCACATTCATGAGATAGAAAATTTCTTGAATCCTGAGAAAATAAATTGGTACTTCATACCACCCAAATCACCTCATATGGGTGGAAGCCGCAGTGCGCTCCACTAAATTTCATTTAAAACGAACCCTAGGTAATGCAGCTATCAGTTTTGAAGAGACATACACTCTACTTACACAAATTGAGGCATGTTTAAATTCACGTCCAATCTCTCCCATTTCATCCGATCCTAATGACTATTCACCATTAACTCCCGCTCATTTCATCATTGGAGACTCACTAATAGCTACACCGCACGAAGATGTAATAGATATCAAGACAAATCGATTATCTCGGTATCAACGATTGCAACAATTATATCAACAATTGTGGCAACGTTGGTACAAAGAGTATTTGCATCAAATTCAACAACGTATGTACTAAATGGAAAGTGTCTGGGAGCACTGTTATACCAGTTGGTAGCTTAGTGGTCCTAATATAAGACAATTTACCACCATTACGTTGGTCATTAGCAGGCATAGTGGAACTTTATCCTGGACCTGACAGCATTATTAGAGTAGTGACAGTGAAGATGCCCAATTGAACTATTTTTCGACATCCAGTATCAAACATTTGTTTGCTACTCATTGAGGACAATTATTAGTGCAATGAACTTACTTATTTAAGTTATTGACAGACAATTTATAACATCTTATATATTTGAAAGCAATGCCTATGTTCCGTTCCAATTTCTATTTTTTATACATATAATTGAGTAGGCAATATGTAATGTCATGTAAAGGTTTTAATGTCAAAAAAAATATATTCTAAAACTGTCAGAATTAAAAACATGAATTGCATTGAATGTTCGTATTTTTTATGCAATAAAAACAGATAACCACTCAAACACATAACCAGCTTTTTTACTTAGTAACAATATTATGATAGTGGACTTGGCATGGAAAAATTTGAAATTGAGTCAGCCTTAAGGATGAGCAGTTTTGCCACATACAAAGTCCACTCGAATATATTGTTCCTGAAAGTAATAAAGCTTGACTGATGCAAAAATGAAAATTATCGATTATGTTGAGAAGTTCGAATGGTATTTACCCAAATGAATAGCTAATTCAGAAAATGAAAATAATCTGTCAACTTTGACGTTTACTGATTTTTGCGTAAATCAACAACATTCGTCACAGTCTACTCGGCTGTGGATAACTACATATCACACAACATACCTTAGTCATGCCATGCCGCAACTGATAGTTTTAACAAAATAGGTTGTGTTAGTGTCAAATACTTCAAACTTACCAAAGGTTGACACTTAAAACAGAGGAACCAAGACTCCTTCGACACAATAAGAAAAAGAAGATTTTCTAACCTAACTTTGTTAGTTTTGTTTTATGTAAGCTACTTACTTTATTTTAGATTTGTTATGACATAACACATTTTGTTATTTTTCTGACATTTGTGTACTGTTCTTGAATGAAAATAATACCACATCTTTTTGAGTATTGTATCACGAATCAAGACGTGAAATTCTAAAAATATAGACGAGACCACATCATATGGTCCTTCGACATCGGATAGAATTTACTGGAAACTGGACACAAGGCCTTTGTTCAATTAGCTATAACAGGATTTATTCAAGTCATTGCTTTCCCTTTTACCTATATTCCTACTGTCATCCTATTAATAAGCGGTATTCTGCTGGACATATACTCATTACATTTTCACATAATTACAACGTAGGACATCACACTACATTTAACAACAAAAGCTATAAGAGTCAATTCACTCAATACACTGCATTTCTAATACTTGGAGGTGTCGTAACTTATTCAAAGATTTGTTATTTAAAATTAGGCATAGTTATACATTTCATACTGAAACTTTAACCATGTCTAATCAAAATAAAATTGAACGTACGTCAGCAAGAGGCTCTTTAACAAGATTCACTAAATATTTTCAAAGGGTCCGGTGAACTATAGGTAGACACGAATTTTTGACTGATTTTGCGAAAAATCGATAGTACTCACCTATTTCGAAGATTATCCGTCGAAAAATTTGTGGGTTATACACAATTTACAGAGAAAAATCCAAAAAAAAGATTTTTTTTCGCCACTTAAACCATCACTTTTGGATTAAATATTTTATACCAAAAACAGTTTAAATGTATCGCACTGTACAGGAAAGTTATCAACAATATATATTCTCACAAATTATAATAAAATTTCAGTTAGTTTGCTGATAATATTATTTAAATTACCACTTTTATAAATATATATCTGTGGTAAGAAGCCACAACTTGATAAGTGGACTTTTTATCAAAATTAAGGTATCAACACCACTGTATTCGTCTCGTCGAGATCTACAAGATGGTATAACTTGGTAATTCGAATTCCTAATAATAACGGTCATAGAAGGGATGCCCAAACCTAATATGTTTAAAGTGGATATTACACAACACTTGATATGTCGATTTATCTAATTCTTCCACTTTCAAAAACAGCTAATTTTTATAGATTTTAAAGAAGACATAACTTGATATGTTGACATATCAAATTGTACCTTCCTTAAAAATATCCTCTATTCTGTAATTATATCAATGCGGAATCTGTTATGTGAACATATCAAGTTTTCGCGTCTGAGAAAAGATGACTGCACTACAGTGATGTCACTTGTCAAGCTGTGTTATCAAGTTTTGTCATATTATTCATTATTATCGATTTTAAAATAGGTGCTGTTGTTTAGCAGTTCTGTTGTGAAAAAAGTGTGTTTTATGTACCAATAATGACTTATTCTTGTACTAACTGTAATAAAATTTGTGTAACTCGAAGTGAGTTGATGGTACATTCCGGAAAATGTGGAGATAAACTACTACAGTGCGGTACAAGGTCTTCGGTTGAAAGTGAGGTTAGTGTTACCAAAAATGATTGTACCTTTGACGAAAAAAATACAGCTACTGGCGTAATATCTATGCCACATAATACATTGATGTGTAAACCTTCAACTAGTAGCCTGAACTCAACATATGAACCCCAGTTAAATATTATAATATTATTAACGTGGACCTAATGTCGTTAAAACTAATAGTAGGTCTACGTAAGACTAATGTTTGTACGTTGTTGTAGGACTCTTTCGAAAACGATTCCCATAACTCAGATGCAGACCCACAATGGACTCCTGATGTCCTTAAAGACCACTCCAGGAAACGAAAACTATTTAGTCTAGTGCCAGTAAAGGGGAAAGAGACTAGATCGGAAAGTGATACTGAAGGTTATTTTTTTTATTGTGTATATGATGATTTATTTTAAAGATTACAGATTTTACACTTTTTTTTAGTTTGAGTAGGGAATTTTAAAGATTGAAGAACTTAAAGATTTGGATGGATGTACCTGTTGTACACCTCCGTGAAAAAAAATTAACATCCCAATAGTATTGTTTGCTTTTCAGATGAGGTTATGTTGGATAATGAACTTAATATATGTAGCAGTCCACTAATAGTTTCCGAAAGCAATGTATCATTGGAACCATCTCAGTTACAAGATGATAATCAGAATAAAGGTAGAAACAAACATTCAACTACAACCAAACTACTTACCTCTACTTCCTCTAAACCAAAAAGAAAGAAAGGTGTTAGAGCACGTGAACAAGAAAAAAATAAAAAAGATCACGGTTTGGCATACAAAAATAGAAAAGGTGAAGTTAAAGGTCCCGTCGAGTTCAAGTCTATTGAGAGATGTTGTCAGAGGAAAAAGTGTTCCGAGATAATAACTCCAGAAATACAAAATCAAATATTTAAAAATATTCATTACTTGCCAATGAAAGTAAGAGATCAAACATTGTGTGAAAGAATTGAAATTTCAAATACAAAGTATAGTGCAAAAGGTAGAGAGGTAAGAGTGCTCTTACTCACGACCGGCTTGTGACTGTCAGTTATAGTATTATTGTTGAAAATAAAAAACACAATGTTTGCAAATTAATGTTCATGAGTGCGTATGGCGTAACGAGAGGGAAATTGGACATATTAATAGAAAAGAAAAGGGCCTCTTCCTATGGCGTTATTGATGTTGATATGAGGGGTAAGAAGATACCACCCAATAAAACAAGTGATGAAGAGATAAATTTTATTCACCAGTTTATAGAGAAATACCCAAGACACGAAAGTCATTACGCTAGGCGAGATAACTCATCAGAAAAGATATTTTTGCCTAGCCACTCGAGTATTAAAATAATGTACAAAGAGTACTTACAATGGAGAGAAGAAAATGGTCTCGAAAAATCGGTTGGCTACGACACTTTTAGAAAAATTTTTAATACAAAGGGCTATAAGTTTAAAGAGCCATTCATTGACACGTGCAAAACTTGCGACGAGTTTAATGTATTTAAAAGACAGGCTACTAGTAAAGCTGACCGTGATGAAATCGATAAAAAAAATAATGTTCACGTTCAAGAGGCACAAGAGGGTTATGACCGTAAACGTGAAGACAAAGAAAATGCAAAGAACACTGTTTACCAAACAGTTTTGGTTTTTGACTTACAACAAATTTTGCCTGTGCCGTACCTCACAACCAATATTGCGTATTAAAAACGACTATTAACTATGTACAACCTAACCATCCGTGATTGTTCACAAGAGAAAGAATCGTCAGACTGTTGTATGTGGAGTGAGCCTTCAAGGAGGGAGAGGATAAGATTGCCTCTTGTATTTTAAAAAAGCTTCTTCAGTTACCAACAAGTGTAGAGCAGGTAATTACGTACTCAGATACATGTGGCGGCCAGAACAGAAACATTATTATGGCAGTTACGTTTATGTATGCTCTGGCAAAAAACGAGAATTTGAAGGTCATTGATCAAAAATTTCTCCTACCAGGTCACACACGTCTAGAATGTGACAGCGACCATGCACGTATTGAGCGGGCAAAAAAAACTTGGGTCATCAGGATCTTCCAGCAGTAGGGGAGAAAATTATAGGATTATGGTTCCTCGTGATTGGTGTCAGTTTGTAAGAGCTATCCCTGGAAAAAAAGCTTTAATGTGATTGAGATGAACTTACCAGATTTTAAAGCGTTTTCATCTCTTTTAGCTAGGAATAACGTTTTAGTTCATCGCAATCAGGACAATGAGAGAGGATTGGTTTTCCGGCTTCATGAAAAGACATAAGAATTTACCCATTAGGTGTGCCCAAGCTACAAGTCTTTCGAGGGCTACAAGCTTCAACAGAACGAATGTAAAGGCCTTCTATGACAATCTGAGTAGAGTAATGGATCGTGGAAAGTTTGCAGCGAAAGATATCTACAATATTGACGAGACGGGTATTACAACTGTCCAGAAACCCAATAAGGTAGTGGCCAAAAAAGGAATTCGGCAAGTAGGTGCTCCAAGTTTATATCCATATATTTGTCACAATTGTGAATCAGACTGATTTTTATGTTCCTGCTCTTTATGTTTCATTTATATTATCACAAATATGATACTTATTTCTTAATAGTTCAATAAATACCGATTTTGACAGAAAAAATTGTTATGTTACTAATGACCCCATTAACTGTTACAACTGACCCGGTGTCGGGGACGGTTGTAACGTTGCTCAATTTTTTTTAAATACATAGGTGACGCTTTGCTAGGCATCTCAGAGAAATTTGAACACATTCACTTATTGATCAATTAAGTGACAAATTATTAGGTAAAATGATTTTGTTCTAGGTTTATTACCCTACATACAGCAAGTGTACAAAGTCAAAGTGTTACAATTGCCCCCGGTCTACCCTAGTACTCTTGTCAAATTAAGATACCCATATTTGAACATCAATTGAAAAATGGAAATTACAAGCACCAAAGATTTATTTGATGTAATAAACAAGGACGACGAGGGGTTAGTGCATTATTCAATGCAGCAGAACCTGATTCGCCGCACACTAAAATGCTTAAACAGAAGTTGCCGCAAGATGTGCGAATTGAAAAATAAAAATGGAATTAACTCATTAAACTTTGCCTTCAGATGTAGCAAATGTCGAGTTTATTACTCAATCTTAAAAAATGCGTTCTTTGAACAGATGAATCTGCCAGTGAGGACAGTTTTGGAAGTAATTTGAAAGTGGTCGTGTGAGGTAAAAATGACCAGTGTTTATTACCAAACTAGCGGTATTTCTAAAAAATCTATAATCCAAATAAATAGATTTATTAGAGATATTGCCAGTTGGATGCTGCTGGAGGAGGAAGAAGAGCTTCCATTAGGTATGTAAACTTTTTTTCATTGAATAATTCAAATTTACATAATTTGATACACTTTTAGGGGGACCAGGGCACATAGTAAAAATTGATGATAGTGTGGTTTCAAAGCGAAAATATAAGAGAGGCAGAATGGTCCCTGAAGTATGGGTTTTGGTGATGATAGACACTCTTACCAATGAAAACATTATAGTTCATGTGAAGGATAAGAAGGCGGAGACTCTCATCTCCTTAATTCAGAAACATGTGAAACAGGGCACCGAAATTTGGACAGAACAGTGGAGGGCATATTCGAATTTAAGCAACATTGGCTTTATTCATAAAACAGTGAACTACTCCAAGCATTTCAAAGACCCTACCACTGGCACCTGCACAAATAGGGTTGAGGGTCTCTGGTCTACATTCAATGGATACTGCAGAAGGTTGGGGGTTATGTCATCCCCATTTCTTATGGAGTATGTGGACCAGTTTATGTGGGAAAAGAATATGGCGGCAATGCCGAGAAAAGGCTAAGAAATTTAACGTTACATATATCAAAAAAATATGTATTTCAAAGTTTTTATTTATTGAATTATATATACATGTTTTTATGTGTCATTTTCTTAATTGATAAGTATTTCCATTCAAATCAATGAATTAACTTCTGTAAATACAGTAAGTGTAATACCTACTTCGTCTTCTGTTTCCATTAAAATACTTGTAAAGATCCAGCAATTTATTTATCTTCTTTGTCGTTTTGTTTTTATTAATATGAAGAGCTGTTCTTAGGAACCCTGGATCTATTCCATTAGCATATCCATATGCTCCTATATAAACTCGATCTCTATAATTAAGTGGTCCAAATAATGTTTTCTCTCTCAACAATTTGGCCATTCCAGGTGGCGCGCAATCAAAAATTGTAACGCGAAAAATTCGCCGAGCCGTTGTAAATTTAATTTGGCTGACCTGTCGACTGAGAGAAGTCACAGCGCTGTCGGAACCGAGTTAAAAATTTCAGTCCTCCATTTGCCGTCAAGGTGTAAACACACATTTCAACAAGAGATATTTGCATGTGCTCTGGGAGCCATAACGCTATTTCACGGAAAGCCTGATAAATTCTACATAGGGGAAGAAAATATCGCTCGATTTAACAAATCGAGGGTCTGACCCAACAATATACTGGACCAGGGGGTGCCGATGACCGAAGGATTCCAGTAGAATTGATAGATTTAAGAAAACACGTGGAAAATTCCCGTAGACGGCGTTAGCTGGTAGGATTCAATGAAAAGGTAAATGGTTGAAAGATACTTTCTCGGAATTAACAGATTTGTAGGCAATTTAACGTAGAAATTCTGCTTTGATTCGTAATTTATTGGAGTTTGTAATCTGGGTTCGCAGGATAGTTTCGTTATATTTTATAAATTTTTATTCATTCATATTCTTCATGGCTTTATATTTTGTTGAAATAAGAATATATCACAGGGGTTGTATAAACATTCAGGGATGTGTCCAACGACGTAGTTTTATATTATGGGTTTTTATTGGTATCGTAGTTTTTTTGCTAAGCGGAAAAAAACCAGTCATATAGTTTTTATTTTCAGAGTAGGTGGCTTTTATACAGTTAAAAGTCATGAGGTGTAATTATTTGCGAATTTCGGGTATAGTTATTATAGTCAGTATGATGGGATATTACGGGGGTACGTCGAAAAGTTGACCGGGGTAAAATGTAAACCCTATGTAGAGGCTAATTCGTTTCTCTATTTTAGGGGGGTTTTAGTATATGGACATAAAAACGCTGATTGGAATTTAATGGGTCGGTGAGACCAGTTCCAGGAGGCCTGGATTAATCTGGAGGAATTTCAGTTCCTGTTCTGGTGCCGGGAAAGGAAAGGTTACAGTTTTCCTTTCTTATTTCTTTAAACTCAGTAGTAAATTCACATCTATGCTTCACATATTACCGTTTTTTTTATATTAAGTTTTATTTATCTTTTTTCTTACTTGAATTTTGTATTTGAAATTTTTTGAAATCTTGCTCATAGATTAAGATACGCTGGAACACTTGGTACGTACCTAGTATTGCGGTATTTAGTAGTTTTTTTTACCTATTTCTAATGGTTTCTTGTATATAATTTTGCGCCGTATATAATTTTGAGCTGTATATTCTCCAGCAACGCTAAACTCGTTGTAATTTAAATTTCTGGCTTATGCAATTATTATATTCATATTGATACTGGTATAAATTGCGGAAGTGTGAACCCTTGTAACTATACATTGGTGTTTTTTTTGACATATATATAATATATTATCGTTGTAATTTTTGGAATTTTGTACATGAACAATTTGGTCGATTCCCTAGAATCTTTGGATTGAGACATCGGTGTAGTTTGGGGCCCTCAGCTCTACTGCACCCTGAGATTACAGCCTTCAGCTGAGCTCAGACGTTATTTATAATATTTTTCTTTTGGTAGTGATATTGTATCATATATTTTGAAAAGAGACCTTTGGTCCACCAAGATTAATTAAAATTTCAATCAGGGTGTATTTGCTGACTTTTATTTATTTATGATAATTTACCTATCAGTTTAACCTTTGGAGTGTGTAGTGAGTGTTGTTAACCCACTGAGGAGTTGTGGGCTAACTTAGGAAGTCTTGGGTGCTTGCCAAAACTTCTCTGGCGCCCTTTTTGTATACTCAATAATTTTTTTGAAGAATCCACCCCTTCTTCGACTCGAAGCTAGTCGACTGGCGAGCACGGGTTGTACCACGTGAGACAACCCGCATACCTGTAAGGAGCACTGAGAGGGTTTGTAGGTTTTCCTCGTTATATGTTTTTGGTGCCCATAACGTGGGGCCGTTAGTATTTTTTTTATTGTCAGCAATACATATCCTGTAATTTAAACTTAAACTTTTGAAATTAAATTTTTTTTAGCATCTTTGATTAAACTTAAACTTTAAAAATCAAAATTTCAGTTGTAGCCATTTGATTAAACTTGAACGTTTGATAAGTTAAATTTGCAGATTTATTTTCAGTTTATTTTTAGCACCAGATTTAAGTGTAATTGTTTTATTGGGGCGTACCTGGAAATAATTTCCCTTAATATGTTTTGATTGTGCCAGATTTAAGTGTTTTTAGTAAATCTGGGGTTGTGTTCAATTCGAAGGGAATTGTTTTATTGGACGTAATTTGTAAACAACTTACCTTATTCTGTGAGATTATAATATATATCAAACTGAAAATTTTATGGTAGAAATCAGACAAGAGTTTATTGGTTCGTGGGCAACATTTATTTTCTTTTCATACTGATTGATTATTGGAATTTTGAAAAATTCAATATTGTAGATTTTATCTTTTTTTTAAACTTTGATAAATTTTCAACTTTTTCTTAGAAACTTAGTCATTGTAGATTTAACTTCAGTTATTGTATCTCTTGTAATCTATTGCACCAGATTTAATTGGGTTTTTTATAGTAAATCTGGGGATTGCTTAACTTTGAAGGTAATTGTTTCAATTGTGGGCGTAACCCGGAAATAATTTCTCTTAATTAGTTATTGATAGTGCCAGATTTAAGTGTTTGTAGTAAATCTGGGGTTTGAGGTCTTGAAGGGAATTGTTTTATGGGGCGTAAGTGGTAAACAAATTCACCTAATTTTGTTAAGCAGTGTTAAATATTAAATTGAAGTTTCAATACAGGAAACGGACAGATTGTTCATTGTTTGATGCGTTTTGTTTTTTTTTCTTCTTTTTCAGGTAGCAAGTGAATAAGAAGATTTCTGATATCGATATTATTGTTTCAATAAAAATTGCAATTTTGAAAATTTTATTTGATTATCTATTGTATAATATTTGTAATTTATAGATATTGTAAATTTAAAAGGTGAGTTACATATTGGGTCACACTGTGTATAAATTTTAGTATCAGAACAGTAACTGAATTCGTAAATACTTTGCTTTATGGTAAGTTTATTTGACTTTCGACGATTGTAGGCTGCATTGTGGGTTCGAACCTTAGCGGATCGGTGTTTTGGAAGTGGTGCCTTGGGCTTGTGGACTCCTGTATTTTGGAATCGCTTTTGAAGAAGGAACGTTGCGTTGGTTCGAGAAGTACACTTCGTGGAAACCTTGTAGGTTGGAAATTGGTTTGTTGCCTGGATTGCTTGTCAGATTGAACTTAAAAAGAAGAAATGTATCGTAGGTTTGTAGTTAATCGGTTGGTTCAGGATGAGCTTGTGTATGAGTTGACAATACGTGGTATTGCAAGTGGCACGGTGTCTGAGATGCGGCGTACTTTAGCTTTAGCGTTGCAGGTAGAGAAGGAAGATGATAGTATAGATCCGCCAGAGTATCCGTATACAGCTGATGAAGATTTGAGTGCAGTTGAGAATAAGTTAGATCAGATTGAGCCCGGTGTAGAAGAGTTCAATGAAACTCGTATGAGTGATAATTTCCAGAAATTACAGAGTCAGTTGGTGCATGTCATAGGTCGGTTGGAACGTGCGACTAATTTCGAAGCAGGTGATGCTGGTGTTCGACAAAGGGCGAAAGTAGATGAACTAATGGCTAAAGCTCTCTCTTTATTCGAATCGTTGGGAAGTAAGGCTTCCAGACATGAGCGTTCTCGTCAATCTCAACCCCCCCAATTGGAAATCCTCTCTCAACCTGGGCCGTCCTTTGCAAATTTGTCAACTATCCGTAGATCGACTCTCAATGAAGTCAGACCACTTCCTAATCCTGGTAATGCGTCGAGGAACTTGTCTAGTATTAAGACGATCTTGCCTAGCAAGTGGGGTTTGGTGTTTTCTGGAGATCCCAAAGGTATTTCACTATCGAGCTTTCTGGAAAAAGTGGAAGAGTATCGAGTTTCGCGTAATGTGGATAAGGAAATTTTGTTAGCTAGTGGTATCGATTTATTTTCTGGTAGGGCTTATCAGTTTTATTTAGCTTATAGAGAAGAAGTAAATTCTTGGGATGAATTCGTGGACCTATTACGGGAAGAGTATTTATCAGTAGATTACAACGAAAAACTGTTCGACGAAATTAAGAGTAGAACTCAGGGTCCTGATGAAAGTATGGGAATTTACTTGGCTGTGATGTATGGTTATTTTAAAAGGTTGACTTGTCCCATTTCGGAGGAAACTAAACTTAAAATATTGTTAAGGAATATCACGCCTTACTACCAACATCATCTTGGACTTATGGAAATTAATAGCGTGCGTGAGTTATTGACCTTGGGTCGTAAATTGGAGGCTAGGAAATTGGCTATCGAGAATTACAGTGTACCCTCGAGGGAACTAAATTGTATGGAGCCAGACCTAGCTTATGTGTCATCGCATGTGGAACCTGTGTCTGAGGTTGGAACTCTAACCCTCCCTACTTCGTCATCAATTCCTAAAGTTCATGAGCTCGTTTGTTTCCGTTGTAAGCAGCCAGGTCATCGGGCCGTAGCGTGTCGTAGTAATAGGAAATTTTGCTTTAGATGTAAGAAAGAAGGATTCACGGTTAGGACTTGTCCTGATTGCTCTTCCAGAACTAGCCAGCGTAAACGAACCGAGGCGTGCTTGAATGATCGGATAGAGTGCGTCAGTGAAAACCCCCCGATCAGTAGTTTTCGTGCCGTTATAGATTATGTGTTGGATCATGTCGTTAATGATGAACGTCCTTATCTTAAGATAGATATCCTAGGAAAAACGTTGTTAGGTCTTTTGGATTCGGGCGCTTCAAGAACTATTTTAGGAGGTAAAGGATATGAGTTGATTTCTTGTTTAGGGTTAACTTTGGATAAAAGTAGGACGACTAATTGTACAGTGGCAAATGTTAATGTGTTACAGAGTATTGGAACCGTAGTGTTGCCCGTGGTTTTGAGGGGTCGTATGCGGTTGATTGAGGCTCTGGTTGTCCCTGAATTAACTCATATTTTGATCCTTGGTGTAGATTTTTGGAATTTGATGGGCGTCGTCCCAGATCTTCGCCATGACGAGTGGCATTTTTCGGCAGATCCTGTGTTGATAAATAGTGTGAAACATGTGTCGTCTAGAACAGTACTCACTCCTTTGGAACAGCAGAGACTTCAAGCGGTGATTGATAGGAATATGGAAATTATGGGAAAAGGTCTAGGGTGTACCGATAGAGTAGAACACGTGATAGTAACTTCTAGTCCCCCCCATCAAGCAGCGATATTATAGGGTCAATCCCATTGTACAGAGGCATATTGATGCTGAATTGGATGAGATGCTGCAGTTAGGTGTTGTAGAACCCAGCAATAGTCCGTGGGCTTCTCCAATTTTGCTGGTCAAGAAGAAGGATGATTCCTATCGATTTTGCGTTGATTACAGGAAGTTGAATGCTGTCACTGTTCGAGATAGTTACCCTCTTCCCCTGGTAACGGATACTTTAGAGACGTTGCGTGAGGCTAAATATTTGTCTAGTTTAGATGTCAAGTCCGCTTATTGGCAAGTTCCGGTAGCCGAATCTTCAAGGCAATACACTGCTTTTACGGTACCTAATAGGGGTCTATTCCAGTTCAAACGACTACCATTTGGCTTACATAATGCCCCAGCTACCTGGCAGAGACTTATAGACAATGTTTTAGGCCATGATCTTGAACCGCATGTTTTTGTCTATCTTGACGACGTGGTTATTTGTACGCAAACTTTCGAAGAACATGTACGGGTGCTCGAAGAGGTTTTTAAGAGGTTAGCGGATGCTAAAATTACTGTTAGCGTGGATAAGTGTCAGTTCTGCCGTCCTGAAATGAAGTATCTTGGGTATGTAGTTGATCGTTTTGGGTTGCATGTGGATCCGGATAAGGTGAAGGCAATGTTGGAGTTACCGACTCCTCGTAATATTACGGAAGTTCGTCGTGTGGTTGGAACCTTCTCCTGGTACCGGAGATTTATACCTAATTTTTCAACCATCATGGTCCCCATTACGGGTCTTCTGAGGAAAAATCGTCCTTTTGTGTGGTCTTCTGAATGTGAGTCTTCGTTTCGTCGTGTTAAGGAATGTTTGGTTTCTGCGCCGATTCTTACGTGTCCCGATTTTAATAAACCCTTTGTTGTACAGACCGATAGTAGTGGTTATGGTTTAGGGGTTGTGTTGAGTCAGCCTCACGAGGGTGGTGACAAGGTTATTTGCTATTTAAGTAGATCTCTTACTCGCCAAGAACGGAATTTTTCAACCACTGAACGCGAATGTCTCGCTGTGGTTTGGGCACTTGAACAACTTCGGCCTTATTTAGAGGGTGTTTCTTTTACCGTCATTACGGATCACTATAGCCTACTGTGGCTACAGAAGTTGCAGAGTCCGAAGGGTCGTCTAGCCCGATGGGCAGTCAAAATGCAACAGTATAACTTCCAAATTATACATCGCAAAGGTCGTGAACACGTAGTACCAGATGCTCTTTCTCGGTCCGTCCCTGTGGTCGATGAGGTGTCTGTGGAGGTTTCATCTGAAGAGGTACCGCCCCCTCTGTTTGATACAACCAATGATAAGTGGTATTGTAAGATGGTGAAGAATGTCGCTAGTAATCCCCTTAAATTTCCGGATTGGCGTGTGAAGGATAATCTCCTCTTCAAACATGTTGTCAATAAGTACACACAACCGCTGTCGCCTGGTGAATCTTGGAAACTGGTAGTTCCCAAGGCTGGTAGGTCGCGTATAATCATGGAAGCCCATGTCCCTCCCACATCTGGACATACGGGTATTTTTAAAACCTTCCACAGAGTAGCTGAGCGTTTTTACTGGCCGAAAATGAGGGTTGACGTCGCTAGGTATGTTAATCGTTGTGAGGTGTGTGCGGCGCATAAGGTGTCACAAGGTAAACCTGTTGATAAGATGGCGTCTCATCCAAAGCCTAGCAGGCCGTGGGAAATGATTTGCACAGATCTGATGGGGCCTCTTCCTAGGTCGAAACGAGGTAATTCTTTCATCCTTGTCGTTACGGATTATTTGACCAAGTATGTGCTGATATACCCACTTAGAACAGCGTCTGCAGCGACCGTTGCTCGTAAGATTGAAGATGAAGTATTTCTTGTATATGGGGTACCCAAGGTGATTTTGTGTGATAATGGTCCCCAATATCGTAGTAATCTTTTCCGAAGTTTAGCTTCCCGATATAGCTGTCGTATCAAGCTGAATGCCAATTATCATCCAAGGGCTAACCCGTGTGAAAGAGTTAACCATGTGATTAAGACTATGATGGCTTCCTATGTCTCGGATAATCATCGTTGTTGGGACGAGCATCTCGCTCAGATAGGATGTGCGATTAGAACATCTACTCATGAAGTCACGAAGGTAACACCGTATTTCGCTAATTTTGGTAGGTCTATGCTGTTGTCTGGTGCCGATTATGTTGATAATTCAGATTTAGATCTGGGAGATAGTGTGAGAACTCCCGAGAGTAGTCGTAATGAGAGTTTTAGGAAATTGTTCGCTGACATCAGGAAACGGTTAGAGGATGCCAATCAGAAGGCTTGTGATAGCCATAATCTGCGGCGTAGGCATGTTGAGTATCTCCCGCACGATTTAGTGTGGAAGAGGAATTTTGTCCTTTCGGATGCTGCGAGGTATTACACGCGTAAGCTAGCGCCTAAGTATATAGGGCCCTACTCGATAGCTAAGAGGGTATCTCCGTGGACGTATGAGTTGCACGATAAGGATGGAGCTACGGCAGGAGTATGGCACTGCAAGGACTTGAAACCATACTCTACGCAACCGCCTGACGATGAAAATTAACCTTTCCGGGTTAATTTTCTTTGACGAAAGGGGGGGAATCTGTAACGCGAAAAATTCGCCGAGCCGTTGTAAATTTAATTTGGCTAACCTGTCGACTGAGAGAAGTCACAGCGCTGTCGGAACCGAGTTAAAAATTTCAGTCCTCCATTTGCCGTCAAGGTGTAAACACACATTTCAACAAGAGATATTTGCATGTGCTCTGGGAGCCATAACGCTATTTCACGGAAAGCCTGATAAATTCTACATAGGGGAAGAAAATATCGCTCGATTTAACAAATCGAGGGTCTGACCCAACAATATACTGGACCAGGGGGTACCGATGACCGAAGGATTCCAGTAGAATTGATAGATTTAAGAAAACACGTGGAAAATTCCCGTAGACGGCGTTAGCTGGTAGGATTCAATGAAAAGGTAAATGGTTGAAAGATACTTTCTCGGAATTAACAGATTTGTAGGCAATTTAACGTAGAAATTCTGCTTTGATTCGTAATTTATTGGAGTTTGTAATCTGGGTTCGCAGGATAGTTTCGTTATATTTTATAAATTTTTATTCATTCATATTCTTCATGGCTTTATATTTTGTTGAAATAAGAATATATCACAGGGGTTGTATAAACATTCAGGGATGTGTCCAACGACGTAGTTTTATATTATGGGTTTTTATTGGCATCGTAGTTTTTTTGCTAAGCGGAAAAAAACCAGTCATATAGTTTTTATTTTCAGAGTAGGTGGCTTTTATACAGTTAAAAGTCATGAGGTGTAATTATTTGCGAATTTCGGGTATAGTTATTATAGTCAGTATGATGGGATATTACGGGGGTACGTCGAAAAGTTGACCGGGGTAAAATGTAAACCCTATGTAGAGGCTAATTCGTTTCTCTATTTTAGGGGGGTTTTAGTATATGGACATAAAAACGCTGATTGGAATTTAATGGGTCGGTGAGACCAGTTCCAGGAGGCCTGGATTAATCTGGGGGAATTTCAGTTCCTGTTCTGGTGCCGGGAAAGGAAAGGTTACAGTTTTCCTTTCTTATTTCTTTAAACTCAGTAGTAAATTCACATCTATGCTTCACATATTACCGTTTTTTTTTTATATTAAGTTTTATTTATTTTTTTTCTTACTTGAATTTTGTATTTGACATTTTTTGAAATCTTGCTCATAGATTAAGATACGCTGGAACACTTGGTACGTACCTAGTATTGCGGTATTTAGTAGTTTTTTTTACCTATTTCTAATGGTTTCTTGTATATAATTTTGCGCCGTATATAATTTTGAGCTGTATATTCTCCAGCAACGCTAAACTCGTTGTAATTTAAATTTCTGGCTTATGCAATTATTATATTCATATTGATACTGGTATAAATTGCGGAAGTGTGAACCCTTGTAACTATACATTGGTGTTTTTTTTGACATATATATAATATATTATCGTTGTAATTTTTGGAATTTTGTACATGAACAATTTGGTCGATTCCCTAGAATCTTTGGATTGAGACATCGGTGTAGTTTGGGGCCCTCAGCTCTACTGCACCCTGAGATTACAGCCTTCAGCTGAGCTCAGACGTTATTTATAATATTTTTCTTTTGGTAGTGATATTGTATCATATATTTTGAAAAGAGACCTTTGGTCCACCAAGATTAATTAAAATTTCAATCAGGGTGTATTTGCTGACTTTTATTTATTTATGATAATTTACCTATCAGTTTAACCTTTGGAGTGTGTAGTGAGTGTTGTTAACCCACTGAGGAGTTGTGGGCTAACTTAGGAAGTCTTGGGTGCTTGCCAAAACTTCTCTGGCGCCCTTTTTGTATACTCAATAATTTTTTTGAAGAATCCACCCCTTCTTCGACTCGAAGCTAGTCGACTGGCGAGCACGGGTTGTACCACGTGAGACAACCCGCATACCTGTAACGAGCACTGAGAGGGTTTGTAGGTTTTCCTCGTTATAAAATATCCGCCACTTCATTAAATGCTACGGCGATTTCCCTTTTATTTGGGTTCATAATAAAATATATAATTTATAAACTTTTGTATTACAAAACAAGTCTCAAATCGTTAGCTTTGTACTCAAGCAGTGTGACCAACATATCCTGTTCGAAATCAAATCTACAAAACAGTAAATGAAAGATATATATTTACTACAAATTTGGTGTATATTTGTGGTTGTCGCCGAATTTTTACGGGCGTTACAGACTACTGCTTACGCTAGAGCTTGTCTGTCATTTGTCATTTTAATTAATTGTTTTTATACAAATTTACAGCCTCTCAATTATATATTTATAAAAGTGGTAATTTAAATAATATTATCAGCAAACTAACTGAAATTTTCTTATAATTTGTGAGGATATATATTGTTGATCACTTTCCTGTACAGTGCGATACATTTAAACTGTTTTTTGTATAAGATATTTAATCCAAAAGTGATGGTTTAAGTGGCAAAAAAACTCTTTTTTGGATTTTCTCTGTAAACTGTGTATAACCCGCAAATTTTTCGACGAATAATCTTCAAAATAGGTGAGTACTATCGATTTTTCGCAAAATCAGTCAAAAATTCGTGTCTCCCTATAATTCACCGGACCCATTTTCAAACTATAAAGGATGATGATGAGGTAGATTCACTTGATTTACAGCAATGCCTAGCAAAGGCAGAAACACTTTTTGAATATTTTCACAATGTCCAACTTACTATTGAATCTAAAGATTCTGATTTCGATTCAAACTATGACACTATACAGTCTCCTGTCAGAGAACAATTTGAAAATGAATTTTATAAAATAACTTCTGCTATCACACGAAAAAGATGATCATGAAAGTATAAACAGAAATGGCAATAATCATTCAAAGATTACTACACCGCATACAAATATTCGCTTGCCACAAGTAAATTTACCTACATTTGACGGCTCTTTAGATCAGTGGTTATTTTTTAGGAACAACTTTACGTCAATAATTCTATGATGTCAAATGTACAAAAATTTCATTATTTGCGACTGTCACTTCAAGGTGCAGCTGCTGACAAAATAAAATCATTGTAAATTTGTGATGCAAATTACAATATAGCATGGAAATTACTCTGTGATAGGTTTGAAGATAACGAATCTCATGAAGGTCTAACTTTTATTCTTGAGAGTGTTGAAAAAAATCTAAATGCTTTAAATGTTTTAGAGAGACCTACTGATTATTGGGATGATTTACTTGTATACTTAAATACTACCAAACTTGATCGTATTACCCACCGGGCATGGGAATCACGCAATGATACATCTAAAATACCTACTTTAAAACAATTATTAAAATTCATTGAGGAAGGTTGTAAAGTTTTACTATCAATAGATTACAACCTACCTGAAGAACCCAAATGTAACCTGAAGTATAATGCTCACAAACAATCAAAGTCATTTATAACAACATCCAACAAACCCAATTGTAATTTGTGTAACAATAATCACACTTTATACTATTGCCCTGATTTTAAAGAGTTATCCCCCTCTGAGAAATTGAATACTGCAAAACGTTTACGCTTATGTATTAACTGTTTAGGTTCGAATCATCGAACCAAAGAGTGCAAGTTTTCAGGTTGTAAAAAATGTGGAAAAATACCCCACACATCACTCCATTTTCCAAATTCACATGAAAATGAGAATCAAATCCCTGTGAATGAATGGACAGTTGATAGTCCAGGAGCTTCAGGTACTATTTCAAATTTTAATAATACACAGATTGGCATGACAACTAGACTTCTTACATCACCCCAGATTCTACTTTCTACAGCTCTTGTTACTGTTTTTGACAAATTTAAAAATTCACATCAGTGCAGGGTATTACTTGATAGTGGAAGTCAAGTAAATTTTATTTCTGAAAAACTGTGTAACATTTTACAACTAAACAAAGGGCAAAGTGACATTTTAGTAACGGGAATTAGTCAAATGTCCCGCAATGTTCAATCTTCAACGTCACTAAAATTCAAATCCAATGTCAACAACTTTTCAAAGTCAATAAACTGTATTATTTTACCCCAAATTACAGGCCACTTGCCATCCTTACCACTTGAATTTACTACACTAAACATTCCTGACAGAATTGCGCTTGCTGATCCCCCATTCTACCAACCTGCTCCAATTGATTTGTTGATCGGTGCTGATACCTTTTGGGAACTTTTGTGTATAGGCCAGATTAAACTGGGCAATAGCCTACCTACTTTACAAAAAATCAAAATTGGGATGGTTAGTTTCAGGCTCCATATTGCGACGATATAGGGTTTTATTCCAACGCTAGGATTTCGGGTTGGGTCACTATCCGTCTACCAACATTCACGATGTCGCTACTGAATCCACTATTTGGGTCTGGGGGGTCAATTAAGAAACCACTCATTAAAACTTAACAAATGTATTGCAGAAATACAGATAACCAAAAATTGACGAACTATGTACAGGATAAATATAAAACAACTATAACCAGCCCGATAAATATAAAACAAATATAACCAGCCCTTCCGGGCATGTATTCAACAATAATCCTAAAGGGGTAATACAATATCCAATCCCATAATTACAACTACTAAACTATACAAATTATATATCTAACCTATTTACTTACATAAACATCCTAGGGCACGTCTTCTCTACTCGAAGGGGCACTTTGTCTTCAGTCACGGTATACACTTCTCAGGTAGGCCTTTCCAGATTCACTTGACTGGTCGCGGGTTTTTCTCAAAACCCACTGCCCCGAAAAATTATATTTTTCGAACCAAGAAAGTGTTCTCTCCAAAAATGCTTAGTTTGTTGTTTTTTATATTAGAAAATATTATGCTCTACTTTGAAGTAATTAGCAAAGCATTGACCTACTTTTGTTTGGCCTACCATATACTGGGTGTTATTTCTAAACGTGACATGTGCCCCCCCTTCGAAAAGAGGACTGCCCCCAGTCCTAAGTTACCATTGTTACCTTTAACATATAATAAAAATTTGCCGCTGCTATGAAGCTAAAAGTACATATCTACTATACTACATGGTTACTCATTTTTAAATATCTGCGTTTATACAATTCAAGTCCCTAGCATCTAAATTTATTGTCAGAATAGCACAATTCACACGACTTCTTCCTACTGTTCTCTGGGCGAGTCCGGACCTGGGCCTGGCGGTACGTCATTTTCTTTACATGGTGGCTCAACATGCGCTTGATTGGAATGGTGGTTCTTCCTGGTATCGTCTTACATTTCGACTAAACTCACAGTATGTTATGGAAGCAGATTTACACCGTTTTTTGGAATTTCCTGTGCTTCTGTACTTTTGGCTGATTGGGCAGAATGGTATTCGGCATGCTAAACTCTTCGGTTTTCTTCTGCACTTTGCGCTACTTAGTACTTATTCGATTTCAGCGCATTGCATCCAGATTGCCTTTTTCTTCCACTCAATCGGATTTGGTGGATTGGAACCAGTTTGTTCGACCATATGCGACGATTCGTGAATTGTAACTTCCATTGATTACTCGGGTCTGTTTACTGGGTCTGATAGTCAATTATTATTGTCCCATTTGTAACATTATAACATTTTACAACTAAACAAAAGGCAAATTGATATTTTAGAAACGGGAATTAGTCAAATGTCCCGCAATGTTCAATATTCAACGTCACTAAAATTCAAATCAAATGTCAAGAAATTTTCAAAGTCAATAAACTGTATTATATTACCCCAAATTACAGGCCACTTGCCATCCTTACCACTTGAATTCCTGACAAAATTGCGCTTGCTGATCCCACGTTCTACCAACCTGCTCCAATTGATTTGTTGATCAGTGCTGATACCTTTTGGGAACTTTTGTGTATAGGCCAGATTAAACTGGGCAATAGCCTACCTACTTTACAAAAAACAAAATTGGAATGGTTAGTTTCAGGCCCCATATTTACTAATAATCAAAAGTATGTCACACACCACTGTTCTCTCTCCAGAAATATTCTAGAATTTCAGCTTACAAAATTCTGGGAAATCGAGGAGGTTCCAAAGGCTTTATACCTTTCTGATGAAGAAAGACTCTGTGAGAATACAACGACAATACACAATGACGGACGCTTTATAGTCACAATACCACTAAAAAACAATCGTTCTGTACTTGGCGATTCATTAAATACTGCTGTTCGCCGCTTTCTAAATTTAGAAAAGAAACCTTATAAAAATCTTGACATAAAAATACAATATCACAATTTCATAGACGAATATATATATATACAACTCGGTCACATGTCTCTTGCTAATTCTCAAGTTGACGATTCAGGATTCTTCCTCCCACACCACTGTGTCTTAAAGGATAGCTCAACCACAACAAAATTACGTGTAGTTTTTCACGGTACAGCTAAAACAACATCTGGACTATCACCATGGTAGGCCCTAATATTCAAGACAACTTATTTTACATTCTTTTGAGGTTTCGGAAACATAATTACGTTTTGAGTGCTGATATAATGAAAATGTATCGTCAGATATTGGTAACGCAAACACAAAGAAACCTACAAAAAATTCTCTGGCGTTCGCACCCAACGACGACATTAAGACATATCAGCTAAACACTGTGACTTATGGCACTGCATTGGCTGCCTTCTTATCTATGAGATCACTTCATGAAATAGCTTATCGTCATGTAAGTGAATTACCTCACATCTGTAACATTATATTACATGAATTCTATATTGATGATCCCCTCACTGGAGCCAATACGGCAGATGAAAAACATAGCATTAAAGAAAGGCTTTCTGAACTTCTATTGAAATATGAATTTCCTCTAACGAAATGGAATTCTAACGTGAGAATTTTGAGCTCAACGCGGACTCTAGTACTCTACATATCGGTGATAAAACCTCAAACAAAACGTTAGGCCTGCTTTGGAATCCTTCTAATGACTGCTTACAATTTTCCATTATCGTTTCTAACTTGCTATAAAAGATTACTAAAAGACAAATACTATCCTCTACTGCACAAATATTTGACCCACTTGGACTATTATCTCCTGTCACGGTTACAGCAAAAATAATTATGCAAGAACTCTGGAAATTGAGAATTTCATGGGATGAATCCGTACCTAGTGACCTACATACTACTAGGTCTAACTATCACTCTCAATTGTGCAATATCATTTGTCTAAAAATACCTAGACAAGTCATACTGTCTAATTTTATAACCAAACAGATACACGGATTCTGCGACGCATCACAAACAGCATATGCTGCTTGCATTTACATTCGCTGTAGCGATTCTTTGGGAAACTGTACTTCTAATTTACTGTGTGCCAAAACACGTGTGGTTCCAGTCAAATTAATTACTATACCAAGACTGAAACCCTGTGGCGCACTCTTATTGACAGAGCTAGTTGAATAAGTATCAAGTGCCTTTCATCCCAAGAATATCACACATTGGACTGATTCATTGTATAGCCTGGATAAATTCTTCACCGCGCATTCTCAAAACTTTTGTCGCCAATCGTGTATCGGAAGTTCAGAATCTATCTAAAGGTCAATCATGGAGACCCGTGAATACCTCGGATAATCCAGCCGACTTACTATCACGCGAAATTAGCCCAACAGACCTAATAAATTTCACATTTTGTTATTTTTCTGGCGTTTCTGTCCTGTTCTTGAATAAAAATAATATCATTTTGAGTAGTGTATCACGAATCAAGACGTGAAATTCTAAAAATATAGACGAAACGACAAAAGGTTGTGTCTGTATTTTGTTAAAATTATCGGTCTGAATTGCTGCAAAATGCATCATTCCGAATCTGACTGAAGCACGCAATCGTTGAAAAATATCAGTATTTTGAGTGATTTGTTTCAGAATAATATGTTTTCAGAATCAGCTCTATCGGAGAGAATTGCAGATAGTTTGGAGGACACTGTGCTCAGTAGTTCACATAATAAGGATAAAAAAAAGAGGATATCATGGAATACTGCAGAAAAAGCACTGGTCAATACCAAAGCAAATTTCTATATAGAAATGTAAACGTTACACGAAGAAGATGCGTCAGCAATAAAATATTATAAATATGGAGTAATCATTTAATTCTTGTTCTTTTCACATTTTCAATTTTAGTTGTGTCACCTCATTGCATAAAAGTCATTAATAAATCCATTGTGAACATTTTGAGTCTTGTGTAATAGATATAGTTTATTTTTTAAAAGTAACATTTCCGAGTGAATAACATTTTTGGCGCTGCGAACAGGATTTTCGTACAGAAACATCCACGTTTCCTGGTCAACTTCAGTTGTTTAACGAATATTCATCGAAGTCCATCCCAGTGGAAATTGGCATGCAGAGGGCATCATTCATAATCATCCTATTGTAAGTACATTTCCTTATTTTCCTTGATTTTCTTTTATGAGTATTTTTAACGATATTTCCGTCGAAAATGTACACTTATTATTAGCCGATATTAATCCGAACTCTGACGATATTTCTAAAATACAAAAAGTTCTCGATCTTCTATCAAAAAGTCATTTTCTGAAGAATTTCGAAACATTAATAATAATAAAGAAAAAATGTCAATAAGTAATAACGATATTGCTAGCCTATGTGCTACTCTTCCCGAATTCTCAAAAGAAAGTGATAGTATTTCTACATTTATCAAGTCCGTTGATACTTTAGTTACATTTTTTGTTGAACAACGTCTATCTGTATCTCAACAATTTATTTTAAATGCAAACATTGTATTTTGCATCAAAGGTGAACCTAGAGATCTCTTTAACTTTTCAAATAACTTGGACAGATATAAGACCTGCTTTATTATCTAAATACGGTGACCGACGATCCGAAGACATATTATTGACACAACTATCGACAACTGTCCAAAAACTAAACGAAACCTACGATCAATACCACCAGAGAATTTCTAATAACTTAAACGATTTAACATACACACACACACACACACACACACACACACACACACACACACACACACACACACACACACACACACACACTCTCTAGGTGAATCAGCACCTTGTCGTTGGTGAGAGAGCTCAGTAACCTCTATACCCAGGGAGCGATGCCGGCGGTAGCGTAGCTACTGGTAGGGTCACCCATGCCGGTAAGGTCTCGAAGTGGTTGAGGTAAAGCTAAGAAGATTCCCACACCGCAGCGGCTGACCTACAGTGGTCAACAACGTAGAACCCCTAAGTCAAGGTGTCAAGATACCGTGCCGAGGACTGCATGACGTCGGGGATACGGCGTCGCAAACGGTTCCCCTGGGGCACCGGGTCCCACCCCAGGTGTAAGCTGTGGCCTTACTCCAGCAACCGGGGCTCTGCTAGAGTGGACTTGTATTTCCCTAGGTTCTCGTGGGAACAACATGGAAAAATGTATTAAACCCAACAATAAAGGAAATGGTGAACACGAGCATTATGCTCACCAAGCAGTCTTGGATGCTGAATTGAAGAGGAATCAAGCGTGGGACCAGCTGGAGCAGCTTATTGGTGAGCTCCAAGACTGTGTCCAACCGAAGAAAAACATCCACACAGAGATTAAGACCAAGACAACTAGTGTCTTTAGTGCCTTCAATAGGCTCAAATTACTTGTGAAGGACGTAAAAGTCCCAACTGATCGAGTCTCTAAATATGTGTACACGCAGACAACACCACGCATCCAGGCTATCACGGAGACGACGTCGGCGATAGACACAGAATCCGATGCTGATGTCGAATCGGTTTCTGAAGGCAACCGTGACATTCGCAATGTCAAACGGAAACTACCCAAGTCACCCGGTTCGGGTAACAAGGAAACCAAAAAGAGGGAGGCGACAGGAACAACTCCTATCTTCAAGAATGCGGCACAGCCGCCTGAAGAGAATACGATGGACTGGCAGGAGGTCAGGTATAAGAAGAAGAAGCAAGAAACGGAGCTGCCTGTTAAAGTATCTCGGCATAGGAAGCTACAAAAGCCGAGAAACAGACAGAATGCCTTGATTGTTTGCCTAAAGGAAAAGAACAAATATGCTGAAATACTTAAAAGAGTCAAAACGGACGTTCCTGAAAAGCAGACTGTCTCAGTCGATAAGATCCGTAAAACAGCCAGTGGCAACATGCTGATCGTACTGGCAAGAGAAAACACAGATGGAGGTCAATCTCTGAGACAGGCGATAGCTGAAATTCTTAGCGATGACGACCAAGTCATCAGTAAAGGGCCCCAAGAAGATATCGAAATCCGTGATCTCGATGAGATAACGACGAAAGAGGATATCGTCGCAGCACTGCAGAAAGTGGCTGGGGAAGAACGGCCAATCACGTTGGACACCGTACGGTCACTTCGTAAAGCTTATGGAGGAACCCAGACAGCTTCAGTGACGCTGGCAGCATCAATGGTGGAAAACGCAATAGGCGAACACGGCAAGATCCGCATTGGCTTGGTCAACTGCCGTATAAGGAGAGTGCAGAGAGTAACTAAGTGTTACAAATGCTGGCGCTATGGACATGTCTCTGCTAAGTGCAAGAGTGAAGTGGATCGGTCCAGACTCTGTTCCAAATGTGGACAAGAAGGTCACAAAGCAGCCACTTGCCGAAAGGAAGCTCAATGCGTTTTGTGCGAAAAATACGATATGGAGAATCGTGCCCACATCTCTGGTAGCAACAAATGCCCAGTTTATAGAGAGGCACTTCAGAAGACAAAGAGCAAACGATTATGAAAATAGTACAGCTTAACCTCAACCATTGTGAGGCTGCACACGATTTGCTCATGCAGACCGTGCGCGAATTGAAGGCAGATCTTGCATTGATATCGGAACCATACAGACACCTTACTGCTCAACCGTGGGAAACAGATAGTACCGCTGAAGCGGTCATATGGTCCTGTGGTAAGTATCCATTTCAGAGTGTTGCTAATAGCACAGAAGCAGGTTTTGTGGGGGCGAACATAAACGGAATCTATTTCTACAGCTGTTATGCTCCTCCCAGCCTTACATTAGCCGAATTCATCGACTTCCTAGACCGATTGACCGAGGATGCGAAGCAGCACTCGCCCGTGGCAATCGCAGGGGACTTCAACTCCTGGGCAGTGGACTGGGGCAGCAAAGAGACGAATTCACGGGGTGAAGTGCTACTGGAGGCCATGTCGACACTGGACGTAGTCTTGCTCAATAGTGGTGATAAACCAACATTCATAAGAGGTGACTCGAGCTCCATATTGGATCTTACCTTCGTCAGCAGCACACTCGTTAAGTGGGACTACTCGTGGAGGGTTTTGGATACTTACACGGCTAGTGACCACTGCGCGTTGCTGTGGGAAGTGATTACTGGGAAAACTACTGGAGAAGCGCACCGGAAGCTTAATACAATTGGATGGAAAGTGGCCGCCTTTGATAATGCTGCATTCACCGTTGCCCTGGATATCAAGCCAATCAAGAAAAGAAATGCTGAAAGTAAGTCAGACGAGCTGATGAAGAGGATAACGGAAGCCTGTGACGCCACTATGCCCCGAAAACGCGGAATAAGTCACTTACCATCGATGCACTGGTGGAACGACCACATTGCTACTCTCCGTAAAGAGTGTCTTATGAAGAGAAGAACATCACAGCGCGGTCGCAAAAAACCGAATTACGAAGAGCTGGTAGCAGAGTACAAAAGCGCACGTAGAAGTCTGCGTAAGGCCATTGGAGATAGTAAACGACTATGCTGGCGTACACTGATTGAGGAAGTAGAAAACGACCCATGGGGAAAACCTTATAAGGTAGTCATGACTCACCTTAAAAGGCAACCAATGCAATCACCTACATGTCCGAAACTCCTGGAGGCAATCGTGACCACGCTGTTTCCCCAACAAAAGAAGATGCACCACCTTACAAAGCAGCATCAGATAGAAGAGATCCCACGTATCACAGAGGACCAGCTAATGGAAGCGTGTAACAGAGTCGGGAATACTAAAGCTCCTGGCATAGATGGGATCCCAAACATCGCATTGAAGTTGGCTATCAAAACGGCCCCTCCGTTGTTTCTGGAAGTCTATAATGCGTGTCTTGAAGAAGGTACTTTTCCACAAAAATGGAAGCAGCAGAGACTAGTACTCCTCCCAAAAGGGAAGAAGCCGCCGAACGAACCAGCATCATACCGCTCACTCTGCATGCTGGACACAACCGGCAAGATTCTGGAACGCATAATTAACAGGAGAATCGAAGCAGCAGTCGAACCGATACTTTCTGACAGCCAATATGGCTTCCGAAAAGGTTGCTCCACTCTCGATGCAATTGACACTGTCGTCAACTTAGCCAAGGACGCAATCACAGGCACCAGATGGTATAGAGGTACAAAGAAGTACTGCCTGGTAGCAACATTGGATATCCAGAACGCTTTCAATACTGCTAGGTGGGATTGTATCATGAAAGCTCTCATTGAAATGAACGTGCCACGATATTGACTAAGGATCGTAGAAAGTTATTTCACCAATAGAATACTAAAATACGATACGGAGAACGGCCCGAAGGAACACAGAGTCACTGGAGGTGTACCCCAAGGCTCGGTACTAGGCCCACTATTGTGGAACATTATGTACGACGGGCTATTGAAACTGGCACTGCCAAGAGAAGCTAAACTCGTGGCATACGCTGACGACGTTGCCATAGTGATAGTCGCGAAGCATCTGGAAGAGATAAATTTTGTCTTTGACACCACTTTCGAGAAAATCAGACAATTGATAGAGACAGTTGGCCTAAAGTTAGCAGAACACAAGACCGAGGCAGTGCTCATCACTAGTAGAAAACAGGTGGAAACTATCAGGCTGAGTATCGGAGAACACGATATTATATCACAACCGTTCATTCGGTATCTGGGGATAATGATCGATGCCAGGCTCAACTTTAAAAAGCAGGCAGAACACGTCGGTGCCAAAGCGTCAGTAGTCAGAGCGAGCCTGTCACGACTGATGCCCAACATAGGAGGACCAAAGAAGAAGAGGAGAGCATTACTGTCGTCAGTAGTTACATCTGTTCTCACATATGGATTACCTATCTGGGCGGGTACACTTTGTATACAAGAATCCCGGAGGAAAATCGCGCCAGTCTACCGGCTGAGTGCCTTAAGAACAGTCAGCGCATTTCGCACAGTGTCTGAGGATGCAGTATACGTTATTGCTGGGATGCTGCCAATCGAAGTACTCGCAGAAGAAAGAAGTGCTCTTTACCGACAAAAAGGATTAACTACGCTGAGCGCTGATGTACAAAGAATAACAGAACGGCGGAATAGTATACGGCGATGGCAGATACTGTGGGACGCTTCAAAAAAAGGAAGGTGGACGTACCGCATTATACCACAATTGGATATTTGGTTAAACCGAGATCATGGCGAGGTCAATTACTACCTGACACAAATGATCTCGGGACATGGCTGCTTTAGAGCATACTTGCACCGGTTTAAACATGAGGACTCTCCAGAATGTCCGTCCTGTCCTGGAGTTAGGGAGGACGCGGAGCACGTGTTCTGTGTCTGTCCCCGTTTCAGTACAATACGCAGCGACTGGGAAGCTACCGTTCATTCGAAAACACGACCAGAGTCACTAGTGAAAGCTATGCTATCCTCAGAGAAGGCCTGAGAGGCAACAAGTCGATTTGCAGCAGAGGTACTCCAAGAACTTCGTCGTTTAGAAAGAGAACGTGCAAAAAATCGAAACGCGTGAATAAAAAAAAATTGATTTAGACAGACAACCTCGTAGAACGAAACCACCATGAGTTCGACTTATAGAAGGAAGGGCGATAGCTAGATCCTCCCTCTGCGAAGTAATGCCTAACGGTGGTACCGCGGGGGAAACAGAGGTTGGAGACAGAGGAGGTTTTTAGTCGGTATTGAAAAGGCTTCCGAGTCCGACATACCAGGCAGAACACCAAGTCCTGACGATACGTAAAAGTATTTTCCTACCTCTATAAAAAAAAAACAAAAAAAAAAACAAAAAAAAAAAAAAGACCAAAAAACACACACGTAACACTAAACGATAATGTACCAACTGTAACCAACTGTACCAACTCCTTATTTTAAAAATATTGCATTAAAAACGTTCTGTACGGGAATAAACTACCCCTATTGCGAATATCTTTCGCACTTTCAAATCAATTCCTTAGAGGAAGCTCTTCAAAAGTGTATTGCTTATGACAATCACAAAAATCAACAGCAGTACATGAACTTTTTGAAAACTCAACAGAATAAGAAAACATTTTCGCCTACAAAAAGGCCCAATATTCCAGTCCCACAATCAAATAACGTAAGACCCAATTTTTCACGTAATAATACTGAAAATTTCAACCATCAGCCTCAACCACATTTTAATTCGTTCCGAAACACTCCCCCAAACAATACAAATATTCATTAGAAACAATTTTCAGCCCAATAATTCCAGAAATAATAATTATTCTCAACCTTTTAATCGTTCTCCACTTCATAGAAATCCCACCAATTATCAAAATAATTCCTATCACGCCCCGATGAGTGGCGTACAAACTATTGATCCTAACAATGAACCCATGAGTATTTCCACTAGAAGAACTCATCATTTTAATGTAAATACCACAGACGAACAGCCCGAATTTTCTGAAAACAATTACGAAAATTACGAGGAGGTAGACGGTCAAGATTTTCAGATAGGTCCGACTTCCGAACCACCTCCTCTATGAGTCTAAATAATATCAAAAAGTGTACCCAATTAACCTATTCTATTTTGCCAAAAACAGGCTTGAAAGTATTAATCTATTCAGGAGGTTCAGACAGTATAATCTCGCCAAAGGCTTCCACGTACTTCGATCCATCACATTTCTACGACAAACCCTTTTAATTAACATCTATGAAGATAACCCATAAGTATTTTTCTAATATTAAGACACCTTTATTTGCCGAAATTGGTATTAATGAATCAATAGATGCTCGAGTAGCAGATTGGAGTAAAGATTTTGATATTTTACTCGGAAATTTCGACTTAGAACGTTTAAATGCTTTAATTGATTATAAAAATAAAATGTTGACTTTACGAAAATTTAATGTTGAAATTCTTTTTTCAACTTTATACTATAAAATTTCAGTCGACGTGTCTCACGGTGACATACTACTCCCGGAAATAAAAATTAATAACATAACGTAGACATATTAATTACCTTACCCATTGCAACTTATACAACACATGTTGAACGCCTTGATAATTATGAAATTTCAAACCCCGCAAACTTTGACCCAACAATTATAAGAATTCTAGTGCAGGGGCCACACTAGTGAGGACTGTTGCACGGAAGTGTATAGAGAATTTCTTTTCAAAACTTAGTTTCTATATGCCTAAGGATATGTTTTAGCTTGGGTACGCATTTCTGTTATGGGGAGGTTTCTCCCAATATGGCGCCCAAGATGGCGCATATGTAGATTTATTAGAAAACGTCTTATATCTCGGAAACTATTGCTGGTAGCGCAAAATTGAAAAGGACTAAAATTGATAAGTAGATAATTTTACATTAGATGCTTTAAGATTTATGAAAACAACATCATATATATTGAAATTTATTTAATTTTTTTTAAGGGTCATAAAATGTCTAATTTTAAAAGTCTAATTTTAATTATTGTGTGTTTTGTTTCAGAATTATAGAAAACTATTTGACAGACAAAAAACATGGAGGGAGTGCAACTAGTACCACCATCAACGAAATGGAAGAAAACCAATTTATCCGAAATTTGTGTTGTATGTGAAAAGGGAAATACTGGTAAAAAAATATATGGGACTGTAAATGGACGAGAGAAATTAATTGATGCCTCTAACTGCAGTGATGATGTCGATTTAAAAAAAAGATTAGAAGATAGAGAAGTGTATTATCATCTTGACTGTTACAAAAAATATTGTCTACGCTCACAAAGAATAAAAAGAACCCGAAATTCTGACAGTTCTACTTCCATAAATGGCACCAAAGACACTGGAAATATGCAAAAGAAGCACTGCCATAGGCAGCAATGTGATGAAGTTAAACTTTGCATCATATGTGGAAGCAAAAAGTATAAAGGTGATGTTAAATTATATCGGGTCTGTGAAAAGGAAAGGGCAGAAAATTTTTTGTTAGCAACACGATACTTTCAAGATGAAGTATTTTCAAGGACAAGCACACTGGATGATGTTAATAGTGTATTTGCAGCAGATGTTTTCTACCACTCTTCCTGTATGAGTAGTTACTTATTAAAATATTCAAGAAACGCTGAGAATTTTGAAACGAGAATAGTATAAAAACTGCAGAAAGATTGAGGCGCATGAAAAAAGATCCCATCAACATGACAATCTCAAGCAGTGTGACACCTTTGCCGAAAGACATGGATGCTTTTTGGGCATCAATTCAAAACAAGACACAGTTTCAACATTTTTGCCGAAACTATCTTATTCAACATAGGGACAGACTATCAAGTTCAATACTTTATTTGAGTGGTATGGCTGGAGAAGCAACACACAAAATAGAAGCAGATATTGTTACAGAAGAACCTCAGTTATGTTGTACCCTTGAAGAAGCCGATGAAAGAATATTTTTTCACATAAATCATGCCGTTAAGCATTCAAATGTTGAAAATGTTTTAATAGCATCATCGGACACAGATGTATTTGTGTGTGCCGTTTACTTTTTTCATAAAGAATTTAAAGCTAATGGTTTAAATGAACTTTGGACTTATTCTGGGGTAGGACAGACTTTAAGATTTATTCCAGTACACGATGTGTGTCAAGCTGTTTCAAATCAAGTCATTGAAGTACTCCCTGCTGTTCACTCACTAAGTGGATGTGACACTACAAGCAAATTTGGCACAAAACACGCAGCTTTAAAAGTGGCTCAAGACTATGCATACTTGTTACAAAACTTTGGAAAAGAAGATCTCTCTAATACAATAATTGAAAATGCTGAAGAGTTTTTGACAAGGATGTTATCTAAAGACATCAGGAAAATTAATGATTTAAGAATTTTTAAATACCACCGAATGAAAAATTTAGATTTCACCAAGCTTCCACCGACTTTATCTAGTACGGCATTACACATCAAGCGGGCATATTTACAGGCTAACCAGTGGTATGGTCTATTAGAAGATCTTGGTATACCTTATCCCGGTGACTATGGATACGAGCAGATGGAAACAGGATGGATTCCTCAAATTATCACCGAGCAACTTCCTCCTGATTTCCCTCACATTTGTTCATGTAAGACTTGTGCACGTCCAAACATCTGTATCTGTAGGAAGAATGAAGTTGGCTGCTCCAGGTTCTGTGCTTGTGAACTTCCAAAGTGCCATAATGATTGGAATTAACTTTTAATCACCTTTTAATACTATTTGTTACTAATAGTAGCTTAATTTTCTAATAATTTTTAATAATGTTGCAAATTTAATAATGTAGTGTTTGTATTAATACATTTTTTTTTAATTCAAATTTTTTATGGTTTAAAAACACGTAAAATAATGCCCTTATCAATTTTAATACCTTTTACGCTACGAGCTCTGGTTCCCGAGATATAGATCATTTTCTGGGAAAAGTATATATGGACAAAGCGGCCATCTTAGTGGCCATATTGGGAGAAACCTCCCCACACCAGAAACGCGTACCCAAACAAAAACTTATCCTTAGACATCTAAGAACTGAGTTTTGAAGAGATATTCTCTATACACCTCTCTGCAACAGTTGTCACTAGTGTGGCCCCTAGACTATTCAACATTTAAATTCTAAGGAAAAACAACAAATTTTTTAAATCTTTGTAAAAAATATCAAGACATTTCTTTCTTTGATGAAAAATATGATTTATCATTTACATCAGCTATTAAGCACAAAATTAGAATTCGAGACGAGCATCCAATATACGCTAGAGGCTTCCGACATCCCAAAACGATGCAGGAAGAAATAACTAAACAAATTAACAAATTATTAGACAATAAGATAATTAGACCGTCTATATCTCCGTACTCCGCGCCGGTCTGCGACGCGTCCGGAGAGAAAAGGTTTCGCATGGTAACTGACTACCGCAAACTTAATGAGAATACGAAAGATAACAAATACCATCTTCCTAAAATCGATGAAATCTTAGATAATCTGGGTAAAGCCACATACTTCACTACTCTTGATCTCGCTCAGGGATTTCACCAAATTGAGCTCCATCCTAATTCCATAAAGAAAACTGCTTTATCCTTACCTCACGGTCATTTCGAATTTTTAAGAATGCTATTTGGATTAAAAAATGCCCCTTCTACTTTCGAAAAACGAATGGATAATATCCTTAGACCCTACCTATACAAATCATGTTTCGTCTAAATCATTGCATGAACACCTCGTACACATTGTACAAATTTTTGAAGTATTCCGAAAAACAAATCTTAAAGTACAATTGAATAAATCTGAATCTCTTACTAAAGAAGTTGGCTTCTTAGACCACATTGTGACTCCCCAAGGAACAAAACCAAACCCCACTAAAATAGAAGCTGTTCAAAAATTCCCTCTTCCAAAAACTATTAACCCCACACTGCGCAATTTTTTTTAAAATAAAAACAAAAATATTTTTAATATAAGAATCAAGCCAGGATTTCGGAAAAAATATTAAAAAAATTTATTTTCACTTCTATTATACATTTTTTTTAAAAAAAGTAGATGTATCATATATGTTACATAGCGTTTTTTAATACAAAATAATATAGTTATTCAATAATATATATATCGCAATACTTATGAATTATGAAATTTGTAAAAACAATTTTTGTTTTTGTTCAAACATAAATGTACACCGCATTTCATACACTTTATATTAGAAAGGGGATTTTTACATAGCGGTAATTTGCATCTCTGCCTTTTATCGTCATAAGTTGGCCAGTGTCCACATGCATCCATACGTACATCTTTCGGTGGTATGTATGCAGTTGTAGCAGATCGTGCCTTTTTTTCTTGTATTTTAAGTTCCAGTTCATTAGAGGGTCTACCTCTTTTGCTAACAACCTGAGTACCTGCATGGGCCAAACAAGAAGCAATTTCTGCACGAAAATCTGCCAAACGTAACATGTTTTTATCGTGACGATCATGGCTTACTTTTTTATATAAAATCCAACTGTTAACAATAGCCATGTCTAAAAGATGGTAAAATAGTCGCAAATACCACTTTTTGGTTCTCATCTGAATTTTGTACCGACCTATCAAACCATCTAGAAGATCGACTCCTCCCATATGCCGATTGTATTCTCTTATAAGACTCGGACATTTTACTGTCATTTTCTTTTTTTCTTTTTTATCATATCTTTCCACTTCAGTTTCTGGCAATTGGCCACTGTGGGTAGATAACAAAGTAACTATTTTATTGTCTTTCCAGACAACTGAAGAAATCTCTACCCCATCAATATAGCCAACATATTCATATGATTTGCCACGATTTTCTTTTTTCAATTTATTTTCGTCTGGCAGTTTACAGTTTGGGATACGTGCTCTTCTAACTGTACCTAAAGAATATATGCCATTTTTTGCTAGATAAACTTGTAGTGGGACCGATGTGTAAAAATTATCAAAGTATACCCTATAGTTTTCGTTTTTAGGAACAATTCTGCACAAACGGACGACTGTATTTGCACATGATCCTAAATCGGGTTCACTGTCTTTCCTAAATCTAGAGTCATTTTCAGTTCCAGAATAAATTTCAAAATTATATGAAAAGCCGTCAGTGCCACATAAAACATAAAGTTTATAACCCCATTTGTGAGGTTTGGCTGGCATGTATTGTTTTAGATAATGTCTCGCCTTAGTAGCACGCAACTGTTCATCTACTGATACAAATTGTTCTAATGGCACACTTTGAAATTTTGCATTCAAAGCATCTATGATTGGTCGTAACTTGTGCAGTCGATCATGGTTTGGATCTTCTTTAGGTAACATTTTGGTGTTGTCATTGAAATGTAAAAACCGCCTTATGTGTTCAAATTCTTTTTCACTCATAATTTCTTTTATTTGACGATAACCAAATGTTGTTGACCAATAACTGCGTACATTTGGCATATGCACCACAGACATGTATATACATATTGCCAGATATTGTTTTATATTTTCGGGTGTAATATTTGCTGGTTTGTTTGGATTTACTTGTATTGCATATAAATTTGATTGGTCAACAATATTTTTTATTAGAACATCATCAAAAAAATATTTTAAAAATGTGTAAGGAGTTGTTAAATCTGTTATTTTAGTTGGTAATTTTGTATTACCTCTAAAAGCCTTACTTTCTTCATCCAAAATTAAGTTTTTCTTTTCCCATACTATTTTTGAATATCTTTCTTTCAATTCCTCCAGTTCCTTTTTTGTGTCTCTTTCTTCTCTCTCATTATTTGGGCATACTGTATTTACTGTAGCTATTTCTTTACTAATTGTTACATCTTCCACTTCGTTATTTTCAAGAAGTAATATTCCGTCGTCAAACTCAATTGGAAGACTTTCTATATCAAATTCTTGCTGTAAATAGACTTCTTTTATTATGTTTTTCGCTTCATCCACATTTTCATCATTTGAATCATCAAAACTATCTTCGCTGCCTGACAAATGTGCTATTATATCAATTAATTCTTCATCGGTGAGATATTTCTTATGCCACTTTTCGGTTGACATGGTTATACAATTCTAAAACAATAAACACTCTATATATCAAAATTGCTACATCTACATTATTTTTAATTATGGCATGAACTATTATACTTTTAGTTGTTTAGTCTAATTTAATCATGAATTCTTACCTTGTGTTATATATTTACAGCACTTTCTGATATTTATAACACTAATTATTTACAAAATACCACTATAAAACAATGCGTATCTGGAAGCCTTAACACGCCGGTTAAAACTAATCAAAAAATACCTTTAAATACGTCATCACTTGAAATCGACCTTATCGTACGAATACATAAGGATGTAGCGAATATTATACATTGCGTTATAACGTTAAATTATATTAAATAGGAAAGTTAGGTATTTTTAAAGATGTTGTAGCATATTTGATACATATCGCAGTGTAGGGTTAAAGAGATAAACTCGTTTTTAGGACTCATTGGCTATTATCGCCGATTTATTCCGAATTTTGCAAAAATTACATCCTCTTTCTCTAGATGTACTCGCAAGGGAGCAGTTATCGATCCTAAAGGTGCGTACAGACATATAACAAAATTCGTATCGTAACGCCGTCGTGTAACAAGTGTGGACGGCACTGCGTAACACCGTAACACAAGAACATAGTAACATCTCGGCGTTCCATCGGTTGTCGGTTTTTTGACGCCGCATCAAAGTAATGATACGCACTGATGTTGCACCACTTGTTAGCATGTCTGGACAGGTCTTCGGTACACAGTTGCGATTTATTTTTCGTTTTGTTTATTCAGTTGAAAACATGGAGTGGACAGAAGAATCTACTCTGGATTTTATAAATAGTTATCGTAAGAAAGAAGTTTTGTGGGATGCAAAACATCCCAAATACTATAATAAAATAAAGAAGCATGATGCTTGGGAAGAACTTGCTGTAGAGTTTCGGACAACAGTAGATGAATGCAAAAAAAATGAATGTTCTTCTGTCAGGACTTAGGCGAGAGAAAGCAAAAATTAAAAAGAGCCACGGTACGGGTAAAGGTAAGTTTGAATAATTGAAAATTAATTTCTTTTCTATTTTGTTTATTTACTTTTCAATTACAAATTTTATTTTTATTTATTACAGGGCTTTCACATATCTATGAAAGTAGTTGGTTTGCCTTTAAAAGTTTGTTATTCCTTTGGGACAAAAACAAGGTTCGGGAAACACAAAGCACCGTAAGTATAAAACGAATTACGTATAATTATCTTGCCACAAAAGTCGATTTTCGTTTTGAAAGTACGATGACAATTCGTATCTAATTCGTGTTGCATTTTCAGTTGGTCTTTTGGGAATATTTCTAATTGGAAATAAAGAAGACATTGGTTCATTAGTTATAGTTTTATACTTTCCTTCTACAAGCTTTCCATCAATTTCAGTATCGAAGGTTCCATGTGGCGTATACAAAGCACAAGATGTGGAAGATTCTCTTAAAAAATTATGTAGATGAGCTACTGCCATTATAACTAACTCAGCTTTTCTGGGTTCAAGTAACATCGGTTTACGAAGTACTCTAAAAACGGCTGAGGCGATGCCAAATACATTTTCTATAGTTCTTCGTGCGCGAGATAATCTGTAGTTAAACACTCTTTGCAGTGATCCTTTAGGATATATTCCCGAAAACGGTTTTATTAACGACTCAGTTAAGGCAAATGCCTCGTCTTCAATAAAAAATAGGGAATTTTCTGTTGCTTGCCATGTAAAGCTTCTGGTTCAGGTAAATTTAAGTCATTTCGCTCTAATTATTTGTAAAGCGAGCAGTTTTTAAAGATACCACTATCTGAAATTCTTCCTTGGCCTCCAGCATCAACATACAAAAAGTTATAATTAGTGTCTTAAATGAAACTCACCGTTTCTAGTTAATTCCAAATATAATAAAAGTTAATGAAAATTCTGAAAAATTGACAATTGTTTCGATAAATCAATATCATCGAAGTAAGGGTCGAGACAGTTAATTTAGTTATAATTAGCATCTACTAGGGCAAAAAGAACTACACTAAATGTTGATTTGTAATTAAATAACTAGCTTCCGGTGTTAATTGGAGCTTGTAGAACAACATGCTTCTCATCTAAAGCACCCAGACAATGTGGAATGTTCCAGGTGTCCTCAAACTGTTTTGCCACTTCTAACCATCTTTATGGTGTTGAAGGTATCTGTACAAATTAAAACAAATTTCGTTAAAACAAATTATACAGTGCGCCAAAAATAGGACATATTTTTATTTTCTATATAAGTTTGTTTATTAAATACTTATTTTAAATTATTTTTAATTTTAGATTGCACACGAAGAAGAAGATAGTGATGAAAAGGAAATATCGGGTGATGAAGGAACATTAGCAGATAACGATAAAAATTCTGCTGTACAAGAGAATCGGGAAAGTATAGAAAATGTACCGAAAAGAAAAGCAACACCTAGTACCGAAAAGAAAAGCGATGAAGCGACATCTAGTAGGAAACGCCAAAAGAGGAATGAAGATTCTGATAAATTAGATAAAGCTTTTAAAGTACTGTCAGAAGCTTCAGCAAACGCAAGAAACCCACAGGAGCAAAACGAATGTCAAATATTTGGAAATCTTGTGGCTAAAAAACTGGCCAAATATTCTCTTGAATTACAAATTACTGTACATCAAGATATTATGTTAATTTTGTTTAAAGCAGACAAGACCCATCTCGAACAAAATTCAACCAATTTTTATCATTCGCATTCATACCGTACTCATACTCTTCAGTCATTCTTTGCAAATTCTGTGCCAAAACATTCTCAATTTGAACAGTATCAGGATAGCGAAGCTTCCAGTTTTACTCAACAGCATTCACAGGTACCATCTCCAGCATATAATTATGCTAATTCTAGTATTTCGGATCATTCAAGTCGCAGTACTCCAGTCAATTCTTTACCACGCCAACTATTGGATATGCCCGATATTGAATTAGAGAATTTGTTTAATGTGTGTTTATTATACTTCGTTAATAAAACAGTTTCTTACCTGTATATTTTCTTTTAATCCTTCTATAATGGCTTCGCACACTTCAGGAACTATAGCACTTATCGATTGTTCAGAAATTTTAAAAAGGTATTGTAGAGTAGGTGAAAGAGTCACCAGTAGCCAGAAACCGAATTGTTACTGCCAACCTTTCTTGAACAGAAATTGCCGTTCTCCATCCAGTATCTTTTCGTGCTATTTTGGGTCCAATTAAATTAATCAAATAATCGAAGTCTGTTGGAGACATTCTAGTAAAATTTTTGTAAAGGCCACTAGTTGCCTGAAATTTTAAATCCAACAGTAAATGATTTCCGCTGTACACACTTCTATTAGTATACAACCGGGTCTGCCACCAGCGTCTTTTTTCATTTTTTTTTAACTAAGTAATGCATGTATATATAAGCTGCTGCAACAACCTCCATTGCACACAAAAAAAAGACTAATTTAATTGTTCTGTTTTATTAAAGACGGAACGACAAAATGTCCCGTTTATAAGATACGCGACGATGTATTGATACGCTATATTTGTTGACACGCCGTATCTTCGATGCGTAACAAACAATTGTTGCGCGACGGAGTTACGATACGAAGTTTTGTTCTATGTCTGTACCCACCTTAATAATCCTCAATACATAGAATGTTTTGAAATGTAAACAGTTATTAGGCAATGCTCCGGTTCTTCAATACCCCGATTTTTCAAAAACGTTTATACTCACTACAGACGCTTCAAATATAGCCATTGGTTCAGTTTTGTCACAAGACAATCACCCTATTGCTTATTATTCTCGCACATTAAATTCAGATGAACAAAATTATTCGACAGTCGAAAAAGAATTACTGCCTATTATTGATTCATGTAAACATTTTCGTTCATATCTATATTCGCAACAATTCATTGTCGAAACTGACCAGAATCCTCTAGTGTGGATATACAAAATTAAAGATCCCCCCTCTCGTCTAGCACGCTGGAGACTTAAGCTTGAAGATTATAATTTTGAAGTTAAATACAAAAAAGGTAAGGAAAATCAAGTCGCTGACGCCCTATCTCGTGTACTAATTAATGCTCTAGGTACGATCAGTTCAAATCAAGCAGAACCCCCAGACGAGTCTGATTTTGACATAGACAAATTTCTAGATGAATTTGATCAAATTCAATCTTCCGATGACACACAACATTCTGATTGAATATCCAATTACTAGAATTCAAATTTCAGAAGAACCAATTAATTTATCTACTAATCCAATTATTTTAACACCACAGTCCCCGGAATACGAAATAACGTACACAAAAATATTTAACAAACATAGACATATTGTAACAGTTACAGACAATTGGAAATCAGAAATTCAACACGCCTTTAAACAAATTTTAAAACCGAATCAAAAATTTGCTCATGATTTCCGACCTATTATTTGTAACTATTTTAGAGATAACATAAATTCAACTGTTAAAACTATATTTTGCGATAAAATTCTACCAGATATCGAAGAAAAAGAAAAACAAATATAATGTGTTAAGAAATATCACACAGATAATCACAACGGAATTGTCGAAACATACAAACACCTAAAATAAAAACTCTGTTGGCATTGTATGCAAACTACAATTTCAGACTTTCTCAATAAATGCGAAATTTGTTTAAAAAACAAATGTGAAAGACACCCTTATAAAGTACCCCAACTTAGATCCCTATTAGGTCAAAAACCGTTCGACATATTACATTTAGATTTATTCTATTGCAATAAAAATACCTATCTCACAATTATAGACTCCTTTTTTTAAGTACGCTCAATGTTACAAAGTACCGGTCAAAACAGGTAAATTAAGACAACTTTTAATTCTGCAGTAATAAAAGAATTTTTAAAACTGCATAAAATCGAAATACACTTTACAACTGTTAATACATTCCAGTTCGAACTATTGTAGAGTACGGACTTGTGTGATTGTGTTTAGCAAAACAAACAGTCTTTGCCTTTCATATTTAATACGCGCATTTGTGGTTTATAGGTTAATATTAATTCAACCATACTGTAAGTAAAAAAAATTACTCTACTTTTTTGGTTAAACAATTGCCGCGGCACTGGCCTGTGGATGGCCGGACAGTTTAGACCTAGCGGTAAGGATCCGCCATTATCTGTATCAACAGGTAATGAAATTTCAAGTAATACGTTGAAGATGTATAAATTCCGATAATGTCATTAACGAGGTTAATAAAAACTCGCACTCGAATTCTTTCCAATATAGTAGTCAAACGAGTAATACATTTAATACTTCTAATAGATTTAATCCTAATGATAGCGGACCTTATTTTATTTTTGTTCAACATATTGACTTAAATTTAGGCCGTATACATCCTATGAAACTTGGAGAAAAATTACTTGTCCTTTCGAACTATGATGGAAATATTATTGAAATTGTGTTGGTAGAAACCGTATTAACATCGAAGTTGATTCGGGTCTTGTAGCAAATAAATTAGTAAATGAATCTTTCTTTAAAGAAAACAACCTATTTGCCTATATACCAAATGATTTGACGGAAAAACGGGGGCTTGTTCGCGGCGTAGATACTACATTAAGTGAAAATGCCCTATTAAACGTTATAAAATCTAATATTACTGTTAAAAGAGTCAAAAGAATGACTCGAGTAATCCAGAAAAACGATATATCGGAGAGAGTTCCACGACAGATGGTTATAATCACTTTCGCGGGAAAATTAATTCCTCAATTTATCTATATCAATAAAGTTAGGTGCCCTGTTGAGGTTTTTGTAAATCCAGTTATGCAATGTTTTCAATGCCTACGTTATGGTCATTCAGCTACCCAGTACAAATAAAAAAACAGTTGTAAAAAATGCGGAAATGAGGAAAAAATGATTGTCCGGATAACTGTACGAAATTTTGCATTTATTGTAAAAATAACAACCATGAGTCAGTTTTGAAGGAATGTCCTGAATATATAAAACAAAAGAAGCTACAGCAAACCTGAATATTTCTTTCAAGGAAGCTGTGAAAGTATTCGAAAATCCATGTTACTCCAGTCTCGTTCAAAAAAATAAATTTGCACCGTTAATAAACTTCGACACAGAATTCCCTTGATTGAAAGTTGCCTATCAATCTAATTCCGGTACGGCTCATAAAAGTAGCATTACTGAAAAACGCTATTCAGCCCCGATTGTCAGTCCTCCGAAGAGGAGAAATTATGAGATACGTCTAATTTTCTCCCTATTCGTAGAGAATTCCAGACCAATTTTTGTGCGGGTCCAGTATTTCAGTTTGGACAATGAGTTCAATAAATTCATAACGCAGCTCAGTGCTACATTTTAAAAACCTTAATAAAAGAAAGCTTTCAAAATTTTCTTCTCCAAATATGGCTACTAACCTTAAAGTAAATGAAATTGAATTTGAAAATAATGTTAAAGAAATTGTTAATAACATTTTTGCATAATTAAAATGGCCTCTAAAAGCATTAAAATTATTCAGTGCAATATTCGATCGCTAAACGCTAACAAATATTCTTTACATCAATTGCTATTGGAAGAACATTTTGATATAGCATTTATATCGGAAACCTGGTGCAAATCTTCAGATATTGTTTGTTTCAATAACTTTAGTGTAGTGAGCAGAAGTAGGGTATATGGTGGTGTTGCCATCCTTTTAACGAATAATATTAATTACGAACCTATTTCATTTGTTCATAATTTTAATCCAAACTTGGAAGTTTGTTTGTAAATATTAGCATTGATCAGAGAAAGTATTCGATATTGAGTGTGTACCGACCGGCAAAAGTTAAAATAACAGCGCAAGATTACGTTAATCTTTTATCGCAAATTAACTATGACTGTATTGTCACTAGTGATTTTAATGCACATCATGGCTTGTGGGGGTCAGTATCGAGTTCCCCGGAAGGCAATACATTAGTAGAAGCTCTAGATTCTTTTCCTCAATTAGTTATCGCCAATAACGGATCTGCTACGAGAGTTACTCCACCCGGTCAGGCCAAGTCGGTTGTGGATCTTACTATTCTATCTTCCAGCTTATGTTTATCTTTTGACTGGACCGTCCTGCCAGATACATATGGATCTGATCACTTTCCCATCCGAATTTCTATTAATTATATCAAGATTCAAAATATGATCTTTATATCATCAGCTAAGTGGTCGATGTCTAATGCTAATTGAGATCAATTCAGATTTACTATAGAACAAGCTCTCACACCGGAACCAACTCTACATAGTACTAACGAAATGATTTTATTCTTATTAGAATCGATAACAAATGCCGCGAACAAATCCTGTACGTTAATCCGACCCTCAACCAAGCATGTCAAACCTCCACCGTGGTGGGATGACGAGTGCCTTGCTGCTTCGACTTTAAGGAAAAATGCCTTCAAAACATACAAATCCAATCTAACTCTTTCAAATTTTAACGAGTATAAGAGACATCGAGCTATCTGTAAACGCACTTTTCGTTCAAAAGCCAAATCTAGCTGGCAAGATACTGCTCCACTCTTAACAGACAAACTTCTCCCTCAGACATTTGAAGAAAAATAAATAAGATTCAGGGTCGCAAAAAGTATACCGCTATTGATGAATCTATGGTAGAACGACTTTTAACAAAAATTGCTCCTGATTATGCACACCTAACTATAAAAATTCAGAGCAACCACATTGATTCTCACTTTTTGCTAACTGCTATCATACCTGACGAGATTGAAGCAAATATTAAAACCTCAAAAAATACATCTCCTGGTATTGACGGGATAAACTATCTTATGTTAGCAAATCTCCCCGTAATTGCCAAACACTATCTCTGCAAAATATATAACAACATTTTACTTAAAGGGGATAATTGTGATTCTCTCAAACAATGCCTGGTTATTCCTATATCCAAAGTAAACGACCCCACTGCCTTCAGACCTATCTCTCTCATGTATTGTCTATTGAAAACATTTGAACTAGACAAGACTAGAATGGTGTTGTGAAAGCAGAAATTTGTTTCCGATATCCCAGTTTGGTTTCCGGAGAAAAAGAGGAACTATCGACTGTCTTTCGCAGTTAACAACTGATATCCAGTTGACTTACTCAGGCCTATTTCTTGACATTTCGGGCACTTATAGCCATGTCATCCTAAATATACTTTTCAAGAAACTAACGCACTTAGGCATTCCAACTATATGTGCATATGTTTTGGTAAACATATTTGTTAATAGGCAAGTATTCGTCCGGTGCAACGATAGACTGATCGGCCCAAGATTAGTTCATCAAGGCTTACCTCAAGGCTCTGTTCTTAGCCCTCTTTCGTTTAATTTATATACCATGGACCTTCATGGAATGGATATTAATTGCGACATATTACAATATGCAGACGATTTCTGTTTTTATACCATAAAAAACTCTTATGATCAATATATTGATTCTATAAAACAAATTATATATAGTACTAGAGAATATTTTTTTAATCAAGGACTTGATCTTATCCCGAATAAATCCGCTATGGTATTCTTTACTCGACATCGTTTACCGATCCTACCCAGTGTAATGATAAGTAACCTAATTATATCTGTGCACAATCATTTAACCTATCTTGGTATTACACTGGATACTAAACTTACATGGAATGAACACATCAATAAACGTTTAATTAAATGTGAAAAGAGCTTAAATATTCTCAAAGCAATTAATCGATATCAATGGGGTACTGACCCTAAAGTCAATTTAATGTTCTATCGTGCATATACTAGATCCATTCTTGATTACGGTTGATTCCTATATTGGTCTGCCATGAACACTCGACTTAAAAAACTAGATCGAATTCAGTATAAAGCCCTGAGGTTGGTTTTGGGTGCACTTAAATCCACACCCACAGAAAATCTCTTAGCTGAATGTACGGAACCACCCCTGCATTTAAGACGAATATTTTTAGCTGAGAAGTTTATCTTTAAATGTCAAGCCAACAATCAGATTAAAAGTGTTTTTTGACGTTGAACTGTGTTCAATAGTATTTTGAAAACATATTCGATTTTACATCATTGATTCGATGATCGCGAAAACGATTATTATTAAAATAATTTCGTCATTCATCAGCTGTCATTTGGTTGTTTGTTGACTATCCTAACTTAGGTTAATCTGTGGTTAGAATTGGATAATTTATAAATCAATAAATCGTGTTTTCGAAATGGATTACACGATACTCGCCCTCATAAATGAGTTGCATTTCGAGTCAGAATTGCAAAAATATTGTTTATTGAAAAGCTGGAGAGATGCATATGAGAGCCAGGAGGAATATGTAGTTCCAACATTAGTATTATCCAGGAACTTAGAACATATACGGGTACCAGATTATTACGAAGAGTGGCTCCACCATTATCTTGATGAAGATTTTTTCAATCATTTTCGCATGATAAGAACCACCTTCGAAAATCTGTTGATAGAAATCAATTGCCATGAAAGACAATACATTGGTGGAGAACAGCCAGTTCCTATTGAGAAATATTTGTTGATGTTCATTTGGTGGCTAGGAAAAGGGGATACGCTGATATCTGTATCTGACAGATTCAATGTAGCCATATCAGCAGTATACAACTCAATCGAGTTGATTCTATGGAGAATCCTTGCACTGCAAACAAAATATATTTCATGGTCCAATCAGCAAGAAGCAGTTGATATTGAGAGAGCATTTAGGGGTAAAAGCGGCTATCCAGGTAACCAATAGAAGTCTCAAAATTCAGTAATATCTGAAAGAAAGTTATTATTTTTCAGGGGTGATTGGAGCCATAGATGGTTGCAACATAAAGTTCAAGTGCCCAAACCTTCAGCAGGATAGCTATATAGATAAAAATAGAAACCACTCAATCAAGCTGCAGGGAATAGTCACCAGAAATAAAGTATTCACCAATATTATGGTTGGATTTCCTGGATCTGCGCACGATAGTAGGGTAATGAAGTACTCTATATTTATAGGAAAAATTCGTATGTCCAATTGCAGCTATCATTTTTATTGTACCTACTTATATGTTTATTTTATTGATTCTAAATGTTTCCAATTGCAGGTATTTCGGAATTCCAAAATTTATAATGATACTGAATACAACGGAATGTTCAGAAAATATTTTTTTGATGACTATCATCTTGTTGGGGATCATGCTTATTCACTGAGAAAGTGGATATTGACACCTTATAAGTAGGTATACTCTATATATATTTAACACTTGTGTACTTATACACTTTTTTCATTTCAGAAATGAAAGAAATAGAAATCAGATTCAACGATATCACAATACAGCTCACAGCAAAACCAGGGTAGTAGTAGAACATACCTTTGGTATTCTTAAATCTAGATGGAAGATACTGAAGGCTATAAATATCAATTCAATAGAAAAAGCTATAAAAATAATTGCAGCTTGTTGCATTTTATATAATTTTCGCTATGTCAACTCGGACATTTGGACTTAATTCAAAATAATTTCAAATGAATTCAACCATGGGGATGAAATTGGTGACATCAATATGGAAATCGAAGGAATGCTCAAAAGGGACCATATTGCGAATAATTTGTGGAGAAATCAAAATCAATAAATTGCTCTTGTTTTGTTATAATGCCATGCTTGTATTAATAAACTCCAGATTTCACTTGTTATAAGTTTTTTTTCAGTCAGTGAAATGGAATGTATTTTCTGAGAAAAATTAAATTTTAGATCAACAAAAGATTTTGATTTCAAGTAATTTAGGAATATCAATAAAAACCAAAAAAAATTGAAAAAGTTTATTGAAAAATATTCATTTTGTGCAATGATCTAAGCAAAAAAAATTCTTAACTCATATCAACTATTAAGGATAGCAGGTTTTCATGGACAACAACATATTTCCTAACATATAAATAGCTAAAAACAACTATGAAAGCAACAGTATATTTAGCCTCCTTCAGTGTTGTACTAATCGTTACTAAAAAAATCAACATAATATAAATACTCTAAAAAAACGAGAAATAACATGAATCAAATAGGTACCTTAGAAAAGAAAAGGGACTCAAAATATCACCTTGCTAATAATATTTGCTGATAAATATTCACTTTCAGTATTAATCATCACTACTGGATGACCTCTTTCTTTTCTTTTTCTCTCCATTTTTTCGATCAGGCACATAATTTGTTTATTTCTCTGCTCATTCAGATCTTGAAACATTTTCATCATAGAGGAAAATTCTTTGGTCCTTATGTCTTGATTTTGTCTTTGTATAAGAACTAGCTCTTTCAGAGTTTCTAGTTTTTCTGTTTTAGGCTTCACAGATCTTTTTATAGTATTTAATCGATTAGGCGATGATCTCTCTCCTTCAGAATTTGTGAAGCTACTTGCAGAAGAACCTTTACCGGAACTGTTGGAAGCACTCTCCCATGCATTCGTGGCACTACTTCTACAATAAGTTTCAGATGTTCCATCAGAATCCTCATTCTCAGCATTCATAAGAGGTGATGTTGAGTCAATGACCAAAATTGGATTAACTTTATGTTTATCCCCAAGTATTTCATCTAGTTTATCAAAATATTTGGGTATTTTAAGTTTACCCTCCCCTGTTCTTTTTTGTGAATCACAATATTTAATATAGGTGGACTGCAGGTTACAAAATTTCTGCCAGATTCATTCAATTTTTTGGCTATTTTTCCCCATATTCCATTTTTGTGAGTTTTTTTATCATTGAACTCATTATTATAGGAATGTATCAAGGCTAGAAGAGCCAGTGTGGCTTCATGATCTTCCTCACTTGGCTTTTTTGGACTTTTCCACAACTTACTATGATTTTGAAATTGACTTTTTGGAGTTTCTGGAACTCCTTTTAGAATTTCTCTCCTGACTGCTGACATATATATGTTTGCATACTCAGGATCTACAACAAAAATGAGACTCCACTGGACGAAAATCTGGGACGAAAATATATTGCAAATGAGATTGAGAAATATCAAAGATTACTTACCTTTCAATTGTTCGGCAGTTTCCTCATCAACGGTCAATATCATATCATCAGTGTTCACTTGGTACATTTCAAGGCAGGATAATTTCAATTTCAAACAAAAATGAAACAAAATAAAAATATTTCATGTAAAACTCTTAAAAAACAGTCTGTCAATAATCATATGACAATTGACAGCATTGAATCCTATTGAATCATGCAATTCTGTTGTTTCAATTTGCCTAGCGTTTTGAAATATTCCTTCTTCTACGTCAACGCTAAAATGCAAAGTTTTTAAAACGGACCAAATATTTTTAAAAAAGTGGAGCACTAAAAAACATCTTAAACTATTGCGAAAAATATCTGACATATCTAAGTCTAATTTAGTTGATAAGTGGTGGCACAATAAAAATTCTCCAACATTAGCCCTAGCATATCCCAATGTCTCCTCCTATTTAGAGACTTCAGCGGAAAATACATTATATCAAGCCTCTTTTGATATCTCTTATTCCCGGGCCAACGTTTGCTTTCCTTCTTTGGATGGTAATAACCCTATTGCTCGTCGTGAACTGCTTGGAAAGTTTGAAAAACCATGCAAGGTGTTCACAGATGGTTCGAAGTCAAAATTAGGAGTCGGTTGTGCTGCATACATCCAAAACTATGAAGAATCTCTAATGTTTAAGTTGAACCAGCATTGTTCAATATATTTCGCGGAACTATTTGCAATATACCAAGCTCTAGAATGGGCCGTTAAAAGACAAATCTCTGATCAGCAAGTTTTAATCATGTCTGCTTCAAAGTCTGCGTTATCTGCTATAGAAAACTCACATAATCTGCTTCACAAGAATGGGCTCGTTGTGAGAATTTTAGAAAATCAACTAAAATTACACGGAATAAATAGTCCTGTTTGTTTCATTTGGGTAAAGGGACACATTGGTATTTTTGGTAACATTGAAGCAGATTACTTTGCTAAAGAAGCGATCTTAAAAGGTACAGAAATCAGTTGGCTAGATAGAAGTGATCTAATAGCAATACGTAGACAATGTTTGAAGCAAAATTGGGATATTGAAGCAATCATATTTATACCAAAATCCACCGTGCTTTACCTATTGAACCTTTTTTCTGCAAGAAGTTATCCCAATAGAAACATCTACTTCATGTTCGTCAGATGTATTTTTAATCATGCCACAGTAAAAGCATACCTTCACAGATTCAAACTAAGTGAATCGAAATTTTGTGATTGCGACGGCAATGTTGATGACATCAATCACTGGATGTTTGGCTGCTTACATAATGACGATGCAGTTAAGTATTTGATGAAATCCCTTGTAAAAGAACGGATTCCGCTCCCTCAGAATCAAGCTACAGCTTTTTATCTCTCTCGGCGAAATCCTAGGCTAAACCAAACCATATGGGAGTTTTTAAAAAGGACTAAGAGAAGAATTTAGTATTGAATGTCTGTTTCTGTTTCAGTGTAGATCTGTTCAGTCTTGTTCCTCGTGTCTATCCCTATGTTATACATTTCACCTTCTATCCGTTGCCCATTTTGTCTATTATAAAGTCGCTATGAAAGGCAGCATAGCGTGAAAAGTGTCCCTGTGTAATCCTGTTGTAATGTATCCACTACTAAGAACCATCGTTAAGTTGATTAGGGCCGTGAATGGAGAGTACTTGTTTTGTCAATGTAGTATTCACAATATACTTTAACAATATACCTATACACTATGACTATCCTCCTATACTAACTGTTGAAACAAACTGTACAATAAATTCGTGGCTGAATGGATCAGGCTATCCAAAGCCATTGAAAAAAACTGTTAATAATTCATCATCTAACTCCCCCGCCGAACGATTCCATTCGACACTGATAGAAAAATTAAGAACTCTACAAGAACAAAGCCCTCACTCTTGACGATATTTTTACCCACGCTATCTTAATCTATCACCAATCAATTCATAATGCTACAAATTTTTCACGTTTTTTTATGGCCCTTATCCCCATTTCGATTTTGATCTCCCTCTATATGAGACTTATAACCAAAAACATAAAGACGAGTTGCACGTTTCATAGCCAATTTATGCAAAACACAAAAGAAAGAAGACAAGAAAAACTAAATAAACAAAACCAACATGCAGAACCTATTCCCGAAATTTCCCTGCACAAATCCTGTATGTTACAAAAAAGAAACACAAATCTAAATTACAAGCACCTTATACTACTATAAAATTAGAAGAACAAAACAAAACAAAAATAATAGGTAAAACTAAAAAACAAAATCAAACTAGTACCGTAAAACGGGGTTACTTCGACAGCGGGGGTAACTTCGACACGTATAATAATATCATGCATGTTTTTTGCATACAAATTGACTTTTTAGTGTTTTTTCGGTTATCCATTTATTGTTTATTGTTACGAGTATCACTATTATTATCATTATTACAATTTTTTTGTTTTTATTATTATTATTATTTCTAGTTTTGTTTTTCCTCGTTGTTTCAGGTAACACGTACCTAATTTTTTTGTAAGATGCCGCGCACCTACGTCAAAAAGCTGGGAGGTAGACCGTACCTCAACTATAATAAGGAGAGCATGGAGAAAGCCATTGAAGCTGTGAAGGAAGGCATGTCCAAATCTAGAGCAAGTCTAAAGTTTAAGGTTCCAAGAACAACTTTGATCGATAAAATTAGTGGAACCCATCTTTTAAAACCGGGTCGTCCATGTATACTGACTGTCGAGGAAGGACAGATGATAGCAAAAACCCTTGATGCAGTTAGCAACTGGGGCTTCCCCATGACGCACCAAGATATTCGCATAGTTGTGGCAAAGTTTGTAACGAAGCAAGGCAGGGATATTCCGGGATGGAAGAACAACGAACCAGGTTTGGATTTCATAAACAAATTTGCTGAAAGAAACAACCTGACAACCCGGTTGGCTTCAAATATCAAACGTCAGCGCTCTGCGGTGGGTAAACCGGAAATAAAAGAATTTTTCGATAACATTAAAGACAACTTGGAACATGCGTTACCGGAACATGTCTATAATTACGACGAAACTAACATCACTGATGATCCTGGTGCAAAAAAAGTATTGGTGCCCAGAGGAACTAAGAGAGTCGAGCGAGTTCAAGAGCACTCTAGGACATCGATCAGTATAATGATTTGCGGAACAGCTAAGGGCATCCTGCATCCATCCATGGTGGTCTACAAAGCCCAACACTTATACGAAAATTGGACGACAGGAGGTCCTGCGGGCACAGTATATGAGGTCACGCCAAGTGGTTGGTTTGATATGACAACATTTGAAAAATAGTTCTTCGATATTTTGATCCCTCACATAAACGCCAATAGCTCCCTAGAAGAAACAAAGGTTGTGATTGGAGATAACCTTGCGTCACATTTCTCTCCTCGTGTCGTCGAAGCAGTAATAGCGAATAATATCTACATGACGCCTCTGCCACCAAATTCGACACATGTGATGCAGCCTTTAGATGTGAGTTTTTTTGCGCCCATGAAGCGAAAATGGCGAGAAGTCTTAGATACGTGGAGGAAGGAGTGTCGTCGGAAAGGAAGCATTCCAAAAGAACAATTCCCCAACTTGCTGAATCGCTTGTGGTCTCATATAGCAGAAAACGCTTCCACAAACCTGCAATCTGGCTTTAGGGCAACAGGGCTAAGCCCATTTGATCCAGAAAGAGTTTTCGCCAAACTTCCTGGCAACGAATTGAGTTCCGAGAGGGTGCTAGATTCCAGTTTACTAGAATTTCTAAAGGAATCTAGAGGATATTCTAATGCGCAGGCAACGCCTCGCAAAAGAGGAAAGAAATTAGCAACACGGCCAGGTCAACAAATGCAGATGCCAGTTGCAACAAGCACTCCATCCCGCTCGGAAGCAGCAATGGAACAAGTTGATTTACCAGAAATTGTTCATGTTGAAACAACTTCCATCACGCGAAACCCGAAGAAAAACTCAAAGGCAAGTCGCCCTAAACCACTGAAAATGAAAATCGTTGAACCTGATGCACCTGGACCATCGAGAAAGAGATCCACAAAAAAGTCACTGATTCTGATTCTCTTTGCTCTGTATGCAAATGTTCTTACGCACACTATACTGTAGACAAAGACTGGATTTGTTGCATTTCGTGTTTGAAGTGGGTGTGCGGTATTTGCAATCTTGGCTCCAATGACCCTCAATATGAATGTCCTGCCTGCAATTTCTGTTCCATTTGTCTAATAGAGTTTTCCGAATACACGAACCAAAAAGCTTGGATTAAGTGTGTGACTTGTGGAAAGTGGGTTTGTGGACACTGCAACGGGGGTTCCAACCAAGCGAGCTACGAATGTGCCTCATGTTTCGATGATGATTAAGCATTTGTCCCTGACTTGTTCCTATGTTCTTAGCATATTTGGATTTTTTTTACTTGTGTTACCTACTTTATTTAAGAATTTTTGTTTAGTTAAAAGGATGTTTTTTAGTTTAGATTTATATGCCAAATATGCCTTACCAAAGTTGCTAAATATATAAATGATTTTCTGCAAGTATTGTGAAAATTGAGTTAAGCGCTACAATCAGTTCTAGACAGCTTATATTACATATTTACATAGGCAAAACACCGTATTCAAAACCTCAAATATATTTTTGTCAAAGAATCTATAAACTAGCATCTACAAAAAGATTAGCTAAACTAAAGAAGATCCCCGCAACTACAACGTTACGTAGGAAAAACACGGCATATACTTGTCGTCGCCTGCAGATGCTGTGTTTTGTCTAAGTAAAACGCAAATGCAGTGTTTACGCTACGTAATTGGCGCGTATTTCCTTAAGCTATTTAGTTTATTCTCAAATTCGATGTGTTTGTAGTTGTTTTGTGTGAACTTGTGTCTCTCAAAATTGATAAAGAAACGACGTAAAATTTTCAGAGTCCAAAAGCAAATAAGGTAAGGCAGAACAAGGACATATTTTATATCGTTTCATAACTTTGCTTTACTTCAATGAAAACAATACAGGATGTTTTATACATATCATGTACATAATGATACGGACGGGTCACCCCCTTTATTAGGCTATTTTATGAAAAAATCATGATAAACATAAGTCCGGAAATGCATGGTTTCCAAGATACAGAGTGTTAAAATTCTTAATAACTGTTTTTTTGAAATATCTGAAAGATGCTTTGACCTATGTTTCAAAATTTGGCAGAGCTATTTGTAGTAATGAGGGGCTTTTTTCCGTTATCTTATTAGAGAATATTTTTGAACATGTCCAAACGGAGTAAACTTTTAGTCAGCATGGCTCAAAAGATGCAAATGGGAACTCATCCTGATCAACCTGACAATGAACTAACCTTGTTACAAAATGTTGACTGGTCTGAGGGTACGAAAAAGAACAGTTCTTCAGTCTCCTTCCAATACTCAAATGTAAATGGAAGTTCAAGTAATGATCAATTTAGAGAAATTCCAGTTTTCACAGAAGGTGGAATAGAGTTGTTGCACGACATTGAAAAAGATAATACAAAACCATGTGCTGAAATACTTCAAGACGTGCTATTATTTCAAGCAACAAATACCACAAATGAACTAGAACCAGTAAGAACGTATAATGCTGAGGAATTTATTAGGCTAGATCAGAGTTTTTCTATTACGTCGAGTGAAAATCAAAATAATAATAACATTGAATTAACGTTTATTGATCTGGAAGCTGCAAAAATGAATTCAATTTCAAATAATGACTCCACAACCTTAGAAGGTGTTAACATGAACGAAGTTGAGTCCGTAAATATTAGAGGTATATTTTTTCGTATTCTTTTACAATAACGAAGCCTAAAAAATATATATTTTATTTTAGCAAATGACACGGATAACGTAGACAATAATAATGTACGAGAAAATATAATTCTAAACCCACAGCAACGACATCATAAACCACATCAAGAAACAAGAAGAGCCACAAATTCAACCGGATCAAGCGGTAGGAGCTTTGGAATTACAACATGAAGTATGTCATTAAAAAACTACGAGATATCCAAAACTAACATTATTTTTCCTAGGTTGCAAAGGATACACCAAGAAAGGTGAAAAAAGGAAACGGCGAAAAATTGAAGAAAGTTTGGAAAAAAGGAAAGAAAACAAGAAAAAAGACATGCAAAGTAAGCATTTTTTAAAACCACCTTGCAGCATACAAAAATGTAGGTTAAAATGTCTAAACAGAATAAGCGCCGAAAGAAGAAAAATTATTAATAGTATGTATTGGCAACTAGACTGGATTGAAAAAAAAAGCATTTGTCCTAAATGGCTTGTTACGAACAGACGTTAAGAGAAGAACCACCGAAGCTGAATTTTCGCAAAAAAAATACTTTTAAATACTTTTTGACAAATGAGACTGGTGAAAAAATGTTGGTATGTAAATGCTTCTTTCTGACAACTCTTGGATATCACAGAAAAAACGATTGGCCAATTCACGCATTTGTAAAACAGAATGTGTTTCAATCATCTACACCTATTTACCCTAAGAAAGATGGAAGAGGAAGAGCGGCTTGTAAACGCAAAATACCTACTTTAGATATTGATACCCACATTGAAAGCTTTAATCCAAGTGTATCACATTACAGACGTGAACATGCACCAGAACGTAGATACCTGCCCAGTGATTTGACGATAGAAAGCATGTACAAAGATTATTTAGCGACTTGCCCTCATAACCAATGCTCATACGAAGTATATCGTAAACGTCTAAAACACAAAAATATTTCGTTCACAAACCTTGGGCACGAGGAGTGCGAATTGTGTGAGGGATTCAAACTACATAATAATCAGCACAATCCTGAGAACTTGGATCAAGCGTGTACTGACTGTAATAGCTGGAAGGAACACATTCAACGAGCTAATGACTCAAGAGCTTCGTACCGTATGGATACAACCGAAGAAGATTCACCAACGACCCTTAAAGTATCCGTTGATTTACAGAAAGTGATAATGCTGCCAAGGCTTGACATGTTCAAGAAAGTGATATTTACTCAAAGAATCTCTGTATACAACGAAAGCTTTGTACCCCTAGGTAAAGCAAAAAATCAAAAGACTTTTGCATGCTTATGGCACGATGCCATTGCTGGACGGGGAAAAGAAGAGATAATTAGCTCATTCAATGCGTTCTTTTTACATCACAGGGATATCAAAAGTTTTGTTCTTTGGGTTGATAACTGCTCAGGACAAAACAAAAATTGGACTTTCTTATCTTTCCTGGTGTATATTGTAAATTCCGACGCCATAGCCGCTGAAGATATTTGTATCAAATATTTCGAACCGGGACATACTTTTATGTCTGCCGACAGTTTCCACCATCAGGTGGAACTGTCATTGAAGAAGCAAAAGAAAACTTACGATTTTGATGATTTCGTAACAGCTGTCGAAAAAGCGAATTCAAAAAAAGTGGAAGTCAAGACTATGCAGTGTACAGATTTTTTTAAGTGGCAAGATTTTTCGTCACTAACAAAAATAAAAAACATTGATCCTCGTCCTTACTTGGCAAAAATAACACAAATTGTGGCGAATAGGGGATCCTTCTCTTTGAAGTACAAGTTGACAAACAACTCCGATAATATTATTATACATGAAATGGATTTTATTCAAAATAAAATTTTGAAGAAAAGACTTCCCAGTCCCAAGGTATTTATATCGCCATGTGGAGTGCCTAGAAGTAAAAAAGAATCTCTTCTCAAAAACCTTAAAACTATAATTCCTTCAAATAGGTTTCAATTCTGGAAAAATCTTGAGGAGGAAGATGATAGATGAGAAAGTAACGTCCGTTTTTATAATTAGTTAATTTTCATAAACTGATTCTTTTCCTGTTTATTGTTGCTAGTTCTAACAAAAATTCAATAAATTAATCAAAACTGGGGTCTGTTGTTTAATTGTTATTTGTATAAATAATATGACAATTAATTACGAACTAACTGGTTATTATTTACGGAATTATCCTAAGAAAAAACACCGCATGAGCCTATTTTCAGTAGATGCTGTGGTTTTACTTAGCATTTTCTAATAAAAAATGAATTCGTTTTCCCAGTATCTACCTTATTAGGAAAAAGATAGGGAGAAACTGCATTTTTTCTAAAACGAAATATAGTTTTTATAAAGATTCATTTACATAAAGTAAAACCATTTTCATTTGTGGCGTTGTAAGAATTTGTGTACATTTTAAACTTTGCCTAAATTTTGGACTCGATTTATTCATTATTACCTAACCCACAGATGTGGTGGTCTTTCTTAGGACGGCAGTATTATCATTATTATTATTATTATTGTTATTATTATTATATATTTATTTTTACATTTTTCGGTGTCGAAGTTACCCTGGAGAAAGCTAACTTCGATTTTATGCATAATTCTGCATGGTGTCGAAGTTACCCCCAACCCGGGGTAACTTCGACACCAAAAAGAAATTTAAAAAAAAAGGTGAAGGGGGGGGTGGGGCCACAATAATTTTTTTAGTGAATAGAACCAAGGCTTCAATTGTTACAATGGAATAGGAGCCAAGGTTGTCAAGCGTATAGTTTCCTTTACAGAGCAACAAACATGCCAAAAACCTGTCGAAGTAACCCCGTTTTACGGTACTCATTTAAAATACGTAAAACGAATTGGCAATGTAACGAATCAAAATTCTGAAGGAGATAATTCTTTACAGGGGGAAAATCCTATCCCTGGGACATCCTCTCAAAATATATGGGATCCCAAATAACGGCTACTATGCTGAAGAAATTGGAAATTCAAGAGATGTTTCCCACTACCATAGACACATCTTGCACATCGACTTAGACAAATTAGAAGAAATACTGACGATAGATCCTAGAACTTATGTTAAATTTTCATTAAATAATAGTGCCTTTCAGCCTTATATTCTCAGTTTACTCATTTACTTGACGAAACAAACAATTTACATAAAATTACACGTAATCAGAAGAGAGGTTAATTCAACTTTCTCGGTACTGCGATAAAGTACGTCACAGGAAACCCAGACGACACTGACCTATACCTACTTAAAACGCACATAACCGCTATAGAATTAAAACAGAATGAAATTGTGAGAAAATTCAACAATTAAATATCTTTCGGTATATCACTAGATACGAAATTCAATAAACAACTAGAAGAAATTAATAATAATAACTCAATAGTCTCTACTGCCATCAATAAATTATCGGCTGACTTCGATGGATACGTCCCTCTTCACAATGAAATTATTAATCTTGCAAATACTAACGAATTAATATTGAAACTCGTAAGAACAATCACTATATCTCATTTAAATCTTTCAAATATCGAATTATTCACTTTAAATGAAGTTGAAACTCTTAAAAAGCAAAAAAATTATTCCAGGAAGGCCCTCCTTATTAATGATGAACATCCTTATGAATTAGTAGAATCCTCTAAATCTTTAATCTGCGTCACTCAAAAAACAATGCTCATAATAATCAAAATTCCCATTTTCCATACCAATACTTTTCTGATCCATAAAATTTATCCCGTTCCTAATAATGAAGACGTTATGATTCTGCCACCCACATTCTTTTATGCCAATAATAAATGGTACGAAGAATGCAAAGGAGAAACTGAATGTTTAATTTGTACGAAATCTATTAAATCCAGATGTCAAATACCAAATGTCCAAAATTGCACGAAAACTATTGTAACAGAAAATTTCTACAGAGAAACTAATAAAGCAATTTTGTTGGGTGTAGTTAATCCCACAAAAATTCAAGAACAAGCCGTCAAATTTAGCAGTCTTTTGATGTCAGATGAACCACTAATTATACCTTGTATGGTAAAAAGACCATTCACGAAGTATCGATTCCAGACATTGTCCCAATCAAGTTGATGCCCGATCATAAATTGGAAATTGAGAAACTCAGAATTCCTGAAACTCACGGACAAATACAACCGATAGAAGAAACGGAAGTTTCACCACCGATTTCAACTGGCCTCAGCATCAGCGCACTTCTATTAACCATGTTTGATTTAGCTAGCCTTTTTAGTAATTATTTTCCTAAAGAAGAAAAGAAGAATTTAGAAAATAGTTTTTGGACCAAAATTACAACTCCTTCAAATTCAAATCATACAAGAACTTCTACAAGAAATAACTAGGACTTCGACGACGAAGTCGAATCCAAAGGAGAAATGTAAACGTTACACGAACAATATGCGTCAGCAATGAAATATTATAAATATGGAGAAATCATTTAATTCTTGTTCTTTTCACTGTACATTTTTAGATGTGTCACATCATTGTATAAAAGTCATTAATAAATCCATTGTGAACATTTTGAGTCTTGTGTAATAAATAAGGTTTATTTTTTAAAAGTAACATTTCCGGGTGAATAACATTTCTATATACAAAATTTTGAATCGCCGACTCTCTCATATTGTTCCTCTTTAATATATGAAGAACTGTTGAAAAATCGAACACCAGTTACTGTGAAGGCATATATCATGAACAATCTATACTGAGTCCCAAAGTGAAAAAATGTAAAAGAGGCGAGCTGTGAGAAAGTAGAGAATTGCTCTCTTAGAAACTAGCTGGCTGTCCTATGTTTCAATTGATTTTCGTAGATTAAATTTCAGATGGTCTTTATTCTTCACCATAGAAAATCATTCATATTGTTATTGGTTGTTTTATCGATTCACATCCACCAATCATTTTATTTCATTGAGTTATTTCTACATACGAATTACCCTAGTTTTAGTCATACGTACAGGTACACTTTTCAACTTTTAATGAGAAATCGTCAATGAGATATTCTCTACTAGGAATTTGGGTTATTACAGCAAATGCAAATTTAAACTAAATAATTAGGAATTTCATTTATACATTTTTCGCTGCAGAAACTATTTAAATTGATTTTTCAAATATCCCCTATTCAAATTGCTTTGTTTTTAGTTCACATATTGGCAACAGCTCTGGTATGCTAGAAAAAGACATATATTTGTTATTTGTTGTGTTTACATTTACAAACGATGTCTGGTGATTGTCATTGTAGCCCAACGTTTTGTTTATACTTTGAACTTTTCGCTTGTAAAGAGTTCTTGTTTGAATTGTTTTCGTTTTTTTTTGCTCCTACATTTAAAATTCCATTTATCCTATGAAGGGCTCGGGTGTAAAAAATGGTATCTGACAAAATTTTGCATCTTGACATTATGGTTGAAACAATGGACCAGTAAATGGTTATCTGTTCTAATTTTTCACAATATCTTAATAAATGGCGCCGCATATGCGTGGTTGATTTGTGTGAAGTAACAGTTCTTTCATGTAAACAGTGGTAAGTGTCAAAGATGGCGGATAGTTCACGTGCGGCTTGTAGTTTTGGTGCACAAAAGCATAGTGAAAATATGTCTGAAAATAGCGAAAGTGACTTTTACGACTCTGACCAAGATCCAGAGTATAATCCTACAGGTGAAAAACGTAAATTTAAGGTGAGTTAAGGAAAAATATCGATATTTTTAAGGTTAAGTGTGGTATGTAAATAATGATATGTGATGTAAGATACCATTATTTACATGAATTAAATTTTGATTGAAATTGAAAATGGATACATACTTCATTAGTGTTTGATATAAATAAATTTTCACCTAGTAACAGCCGAATCCATCATCTAATAGACATTCTTTTTTACAGAACTTGAATCTGCAGTTCCTCAACTCACCTTCAGTGTCAAGCAGTAACGACGATACTGAAAGTACAGATAATGACAATGAAAATGATGCAATTGAAGCTGAAGAAGTCAATAATCAAGAGGGAAATTTAACACCTAAGGCGCATAAAGGAAGAAAACGTAAGAGAGGCAAAAGTGAACAACTTAAAGAAAAATAGAATAGAAACAGTGGGAAGAAATACAAAACCTATAGAGGCAAGGGACAAGAAAAACAAGAGAAAATTATGGGAGCGGATTGTGGCTGCAAAAAAATGTTCTACTCTTTTATCTGAGGATGAAAGGCGATGTATCTTCAAATACTTCTGGGAAATGTGAAACTATAATCTTCGAAATTTCTACATATTTGGCTGCTTAGAAGTGAAAAATAAAGGACGTAGTACAAAGCCAAGAAACTGTGAGTCAAGAATAAGTCACACTGTTTACTATTATGTGAAATCAAACAGTTCAAAAGTACAAGTATGTAAGAAAGCATTTTTGAATATACATGGATTACAGAAAAACAGAGGAAGAGTGGAAAATATTATTAAGACAATAAAAAATTGATCACTTACTCCAAAATTATATAAAAAAGAAGCTCATTCAAATCACAGGAAGAAGTACAGTGATGACCAGATAGAATTTGTTAGAAATTTTATTGAAAGGCTACCCAAATATAAGAGTATGTAACGTGAATTTCACACTTTAAAATAATTCTAAATAATTTCTTAGTTTAACAATAAATTAAATACTCTCACGGTATCGGGTTACGAGGCACGATGAAAAATTTAAAAAAAATGTTGAAAGACCTGAATATTCAAAGAATCAATTATTTTATAATTAGCATGCCCTGTCGGCAGTACACCAGCATAGGGCGATTGGATTTGATTTCTTCCTTTTTGATGTGAAAGGTGATAATTATCGTTTCGTTGAACATAATTTCGTCCATGTGGATGAAGAAATAATATCAAATAAATTATGAACCCAATAGTTCTGCAGATTATGGTTCAATCCTATTATACATCTGGTAAGAATTATTTCGTTTAATTAATGATTTTATTAGTATCAAAAATTAGCACGAGTTCACGACGTATTTTATCGTAATAAAATAGCAAATTTCTTTCAACGTTGATTATTTCAATGTTAAATATATTCGTTTCCTGGCAGTGAGAAGTCGAGGAGAGATTCTTATCATCATTGATAATTATTAATCATATCTCAGATATTAATTTTGTCTTAGTATATGAAACTTGAATTTTTCTATTTCTTGTTTTTTTTTCAATTGTTCTTTTCATATAATATCATTAGTTCCCAAAAGTTCATTTTTAATTAAATACCGATTGTAAGATATAAATGTAGATGCTATGATTTTAGTCATATCTAACATATTAATTTGGTTTCATGATATATAAAACTTAACTTTTTACGTCACGTTTTTTATCAACTGGTTTTTATATGTCATTATTTCTCAAAGGTTCATTATTAATTAAATTTATGCATTGTTAGATATTGTAGTAAAAGCTATGAGTTTTAATAGTGAAAATAATTTTACAAGAAAATCACTCAGTAACAAAATGCACATTGCTTTATATTTTATTTCCATTTTCGTCAGCCAAGAGGTCAGACAGATGTAGTTTAAATTGTGGTGGATAAATTCTCGATGATTTGCTAAATTCACTTAATCTCCTGGTTTTTCTATTCACTTCATACTTTATTATAAATTGTTCAACTTTTTGTGTAAACTTTTTTTATTGATGTTCAATAGTTTCTATTCAAATAGTTTATCGCATTTAAAATTGTAAATTACATTTATTTCATAGATACATAGATTTATTTAAAGTGAATCGACTGCAAATTATAACATTGTAGTATTGAGCTTGTAAATTATGCGATCATCCAATAACAAATTGTTATATAATCGCTAACAATTTGGCGGTTTGTCTGAACTGACTGGCACTTTAATTTATAATTTAGATTAAACCGCTCTATGTTTTTTAGCGAAACTGGGTATACTTACACAAATTTGAGTCAACGAAACCGGGTATACTTACACAAATTTGAGTCAACGATACCGGGTATACTTATACAAACTTGAGTCGACGAAACCGGGTATAAAAAAGGGGTTTAGTCTAATATACCTATAAAAATTGCTGATCCATGAAAGCTGGTATATGGTAGTAAATTAGTAATAGGAAACTTATCATCCCAACCATTGAGACTGGCTTCCTGTCCGAGGGATTTTAGCTTTGTGCAGGCAAAGAAAGGAAGTATAAAATTACATTCTTTAAGAATTCTAAATTACTGTGTAAATTTTGAACTACTGCGTCACATTTAGCTTCGTTCATATTTTTTTATCTTAGCTATAATCTATAACTCATTCAACTTCTTTCAATTTTTTTCTCAATTATAAACTCTAATTTATTCAACTTCTTTGATATTTTTTGTTATTAATAATATTATAAAATATTTTGATTTTATATAACTGAAAAGAAAAAAATTTTGTAAATGTTGTACAATCATTAAACTGTAAATAGTAATTATTCCCACTTTACTTTCACGACACCAAACCAAAAATTTCAGGTCCACAAAAAAAAATTGGAAACACTTGTATGTGTTATTTGGGTTTTTGTTACTTTCGAGAAAGTAACAGGCGTCCAACAATTTACTATACTTTTCTTATCTTTTAGTTATTACATCCAAACTAATTAGATCCGTGATCAGGTCAAAATTGCTTCTCCGAATATCACATACAACCTGGCAAGACTTCACGTCCTTAGTTTTTTTCCGGGTAATGCCCACACTTTTCTGGATAACACAATAAAATTGGCGCCCAACGTGGGGCCCGATCACATCTGTTCTGAAAAATGGTTTGGTGTATGGTGTATCAAGGCAAATCATCGCGATAGCTTCCTTTTAGCAGTAAGTTCAGAATTTTCACACCTTCTATATATCTTTATTGGACTATTATTATTATTATTATTCTCCTGGCTCTACTTTTAATTGTTCTTATAAAATTTATAGGGTGTACCTTGAAGTCACCACAAAATTTTGTAGACTCATCAACTTTACTATTACAACCAAAATACATAGAAGCTGACTCACCAATAATACGATTATCTGATAAGTTTTTTACTTCTTCTGTAATATTTGTTAATTTTTGTTCTACCTGTCTCCTAAAATTTTCCATTAGTTAATTGTTGTTTGGATTGTTTCCTTGTATGCTTTTTATAACTCTTCTCTAAATCTTGCTTGCTTCTGTCTTCTTGTTTTCGTTTTCGGCCAGAACCAATGTTGTTTGTATTTCCTTTCGAACATCTCCTTCCAAATCTGTTATTCTCTTGTTAGTTTTGATATTTTCATTAGTTTGTCTTCTTTCTATCCGTTGCAGATCTTCTTTGAATATATTTTCTTGTTGCTTGGCTTCTTCTCTTAAGGTCCTGGTCTCCTGTTCTAAGCTTTTCTCCATACCATATATTTTTGTTTCTTGTTCCCCCATTTTACCTTCTATGTTATCGATTCTTGCCTGATGAAACTCATACCTTCTATCAAAATTTTCTAAAATTGCTTGTATATCAGATTGTAACTCATTTTTAACATTTTTATATCTCCTTTTACTCCTTGGATTTCACTTGTCACCCCTTGGGTTTGACTTGTTACCCCATGGATTTCACTTGTCATCACTTGCATTTGACTTGTCATCATTTGCAAAAATCCTTTGAATTGTATAATATCAATATTTTCTTGAGGATTAGCCTGTTTTGGGCTTTCTTGAAGAATTCGAGTACCCTGTTCCTCTTTTTCTTGAGTTCTTCTGTCATCATTGTTACTTTCCTCCACATCATTTCCCAATGTTTTGTTCTGTTCTTCCAAAATTTTTGAAGTTTCTTGTTCCCCCTGTATATCTCCTTTTCCATATTCACAAAATTCCATCCTAATTGCTTCAATAAGTCTCTTTTGTAGCTCTGCTTTCTTTCCACTATCACTTAAATTCCTTTCCACCAAAAGTTCTTTCAATTGTGCTATCGTGTATTCTTTTATTTCTAATGCTCGCTTATCGGACATGTTTTATTGTGTATATTATAAATTTACTCTACAATACTGATGATACAAAACAGCAGAAACACACCTGAGACGTACCAATCAAGCAAATATCAAATGTTTCAGAGAATATGATAATTATTTTAATTGTATAAATAAATTGCTTCAAAATGACTACCTGTAATTATTAGGTTATCTGAAGTAGATATTGTTGTTACTAGGAAAAGGATAACCTTACGCCTGGAAAATTATTTAACCCTGTTTTTGAAAAAAAATACCGCATCACGTTGGGCCGCCAAAATTGTGACGATATTTATTTCTCTGTAATGTAAATTTGAAAAATTATAATGAAATTTTGATTAATGTCACTGTCAAATTATAAATTGTCACACTTGGGCTTTTACAAACAGTTTATTTTATTAAATTTGAATTTCTGGGCTACGGCTATATAATAATTTCTACTAGATTTAAATTTTAGTTTTATGATATTGATTTATCGAAACAATTGTCAATTTTTTAAAATTTTCAATAACTTTTATTATATTGTGGAATTAACTAGAGACCGTGAGTTTCATTCAAAAACACTATTTATGTATATTATTTGAGAACTCTTTGCTTCCGCTCTCTGGGCGTACGGGTTCAATATTTCAACTTTCCAGACTTATGGCCTCCATCTGTGTCAAACTTTCAATATATAAATGCCCAACAAAACTACTCCAGGAAAACAAACTAATTAATTCCAAAATATGTTTATTAATTAATTAAGTTTGAAATTTTTAAAAAATGGATTACCAAATTTAGGTCAATATAAATATCGATGAGAAATTTCAAATAGTTCAATGTTAGACGTAGTAGATTGAATGCATTCCCTCTACGACAATAAAAGAGAAGGAACTTAACCTATAAATCTACAATGATAAATCTTAAAATAAAAAAATCGGAGTTATGTCAAATAAAGTCTTTGTACTGTTTCTAATTTCTGTAAACTTGAATGCAAAGCATACAGACTCAACAGCAAGCAAATCGTTAAGGATATTTATCACTGTCTATTCAATAATTTCAAAGTTTCCAATCAAGATGATGATTCTCTCCTACAAAATATTTATAAAGATTTGTTACCTTTCAGTCCACTGTCAAACACTCTTTATAAAGGAAATCGTCTTGAAGAAATTATTGAATTCCTCACTAATCCAGTGTATACGGTATGTACGATTTACCCTTTCTTAACTTCTCTTCGAAATTTTGGAAATTATTTCCTTTTACGATTAAATACAAAACATGTCCACTTCAGCTTGCTTTTCTTTTTTCGATAGTATTTTTTAAAAGACTTCTATTTTATTAATTATCTCTTTTTTTTAGAAAACTTTTTGACTTCTTGACAGCTCTTTCAAAATTTTCTTACTGACACTATCTTATTTATTTTTAGTCACCTGGATTTGTATCTCTTGGTTACCGCAAACAATTAGAGAGTAGTCATTAGACATAGAACAAGTATCCTTTCTCCTTACTCATCACTAACTTTTTTCTATAACCTCCAATTGTCACCGTTTGTCACCCGCACTTGACAAATATAAATTTTATAACATACTCTGTATGTTCGGGTAAATTACTCTACCTTCTTATAATTACAATCCTACGTAATGTATAAAATAATTTACAATTAATAAAATAATCTTCTAGACTTTGGTCAATGACTTGTGAAGGTATGTTTCTTTATGACTGTACCCTTTTGATTTCATTTCAATTTCAAAATCTTTACCTAACTTCTGATTAATTACTTAGCTACTTTTCAAATTTCTACAGTGTGTGCCAAATTTATCTAATATTTTATAAATCATTTATTGTTATTTGGTACATTATTCTATCTAAAATTTTCTAAGACAATTTATTTCTCTTAATACACAACGTGTAATTGAGTACGCTGAAAATCTCGAAGTTTATTAAAATTAAACTGAGTACAACGTGACGATTTTTACTGATAGGGCCCCATCAAAAGAATTTTCCACGGGCCCCAGATGGTATAGTTACGCTACTGGTCCCAAGGATCATCATGGGCGCATGTTTAAGAACATTTTTAAAAATGAACTAGGAATGAAATGCTCATGGAAGGGGCAAAGAGGCAACATACGATTGGAAAATATGAACTTCATTGGGACCTGTATTTGTAAGTAAAGTTTCAGACTGGTACTTTTGATGTGTCCCGAAATATCAAGCGTTGGCCAATGATAATATTCTTCACGATGCTAAACGTGGCTGGTTTCAACTTCCAAGTAATTTACCTTGGTAACAATTTAGAACCATTGCGCAGAAGAATGTTCCTGCAAAAATTGGCCCATGAACTAACAATTGGAGAGCTAAGCCGAAGAAGCATAAAAACCATTGGAATGCCCACCGAACTTCAAAACAGGCTGAAAAGATTTCGTTACCCATCTCAAGATGAAGAAACAGTGAACCCCCTTCCCCTACTCCCTAAAAGAAGAAGATGCTCAACTTGCACCAGCGAAACCGGTTTAAGGCTGACAAACCATGTAAGCAAGAAATGCAATACTGTTATTTGCTTATCCCATACAAATATGGTGTGCAATCGTTTTACTGGAGAAGTTACAGCTCCCCTCCACGAAGCTGAGTGAATAGATATTACTCTCCTAATGTTAAATATTTTTATTTTTCAACCGATTTGCTAACTGTCTTTTTTACTTTTCGATTATATATTGTACTTTGTTCAAACTGAGTATTTGTATAGATTTTATGTAGTCAATTTCCTTAAATTTTTTTTCTATTGGTTTTATATCAAATAAATAAATTTTTTTCACTGTTTACACTCCTAATAAAAATATTACCAACTTATTAGCTGCAAAAATTAAATCAAATATTTTGTTTTTATTTTTAATGTGTGTCTGTCAAGCACATTGCGCCCGAACATCTACGTCACCATATTGTGCCTGACGGAAGGTTAAACTAGTTCGTCTTAAGGCTCGTTTATATACTCGCGAATGGCGAAATGCGGATAATGATCCTATAGGTTGATTTTGAAGATGTCAAATGTCTTATTATTTGTATTCAAGATTTTTGCGATTCACAAAGTTTGAAATCTGGGGGGCGGGAAAATTGACTTGATTTTAAGATTTCGCGAACTTCGCAAGGAATTCTGGGTCTTGAACATGCGCATTGGCAATTTAATTTCACAAATGACAGTAGTGACACTCAAATAAAATATGATGACAGCTGACAGATTCAGATGTGGATTGTTGTATTTAGCACGTTTGGGATATATGCAATATTATATTTGGGACTAATTCAGTTTTATTTTGTTAGTAGTGTTTTCGAAGTTTTTTGTAAAAAAATTGTAAGATTTATCAAAATGGACGAGGTATGTACAAATATTCAAATTCATTGGGACATTTAGGCAGAAATAAATCTCATTTAATCTAATTCAAGATGGAATGTAAAAGAATCAACCGTTATTTTTAATGGAAATACCTACCATAAAATCTGTGAAATGTATATCCAGAAGAAATTTGAGCTAAATGTTTCATATTTTTAGGATGTAATTGAATGTGGCAGTTCTATGTCAAGCCTAGATGCATTTGAGAATCACATTTGTGTCATTCCCTCTGTAACTCGAATAATCGCCAAGCTGTCGTAGATATTGGCAAGCCTGTCGACGGAGAGAATTGAGAGAACGCTGTGTGTGCGAGGTTAAAACTCAGTCCTCCATTTGCCGTCAACGTGTAAACACACACTTCCAACATAAAAATTTTGCATGTGCTCTGGGAGCCATAACATATTTGGCGAAAAACCTGACAATTCCTACGCAGGGGAAGAAAATACGGCTTAAACCAACAGCTGGCAGCTCTGGCCCTTTAAGCTACTGGTCCAGAAAGGGCCGATAACTAAGGATACCAATAGAATTGGTGGAATTGGGTTATTCATGGTAAATTTCCGTAGACGGCGTTGGTTAGTTTTATTTCTCTTTTTGCGGCAATAACTATAATTTAGCTTTACACTTTGTATTTAAAATTGTAATTTTTGCTTATAGTTTAAAATATTGGGCTGTTGGCTCTAAACGCTAGGATACTACGATACGTAACTAAGTACTGCGTTATTTAGTGGATTTTTCAAACTCTGACGATTTTATGTAAATAATTTTGCGCCGTACATAATTTCGACTTATATATTCTTTTAGCAACGCTGAGCTCGTTTGCTATTTAAAATTTTATGTTGATGCATTTATTTATATTCATGTTGGTATAAATTGCGGAAGTGTGAACCCATGTAACTGTACATTGTTAATTTTTGGTATATATTAACATTGAATTTTGAGATATTGTACATGAACCATTTGGTCGTTTCTCTATAATTATAGAATTGAGTCATAGGTGTAGTTTAGAGCCCTCAGCTCTTCTGCACCCTGAGTTTGAAGCCTTCAGCTCTGCTCAGAGATTATAGAACCTGCTTGTCAGTTATTTATTTAAGCTGCGATTTCGTTGTAACTGATAATTTAGCTTGCGAATTAGGATTTATGTAGATTCCGGCCTTCAGCCTAACTACATTATGAGTCTACTTACAGCCTTCAGCTGAGTTCAGACATTATTTGGGACATTGTTGTAGTAAAATTGTAATAAATATTTTGAAAAGAGACTTTTGGTCCAAAGTGACTAATTAAAACTTCAATCAGGGGATACTTGCTGACTTTTATTTTCTTATGATAACTTACCTATCAGTTTAACCTTTGGAGTGTGTAGTGAGTGTTGTTAACCCACTGAGGAGCTGTGGGCTAATTGAAGAAGTCTTGGGTGCTTGCCAAAACTTATCTGGCACCCTTTTTGAAAACTTAATAATTTTTTGAAGAATCCACCCCTTCTTCGACTCGAAGCTAGTCGACTGGCAAGCACGGGTTGTACCACGTGAGACAACCCGCATATCTATAACGATCACTGAGAGGGCTGGTAGGTTTACTCGTTATAGGTTTTTGGCGCCCAACGTGGGGCCGTTAGTAAATTTATCTTTTTTTGTCAGCAATATATCCGTAATTTAAAATTAAACTCTTGATAAGTTAGATTTGGAGATATATTTTCAGTTTATTTTTGCTTTTTTAGCTATTGGCTGCACCAGATTTAAGTAGGTTTTTGTAGAAAATCTGGGGCTTGCTTCAATTCTGAGGGTAATTGTTTTATTGAGGCGTATCTGGAAATAATTTCCCGTAATATGTTTTGAGTGTGCCAGATTTAAGTGTTTTTTAGTAAATCTGGGGTTGAGTTCAATTCGAAGAGAATTGGTTCATTGGACGTAATTTGTAAACAATTTACCTTAATCTGTGAGATTATATTAGATATCAAACTGAAAATTTTGTGGTAGAAATCGGACAAGAGTTCATTGGTTCGTGGGCAACCGTTATTTTATTTTCATACTGATTGATGATTGAAATTTTGAAAAATTCAATATTGTAAATTTGATCATTTGTTATACTTTGATAAATTTTCAACTTTTTCTCAGAAATTTACAGTCATTGTAGATTTAACTTCAGTTATTGTATCATTTGTAATTTATTGCACCGGATTTAATTGAGTTTTTACAGTAAATCTGGGGATTGCTTAACTTTGAAGGTAATTGTTTCAATTGTGGGCGTAACCTGGAAATAATTTCCCTTAATTAGTTATTGATAGTGCCAGATTTAAGTGTTTGTAGTAAATCTGGGGTTTGAGGTCTTGAAGGGAATTGTTTTATGGGGCGTAAGTGGTAAACAATTTATCGAATTTTGTTGAGCAGTGTTAAATATTAAATTGAAGTTTTAATACAGGAAACGAGCAAATTGTTCATTGTTTAATGTGCTTTGTTTTTTTTTTCTCTTTTTCAGGTAGCAATAAGAAGATACCTGATATTGATATTATTGTTTCAATAAAAATTGTAATTTTGAAAATTTTATTTGATTATCTATTGTAAAATATTTGTAATTTATAGATATTATAAATTTAAAAGGTGAGTTACATATTGGGTCACACTGTGTATATATTTTAGTGTCAGAACAGCAACTGAATTCGTAAATACTTTGCTTTATTGTAAGTTTATTTGACTTTCGACGATTGTAGGCTGCATTGTGGGTTCGAACCTTAGAGGGTCGGTGTTTTGGAAGTGATGCCTTGGGCTCGTGGACTCCTGTATTTTGGAATCGCTTTTGAGGAAGGAACGTTGCGTTGGTTCGAGAAGTACACTTCGTGGAAACTCTGTGGGTTGGAGATATTGTTTGGACAAATAGGGACTTTTGGACATTCGGTATCTGGATTTGGGTTTTAAATTCCTTATTAGGTTTCAGTTGGAGGGAGGCCATTTGAGGTACAGGTGTGTCTGTGAAGAATTATTGTTCCGCTAGGTTGGAAATTGGTTTGTTGCCTGGATTGCTTTTCAGATTGAACTTAGAATGAAAAAAAATGTCTCGTAGGTTTGTAGTTAATCGGTTGATTCAGGATGAGCTTATGTCCGTGCCCGGGGGAGTCGGATGGAGGAGGCTGGAAGTGGTACACCCCTAATCTTCCATGCGAGTTTCCTGGGAGGGGTTGCCCTACCCGACACGGCGCGTCCCAATGGCTCATAGGGTGTCTCCACGGGGAGTGGTCGGTCATGATTCCTGCGTTCCTAAGAGCTGTGAGGGAGGCACGACCGACCAACCTCGGGGATAGGCGATGAATAGGAACGAACAGTTCTGAATAATCGCCCGCGGATCAAAAGGGATAGAGGAGTAAACCTGACTAAAAATCATCGTCGCTGCCCTCCTCGCCTCTGCTGACCATCTTACAATCAGTTAAGGGGAAGGTGATATTTTCTTCTTCATGGCTATCATGTCTTTCTACTCTAAGTAACCCTTCAATTTCTCGTACTCTCTCTATCTTTCTGCTCTTTTCTATTCTTCCATAATAATACAATAGTCTTCCTTTCACTCTGGCTTTGCATGTTTGTCTTTCTCCTTTCCTCTCGCCAACTAAGTCACTTTATCTCTCTCTCTTTCTTCTTTCTTTCTGTTTTATTTTCCAACTATCTTTTCTTTTTTCTTCAATTTCTTTATGGAACACTCCTGGTCTATCCCAAGGCAATCTACTCAACTCTAAGACCACACACAGGGGAGGCAGCTGCGTGGGTCTACCCGTTGGCAAATCTGCGTCCGGAGGCAACCGTGAAAAAAGCCTAGAGGAGTAAACCTCGAAAAAAGAACCCGTAATCCTCGTTGTTAGCTACCGTGGCCATGGATGAATGGCTGCACGAAACGCAGTCAGAAACGGTGCCTCTGGGATACCTGGCGACCTCCCAGAGTAAATAGCCTTAGCGGGGTAAGGGCGCACTGCCCCGCTGGACATTCTTTCGGCCTAACTCGTGGGAATTGATGGGAAATAACAAAAAAAACAGAAGGAGGAAAAATAATGATGACGGCGAGGCTGATAAATCTAAGGATGAAGAGAAGGTACGGACTAGACTAGAAGAGGTCGGGAAGAAGGAAGTGGTAGGGAGTGATTCTGAGAATATGGCCTGGGAAGTAGGGAAAAGGGTGGAAGAAAGGAGATTCCCTCTGGGGGTCAGGGCATGCGACAGCCCTATGTCGGGACCATCGGTGATGCCCCTAAATGTAGATAAGAGCACTGGCGACATGGAAGACAAAGAAGGTGGGAGCAAATCAGATAAGGAAAAGGAAGACACGGGTCAAGCGTCAAGACAGACGAGTGTCGATAGCAGCATCCGCTGTAGACTTGACAGCTGGGAAAAGAGGGATACGGAGGAATCTTTTGAAAGGCTAGGTAATAATCTACAGTCCACACCGGTCGGGGATGGAGTGATAGAGGTGGATACATCCGACGAGCTAGCTAACGAGCTGACAGAAAGGTTTATAGGGGTGAAAGGTAAAGGGCTGTACAAAAGGAAAAAGAGTGATGACAGCTTGGAATCGGTCCAGGAGAGTAAAAAAGAAAAAAGGGAGCTGGGCAAGCTTAACGAGGGGCAAGAACAAGAGGATGCTTTAAAAGGGTCTGAGGGAGAAGTGGACGAGATCGAGAAGTGTAGGAGGAATCTGGAGGGGGTTTTGGAGGTTTTGGGTAAGATGGGGGGTAATGAAGAGGTTATGGGGAGAATCAAGGAAACCCTTACAGCCCTAGATGGCGTCAAGGGCGCGAGGGAAAGTACATTAGGGGGGAGTAAATGCAAAGCATGCAGGGAGGAGATGGTGAGGGAGGAGACACGGTTAAGGACGGAAAAAATAAAATTGATGGTCGAAAAGGGAGGGGATGTATCTGATCTTCAGAGAGCGGCTGAGGAGGGCACGTGGGATGAGGGAGTTTTTCAGTGTACCAAATTTAAAGCCGATAGTTTGGTGGATGCGCTCGACAAGAAGGATTGTGTGGTTGTCTTAGACATCGAGAGGGCGTCATCACAATTGATGTCACATATAAGGGAGAGAAGGCCGGAGATAAAGGAAATAGCCGAGGGCCTCGAGATAGGGGAATCTGATCACCTGGTCAACACAATCAGGACGTCCAGGAAGAGCAAGGAGTGGTATCACTATGTGGGTAGGGTTGATGAAACCATGAACACGGCACAGCTTTTCAGAATGTTTAGCAAAATTCAGGAGAGGATTTTGGATAGGACTAATAGGGCTGAAAGGGTAAACGTCCTTTTGGCTGAAAATATTGACGAGGTGAACGCTAGGATGTTGTTGGAGTTTGTGGGGTTTAGGGCGGGAGTAAAGTATGCCATCATCAGTAAGAAGCACCAGGGTATAGCTGGAAGAGGGGTAGGAAGGGAGGCGGTCCTGGTCAGGACGGGGGAACGCCCATATTCGGAGGTCCTCAAGGACATAAAGGCATCTGTTGACGTACAGGCTATGGGGATTACGATTGAGAATGTCAGAAAAACAGATGGGGGGGATATATTGATAAAACTCAGGGGTAATGGGAACGCGGAGGCGCTTAGGGATGAGATTAGGGGGAAAATGGGTGAGGTAAAGGTTACGGTGAGGAAAAGGGAGGCGGTGTTCAATATTCTGGATTTAGACCCTTCCATCACGGAGGAGGAGATTAAGGAGGCACTTGAAAAACAGGCGGGGTTGAAAAAAGGGGAGGTTACTGTAACCGGAATTAGGAAGACTAGATTCGGCGGGCAAGTCGGCACTGTAAGTGTGGTACCAGGGAACTCTGACAAAGTTATAAGGACAGGTAACGTGAGAATCGGGATGGTGGCGTGTAGGGTACGTGAAAGGATAGCACCACTCAGATGTTTCAGGTGTCTTGACTACGGGCACAGTGCGACCGATTGTACAGGGGAGGATAGGTCAAGGCAATGCCTCAACTGTGGGAAGGTGGGGCATAGAGCCCAAGAATGTAAAGGGGCCCCCTATTGCAGAAAATGTTATGTAGAGGGTCACAGAATGGACACGATGAGCTGTCCGGAATTCAGGGAGTTGGTCTATGGCAGGAGGAGGTAATGATTTTCTATTTTTTATTCAGTTGTGTGGATGGGGTGTTAGGTAGGACTATGTATGTGTATACTCATACACGTATATTTATTTATTTATTTGGGTACATTTATTGGGTATGTTATGTTTCTACAAGTTTTAGAGTTTTTATTTATATATTTATTTATTTTATAACCTGTGTAGGGCTTCTTACACCCTACATGAGTAGGTACTGTGTCACAGGGTTCTTTGTAGCAGTTTATGTTACATATAAATTGTCCTTGCGAATACGTTTTATTTTTTTGTTGTTTCTGTATGCAGGTTTTAGATATTTTAGTTTTAACCTCACGATTTTATCTACGTATAGGGCGCGTGGGCTTTTTACACCCAGCACATCTGTTTTTCTAATTTCTTTGATATTTTTATTGTATATGGTTTTTTATTCTTTTATATATTTATTCACTGTCGGTGCGGTCTTGTTGTTGCCTTATTCCGTGTATAGGCTAAGGTATTTCATTTTATTTATTTGGGACTGTATACAGATATGTAACAATAGCGTGGAATGGGGGGGTACTATTTGTAATGGCAGGGCACAGTAAAAAGAAATGGATTGATATACTTCAGGTTAACCTAGGCAGGGCGAGGCTCGCCCATGACATTGCATTAACGAAATCGGCACTAAAGGCTGCGATGTACTGATTGTCTCGGAGCCAAACAAAAAAATCGCTGTAGCGAAAGGGTGGATCACTGACGAGGACCTGGATGTGGCCATCGCTATAACAAACAAAGACCTTGAAGTGGATGACGTTTACAAGGACAACGGTTTTGTGGTGCTCCAAACGTCAGGTTTTGCTATACTTGCGGTGTACATCTCCCCCAATATAAGCCTGGAAGATTTTAAGAGGAAGGTTGACAGGGTTTTCGAAAAGGCTGCAAGATGCAACGGTAAAGTCATTGTAGCAGGCGATATAAATGCCAAGTCCGAAATGTGGGGATCTCCGGCCACAGACGCCAGGGGCCTAGCGGTTGAAGAATGGATGGCCCAACTCAACTGGACAACGGCGAATAATGGTCATCATACTTTTGAGCGAGGAAGCTCGAACTCTCACATCGATGTGACTTTGGGCTCCGTACATACCTGCAGGGCTATTAGTAATTGGATGGTGGATTATGTAAACCCGTACACCCTACACGGTCACATTACGTACAAGCTTAAGACTAGGCACGTGATTAGGAGGGCTAATCCTAGGAAAACGACTTTTTTGGATGTGGAGAAATTCGCAAATCTAATAAGGAACGATAAGGCTAATTATGAGTCCATTCTACGGGCTTTTAGGGCGGCTACGAGGTCTGAACGGGGTGTACCAGTTGTGAAGCCTTACTGGTGGAACAGTGACATTGAGGCGGCTAGGACAATCTACATTACAGCGAGACGTCGGCTAACTAGAGCGAGGAGCGGGGAATTTAGAGGACCTTTGATGGAGGCTACCAAGGAAGCGAGCAGGAAACTCAAGAAGGTGATTCTGGCATCCAAGAAAAGCTGCTGGGATACCTTGATATCAGATCTGGAGAATGACATATGGGGGCAGGGTTTCAGGATTGCGACGAGGAAGTTCTGTAGCAACACTCGTGGGAAATTGAACACTAAGAGGAGAAAACATATTTTAAACACGTTATTCCCTACAATGAATATGATGGCAAGAGATGATAGAGCTGTAGTCATTGACGGTTTTCCTGATTTTACTAGGGAGGAACTGGAGTGGGCGGCGATGAAGCTGAAAAATGGCAAGGCACCCGGGCCGGATGGTCTTACGGCTGAGGCCCTCAAAATTGTTATAAGGCTCAAACCGGTGGAGGTCCTGGAGTACTTTAACAAGTTACTGAGACGTTTAGAGTTCCCGAAAGCGCATAAGAATGCTAGGGTGGTGTTGCTCCTCAAGGAAGGGAAGGATCCCCGATTAAACAGTAGTTACAGGCCTATCTGTTTGATAAACTCTATGGGCAAGTTGTTGGAGAGGCTGATAGTGGAAAGACTGACTACGGAGTTGGAAGAAAAGGTAGTGCTGTCCCCGCATCAGCATGGTTTCAGGGCCAAACTTTCTACTGTAACGGCGATTATCATGGAGGCCTTTTCTAAAGCCAGGGCTGACAGCTTTGCGGCGACAGCCAGCTTAAAAGACACTTTAAGCAAGAAAAAAGAAGTAAACGACGCCATTGAAGGCATGAGTGCCATTTTTTACCAACTTTGTGCCCTAAGTGCATCAATTGACTCAGATGACAGAATTTATAAGTCCATAAAAGGACTGGGTGATAAAATAAATGGTATTCAAATACCAGAGCAATCCTATGCTGATAAAGTTAAAGCGGCACCCAGAGTGCACATTACTGCTAAGAAAGCCGTTGCTGCAGCACCAAGAGTCTCAGTAATTTTTACGCCAACAGATCCGGCTGGTGAACTTAAAAATTGTGACGATACAAAGAAAAGGCTCCAAACAAAACTCAAACCTTCAGACTTAGGTATTAAGCCTGAAAGAATTTCTAAATATGGCACAAATGGCGTAAGGGTTACAACCCAAAATGTAGATTCAGATAAAATTAACAAAGCGGCACTTAAAAGAGCAGGTCTTGATATGAAGGTTGTAGGCAAATTAAATCCCAGAATTGCAGTATTTGGAGTGCCGTCTGAATTTGCGGGCGAAGATGTCGTAGACAATATATTGGACCTGTTTCAAGAAGCAGAACTTGATGATGTAGTAGCTAAGTCAAAATTCGGGCCAAAAGGAAAACATTTTAACCATTGGGTTTTAGAAGTAACGCCCAAAATTAGAACAGACCTAGTCAAAATGGAAAGGATATGCCTTGGCTGGGCATCATGCATTGTTAGAGACCATATAAGAGTGATACGGTGCTTCAAGTGTCAAAAGTTTGGACACCTACAGAAGGACTGTAGAAGTGATACAGTCTGCGGACATTGTTCAGAAAAGCACGATACCAGGAACTGCCAAAGTTTGAACCTGACTCCTAGGTGTGCCAACTGCTCTGCCGCGAATGTTCGAGATCACGCGCACGAAGCTCGCTCGCCGAGATGTCCAATGCTTGCCAGGAGAACTTCTGATTTAATCTCAAGTATTGATTATGGTGAATAAAACAAAAATCGTTATCATGCAGGCAAACGTTCAGAATTCTAGGCTAGCAACCACAGAAAGCAGAACCTATGCAGACAGAACCAATGTAGATATAGTTTGTCTCCAAGAACCATACACATACACTAGGGATGGGTCGAGAATTATCCCCTTCTTCGCTAAATTTAGAGTGGCTCACACTAAGATAAATAAACCTTTGACGGCCACTATACTAATGAATAAAGACTTGGATGGAACATACATCTCCCAAAAGTCAAATGAACACATAACTGTAATGATGTGTTGCAAAAGAGATATTAAAGTGGTCATTTTTAATATTTATATCCCTTGGAACGGGGATATGAACGAATTTTTGAATGCTTTGCAAGAAATTGTGGATGAATTTAGGAGTATGCCTAAGATTTTGCTGGGTGATATTAACGCTAAAGCAGCCTCTTGGTTCTCCAAGAGCACGGACGATAGAGGAACCCTGCTGGAAGACTTCATTACCGCAAACGATCTTTATGTTGTGAATAGAGCGGGTGAACCGTTTACATTTTCATCTCCTAATGGGGAAGATAACATTGACATTACTGCAGTTTCCGGTCGCATTTTAAATTTAGTGCAAAAATGGAATGTTAACCCAGAGGCAAATTGTAGTGATCACAGAATTATCACTACTGAACTTGAGATGATCAATGACTGTCAAGTTGAACAGGACTCTTATAATATTAGGAAAATTAACAATGAACTTATGAGCGAATTGGCTTTGCAGGTCGAGGCTGACCTCCAAGAAACAACATTAATGGATGTGCCTAGCATCGATAGATATGTTGATCAACTTACGGCAGGGTATGTGAATATCATCAGTAGATGCTGCCCAAAAATTAACAATAAGAATAAGGCAACGCCCTGGTGGAATGAACGTCTGCAAGCATTAAAAATTCGAGTCCATCGTACTCGCAGAAATTACCAGAAATTGAGAAGACGGAATTCGCCTTGCGACCATGAGAGGCGAGTGTATTTGGATGAGTTAAATACATACATGAGAGAAATAAATGATGCCAAGTTTGCCTCTTGGCAAAATTTTCTTGAAGAGCACCTTGCTAATGACCCCTGGGGAACTGCCTATAAGATAGCGGCAGATAAAATCAAATTTAACAGTATCCAGCATAGTCTAATCAAAACAGATGGGAACATAACTCTCACACAAGAGGACACACTTGCAGAAATACTGCAAAAGCTTATACCAGATGACAATATTGATATTGAAACAGTAGAGCACAAGGACATACGCGGTAGGGCGGTTGATGCAGTTGGGAGCCTTGACCATGCTTTTCATCTAACTTGCGAAGCGTTAGACTCAGCCGTGACGGCAATTAAACCTTTTAAAGCTCCGGGAGCAGACGGAGTACATGGCAGGATTATAGTATTAACATATCCAATTCTTAAAAATTCCATTCTGAGACTCTTTCAGGCTTGCATAAGACTAAAGTACTTCCCCGAAGCCTGGAAAAAGGGCAAGTTAGTTACGATTATGAAAAGTAAAGATAGAGATCCTTCGGACCCGAAAGCGCTGAGACCGATTACATTATTACCTGAATTAGGTAAAATTTTTGAAAGATTAATTTTGGCGCAAATTTATCTTGAAGTTCCTGATAAACATTTTTTGAGCGAGAACCAATTCGGATTCCGCAAGGGGAAGTCGACAATTGCCGCACTGTCAGCCCTGACCACTCATATCAGGGATTCGCAGGACCATAATTTGGTGCTTTTCGTTGATATCTCTGGCGCATTCGATAATGTTTGGTGGCCAATTTTGATATTGGAGCTTGCGCAAAAGGGCTTATCTAGCGATATCATGGGTATAATCAGAAGTTACCTGACTAACCGAGAAGTTGAATATTCGACAAATTACTCCAAGATTGTCAAACAAGTTACCAAGGGATGCCCTCAGGGGTCCGTCCTAGGCCCAATTTTCTGGAACGTCGTGATTGATCCCTTGCTAAGATCAAGATGGGGGGATGGAGTCGAGGTGGTGGGATATGCCGACGACTTTTCGATTAGTATAAGAGGGAGCAGCCGTGCCGTACTAGAGGCAAAAGCAGCAGCTTGTATGTCGATAGTAGCATCATGGGCAAGAACAAATAAGCTCAACATTTCGGAAACCAAAACCAAATATGTGGTCTTCTCTAACCTTTCTCTTAACAGAAATCCTGTAATTAGATATCAAGGCAGACCAATTCAACGAGTTCAGTCGATTAAATGTTTGGGGCTAATACTGGACTGCAAATTAAACTTTACAGAACACATAAGGTATATTACCAGCAAATGCAAAACGATTTTTCAATCGATCAGAAGGCTAGTCAGGAGAAATTGGGGCAGAATCAGTAGTTATTTCGTAGCTCTCAGACAAATATACCTACGAGCAATTATACCAGTATTAGCGTATGGCGTGGAACTTTGGGGTCATAGATTAAACAGAGTTATTACTAAAGGTTTGCTGAGATCGACCCAAGCGTTGTGCCTTAGGACGCTGTTAGGAGCCTACAGATCCACGCCGAATGAAACTCTTTGTATATTAGCTAAATTACCGCCGTTACACTTGCATTTAGATTACATTAGAGCAATTACAGACCTCAAACGGTCGGGCCAAACCTTCCTACTCGGAAACAATATAGTTGCAGAAGAATATAGATACTGGGTTGTGGTCCAGAGATGGACGCAGCAAATCATTAATACTACTTGGCAAACAGAATGGGATAACACAAGTTATGGCAGGCATTTACACACGCTAATCCCTAACGTACAACAATGGCTTGAATCACAGACTGAATTTCTACAGAGAGAAGTGGTACACGTATTATCTGGTCATGGCAAGAATATGGTGCATTTGCATCGAATTGGCAAGGCAAATAGCCCTTCTTGCCTTATTTGCGACATAGAAGACTCTCCGACACATAGGATCTTCTTTTGTGAAGCCTTCCTAGAAGAACGAAGACTTGCACAAATCCAGGTGGATGCCAGGCAGCCGCAAGATCCAGCAGCCCTATTCCAAAAGTTATGGGTCAATTTGAACTCATTATCAGTGTTTGAACCTTGCGAGTTCCCTTGACTTAAGAAGCCAGAGTAAACTTATTATAAGACTAGCATAAGAGTAGATAAGTAGATGTAAATAGTACAATTTAATATTAGTAACAAAACTGCCTGGATGGAATATTAATTTTAATTATATTTGGGTGTGTCAAACAATGAACAGGGAAATGGTAGCTTCGTAATTTAATTTAAGACAGAATAAAGTATCTATTTGACTTATGGATAGCTTTTGAGTTACTTAGAGGGTGATTATAGTTATTAGAATACTAGTTAATTTGTTGTATTAGTCAGAGTAAACAAAACTGCCTGGATGGAATATTAATTTTAATTATATTTGGGTGTGTTCAAACAATGAACAGGGAAATGGTGGCTTTGTAATTTAATTTAAGACAGAATAAAGTATCTATTTGACTTATGGATAGCTCTTGAGTTAATTAGAGGGTGGTTATAGTTATTAGAATACTAGCTAATTTGTTGTTATTAGTCAGAGTAATGACAGTAGTTGGCCAAGCAACCATTGGCTGCACATGAATAGGGCATTCGGGGGTTAAATGTTAAGGGACCCCGCGTTCCACTGAATCGATGATTTCAGGTTGGCCTCCCTCCACACTATAAATAATTGTATTGAACGAACTAATAAAGATTGTAGTCTATACCTTTCTAACCTTTCCTTAAGTGAGGCTGGCGATGGGAGCCTGGGGTGTGTGGCGGGACCTCTCTCTCCCCCCCCCCCCCTTTTTTTTTTTGTAACGGCGATTAAGGATCTCCAGGGCTTAATTAGGGAAAGTAAGGAAAGGTGGGGGGTGATTGTGGCCTTGGACGTGAGAAATGCGTTCAATACGGCCAAGTGGGACAGGATAATAAATGCCCTCGTGCAAGGCACGATTAGTGAATACCTTGTGAAAATGGTTGGGAGTTTTCTCAGGGATAGAGTGGTGGCAACGGGTATTGTCAATCATAAATGTACTATGGGGGTTCCTCAGGGCTCGGTGCTTGGGCCAGTCCTGTGGAATGTCATGTACAATGGTATTTTAACGCTGAATTACGGTAATGGTGTTTCGCCGATAGCGTATGCTGATGACTTGGTGTTCTGGGTGGAAGGCGGAATGGAAAATGTGGTTAGAAACAGGGCGGAGAAGGCTGCTGCGATGGCGGTCAGCTGGACGAGAGCACACGGGCTCGAGATAGCACCGGAGAAAACAGAAGTTATCACTATAAGATGCCCCAGAAAAACGGGCCCCTTTAAAATGGTTGTTCAAGGTAAGAGGATCGAGGCGACGTCTTCTGGTAGGTACCTTGGTGTAGTATTATCAAGTCATATGTCCTTTGCGAAACACGTGATATACACGGTACAAAAAGCTAAGAAGAAGATGGCACAGGTGCAGAGGATTATGCCGAACATTGGTGGACCGGGGTATGGTAAGCGCGCTGTCCTGTGCAACGTGTTACACAGTGTATTGTTGTATGCTGCTCCGGTATGGAGAGACGTCGTTAAAATTGAAAAATACAAGAACATGCTGCTGTCAGCCCAAAGGAGCGGACTAATGAGGGTGGTGTCAGCGTACAGAACGGTGTCGGCTGATGCGGCACAGGTAATATCTGGTTTCCCGCCGATCGATCTGTTGATTGCGGAAAGGTGTTTCCTGTACACAATTGGTGGTAGGCTGGAGGGGAACCGGAGAATGGCGAGGAATAGGACCTTAAGGAAATGGCAGAATAGGTGGGATGGACTCTTGACCAAGGGTCAGTGGACTAAGAGAATGATACCAGACATAAAGGCGTGGGTCTTGTGTAAGCATCGCACGACCTCGTATTTTGTCACGCAGGTTCTCACGGGGCATGGGTCTTTTGGTTCCTATACTCATAGAATCAAAAAGAAGGATGATGATTTATGCGGTAGGTGCGGCGTCACGGACGATCCGGGCCATGTCCTGTGCGAATGTGTGCGATGGGAAGAGGAGCGTGCGGAGCTGGTGACTATGGTAGGGGCCTTACCGTGTGTGGATGTTTGGGTTACTTTTATGATGGAGAACGTATCTAATTGGAGAAGTATGGAGGACTTTATTGTCAAGGTCATGCGGAGAAAGGAGGAGGAGGACAGGATAATGGATAGTTCTGGGTTACCCGTTCTGGTTTGTTTGTTCTCATTTAGGGCTCTGTACACCCTTTATGGTTTTGTATCTAGGTACGGTGTGTGCGTAATGCACGCTTAAAATTATCTTTTTCGGTTTTTGCGATACCCAGTTGGTACGATTAGTGTCTTGTACCCATCTCAAATTATGTTACTGTATATATAGGATCTTTTTTGTTTGTTATTGTGTTTCTTGTTATTCGAAGGATATTGTAGCTAAGGAGATACTTCTAAGTTTATGTTTGTCTTTGTGGGAGGTACACTGATGTCATGGCATTAAATGCCCTTCCAGTGTACACGCTCTCCCGTGGTGTTGGAGGAGGGTGGTTTAGTGCGGTGAGAGTCCCACACGAACTCACAGCATTGCACTGCCCGCTGTGGGAACGGCATTAGCTTCCACCCCACCTCCTGGGCAAAAAAAAAAAAAAAAAAAAAAAAAAAAAAAAAAAAAAAAAAGAGGATGAGCTTATGTATGAGTTGACAATATGCGGTATTGCAAGTGGCACGGTGTCTGAGATGCGGCTCAGTTTATCTTAAGCGTTGCAGGTAGAGAAGGAAGATGATCGTATAGATCCGCCAGAGTATCCGTATACAGCTGCCGAAGACTTGAGTGCAGTTGAGAATAAGTTAGATCAGATTGAGCCCGGTGTAGAAGAGTTCAATGAGACTCGTGTGAGTGGTAATTTCCAGAAATTACAGAGTCAGTTGGTTAGGTTAGGTTAGATCAGATCGAGCCCGGTGTAGAAGAGTTCAATGAGACTCGTGTGAGTGGTAATTTCCAGAAATTACAGAGTCAGTTGGTGCATGTCATAGGTCGGTTGGAACGTGCGACTAATTTCGAAGCAGGTGATCCTAGTGTTCGTAGATGAACTAATCGCTAAGGCTCTCTCTTTATTCGAATCATTGGGAGTAAGGCTTCTAGGCAGGAGCGTTCTCGTCAATCTCAACCCCCCCCCTCCAGTTAGAAATTCTTTCTCAACCTGGGGTCGTCTTTTGCACATTTGTCAACAATCCGTAGATCAACTCTCAATGAAATCAGACCACTTCCCAATCCTGGTAATGCGTCAAGGAACTTGTCTAGTATTAAGACGATCTTGCCTAGTAAGTGGGGTTTGGTGTTTTATGGAGACCCCAAAGGTATTTCACTATCGAGTTTTCTGGAAAAAGTGGAAGAGTATCGAGTTTCACGTAATGTGGATAAGGACATTTTGTTGGCTAGCGGGATCGGCTTATTTTCTGGTAGGGCTTACCAATTTCATCTGGCGTATAGGCAGGAAGTAAATTCTTGGGATGAATTCGTGGACCTTTTGCGGGAAGAGTACTTGTCCGTGGATTATAATGAAAAGCTGTTCGAGGAAATTAAAAGGAGGACTCAGGGTCCTGATGAAAGCATGGGAATCTACGTGGCTGTGATGTCTGGTTATTTTAAAAGGATGTCTTGCCCCATTTCGGAGGAGACGCAACTCAAAATCTTGTTGAGGAATATCGCGCCGTACTACCAAAATCATTTGGGTCTAGTAGAGATTAATAGTGTGCGTGAGTTGTTGACTTTAGGTCGCAGACTAGAGGCCAGAAAATCGGCTATTGAGAATTATAGTGTACCTACGAGGAGATCGAATTGTTTGGAGCCAGACCTTGCATATGTAACCTCGCAAGTGGAACCTGTGGCTGAGGTCGGAACGTCACACATCCCCATCTCGTCTTCCGCCTCTAGCGAGGCAGTGCGTTTTCGTTGTAAGCAGCCTGGTCATCGGGCCGCAGGGTGTCTGCAGGCGGCTAGTGTAAAGTATCGTTTTAAATGTAAAAAGGAGGGATACACAGTCAGGACTTGTCCTGTTTGCTCTCCCAGATCCAGCCAGGGAAACGAACAAAGACGTACTTGAATGATCGGGTAGAGTGCGTCAGTGAAAACCCCCCGGCCGATGAATTCCGTGTCGCCATAGATTACGTACTAGATCACGCTGCGAATGATGAACGTCCTTATGTTAAGGTAGAAATGCTGGGGAAAACTTTATTAGGACTTTTGGATTCGGGCGTTTCAAGAACTATTTTAGGAGGTAAGGGTTATGAGTTAATTTCTTGTCTAGGGTTGACTTTGGATAAAAGTAGGACGACTAATTGTACAGTGGCAAATGGTAATGTGTTACAGAGTATTGGAACCGTAGTGTTACCCGTGGTTTTGAGGGGTCGTATGCGGTTGATTGAGGCTCTGGTTGTCCCTGAATTAACTCACATTTTGATTCTTGGTGTAGATTTTTGGAATTTGATGGGTGTTGTCCCAGATCTTCGTCATGACGAGTGGCATTTCTCGGCAGACCCTGTGTTGTTTAATAGTGTAAAACATGTGTCGTCTATAACGGTACTCACTCCTTTGGAACAGCAGAGACTTCAGGCGGTGATTCATAGGAATATGGGAAATTATGGGAAAAGGTCTAGGGTGTACTGATAGAGTAGAACACGTGATAGTAACTTCTAGTCCCCCCCATCAAGCAGCGATATTATAGGGTCAATCCCATTGTACAGAGGCACATTGATGCTGAATTAGATGATATGCTGCAGTTAGGTGTTGTAGAACCCAGCAATAGTCCGTGGCTTCTCCAATTTTGCTGGTCAGGAAGAAGGATGATTCCTACCGTTTTTGCGTGGACTATAGGAAGTTAAATGCTGTCACTGTTCGAGATAGTTATCCTCTTCCCCTGGTAACGGATACTTTAGAGAAGTTGCGTGAGGCCAAATATTTGTCTAGTTTAGATGTCAAGTCTGCTTATTGGCAGGTTCCGGTAGCCGAATCCTCAAGGCAATACACTGCTTTTACGGTACCTAATAGGGGTCTGTTCCAGTTCAAAACTACCATTTGGTTTACATAACGCCCCAGCCACCTGGCAGAGACTTATCGACAATGTTTTAGGCCATGATCTTGATCTTGAACCACGTCTATCTCGACGACGTGGTAATTTGTACACAAACTTCCGAAGAACATGTACGAGTACTAGAAGAGGTTTTTAAGAGGTTAGCGGATGCTAAAATTACCGTTAGCGTGGATAAGTGCCAGTTCTGTCGTCCTGAAATGAAGTATCTTGTGTATGTAGTTGATCGTTTTGGGTTGCATGTGGATCCGGATAAGGTGAAGGCAATGTTGGAGTTACCGACTCCTCGTACGGAAGTTCGTCGTGTGGTTGGAACCTTCTCCTGGTACCGGAGATTTATCCCTAATTTTTCAACCATCATGGTCCCCATTTCGGGTCTTCTGAGGAAAAATCGTCCTGTTGTGTGGTCTTCTGAATGTGAGTCTTCATTCCGTCGTGTTAAGGCATGTTTGATTTCTGCGCCGATTCTTACTTGTCCCGATTTTAATAAACCCTTTGTTGTACAGACCGATGGTAGTGGTTATGGTTTAGGACTTGTGTTGAGTCAGCCTCACGAGAATGGTGACAAGGTTATTTGCTACCTAAGTACATCACTTACTCGTCAAGAGAGGAATTTTTCAACCACTGAACGCGAATGTCTCGCTGTGGTTTGGGCACTTGAACAGCTTCGGCCTTATTTAGAGGGTGTTTCTTTTACTGTCATTACGGATCATTATAGTTTACTGTGGCTACAGAAGTTGCAGAGTCCGAAGGGTCGTCTAGCCCGATGGGCAGTCAAAATGCAACAGTATAACTTCCAAATTATACAACGCAAAGGTCGTGAACACGTGGTACCGGATACAACCAATGATAAGTGGTATTGTAAGATGGTAAAGAATGTCGCTAGTAATCCCCTTAAATTTCCGGATTGGCGTGTGAAGGATAATCTTCTCTTCAAACATGTTATCAATAAGTACACACAACCGCTGTCGCCTGGTGAATCTTGGAAACTGGTAGTTCCCAAAGCTAGTAGGTCGCGTATTATCATGGAAGCCCATGTCCCTCCCACATCTGGACATACGGGTATTTTTAAAACCTTCCACAGAGTAGCTGAGCGTTTTTAATGGCCGAAAATGAGAGTTGATGTCGCAAGGTATGTTAATCGGTGTGAGGTGTGTGCTGCGCATAATGTGTCACAAGGTAAACCTGTTGATAAGATGGCATCTCATCCAAAGCCTAGCAGGCCGTGGGAAATGATTTGCACAAATCTGATGGGGCCTCTCTCAAGGTCGAGACGGGGTAATTCTTTCATCCTTGTCGTTACGGATTGTTTGACCAAGTATGTGCTGATGTACCCTCTTAGAACAGCGTCTGCAGCGGCCGTTGCTCGTAAGATTGAAGATGAAGTATTTCTTGTATATGGGGTACCCAAGGTGATCTTGTGTGATAATGGTCCCCCATACCGTAGTAATATTTTCCGAAGTTTAGCTTCCCGATATAGCTGCCGTATCAAGCTGAATGCCAATTATCACCCAAGGGCTAACCCGTGTGAAAGAGTTAACCGTGTGATTAAGACTATGATGGCTTCGTACGTCTCGGATAATCATCGTTGTTGGGACGAGCATCTCGCTCAGATAGGTTGTGCGATTAGAATATCTACTCATAAAGTCACAAAGGTAACACCGTATTTCGCTAATTTTGGTAGGTCTATGCTGTTGTCTGGTACCGATTATGTTGATAATTCAGATTTAGATCTGGGAGATGTGAAAACTCCCGAGAGCAGTCGTAATGAGGGTTTTGAGAAATAGTTCGCTGACATCAGGAGACGGTTAAAGGATGCCAATCAGAAGGCCATAATCTGCGACGTAGGCATGTGGAGTATCTCCCGCACGATTTAGTGTGGAAGAGGAATTTTGTCCTTTCGGATGCTGCGGGGTATTACACGCGTAAGCTAGCGCCTAAGTATATAGGGCCCTACTCGATAGCTAAGAGGTTATCTCCGTGGACGTATCAGTTGCATGATAGGGATGGAGCTTCGGCAGGAGTATGGCACTGCAAGGACTTGAAACCATACTCTACGCAACCGCCTGAATATGAAAATTAACCCTTACGGGTTAATTTTCTTTGACGAAAGGGGGGAATTTGTAACGCGAATAATCGCTAAGCTGTTGTGGATTTAATATTGGCAAGCCTGTCGACGGAGAGAATTGAGAGAGCGCTGAGTGTGCGAGGTTAAAATTCGGTCCTCCATTTGCCGTCAACGTAAAAATTTTGCATGTGCTCTGGGAGCCATAACATATTTTGCGAAAAACCTGACAATTCCTACGCAGGGGAAGAAAATGCGGCTTAAACCAACAGCTGGTAGCTCTGACCAGTTAAGGTACTGGTCCAGAAAGGGCCGATGACTAAGGATACCAGTAGAATTGGTGGAATTGGGTAATTCATGGTAAATTTCCGTAGACGGCGTTGGTTAGAAGGATTCATTATCAAGGGGTTTTTTTATGTGGATATTAATTCACTGATTGGAGATTAATGAGTCAGTGAGACCAGACCCAGGAGAGTTGGAATATTCTGGAGCGACTTCAGTTTTTTTATGTAAAGTTTTATTTCTCTTTTTGCGGCAATTACTATAATTTCGCTTTACACTTTGTATTTAAAATTGTAATTAATCTTTTGCTTGTAGTTTAAAATATTGGGCTGTTGGCTTTAAACGCTAGGATACTACGGTACGTACCTGGGTACTGCGTTATTTATTGGATTTTTCAAACTCTGACGATTTTATGTAAATAATTTGGGGCGTACATAATTTCGACTTATATTTTCTTTTAGCAACGCTGAGCTCGTTTGCTATTTAAAATTTTATGCATTTATTTTTATTTATGCATTTATTTATATTTATATTCATATTGGTATAAATTGCGAAAGTGTGAACCCATGTAACTGTACATTGTTAATTTTTGGTATATATTATTATTGAATTTTGAGATATTGTCCATGACATTTGGCCGTTTCTATATAATTATAGAATTGAGTCATCGGTGTAGTTTGGAGCCCTCAGCTCTTCTGCACCCTGAGTTTGAAGCCTTCAGCTCTGTTCAGAGATTAAAGAACCTGCTTGTCAGTTATTTATTTAAGCTGCGATTTCGTTGTAACTGATAATTTAGCTTGCGAATTAGAATTTATGTAGATTCCGGCCTTCAGCCTACCTACATTATGAGTCTACAGCCTTCAGCTGAGTTCAGACATTATTTGGGACATTGTTGTAGTAAAATTGTAATAAATATTTTGAAAAGAGACTTTTGGTCCAAAGTGACTAATTAAAACTTCAATCAGGGGATACTTGCTGACTTTTATTTTCTTATGATAACTTACCTATCAGTTTAACCTTTGGAGTGTGTAGTGAGTGTTGTTAACCCACTGAGGAACTGTGGGCTAATTAAAGAAGTCTTGGGTGCTTGCCAAAACTTCTCTGGCGCCCTTTTTGAAAACTTAATAATTTTTTGAAGAATCCACCCCTTCTTCGACTCGAAGCTAGTCGACTGGCAAGCACGGGTTGTACCACGTGAGACAACCCGCATATCTATAACGAGCACTGAGACGGCTGGTAGGTTTACTCGTGATACCTCACAAGAGGGCTCATCAGAAGAAAACTCAGTTCCTAGTTTAATTGGGCTTGTACAGGCTCGCCCACCTTTATGGGACCATACCCTTCCTCTGAAATTAAGAGGAAAATATGTGAGGGCAAAATTATGGAGGGTAATTGAACAGGAACTGGAATACACACTTTCTATTCTAGATTTAGAAAAAGAATAGAAACACTTAAAAGATACATTTTTAAAAAATTTGAGGTATTTTATGCACTTATTGTACTATATGTTTATAATGAAATGTTTCTGCCTAGTATAGTTTTCAGCTTTATTTTCAAAAATGAAATACTGAAAATTTTACTTTTGTAGGATTTATAAACTTCCATCTGGAGCAGGCACAGATGAAAAGAAGAGATGGTAATATTTTGAAAACATGCAATTTCTGTCCAGGATTATTACTCCGAAAAAAACAATAAGTAATATCTCAAGAACTGAATCCCCACTAACATCCTCATGTTCAAGCACGAGTGCTGTAGGGCTGGACAAAGATGGCACACCATACATTCCAAGGAAAATGTTGAAAAAAGGTATTATTATATTAAAATGTAGCTCATTGTAGTTTTTTATAACTGTGTTAAACATTCTCCTAACTACTTTCTTTTTTCATAGATGATACTACTGAGAAGTTGCTCTTGAATATCCGGAAAGAACCTGCTCCTACACAAATCTCGCAGCCACAAGTTTACCCAGTTCTATTAACAATCCAATCTGTATTGGAGAAGCTACCACAAAGAGAGCGAATGAAGGCAGAGATAGACATGCTGAATCAGGTTTATTCCTTATATGAGGAATATGGGGAAGATTTATAAATTTATCTTAAATTTAATAGACAATATTATCTTTATAGATTTTGATTTATTCATTTTCTTTTATCTCTCACCTTATCCTTATTAGAAGTTTTATGTTAGTATTTGGTAGTCCCGAAAATAAATAAGTTATTTAGAACTGAACTATCTATTTACTTACACTTCTACATTTTTATCTGTATGGTAGTATTTTTTTTAAAACTTATTTATTACAGAAAATTATTGTTTTAAAATAAATATCATAAATTTTAATATAAAATATAAAAATCAAATACAGAAAATGTTTTATATCTCCAAGCAAATTGTACTGTCACATTAAACATTTTATTTTAATCAAATGAAAACAAATATTTATTTTTTGAGGTAGAATTATTTTATTAATTAATACTCTAATAATAATCTACTACTTATATATACATTAAAAACTATTCATTTATCTTTTAGTGCTGAGTGAACATAACAATTGGGTAAATATGAATTTATTTTGTCCATTGAGGTGGAATAGGATATATGAGGCACATGGAATAATAATGGTCTAACTCCAATAATTTGAAAATTGGCGCCAGTCATCTAAAAAGTATCAATCTCCCTTGATCTGTCATTATATAGGTGGTCTAACTCCGTTTCTGGTCAATAGATGGCACTATCTTACTCTTATTGTGATTGAATTTCATTATAGCTCAGTATAAAAATGGTACAACTATCACATTCAGAATAATACTGGAACATCTTAGGAGTTAGACCATTATTACTTGCAATAACCGGACGTTGCAGAACGTTTTGTGTGTTTATGGTGGAATAAGTTTTATAATTGACGAATTTAGTGATTTCAGTGACTCTGGGTCTGAATATATACCCAGCGAAAGCGGAGAATCTTCTGGTAGGTCTAATGTTCATACTTTAAGTCAATATTGAGTTAATTATGGAAACATAACCTAAAAATTTGAAAACAATTTTTGCCAATAAATTCGTGCTTCAAGATAGGTTTAATTATTTCCCAATTTATTTTTAAATTGATGCTATGCATTTTTTTGTTATCTGAGAAGTATAAAAACCGTCAAACCGAGTTTAATGCATATTTTTGGTATTATAGATGCAGAAGGTTCACATGACGAACAGTTAGTATTTGACGAGGGATTTGACGTTGTTGAGCAGGACTCACAACCATCCACAAGTATCGGAAATGTTTTATATCTCAAATAATACACATTTTACAGGTTTTAAAAGATTTATATGTGGCCTTGCAAAAATCAAAAGCAGAAAACGATCGAGGAACGAGAAAAATTGGAAAATTAATACTAAAAAAAGAGAAATACTGGAAAAGAGTACATTTCTAGAAGAGGGTTAAAAATGAATGCAAAACAATTCGAAAACATTGACTGCAGCAGCAGAAAGAAGTGTATTGATTTATTTTCATTTACCGAAAGACAAAACGCGTGTGAACCATTTTGGAGGCTTGGCGATTATGTGGCGCAAAATAGTTACATTTTTGGTTTAGTAAAAGCTTCACCCGTGAATAGAAAACGCCCAAAAGATGGATCTCGTTTAGGAAAGCATACCAATTTTCAATGCGTGCTGAAGACTAATAATAAAACACATAGAGTTTGCAAGAAATATTTTCTTGATACATTTAAAATAAGTAACGGCTGTCTGCACAGATGCATTTCGAAACGAGAAGCCTCAGATTGCAGAGAGCTAAGAGGTACTACAGGCTCTAGAAAGTTGGACGATTCTGATATTGTGAGGCATATAAAAACATTCCCGGCTTATCAAAGCCATTATTCTAGAATTAAAAATCCAAATACAAAGTATTTAAACAGCGGTCTAACTGTAAAGAAGATGTATGATCTTTATGTAGAGGAATGTCGGACCCAGAATATTGAACCAAAAAAATTGAAATACTATTATCAGGTATTTAATACCAAATTTAATTTGCATTTTAAAATTCCCCATCAAGACACCTGCAAGTTGTACGGTAATCTAGAGTTAAAACTAAAACGTGGCGACAACGAAGATATCAAAAAAAATCTTTCAGCTCAAAAGGAGTTGCATTTACGGAAAGCAGAATCGGCGAGAGATTGTTTACGAAACGATTCAAAGAAAGCTGCAGAAGCATACATAGTAACATTTGATTTACAAAAGGCTTTGCCTTTTCATAAGCTTACAACGTATGTGGCTTATTACAAAAGAAATGTGTATTTGTATAATCTGGGAATACATTCCTTCAACAGCAATACTGATTACATGTACGTATGGAATGAAACACAGGGAGGGCGCGGTTCACAAGACATTGCAACTTGTTTAGTAACGCATTTAAAGCTTTATGCTGGAAATCATAAACATGTCATTGCTTATTCAGATTCTTGTACAGGACAGAATCGGAATATAAAGATGAGTTTATCTCTGCTAAAACTTGTACAAGATCCAGAAGTTGAAATAAACGTCATAGATCTTAAATTTTTGGTATCTGGACACTCTTTTCTTCGTAACGATGGCGAATTTGGTATAATAGAGTCGAAAGCAGACGCCATGGCATGATTTATCATCCAGATGAGTGGATAGATATAATTAAAAACTCCAAGCGAAAGGAACCTAAGTTTGTAGTATATGAAATTCAACATGAAGAGTTTTTAAGCCCGACAAATTTAGAAAATTTGATTACCAGCCGAAAAACTACTATGGATGAATATAACTTTAGCTGGCTTAAAATAAGATGGCTTCGATTTCAGAGAGATCTACCCCTTCAATTTCAATTTAAGGAAACTCTAAATCCAGAAACTGAATTTCATATTGTTGATCTTTCCAAAAAGAAAAGTGTTGGTAGGCCTAGTATGGGTTTGACTAATGTAATGCAACAACCACTTTATCACACAAGAAGAACTGTGACAGCTGCAAAGAAAAAAGACATGATGGACTTATACTACATACCACCCGTACACCATAATTTTCATAAAAACTTGCCCACTGAGACAGTCACCCGAGGTTCTGCTCAACAAAACCTGGAAGATAGATCTTCTGAAGATGAAATGATTTATGATTAGACCAACTTGAACAAAGTCGTTCAGATTTATAGTGGTCTAAGACCACATTTTTTTGTTTGCCTCCTAGTTTTAAGGTGTTTTTTTTGCAAAAATTCTCGGTATGCCATAAAACCTACTTATGTTTTATTGTATTGGTTGAGAAAAACATTCACGTTATGTTCAAAAATTCTGTTGAGTTTTTTATTCGAATTTTTATAATGAGCCTAATTATTAGAAATTAACTTGTTTGGAGTTAGACCATTATTATTCTATGTGCCTCAGATATCCATGAAATATTTTGCGAACTCATTTCTCATAACACTAGCACTTTGAGCATATGCATTTCCTCCCATTCTTCCAACTTGAGACAGCTCCACATGCTCATTCCGCCATTCACCGGGAATAATTAATCCGTCATCATTCTCTCTATCAACATAATTACTTGGGCAATATCTTGTAATGCCTGCCTTTCCTTTATCTCTTTTTCTTAGAAAATTGTTTAAGCAAACAATTGCTTTAATAATTTTTTCAACTGTTTCCATCTTTGAAATTATGGGCCTTTCTAAGATTCTCCATTTTGCTACAAATATGCCAAATGCGTTTTCGACAACCCTTCTGGTACGGCTCAATCTAAAATAAAATATAATCAAAGTATTGAATTATAGAAGCCTGTCTAGAATAATTGAGGCAAAAAAACATTTAATTTAATCATTTAGAATTTGAATAGTTCTATTAACAGCTTTTGTTTATGATTTAAAACCCTTTGGTCTTGAGGTAAATATTGTCCTAGATAGGGTAGCATTAAATTTGTGCTAAAAGAAAAAGCAGCATCTCCAACCAAGCAGTAGTGAACTATCTCAGTAGCTGCTTCATATAATTTTCTTGGCAAAGAATTGCTTTCCAAAATTACTACTCCTAAATATACCTCCATCACTTTGTCTGCCTTTGCTTCCAATGTCAACAATTGTAAAACAATAATCTACATCACAAACAGCTAATAAAACAATGCTGAAAAAATCCTTATAATTATAGTAATCAGAACCAGTATGTGAGGGAGCCTAAAAGAAAATATTAGATTTTTAGTTTAAAACCAATCTATCCAATTTGATTTAATATAACCTTACCTGTATTCTTATATGTTTTCCATCTATGGTCCCCACACAGTTATGAAAATTCCACTTTGTTTCAAAATTTTTGGCAATTTTGTGCCATCCTTCTTCAGTTGGTACTGGCAAATAATCCTCATACAAACAGTCATATATATATATATATATATATATATATATATATATATATATATATATATATATATATATATATATATATATATATATATATATATATATATATATATATTACTTATGATTTTACCTTAGCGTTGAAGACAACTTTTCAGCAGCTGCAACTGATTCTCTGTAAAAGTTGGTCTTGGATATCAAATGTGTGATCTTTTCTAAAAGAATGTCAAATTCCTCAACAGACATACGGTGATAGTTGCGAAATTTGCTAGGACTTTTTAAACGCATCTCTTGCACTAAATTATGAAATGCCCCTTGTTCCTTTCTCAGTTTAAAAATTTCACAAATCTTCGGATTCTTTTATTTTTTTAACAGCAAGTACGCAGCGATCGCCCTTCTTCGTCGCCAATGGTGAAAATCCATTAGTTATACAGAAAATTTTAAAACCAGATACAATATGTAGAAAACAACAATAATTCCGGTTCGTCTGATGACAAAACAAGCACTGCGTGTTGTCGCGTTTCGTATAAACTTTCAGAATTTCACGTCTTAATTAGTGATACACTACTCAAAATGATGTGGTATTATTTTTGTTCAAGAACAGTACAAAAACGTCAGAGAATAGAATGTGTTCTGTCATAACAAATCTAAAACAAAGTAAGTAGCTTACATAAAACAAAGTTAGGTTAGAAAATCTTTTTCTTATCGTGTCGAAGGAGTCTTGGTTCCTCTGTTATAAGTGTCAATCTTTGGTAAGTTTGAAGTATTTGACACTAACATAGGTCCCGCCTTGAAACACTTTAGGGTTTCAAAATGAATTGACTTGGTTGGGTAGAACGCATATCTTGACTACAGGACGATTCAGCTAGATCGTGGCAGTTCTAATGGTTACGGATCGTATGCTGTTACCAACGCCTGAGTGAATTTGGAGGATTCGTCCGAGTTTCCATTTGAGTGGTGGGATGCCGTCTTCTTTGACTATTACCAACGTGCCTACCTGAAGTAGTTGAGGATAATTTATCTTCCATTTGACCCTGGTCTGAAAGTGTGAAATATATTCTTTGGTCCACCATGACCAGAAGTGTTGGACAATTGAGAGTCTGTTTTTTTTGATATTAAGAAGACTTGGTTCAGGGATTATCGCCAATGATTCTCCTATTAGAAAGTTCGCAGGAGTTACGGGATTCAAATCATTTGGATCATTGGATAATGGATAAAGTGGTCGGGAGTTTAAACAGGCTTCTACTTGACACAATACAGTCACAAACTCTTCGAAAGTAAGAGCTGCATCACCCATTATACGTTTTAAGTGGTGTTTAGTAAATCTTACACCAGATTCCCATATCCCTCCTAAATGAGGAGATTGTGGGGTAATTAATTGCCACTGTATACTCTCCTTAGAGAGATTGTTTGAAATATATTTGTTGTTAGTGTTAAGAAATGATCTGATTTCATTGTTTGCGCCAACAAAAGTTGTACCATGGAGTTCATGGCATTTGCTTCTCCTAGGCACAAAACGTCGTAAGCAAGCAATAAAGCATTCTGAAGTGAGGTCATTTACAGCTTCTGAGTGCAAAGCCTTTGTAACAAAGCAAACAAACAATGCTACATAGGCTTTGTTAGTTTTAGGGTTTCTTCCCTTTCGATCTCGAAGTAAGAATGGTCCGGCGTAATCTAGACCGGAGATAGAAAATGAACGAGATAGTGTGATACGAGATGATGGCAAATTGCCCATTAAGTGTTGTTCAGGCTTGGCATTAAATCTGAAACATCTAACACATTCACGTACCACGTTTTTCACTAGTCTGCGTGTGAGAGTCTGGAATGTTCAGAGCGTGTTAGGATTAAAGTTAAGTGGTTCTTATACGGGAGAATGATTGGATGCTTCTTAGAAAAGTTAAAAGTAGAATTGAGTGAATGAAAACGACGAGTACTCAGTGTGTATGTGTTTATTAATCTCCAGCTAAGCGCTTTCGGCTATAAAACCATTATCAAAGCTGTCGTCATTAAAAAAGAGATCCAAACAGGTGTCAAAACCATTCAGTCGATAGAAAAGAAGAATGCACAAAGTTAAAACATTGTTATGATGAAGTCATTAGATTAAAAACATTAAAAATACCTGAATGAGAACCGGTGACAAGTTTTCAAACTTGTCACCGGTTTTCATTCAGTTTACATTTCAGAATGGGAATTTCCATCATGTAAATTATAATTGTACACCCTTTCAACGGGGTATTTTTAATGTTTTTAATCTAATGACTTCATCATAACAATGTTTTAACTTTTTGCATTGTTCTTTTTTGTCGACTGGATGGTTTTGACACCTGTTTGGATCTCTTTTTTAATGATGACAGCTTTGATAATGGCTTTATAGCCTAAAGCGCTTAGCTGGAAATTAATAAACACATACACACTGAGTACTCGTCGTTTTCATTCACTCAATTTACATCTAGTGTGTACACCATATCCACAGACAGTTCTAAAAGTAGAATTGTCTAAACGACCGCCAGCCCGTATTATAAAATTCGAATGGTCCAAAACAGAGTTTAGGCTAAGGTATTTGCTCCTTTTCCCTAGTGGCTTAGAGTTGACTAGATTATAGTAGTCATCGGGAAAATAATGACGTTGTACGGAACGAACAAGAAAGGTTAAGGAATTCTCAAGTTAATGAGTTGTCAGTGGTCTAAGTCTTTTAGAGTTTTTGTTTTTAGGTCGAATGTTATTTATATATCGTAAAACATATGCAAACGTACGTTGAAGCTTTGTGAAACTTGAAAACTGTTCAATACATGAAATAATATCATTTTCAAATTCATTTACGTAATTAGCAAATGATGAAATATTTGTACGAACTTCTGGAAGATCATGAATAATAGTGCTAACCTTTGTTAAGTCACATGACGGCCAATATGTAGTTGGTTTTGCTGGCCACGATGGCCCGGGAAACCAAAATTCGGAATTTATTAGGTCTGTCGGGCTAATTCCGCGTGATAGTAAGTCAGCTGGATTATCCGTGGTATTCACGTGCCTCCATGATTGAGCTTTAGATAGATTCTGAACCTGCGATACACGATTGGCGACAAAAGCTTTGAGAATGTGCTGTGAAGAATTTATCCAGGCTATACAAATCAATGAATCAGTCCAATATGTGATATTCTTGCGATGAAAGGCACTTGATGCTTTTTCAACTAGCTCTGCCAATAAGAGTGCGCCACAGAGTTCAAGTCTTGGTATAATAATTAATTTTACTGGAGCCACACGTGTTTTGGCACACAGTAAATTAGAAGTACAATTTCCCAAAGAATCGCTACAGCGAATGTAAATGCAAGCACCATATGCTGTTTGTGATGCGTCGCAGAATCCGTGTATCTGTTTTGTTATAAAGTTAGACAGTATTGTTTAGGTATTTTTAGACAATGGTATTGCACAATTGAGAGTGATAGTTAGACCAAGTAGTATGTAGGTTACTAGGTACCGATTCATCCCAGAAAAGTTTCAATTTCCAGAGTTCTTGCAAAATTATTTTTGCTGTAACCGTGACAGGAGATAATAGTCCAAGTGGGTCAAATATTTGTGCAGTAGAGGATAGTATTTGTCTTTTAGTAATCTTTGATGGCAAGTTAGCAACGTTGATGGAAATTTGTAAGCAGTCATTAGGATTCCAAAGCAGGTCTAACGTTTTTTTTGGTGTTTTATCACCGATATGTAGAGCTCAAAATCGGACTGGATTTGCCTTACACGCTCGGTTACACGTTGTAGAAAAGAATTGGTGACACTAAGGTTAGGATCAATATACCGGAAAAAAGGTAGGATTATATTACAAGTGGTGACAGCGTTTATTAGACTGGTGAACGCGTTTTTTTTATTAATAAACAGTTAAGTTGAAGGAGGGTAGGATTATGTTTCACTGGTGACAGCGGTTGCCCAACCATCATCTATTGGAACAACCTCGCCCAGGGAGGGTGACAGTGGTTGACCAAAACCATTTCTCTGCGAGAGGTGAATCCGGTTATCTGGAACCACACCCCACGAGCGGTGACAAGCAGTTCAGCTACTATACCTAGGAGGGAGAAAAATTGATGGTCACAACCAGAATCTAGTATAGCGCAACATAGAGCCTACGGGACCAGAGCTTCCACTAGATCAAGACCAGTGTGCGTGGTGAAGAACCACAACCTACACGAGGTGTCACTGCGGGCGCAGAACACACTGGATCTAGACCAGAGAAGGTCGAGAAAAAATCCATACATCAGATAAAAGGCGAAATACCGATCTGAGGTGAACATTCCAAATGGCGTAAAGTGGAATACTTCGGCCAACAAAGTATTGACAACGGAGTTTTTCTAACCAGGGTCTAGTAATTGCGCAACACATAGCTTCCACTAGACCAAGATCAGTGTGCGTGATGAAAAATCACACTGGATCTAGACCAGTCAAGGTCGAAAAATAATCCTACTCAGCAAACATCGACTGAGTTGATAGCGGCTTCACCATAAGAGTGTAAAAATAAGGTCAAGAATATGTTACACTGGTTAGGTTTTTAGTTTTTCTACCTCTACTAAGTCTATAGTTAAAGATTCGCATTTTGTTATTTATACTTCTCTCTGGATATGATCTCATAACGTTACGTATCAAGGTAAATGCACTGTCTGCTACGAAATAATGTGGAAATGTATTTCTGGTTTCGTCATTGGGAAGTTGAGTGTTCGAAGGTAGAGTATTGTTACTTTCTAACTAACGCCTAAATGTTGATAATCGAAATACACCACCGTCACTATTTCTCCCAGCAAATCCGCATTCAATTGTTACGAAATAACCATCAGTGTCGCAACAGCCAAGTAAAATCACAGAATGATAATTCTTATAATTAAAATTGGTTGATTCTGAATTAGGGTACTTTTGAATACGAATATGTTTGCCATCGATTGCCCCTAAACAGTTTGGCAATTGCCAAAGTTCATGAAATCGTGCTGATATATTTTTCCACTTTTCTTCATTTGGTAACGGCATATACATTGCCTTTAATGAATCCCATATGACTTTTGTAGTTTCTTCTATAATAACTCCAATGGTTCGTTCGCCTCTTTGATAATATAAGGCCAGTGAAGTAAATGTACAACCAGTAGCCAAATATCTGAAACAAACAAAACATGAATAGATAGTTTCACTTATTATTCCGTCTCTTATTGTTACAGTGGCAGACTGCAAGGAAAAATGGAAAAATATTAGAAATGGATTTGTTCGAAGCTTGAAACCATCTCCTTCTGGATCTTCATCAGAAGCAAAGAAACTGTATTATCTCCATGATTTTATGCAGTTTGTCCTGCCATACGTTCGATCAGTACAACATTAAGAAAATACAGGCAACATTGTGCAAACGGACATTAATACGGAGCCAATAATACAGTCCGATGAAGATGATTGTGAGCCCAGTGCCAATGATTCTGTGACAAATACAGAACAACAAAATGATGAAACGTCACAGAGACAAGCCAAGCGCAAACAGGAAACGTTAACAAGTGTGGATAAAAAGGCAGGAAAGAAAAAGTTTAGGAAAGAAAAAGACGATGTTGATATTGCTGTTCTACAATATATCAATGAAAAAAGGGAAAACAAAACGACATCAGATGATAGACGAATGTTTCTCCTAAGTTTGTTGTCCGATGTTAGCAAACTATCAGAGAGAAATCTACGTCAGTTTAAAATTAAAACTCTGATGTTGTTGGAAGATGTGTTAACCCAGCAAGAACAGAGAACAGTTTTCTCTCATCCGCAGGCAACGATGTATCCATTAACATGGCCAACATCTACATCTAGGACATCTTATACAAGTGCTCCAGAACCTTCACCTACTTCGTCCCGTACATCTCCTCAGTACAACCCACATCAACTTGGGTATGAGCTTACTAGTTTACAGAATATGTCACAATCTGCTAATTCTACTGATACTAACATATACTCGGTAAATACAAGCACATTCTTGGGAGGAAAATAAACAATAACAACCAGATCTGTTTCCTTTTTAGTATAGATACATGTGTGTATATGCAGTTATTGGTATGTAATAAATCAATATAAACTTACCTGAGCGTTATCATTATCCTTTCATCCACACCAACACATTCACGCATATTTGTATTTTCTTTCTGAATAACTGGACCCACGAGTTCTTGAAACGTTTTTTTGTCATTCTATAGAATGTTTGGAATTTACAGTCGTCTTCAAATAACTCCTTCGCCGCAATGGCTAATCTCCTATTACGATTTCTCTGGATATAGGGATGCACCCAGAATCTTTTTTTCTTTTTATTCCGACGACGTAGGTACCAGAGAAGCAATACGTCTTCTCCGTCACTAGACATTGTTTCAACTGCCATTAAATTTTAATTTCATACGATACCTGTACGTTTAACGTACGCCCCGTGTACAGTCTTATAGGCGTATAGGAATCGTCGCTGCAGGACGAATCTAATACGCGTCTATGATGATACGCTCCGTGTGCAGAAGGCCTAAGCAAAAGTAGATCCTCTTCATCACTTGACATCTTCAAACTACCACAAAAATTATGCAAAACAACAGAATGATCAAATATGTACGCTTTAAAACCGATTCGTTTGCGGATTTGAAAGCGTAAAGGAATCGAAAGGAATCGTAGCTGCAAGACGCTCCTTGTACGCGTCTATGACGATACGCTCCGTGTGCAGAATGCCTAAGTGTGTATTCGTTCAGTGTTTTATTGTGCTTCCTATGAATAATAGAAGATAGAAGTTCGATTTTTGTTAATTTGTTATTGTAACGAAAAAGGTTTGTTGTTTGTTTGTAGAAATTCAGAATAAATATGCATATACTTTTATTTTATTAGATACAACAGTACAAAAATGGAAAGTGGAAGTGTTGAAACTATGTCTGTGCATGATCCGTATTCCACCGATTCAGGCAGTGACTTTATTCTTAAGAAAATTGATGCCGACGGTAGTAGTTCTTACAGTGAGAGTGATGTTGTATCTGTAAATAATACATCTACAGGAAAACGCAAGCGAAATATTTGCAAAAATTGTACTAAAACTTCCGAAATACCCGACGATGAAAATCTACTAAATATCCTAAAAAGGATTTCAAAAAAGTTTTTTGAGGTGAGAACTTTAAAATTTTTGTTATGTAAATTTGTAACTTAGAAATATTTTTTAGGTCAAACAAATTATAGATTTTAACCATATTGTGACCATTTATAAAAGTTGCCGACCAAAATCCAAAGAAATTAAAGGTACTGTAATAACTACAACCAATTTTGTGAAGCACTTAAAAACAGCACATCTGACCGCCTATGCAGAGTATATTAGATATAAAAACGAACGAAAAGTAAAAGATAATGCAGAGAATAAAAAATTAAAAAGGGCAAAAGCGAGTTCGGCAGCTAAGCAGCAAACTACTTTGCAAAAATTTATGACAGGTCAAAAAAATCCAAAAACAGTAAGCAAGACAGAATTCGAAAACAGACTAATTAAATTCATAATTAACACTATGAGTCCTTTATTAATAGTAGAAAATACCAGTTTACGCAGTTATTTGATGGATTTAATGTAGAAATAGTTAGCAGAAACACTTTGACTCGACGCATCTCGAAACTATTTGAAGAAAGACCAGCAAAATTAAAATCCGATAATTGAATGTCCAATATGTTTGTACAGCAGCCGATATTTGGTCAGGAAAAATAGAAGTTTTATTGGAGTTACCTGCCATTGGATAAATGAAGAATTTAACCGTCAATCTGTGACCCTCGCCTGTCAGCGGTTAAAAGGTACTCATTCTTATGATCGAATTGCCAGTATTTTAGATATTTTAGAAGATATACATATGAGATACGGATTAGATACAAATAAAATCGTTGAAACTGTAACCGACAACGGTTCAAATTTTGTAAAGTCGTTTAGAATTTGGAGTGGCACCATCTGGGTTATCTAACACGCAATATGATTTTGTTAATACCAAAATTGAAAAAAATTATAGCAGTGATGAAGACAATGTTGATAATCAACAGATTGAAGAATTAACATTTGAAATCATTGGGGATGACGGAGAAGTTATTGATCAACACATAGGCTACCCAACCATTTACGCTGTGCAAGTCATACTATTAATTTAATTTGTACTACTGATTGCAGTAAAGCTATCAATGGCAACGCTGTTTTAAAATTAAGACACTCTCAAGCTATGGCCAAATGCATTACATTATGGAAGAAATCAGCCTATCCGAAATCTTCAGAGGTTATTTTAGAAATTCTGGAACATACACTTTCTTTCCCGGTAGCCCACGTTGGAATTCTTACTATGATTCCATTAACAAAATAGTAAAAAACAAAATGATTGATTTATACCAACGGGTAAATTTAAAAAAATGTTTTTCCGAAAACGAACTTTTATATTTGCAAGAATACTGTCAAGTGATGGAACCATTAGCGGCTACTTTAGATGTTTTGCAAGGCGAAACGAGTTGTCAAAAATTTTAAATATACATCACCTTTAGTTAAAGCATGCCTAGATGGACTGCAAAGTAGGTTTAAACTTTTTTCACATTAGACTCGCAAGTAGCTTCTATCGCACATCCTCAATTTAAGTTACGCTTGCATAACGTTATCAGTAAAACGTATCAACTGCCTCCAAGCGTAACATCAATAGAAAACATGACCGTAAACCAAGCAAATAAGTTTATTGACTTTAGGAATGTAGATGAAACCTCTGAAAAGGTTGCTTGTGACTCCTAACATGCATTTTTCGATTTTTATGATTCCGAAACAACTGAGAACGTACCTGGAACGAGTTTTTCTCCAAAATTAATCGAGTTTTTCAGAAAAAGCAAATTTAATAAAAAATCAAGCAGAATTAGAATATTTGAGGTATATAAGTGATTCGCGAACCAATTTAAAAATGCTCGAGGATTACCCAACGATAAAAAAAATGTTTATAAAATTTAACATTCCACTTATCTCATCTGCACCTGTGGAGAGGCTTTCTTAGTTTGCCAAAATTATTAATAGTTCAAGGAGGCATGCTTTGTCAGATGGCAATTTTGAAAAACTGTGTTTAGTTTTTTTTTAGTTTAATATGCTTGATTTCTAAGTATTTCCCAAAGGGCTTTATTTATTTTAGGCATCTTGTTTCAATGTTTTGTACCTCCTATATGTGTAAAAAATGTATTATTTAGTACTAGGGTAAATAAAGACATTATTTTTTGTTTTAATTCGATTAATTTTTCAGCCCCCTCACCCCCATTTGGTAATAAATTAATTTTTTATAAGTATTCGTACTCTTTACTCGTACTTTTACGATTACTACTCGTAACCGTAAACTGAATCTATAAAATTACTTACGAGTGAAATACTTACAAATACAATTTTTAAGTACTCGTAGGTTGTACGAATATAATTTTTTTACTCGTGCCTAGTTCTGATATAAATACTACAATAGGTTCAATGGAGTACAGGGAAAAGCAAAGGGTAATGCTCTGTGGCAAACGGTTGCTCAAAAACTTAACATTTAGGTTTTGGTGAAAAATCAGTAGAATGATGGAGGAAAGTGAGTAATACTAATATAATAATATTATTACACATATTACACTAAAATATTTATATTTTTTTGTATTATATGACTTGTGTAAAACTTTGTAAGTTAATGCACCAAATATATATCTATTATCATCAACTATCAAAGTAACTTTTGTTATATTTAAATTTACTGTTTCGACCCTTACTTGGTGGAATCTACTCATTTTACTTTTTTAATGAAACTACTGTTTCTAAATAATTCCACCGTATATTGAAAAAACTATGAAAATTCTAAAAATTGACAATTGTTTCGATTCTGACGCTGATAGTAAAATCGAAACTATTGTCAATATTTAGAATTTTCATCACTTTTCCAATATACTGTTGAATTACTTAGAAACAGTAGTTTCATTCAATAATAAGTTAAAATATTGTATATCTGAAGCACTGATAAAATTGTTCATTTTGGTGAAAGATATGTTTGACTGTCGCATTTTTACATTAAAGTTGGTAAATGGCCGCCAATTTAAAATTATTTATTAATCTCTTCAGCTAACTAAATAATGTACCCTAAATATGATGACTACCTACTTAATAGTTTATCATAGTTTTAAAGCACAGTAACCTTATTCATATTTTTAGACTTCAACTGACTAGAAATGCAAAACAAAAGCCGTTAATATTAAATCGGAAATAAACAGAACTAGCGGAGGACCAAAATCTTTTCTCTGTCTGATTTAGAGGAAAGACTGCTAAAAATTATGGGAAAAAATATGTTGCGGGAGACGAGGATGTTCTTGAATTGAGATTGGAAAATGTATGTTATTGTTGTCACAAATTATTTCATAGTACAATTATTCAGGTGTTTTTAAATCATATTTCAAAAAATAGAATTATTTCTAATGACTGTAAGTATTTTTTAAGAGCTTGATTCATTAGAAGCCAAAGTTTGTCAGTAACAAGTGTATACTAATACTTTTGTAAAATAATAAGATATTTATCACAGATTTGTAAAATTTGTAACCTACAAACTTGTATTTTTATGAAATAGGCTCCAGTTATTTAAAATAATTTAAATTTTTTAGGTTGAAGTTTTATCTAGTCAAAGCATTTTCAAAAAGTATGTAATACCTGTACAAAAACGATCTACAGCTCAAAGGCACGAAGAAATTCCAAGGGCACCAAAAAATGTTTTGGCCATGGAACATGATTATGTATATAATCATGCTGAAACTCCAAATAGAAAGAGCGAAGTGGAAACAAAAAGTTTAAAAAAAAATTTAGGCGTAGACCTCTTCAGTCACTACCCTAATAACAAAGAACCTTGCTGGTATATCCCACTAAGGTCCTACATATGTTCCAATGTTTGTAACTTAGGTACGATATGCTAGAGATCCTTCTTATGTTTTTATTAGGATGATCTAGGAACATCCCTTTTAATCTTTTGGTTGGTATTGTTTGTTTTATTAGTTCTAGTTTATGTCAACAGTATCTGAGCAAAATATGTCTTCGCCCAATAAAACATGGACCGTTGTTTGCTTCATTGCTGACGAAACTGTTGAAGCAGTTCCTACTAGATGGATCAATGGGGACGAATGTCTGTGGCCTGCTGTCACACGCGAAAAACTGAATATTCTAATTAAAAAATGTGAGTTCAACTCTTGCTGTCCCTCTCATAAAGTGAGAACATTTAGAAATACTACATATGGTAAGGTCGATTTACTTAAGCCACTTTTTAAATATTTTATATATTTTGTAGATGTCTATGGAGTCGCGAGAGCAAAGGCATCTAAAGCTGAACATTCTAGTGACTTGAATACTGATGAAGGGGATGAAACTGCAATACCAGATAAAAGAATTCGAAGAAAAAAGGTATTTTTTTTCTAAATCAGAAGATAATGAACCGATGATGGAAACAAAAAAATGTAAAATAAAGAACACAAATTTGCCGCCTCCCCCAATTTGGACTAATGATTTGGATGAAACAGGAGAAAAAAATTGTAATGATTCTGAATATAATTCAATCGTTATTGAACTGTTCATTCTTTTTACAGATGTTAACTTATATATTACAGACTCACAGCCAATCACAAGCTTCTCCAGGGCTTCATTACTACTAGAGCAGTCAACAAGTAGTCCTAGGACTCCTGTGCAGATGATTAAAGAAAATATAAGTAAGTTCAAATGTTTAAATTGAATTAATGTCTTTAATTCTAATTTGAATATATTGTAGATAAAACTTCAAACAGCTGTTGTCGCAACCAAAAATTATTATACAATATACAATCCCTGCTGATAGAAATTAATTCAAAACTCAGCAATGTCTGCATCAATCGTGCAAATGTAGAGGCTGAATCCCATCTGAGCATTTTGGAAAAATCTCTAATTGACTTTCCCATTACAACAATGGAAAATTTGAAAAAATTCGAGAATTTCCTATCAATGCCAGAAAATTTCACAGCATTGGTAAGTAAATATTTTTCCTTCATTAATTTAGCTATACTACACAGCCCTTTTGTGGGCATGATTTATATTTATTTCTCTATTATTTCTTTTTAATTGGAAATAGAAAATGCATTAGGAAACCAAAATGTGTTAATAATTAAATGCATTCATCTTAACTACTTCTGTGCATAGTATGATAGGCTTATCTTCTGTAGTTTGTACAAAAATGAAATTCCGAGAGCATATCCAGTAATTAGATATAATTTAAAAATTTTAGGTCCTTTCTTTTTCCAAGCTTGGTGGAAATAATACATACGAGTTGATAAGACATTGTATTGCACCAATAATTGAGGACTCGTTAGCAGAGCAGTTTTCATTTTTGGGAAAAAAAGGAAAAAATTCGTTTGGAACCACATATTTTTCAAAAGCAGTGATTAGTAATTAGGAATCTTATTTAGTACTTACAGTTTATATTGTTTTTCAAGACCATTGTCAAAAATTATGTATCAAAACACTATTCGTTAATATAACATTCTGATTTATTTTCAAAATTACTGTGAAAAAACTAAGCCCTGTATTTTCATAAGATAATTCACCTAACCAATTTAACACCTAAAAGTATTGACAATGGAAAATACGTTTTTTAACTAAATAATTCAAGATTAAGAAATTGCATAAGAATTTCTTGATCTGAATTTTAATATCGTATAACCTATAGATTTAACTAGAGTTTAAAAAGTGTCAACTTTTGCTCTTCAGTTCAAAATTAAAGTCGAAAGAAATGTCGTTTCTTATGCCACTAATTTATGTATATTTTTTTTAGAAGATGTACAGAAATCGGGCCTTGCTTCTAGTAATAAGGAAACAGAGCAAAGGATTGGCGATTGGCTGAGGAGAGCGAAGGAAAGAAATATTAGGCCCAAATAAAAAAGAATGGGAGTGGAAATTAAACATAAGTTTATTGGAATTTTATATTGATTTTTAGCTTTAGATTGAATTAAGATGTTTTTTGTTTTGTTTAAATAGAAAAATATTGAATTTTATATTAATTTTCAGTTTTTGATTGAATTAAGATGTTTCTTGTTTTGTTTAAATAGAAATATATTGATTTTCAGTTTTTGATTGAATTAAGATGTTTTTTGTTTTGTTTAAATTGAAAAAATTGAATTTTATATTGATTTTTATATTTTGATTGAATAGAGATGTTGTTTGTTTTGTTTAAATAGAAAAATATTGAATTTTATATTGATTTTTAGTTTTTATTGAATTAAGATGTTTTTTGTTTTGTTTAAATAAAAAAATATTGAAACATTTCTGTTTAATTTGTATCCCTTTTTAAATAATTTTATAGACATTCTAATAGTATCCTAAGGATGTTTAATATGTGGTACCCTGTATGTCTTTAGTACATCCTGTATTATCTCACATACATTATGCAGGGATGTTTATAGGACATCGCAAATGCTGACATGGATGTTGCCTGCAACATCCCTAATATGTCACAAGGAAAATTGGGATTTCCCAGAGATGTTTCTAATGTCTCATGTGGATGTTTCTACAATGTCTTACATATCGTCGTGGTAACCGCAAGAGGTCGTATGTAAAAAAAAATCGATTTCTGGCTTTTTGAATCTGTGTAACCCAAATCTCTAACTTCATGCATCGCAATAAGTTGTATGTCAATCAACCAACCAGGTACCGACAACGCATCTTGTTGCAATATGACGAAATTCGAACTCACGCAATTTGGTTACAGTAATATGTCGTATATCAGACTTGTTGTGACATGAGGTATACGCAGTTTGCCACACTGGTTACAACAATAAGCCGTACATCATGAATGTGTTGATGTTTGCGCGCTATAAGTAGTTTTCTCCTGTTTTATTGGTGTTTTTAATACTTTTAAAGCAAGAAGGACTAACGTAAGTATTCATATCACTATTGTATTGTAAGTAAAATTGTTAGTTCATGTTTGTTGTGGGATCGTCTATAATTTTAGAATTTCACGTCTTGATTCGTAACACACTACTCAAAAATGATGTGGTATTATTTTTTATTCAAGAACAGTACAATAAACGTCAGAAAAGTAATAAAAATGTGTTCTGTCATAACAAATCTAAAACAAAGTAAGTAGGTTACATAAAACAAAACTAACAAAATTAGGTTAGAGAATCTTCTTTTTCTTGTCGTGTCGCAGGAGTCTTGGTTCCTCTGTTATAAGTGTCAACCTTTGGTAACTTTGAAGTATTTGACACTAACATAGGTCCCCGCCTTGAAACACTTTACGGTTTCAAAATGAATTGACTTGGTTGGGTAGAACGCATATCTTGACTACAGGACGCTTCAGCTCGGTCGTGGCAGTTCTAATGGTTACGGATCGTATGATGTTATCAACGCCAGAGTGGATTTGGAGGATTCGTCCGAGTTTCCATTTGAGTGTTGGGAGGCCGTCTTCTTTGACTATTACCAACGTGCCTACCTGAAGTAGTTGAGGATAATTTACCTTCCATTTGACTCTGGTCTGAAGGTGTGAAATATATTCTTTGGTCCACCGTGACCAGAAGTGTTGGACAATTTGTTGCGTTCTTTGAAAACGTGAGAGTCTGTTTTCTTTTATATTAAGAAGACTTGGTTCAGGGATTGTCGTCAATGATTCTCCTATTAGGAAGTGCACAGGAGTTAAGGGATTCGAATCATTTGGATAATGGATAAAGTGGTCGGGAGTTTAAACAGGCTTCTACTTTACACAATGCTGTCAATAACTCTTCGAAAGTAAGAGCTGCATCACCCATTATACGTTTCAAGTGGTGTTTAGTAGACCTTACACCGGATTCCCATATTCCTCCTAACTGAGAAGAGTGTGCGGTAATAAATTGCCACTGTATACCCTCCTTAGAGAGATTGTCTGAAATATATTTGTTGTTAGTGTTAAGAAATGATTTGATTTCATTGTTTGCGGCAACAAAAGTTGTACCATTGTCTGAGTGGAGTTCATGGCATTTGCCTCTCCTAGACACAAAACGTCGTAAGCAAGCAATAAAGCATTCGGAAGTGAGGTCACTTACAGCTTCTAAGTGCAGGGCCTTTGTAGCAACGCAAACAAACAATGCTACATAGGCTTTGTTAGTTTTAGGGTTTCTTCCCTTTCGATCTCGAAGTAAAAATGGTCTGGCGTAATCTAGACCGGAGACTGAAAATGGACGAGATGGTGTGATACGAGATGATGGCAAATTGCCCATTAAGTATTGTTCAGGCTTGACATTGAATCTAAAACATCTAACACATTCACGTACGACGTTTTTCACTAGTCTGCGGCCAGAATCTTTCCCTAATGGAAGCAAGAAGAGCTTGTGGCCCTGCATGTGAGAGTCTGGAATGTTCAGAGCGTGTTAAGATTAAAGTTAAGTGGTTCTTATATGGGAGAATGATTGGATGTTTTTTAGAAAAGTTAAAAGTAGAATTGTCTAAACGACCGCCAACCCGTATTATCAAATTCAAATGGTCAAAAAAAGGGTTTAGGCTAAAGAGTCTGCTCATTTTTCCTAGTGGCTTAGAGTTGACTAGATTGTAGTAGTCATCGGGAAAATGATGACGTACGGAACGAACCAGAAAGGTTAAGGAATTCTCAAGTTCATGAGTTGTCAGTGGTCCAAGTCTTTTAAAGTTTTTGTTTTTAGGTTGAATGTTGTTTATGTATCGTAAAACATATGCAAACGTACGTTGAAGCTTTGTGAAACTTGAAAACTGTTCAATACATGAAATAATATCATTTTCAAATTCATTTACGTAATTAGCAAATGATGAAATATTTGTACGAACTTCTGGAAGATCATGAATAATAGTGCTAACCTTTGTTAAGTCACATGACGGCCAATATGTAGTTGGTTTTGCTAGCCACGATGGCCCGGGAAACCAAAATTCGGAATTTATTAGGTTTGTTGGGCTAATTCCGCGTGATAGTAAGTCGGCTGGATTATCCGTGGTATTCACGTGTCTCCATGATTGAGCTTTAGATAGATTCTGAACTTGCGATACACGATAACAGGATATAAGGTTTTGCAAAAACATGCTGAACTTAGCGGAGCAAAAAATCCTGAAGCAATCACGTCTACTAAGCTAAGAAAACATCTTGCCACAATGAGCCAAATTCTGGAATTGTCTTCAACCGATATTGAGCAATTGTCAGTTTTTATGGGGCACACCAAAGATATTCATAAGCATGTTCACCGTTTACCTGATGACGTCTTTCAGACTGCGAAAATTGCCAAACTTTTAGTGTTAATGGAAAGTGGTCAGGCAGGACTGTTCAAAGGAGACTCTAGATGAAATTGACCTTAATATGGAAGAAGAAGTTAAAGAGGATTCGTCAGACGAAGAGGCAATAGAAAAAACATTGCAACAACAAGAGCCTTCAACATCTTCAAGCTTACAAAAAAAGATTACTTGTACCTTGGACGACAGAACAAAAGGAATTGGCGGTATCGTATGTCAAAGTCCACATCAAGAAAAAAGTACCTCCCAAAAAATTGGAATGCGACAATTTGAAAGATACCCATTCTGATATATTTGATAATAAAACATGGAAACAGATAAAAGTTTTTATACAAAATACTTATAGACAAAAATAGTTTTCTTAGTTGGATTAATGAAACTCTGTAGTAACTATATTTTTTTGACATTTTAATAAAAAAGGAATACCTACACCATTTTTAATTAAGACAAATTTTATTTGGTGATTTGATCCATTCTGTTTCTTGCGTTTTTAGCACTTCAATTATAAATATCAAATTCATACTTTTTCACTAAACCAATTCATGAAGTTTAAAAAGTTTCTGTACTTTAGTTTAACTTTCATAAGTGCCAATTTGTCTTTAAGTAATAATATTTTTTCATTGTATAAATTGGTATATGTCGTGAGTAAAATTTTTTAATTTTTACCTTTTCCACATTTTAAAACTTTTTTATTAAACTTATTTGACAAACAAATAAAGAGTATATGTTAAATATGAAATGAAAAATATTTATCTCTCTAGATTCTTTTCCTACAAAGGAAATGAACGTGTAGAGTGGCAGCAAAATGACAAAAAACCTACGGTATATATATATATATATATATATATATATATATATATAATGTATGCGGAATTTGTAAGCACGATAGAGGGCGCATTTTTTGACTTTTTGACGGATCGAAACCAAACTCGTTACAAAAATTGGTTCGACCAAAATGTTGGACGAGTAGAAACAAAATGGCGGCCTGTCAAAATTGAAAAAAATAGTTTTTCTTTTGTTTTTGATCTGACGCAAAAAAGTTACTGAGATTTTTTTTAGAACTGGACACGTTCTACAACTTTTGTTTGAAGCACTTTTTTCTAAACCGTACATGAAAACATTTATTTAACAAAGTTTAAATTTTGTTTTGAATCTGATGCAAAAACTGAAATAAGCCGTCCAATTGGTATTGTGACATTGGGATTTTTTTGTTTAATTTCAAACACCTAAAGAGTCACATCATTAGTACAGTAAAATTTCATTAAGAAAAATAAAACTGATATTTTATAGGACACTTTGTATTAAAGTGATACATTGCTATTATTTTTGGAAAGATAAAAAAAATAAGCTTCTTTGTGATACGTCACTCGACCTAGTCTGCCATTTCAAAAAATTCAAGATAGCGGCCGTACGCTAAACGCTGACGTCAAAAGCATTGGACATTTGCTCTAACATTATGCAGAATACCGTCTCATTCATCGTCCTAAAATTTCATAAGTTTCTCTTTATCCGTTTTCAGCAACGCTGTTCAAGTGTAAACTGTACTGCAATAACTCAAAAATCGTTGTTAATTTTCAGTTCAACTCATTTATATTTTTATTATTTGTTTTCGCTTGTTATGAAAAATATAACTTGTATTAGACGAATCCATTTACTAAGAACAGGTGTCGGTGATAGAGATATATTTTAGTTCCGTATTTTCACTTACATAGTGTGGACTCGAGGGGCAATCCCATCTCTACGCTAACTAGCAAATTACTGAATTTCTTGCTTGCAGTTTATTGATTTTTTTAAAAGTGAAACAATGTATTTAAGCGGAGAACACGTGGCTGTATTTAGCGACAGTGGTAAGTAAACGATAATATATATTAACAAGTATTACATCCAATAAATAACCAAAAATATAGGCAAAGTAGATTTTAGAAAATTCTCTATTTCTTACTGGTGATGCAAATGGAATTTGTGAAACCGGTCGAGTAACTTATGTTATATTTCACTTGCTAAATTTGTTATTTATCCATTCTATTTGATAATTATTGAAAGATTCCACGTATCTAGTAGAGATTGAAACAATTAATTGGTAAAAAAGTATAATAATAATAAATAAAATAATTTAAAAGTTATATCGAATCTTCACGGCGTGAGAGAAGAGAGAAAAAGGATTAGGGTGTGAATTCTTATGTCGACCCTTTTTCCTCATCGCCTGTCGCTCGAGATAAATGTGAGGACGGACTTGGACGGACTAAAGCACTCCTAATCGGAGGTTTTCAAGTAAAAATGTATAGTACGCGCAAAACATATAGTGCAGAAATGTAATGGCATATCCCCTTTAAGTTATTTTGCGGAGCTAGACTCTGAAAGGTATTCATATTTTGTTTATTTTTACCAATACCACTTACAAACTACACTCTATATTGATGCTAGCGCAGCAACTAAATTGTAAGCGGTCCTTATCGCTTATGAACACGTGCGTGATTGAAAAAACTGTTATCTCAAAATATGCTTATAGTTCAGTGAAATATCGTTAAAATAATATTTCCGAAGTCGCGTCATGCTACTCTCTACAATAGCCTTATTCCATTCTGAAATATGCCTAATACGGAAAATGACATATATCCAAGATATTAAATATTTTGCAAGCGAAAGCCACTTTGAACGCACAAAATCAGTTTTCAGTGTGAGCGCACCGGGCTTCCCCCACTCAGCCGCGCGCGCCTCACTTTGATACCCGATTACGAACACTAGAAATCAATTAATCATATCCGAATATTTTTGTATTGAAAATATAAGTATTAAATATTTACAGCCAAAAATCAGAGTGTTGTAACGTGTTTATTGCGCCTTCCAGATTTTTTTGAAAAAAAAAACGTATCTTCGGTCCAGAAGGTCGTGGCACAAAAAATTTGTGAATACGTCAAAAAATAAAAGGAATCGATTTATGTCAAAGAGATTTCTATTTCTCTAAGATAAAAATTGCAAAAACTATAGGGAAAAAACGGTGGCGTATAAAAGTGGGGTGACTTATAACACCTTACCAAAGCTGTAAAACTGAAGATAATTGAATTTTGTAAATTGATATTTGTTTCTGCATATTTACACTACCTGTATACCAAATTTCAAGTATCAGCGATGCTTCAAACCAATTTGGCAAAGCCTTGAGTTTCGATGCAGTAGATTTATAAAACCGAATAGAGGAAAAAGTTTTGCTTTCCTGATTTTCAGCTTTAGCCTCATTATTGTATATAAACTGAACTATAATTTTCGAAAGTTTAATAATTTTTGGTTTATAATTATGATTTTTACACCAACTTTAAAAAATTGACGTTTTTTACCGTTTTTTCCATCTCACGGCTTTGTTATTGAAAATTTCAAAATCGGACAACCGGCATTTTGTTGCTATTCTTATTACAAATAAATCATATATGAAGCATTTTTTCGTACAAAGTCATCCTGCTGACTTATTGAAGGAAATACGCTAAGAAACGCGAATTTTTAAATAAAATTGTTAATAACTTTTTTTCCTGATAAATTTTTTTGTCAGCATTTTAAGGTGTTATTGTACTTGCCATTTAAAGTAGGTCTGCATAGTTATTTCTGAGTTATCAAGAAAATACCACTTACACTGACTTTTCGGCCTCTGCCGACTGGACTATACTGGTACTAGTCATTGGACTGAAATGCAACCGTGGACACCTTTGCTCAAGAGATTGAACTTTAGAATATATCCAAAATACAGAAAAATTCATCGAGATCGATGTTGCGTAAAATAAGTTCGGAGATCTTTACACATGCAGAAACTAAATTACGTTTTTTTGGTATTTTCTCAAGTAGACCAAATGAATCCGTTCCAAACTATGGGTCGTCCATTAAAGTTGGCTTAATTGTTATCTACCCCCTTAGATGACATTTCTAAGGAAAATGTGTCAGATAAAAATTATGCAAAGAAAACGTTACTTTTTAGTGCAGCAGTTATGTATACTGGTGGTCGAGTTAGTTATAAACCTAAAAATAATTGATAAATTCCAAAAATGTCTCTATGTTGCTTTCATCACAGATACTTTTTTCTCGAAAGCTGTACGATAAATAGTTTCCGAGAACTGGAAAAGAAAGTAATTTGTAAAAAATAGTACACCCATGTAACAGATTTTTCTTCAGATCCATTTTGGATAGCATGATGTTCACAATACATAAGTGCTAACGACATTAATAACAAAAAAATAATATGGCTAGAACGAACTGGAGTAAACAAAAATGGAAATTTATTTATAGTTGGAGGTAAAGATGTAGTTTTCTTTGAAAATATAATCTGTAAAGTAGATTTGGTAAGACAGAACAGATTTAAATATATTTTATCTTTCGCTGAAGAAAAGCGCATTTGTAGTATCTTGGAGGAATACAAAAATGTTGATGTCTCAAATATTGATATTGCCGTTAATGAACCAAATACTTGTAATAAAAGTTCCAATAGCAAGGATGTTTGCTTAGAAATGATCGTTAACCCGGCATTCGTCGCCAAATGAGATTTTCTCTCACACTTTTTTTAAAGTCTGGTATATTTGCCTTTAGACACATTTCTGAGCGTTGTCATATCGGCTACTTTACTGGCTACTTCCACTTATATTCCTAGCATGATAAGTGTAAGCTCATCACCTCATATTAGTGTAGTGCAGAGTGTTTATCAGAAGGACGCTCTTCGTGTGAGATTTTCCCTCATTAGACGACAAACCGTGTAATAAATTTAGCACCATATCTATAAATTTGTATTTGTTGTTTTAAACTAGTGTGGTGCGATGAGTCGTAGAAAAATAATTGTAGACCTTGCACTTTTGAAGTTTGATCAAGAAAAAAATAAAGGTAAGCATTTAATTTTTTTCAGTTATCCGTACGAATATTGGTAAAAATCGAAATTTTGTCGAAGCTATACGATGTGTTTTTTAGTTTGAGTTTATCGGTCTGTTTGTTTTTCACCGTAAATATATATAGCAATTCTTGTTTTTTTTTTTGTTATTTAAGTATTATATTAGGTAATAATTTTTTTTCAGATCAAAATGAACATCTTCAACCCCTCGGAGATGATAATGGGAGATTAGATGGTTCAGATAGTGACGCAGAAAGTGATCAGTCTTCACAACACAGACACAGACCAATCCGATTACGAAAATGAAAGAATTGCCAATCAAGGAAGTGCAGCTGAAAATGAGGAAATAATAATTGATGTCTGAGATGAAATCTTTTTTCAGAACGCTCCAATTTATGTTGGCAAAGACAAAGTAACTAAATGGTTGAAGCACGCTCCTGTTATTAGGGGTCGTACAAGGAGACACAATTTGGTAACACATTTGCCAGGTGTAAAAGGTCAAGCACGAAATGCAAAACTACCGCTAGAATGCTGGAAACTTTTTTTTCCTGACGAATCAATTCAAGGAGTGGTCGATTGCACTAATTAATATCTTCGAATAAAGCGTACAAAATATAGCCGTGAAGAGGATTGTAGTGATACTAACTTTGATGAACTAAGGGCTCTTTTGGGTCTTTTGTATCTAGCCTATGTCAAGAAAAATAGCTATGTGAATATTTGTGAACTCTGGACAGATGACGGAACAGCTCCTGAATGTTTTCGAGCAACAATGTCTCAAAGAAGATTTTATACTCTACTGAGTGCTCTACGATTCGACAGCATTAACGACAGGGATGTTCGCAAAGCTTCGGACAATTTGGCCCCCATTAGGAAACAGTTTGATGGTTTCGTTCAGTTTTGTAAATCACACTACACAATTGGTGAATACGGAACTGTGGATGAGATGCTTGAGGCGTTTCGAGGTCGTTGTAAATTCCGGCAATATATTGCTAACAAGCCGGCAAAATACGGAATTAAAATTTATGCTTTAGTTGACTCTAGATCGTTTTACACCTCCAATTTGGAAATTTATGCAGGAAAACAGCCTGAAGGTCAATATAAAGTAGAAAATACAGCCTCTGGGGCAGTAAAGAGGATTATAGAGCCAATTCTTAATACTCGTAGAAATGTTACCATGGACAACTATTTCACTTCCGTTCCACTGGCTAAAGAGCTTAAAATCAACCACAATATTACTATTGTTGGCACGTTGAGAAAAAATAAGCGTGAAATACCCCTTCAATTCTCAAATATTAAGGAACGGCCCTATTTGAGTAGTATGTTTGCCTTTTCAAAAGAAAGTGTATTGGTTTCATATGTTCCTCAGAAGAAGAAGAAAAATAATGTACTTCTTTCGTCCACCAAGCACGATGACGATGCCATAGATGAAGATACAGGTGACCAAGTTAAACCAGAAATTATAACCTTTTATCATTTAACTAAAGGTGCAGTTGACGTAGTTGACGAAATGAAAACATTGTACTCGGTTGCTAGAGTAAGTTGTAGATGGCCACTTACGATATATTTTTCAATGCTAAACATTGGCGGCGTCAATAGTTATATAATACATAAGGCAAATAACATTAACGATCCTATACCACCTAGACGTGTATATCTGAAAGAACTTGCTCTTTCTTTAATAAAACCTCACCTTATAAATCGGTCCCAGATTCCAAGCTTACCTTGCAGCCTACGAATGTCTATTAGGAAAACAGCAAAATTACCAACACCAGAAGACAACCAGAAAATACCAATGAAAGCTTTTGTAGCTTCTGTCCTCGTCGAAAGAACAGAAAAATCAAGAAAGTATGCAGAACTTGCCAGCGACCGATTTGCCCAGAACATACAATTTTTTCATGTCGAACCTGTGCTATGGGCATGGAATCTGATTGAAGATTTATAAACATTATTCTTCTGTAACTTATAATAATATTGACTGTGCAATTTACAAATATAACTTACATTTTTCAAAAGAAATCCATTTTATTTCCTAAAATTTTGTACATGAGAGAAACTCTCACGCGCGACTAATGATGGGATTTTATGCATAGCGACTAATGCCGGGTTAAAGCCAATAGTGATGTTAAAAAATCTTCAAAAAGTCATAAAATAGATCATGCGTTCAAGCAATATGATATTGCAACTATTTCTGAGCTGAATTTTGATGAAACAGCTACAATTTCAAGAGGTGTACCAATACCGCTAACAAAGTGCCAAATACCACTGTTGCTAAATTCAAATTCTAAGGACGACACCATGGAAAATGTATGCTTAAGCAACCAAACACATGCGATACCCGTAAATGAGATATTGGACAACGAAATAATGCAAAATGGTGATAATATTAATGCAGAGAGTGCTAAAAATAACCAACCACTTGCAATAACCATGAATAAGATATTGGAAAACGCAATAATGGAAGACGGTGATAATGTAAATGAAGTCCAGCAAACATGAATGAGCGGCAAATAGACGGGCCATAGCTGTTAACTGCGGTTAGATGTCGGCAGCGGCACAGCGATGTCGGTAAGTAATTGGAATATCAGTTTTGCCACCTTGGCTGAACATACGCATATTTATGGTGGATGTTTGTAATTTAGCCACAAATTACCCATTGAAAATTTGCGATACTCGCGCCGATGTCGTTTTGACACAGTATGCATGCCGGCATGCGACCTGTAATGAAAATAAAACATTGGCATTACTGAATATCACCTTGGCAGTTGGCACTACTGCTGATTTGCTAGTCGTTGTGTTGAAAACCAACCTAACCTAGTAGTGTTGTAGTGTGGTAATTAATAATTAATCACTGTAGCGACAATTTTATTAGATTTTTGTATAGGCCGAGGGCATGTGACGTCACATGACAACTGTCAATCAGCCTGCTGGACAAACAAACCGTATTTGAATAAACAACAATGGCAACTTAATGAGATTATAATTACAATTCTGAGAAGATTATCGTTTTACCGTTAGTATACCTGAAAGAGGGGAATGTAATTTGATATTTTAATCATTATTCTTCCTGCTTGCATCGAGAGTGTTTGTGAGATGGCTGATAAAAGTGATTATTTCAACACCTTGTCTATGGATGTCGAGAAGAGATATTTAAAGAAAGTAATGGGTGTGATCCTTATTTATTGAAATTTGGGGATTGTAGTGATGCTGTGAAGGACTTTCCTAATGTTTCAATGTATGACATTATAAACTATTTTGTATATAAAAAGAGTGCATACACAGGAGAAGATTTTAAAGCCTATAAAACTTTGGATTCATACAATATGTTCATAAGTAAATGGATTAGAAGGATTGGAGTGAAGCTTGTGAAGAATACCGAAAATGTATTGATTATTGCCCAAGTAAATAATCATCCTGTTATATTAAGCAGTTGGTTTTCCACCAAATCAGTTTTTCTCACCCCTAAGATAAAAATATAATGAACTTGAAAGTAATTAACACTCAGCAGCCTACTACCACAGTAAAGACCATAGTAGTATAGTCTCAAAAAATTAACTAGACAGCTGAAAGTGCAACTTTGAAATTTACTTTGGTTAATCTGTATATTATTTTTTTATATGTTGCTTCCATTTAGCAGACTAAAATAGAATACAACTTTATCGCTGACACTTTTTTATCTTTTAGGTGATGCACTCACAAAGGCTGAATTTACCACCACTTAACCAATGGGTGATGTTTTATATGAAATTGAAGATCCTGTACGTAAGCACAGTGATCACAGTGTCACAGATGTGAAAGCCTACTGGAAGGTACCATCAAATGTGCTAGGTGCCCCTTCCAGAATAAGGGATATTGATTATTCTTTAAATACAGAAGAAGATACACCTAGTAATTTTGTTGGTGTCATCCCAGAGCCAACAAATGAAGAAAAAATTATGTTTTTTGCTACGCTGAATGAGTCTGGAAGTAGTGTAGTTCTGAATGTGGTGGAACCATTTGCTACCAGTATTCAGCAAGAGAATGTCCAAAAGTTTGGTAAACAAAGTCTACACAATTTGTATCATGCGGATCATGAATGCCTTTCTCTTGAACAACTTGTAGCATTGGGCAAAGATTATGAAGTATCAATTTAAAGTGTAGAGGAAATTGCCAATAGGACAAAAGCTCAAGCGAAATCACCAGAGTGGTTCACATTTCGTGAAGGTAGGATCACTGCATCGGTTTTTAAAAATGCCTGCATCACTAAATTGGAAAATCCTAGTTTGAGTACTATCAAAAGAATATGCTACCCTAAGCAAGCTGCATTTAAAACTAAACACACTATTTATGGCTGTAATCATGAAAAGCAAGCACGGAATGATTACACTGCTTATTTGAAAATAAATCATGTAGTTATCAAAGTATGGGATATTGGCTTCGTTATCAATCCCCCATGGCCATATTTTGGAGCAAGGCCAAATTCATTGGTAGTGTCAATGTTGCGGTAAAGGTTGCATAGAAGTTAAGTGCCTCTACTGCATAAAGGATACAAATATAGAAGTGATTCTTAATTTGAAAACTTCATTTTTGAATGAAAAGTCAGGTGATGGTACAAGAGAAATCCACCTTGATAGAAAACATGCTTATTTCTATCAAGTACAGATGCAAATAGCAGTTACTGGTGCAAACTATTGTGATTTTGTGGCTTGGAATCAAAAAGATTTTTATTGTGAAAAATTAGTATTTGATGAAAACTTCTGACAAATACATAGCAAAAAGGCACTGCTGTTTCATGAAAGAGTCATCATGCCAGAACTTTTGGCAAGGTATTTCACAAAAAAAACAGTAACTGACACTGAACCTCAACCTGCAACTAGCAATGCCCCAGATCCAGGAACTAGCAGTTCAGACATTTCTCTGCCGATAACAGGAGTATGGTGCAAATGCAAGAAGAGTGCTGATGGATCCAAAATGATGAAATGCTACAATCCGTACTGCAAAATTGTATGGTTCCACCCTAAGAAAAAAATTATTAAGCAAAAGTGGTTTTGCGAAGAGTGCACAAAAGTAAACTTTGCAAAAAAGAAATAAACTGTAAAAATTAATCAACTGATTTATTTCATCATCATTTCAATAATTTAAATAAATATCTTGTATATAGGTTTATTCGTATTTTATTCATCACATTGACTGAAAAATGAAATAATCCATGAAGAAAAATATATAAATGCAATATGCAATCTTGAAATACAATAAAATCTCAGCTATAATAATAACGTTTATTAATCATTCATTGGTACAATCTCTAAAAATGTATACACATTTCTTAATTAATATTTTTATTCAAGGTACATAAGTTTTTAAAAGTAACAATTTTATTATAACAGTATGAAACGGTCAATATATGTATATCCTTATTATCACTTCTATAATGGACTAGCATGAACAGACACAGTATTCATACTGGTATGAGACTGTTCATAAAGCTTTACTAAATTTACTTATCTATTATTTAATTCAATGTAACTATTAGAATTACAAAAATATATTGAATTGAGCATGACAAAAAAATTAAAATCAGTAAAACAAAGAATTCAATTTCATTTTTGATAAAAACATATATTTTTTTAAGAATTCAGTATAAAATATAATGAGAGAATTGAATTATTCGCAAATATTAAAAAATAATTATAGAAAAGAAACAGTAAAGAATCAAATGATAAATTCATTATGATACATATTATTAGCTAGGTATAGATACAGAAATAGGTCACAAACAAAAAATACCAGGTAGATAATAAAAATATGAAACTATAACTATCCCTAATACCACAAAAATATTTACAGATCTTGCTTGATATTTAGGTAACTACTGTCACTAGACCTGAAAAGTAAATAAAGATAATTTACTACTGGTAATTTTTATTTACTTTTTAGGTTTCACTGTTGGATGGTGAAACAATTTTATGAATGAAAATACTCAACAAGACAAGACATGCCACAAATTACTCATGATAAATTCAACAACTATGAATCAAAATTTCTTATTTTAAAATTTTATATCTATACAATACGTATATCAACTCTCGTATTAGTAAGGTACTATAGATGGATATAAATTTATGAATGCACAGCAAACTGTCAAAATTTTATCGATCACGGGCACATTATTCTGCTTGAACTTGATCATATGCATGGGTAAGGTTGAAGATGTTATTTTATATTTGTTTCTTATGGAACCAATAACACGCTCAACATGTATTCTAACATTTGCAAGTCTTCTAGTTGCTTCTACTTCTATGGGATTGAGTTGCTTTTTATTTTTCATAAATGCTGGAATTATTACTTCTGCCAAGTGTAGTTTTACTTCATCCTGGATTAGAAATCCTCTGTCAGCAAGTATACAATCACCAGGTACAAGATGATCAAGAATACCACAATTTTCAGTCACAAATTTATCACTACAGCGACCTGCAAATGCCTCTGAAATAAACATAATCGATCTCTGTGGAGATATTCCTATAAAGAACTTTATTGTGTTGTGATGTTTGTAAATAATGAAATGTTGTGATGCAGCTTGCTTGTTTTTGGGTGTTTCTGTAAAAATTTCAAAGCAATCAATGATGACTGTTACTTTACCTCCAAAGTATTCTTTAAAACATCTGGGTATATTTTTTTTCAGTGTGTCTCTCTCTGGCCGCACAATACAAAATTTCAACCTAACATACATCACATGCAGCACTTTAAAAAATACTCTACTTATCGTTCTGCGATTTACATTGAACCTATGTCCTATATCAGTGAAGAGAAAATTCAATCGTAACTTCATCACGAAAATAATGAAGAGTTGAAATTTTGATAGAAAAGATTTATGGTTTGTTATATAAGGCTCTACAAAATTATAAATCACAACCATCTTTTCATATGGTAATCCTGTATAAAAAAGGCATTTAGATGGATTATGCTCTAAACTTTCCATTGTGAACGTATAAGTCTGCAAAGTTTCCCGGATATGATGGATTTCACTGTAACAATTCTGTAACTCAAAATTGATATCTGGACATTGGTGTTCACCAGAGTTTTGTGCATGTTCTACTTCTTCAACAGGTTCATTAATATCATTTAAAGCTTGATCTTCTTCATCAATAATATCCACTTTTTGAACAGCTGGATTATTCAAGGCTCCACACAAAGGATCATTGTCAATTCGATTCTCAAGTCTATCCTTATCAACTAGAATATTTGGGTTTGGGATCTCATTTTATCACGCTGCTTCCTACGATTCAATCTCTGGATGCTTTGAACAGCATCGATATTTTTTTTTGTATCCAAGTGATTGATTCGGTACCCAGTCTATATTGTCAACATCTTTCAATGCACTTGGCTTACCTAAAATGAAAAAAAAAACAAATTAATTTTTTATGCTGCCTTTGTTTCCTAGATTCTTTGAACATACCTCCTACAAAATGTTTTGAACATACCGTTGCCCATTTCAACTTCTCAGTAGTTAAATCTGCTCTTCTAGTTGTCTTAATCCATAATTCACGTCTCTTTTCAGCAAGAGGATTAATATTTTTTCTATTATGGAAAATAGAAGGGAATCGATGGAATGAAACCTTATCTCTACCGCTTCTACTTCCACATTTCACAATCGCGCGAAATTGAGGCATTATTTAGAAAAAATGTTTTAAAATATGACATAAATACACAATAAGCATTTGTAGATTAGTTTATTTGTCCAGCAGGCTGGATTGACAACTGTCATCTACCGTCGTCTGTCAGATATGCCCGCGGTTTATTGTACCCAATCTATTCGGAGCAAAGGAACGATCAGATATGTCCGGAAACAGAAAAGTGAGTAGATACATCATTTGTTGCATCATATACCATCATAGTATAAGTTTCCTCTAGAAAACCCCTCGTTGGCCTAATTTGCAAACCTCGTAACTCCAAAAAATCAATATTTCAGGTTTTTATCCCTTTTTATAGCTTTAAGGCTCCTACACAACCTCTTAAACCTTTGTAACTACAAAAAAATTGTAAAAGGGAGAAAAATGGGAAAAACAAACCACGTATAATTTTAGAGGGTATTTCCTTTTTGCAAACCTGGTAACTCCTAGTTGTGGCAGCCTGTATCAATGAGTTAGCATGTACTTGTGCAGAGTTGTTACATTTTCATAGCAGCAAGATGGGGTTTTAACTGCCTACTGTTAAATGCAGCATATTCATTGAAAAGTAAGTAATACACTAATTCTTCTGTAATGTTAGTAACTGTAATAATTATCAAATTGAACACGAACAACGTAATTTAAAATAGGTCTGGACTTACTTGTTTTGTTGACTTTTAGGTTAGGTTACATTAAAAGTTGGAGTTGCGTGGTTTTATTTTTATATTACATTACTTCAACAGTTTAAAAGGTAATTAATCAATTCAATGACAGCAGTTAAAACCATTGAGTACCTTATATATTAAGGGTACAATTTTAATATAAAGCTATTATTTAAATTCTCCTTACTCTATAGTTTTGGAGTTACTTGTTTTGTAGATCTACGATTTTTTGAGTTACGATGTTTGTGTTCAACGGAGATACGTGGTTTGTTCTTAAAAAATCAAACAAATCATAGGTATCCCAGGAGTTTTTTTACATTTTAGGTCACTACGTCGTCAAGAACAAAAAGAATTTTGAAGTTAGCGGAGAATACAAAATTATATGATGAAGAAAAGAAAAACCAAGCAAAAATACCCCAAGCTGAACCAGATAGTGGAACAAATAAACCTATTGAGACAGGGACATTCTTTGTCGACGAACATGGAGTTTTAATCGGACCCGTTTGTGAGGACTTGAGCTCCACTGTTTCATCCAATGAAATATTGTTAAATTTCTCGGAAAATGAAGTGTTCAATGCAATCCAAAACTTAGATAATCTTGATATAAGCCAAATAATACAACATGATGATCAAAATCGAGATGGTAAGCAGGACATTCATCAGACAAAAGATGAGGGAGAACTGAAGTTACAGAAAAATACTATTGAAGTGGTAGTGATCGAAAACGAGATCGGTACTTTGAGGCAAGATTTACTTTTTAACAATGAAGTTCAAAATGATGGACGAGAAGAACAGATAAAGAATATAACAACGTTACAGAATAATATTGAAAAAGATGTGGAAACTGAAGAAGATATTTCGAGTCAAGAGTTAATTTATGATGATGAAGTTGAAGAATATGAACCAGAAGGATTGACGAAGAAAACAGAACCAAAACCAAAGAACAGTCATGAAGGAAATCTGCAAGAAGAGATTTTAAACAATACATTACATGAAAATGAACTTCAAGAAAAAACAAATGATGGCACCAATGAAAATATTTTGAAACGCAAAAGGAAAAAAAGACGCCAAGTTGATGAAGAAGAATGGGAAAGCAAAAAAGCTAAAATTTTACGTGAACAGGGTAAAGAGTATAAAGGAAGAAAAGTTGTTAATGGTAAGGTTACAGGTTTCGTTAACAGACCTGAAAGAAAAATGGGGCCAATGACCTGTAAGTGCAGTGGAAACACATTTCAATGTAAGACACTGAAAGAAACAGATAGGCAACAAATTTTCACTGACTTCTGGAATTTAACCTGGAAAGAGAGAAAAATGTACATAAAAAGCATGACAGATGTAAACCTCAGTCAAAGAACACGTGACCGCAAACATGAAAGCAAATCTCGCCGAAAATATTCGTTCAAGTTTTATTTATCATTAAAAATGTCCAAAATCAGGGTATGTAAGAAAACATTGATGTCTACATTGGGAATAGGTGAATGGATGGTAAATCACTGGATAGTGAGTAAAGAAAACGAAGAAAATGAGATGTCTGAAGAAGACGAAGAGCTCCTCAGCGACCAACCAACCAACGAGAATAGACGGTCAAAAAAATGCTCGAGGCAAGAAGATCTGAATAACAGACTGAACTTGTTAAAGGAGTTTCTTGTATCACTTTCAAATGTAGAATCTCACTATTGCCGAGCCTCTTCAAAAAAACTCATATAAACAAAAAAAATTCAGCCAGGACTGAAAAAGAAAATGATAAAAAAAATGAAGAACATGTTTGTACAGTCGACTTACAATCTCTGCTGACATGCCCGAAGTCAAACACATCTGCAATTTATTATAAAAGAAAACTCTCTGTACACAATCTTTGTATGTATGATCTGAAAACACATGATGGATATTGCTATTTATGGAATGAAACTGAAGGTGAATTAACAGCCAATGAGTTTGCAAGTATTATGAGTGATTTTATTCAATCACAACTACCTCTTCGGACCAATTCAAATAAAATTACAATCTATAGCGATGGATGCAATTACCAAAACAGGAATGCTGTGATGAGCAATGAACTTTTGCATTTAGCTGTTAAGAACAACATAACAATTGAGAGCAAGTATCTTGAAAAGGGCCACACTCAAATGGATTGCGACTCCATGCACGCAACAATTGAGCGTTACATGAGAAACAGAGAGATTAATCTACCCGCTGATTATGTGGAGGTGTGCAAAAATGCCAGGAAAAAACCCTACATAGTTAAGTATCTAGAGCATACCTTTTTCAGACACTTTACAAAGCCCATTATATACAAGTCCATCAGACCGGGATCAAAAAAGGGTGACCGACATCCGTTGCCTTAAATACACTGCTGATGGGAAAATTTACTATAAGTTAAATTACAGTGATGAATCTGAAGAATTACCCAGGGTTGGTTCAAATCGTAATGATCCAGGCTCAGCAGTAAGAAAATCAAGCCGAAAATCCAGAACAGCCGAAAATCACGTTCAAGAGCCAGTGAGCGAAGCGCCAACTTCCACAGGAGCCATCCGAGAAGCAGTGTTCCGGAATCTCTACAGAACACAGTTAATGATTGATGGTGGAAAGTTCAAGCACCTCCAAGAACTGAAACCCACAATTCCGAAAGACTATCATTCATTTTATGATAATCTAAAGTTTTCTTAAAGAAGAGCAATGAACAACTTGAATAGAAGTTTTCTTAAAAGTTTTCTTAAAGTTCCTTAAAAGCTTTCTTAAAGTTCCTTAAAAGTTCTTAGAAGTTTTCTTATAAGAGCAATGAGTCTAAGGTGAATTAAGCCTAAGTGAATTATAGGTGAATTAAGGTGGTCTAAGTGAATTATAGCCTAAAGTTTATGTTTTAATAAAACTTTTTATATTACGCCAGTTCAATTTTATTTAGTTCCTTTAAGTTAAACCATTAGAAAATCTAAGTTTAAAATGGTAGTTTATTGAATAAGACCACTTAACTCCAAAATGTTGTTTTCCAAACCACGTATCTCTGACTTGCATAACTCGTAACTCCATCAATTAGTCACATCAAATCCCGTAACTCCACTCTGTATACTTAAGCTTTAAAATAAATAAAGTTATTATTGAAGTGTCTAATAGCTATTAAATACATTTTAAAACAATTTAAATATTGATTATATATCTCTTAGTTACAAAATAAATTAGTTTTTTGTCTCTCCTGTAGAAAGTGGGTCAAGTGAGTTACGAGGTTTGCAAATTAGGCGGACGCCCTGCATAATATCTCAAAGAGCACTCGTCAAAAACAGCGTCTTGCGAAAAATGCTGTTAATGATATAGTCTCCACTGTATAGAGGCTGAGGTTATAATAGACAATATATCTCGTAGAAGTAATAATCTTTGTGTTGATAGTGAGCCCGGACCCAGTAAAGCTATTGGCGAACATATTTTTTTATATTTTTTATATGGAATATTTTTTTATTTTTCATTATATTTCTTTGTTTTAGTCATCATGTTTCATTGTTAAACCTATAAGTATATATATAGCCTGTAGATTTGCATAAATCATTGATTAAGTCCCAACAGTGGGATGCCGGCGGTTGATTAGTAGGATACCCGCAATCGCGCCATAATCTGTACAATGCAATATCAGTTCACCCTAACTTAGTCAATCCGCTAAAGTCCCGCTATGTAACGAAGCGGGTGGTAGTCTGGAGGCCTACTGGTGGCTATCGCGACACGGGCTAGCCGGGCCGGAGACGTATCATGATTGTGTCCCACTTATATTGTCCGTCGGTTGTTTGTAAAGTGCCTCTAGAGGCCCGCGTGTAACATGTTTGCTGGTAGAGAGTATTAATTCTTTCAACTCGACTGAATTTTATGATCAAACAGCAAAAGAGAATTAGAGAGGTCGACTTAGACAAAAATATAGGAAACAAATTTCAACCGAAGTTGACGACGGTGATAATATCGAAGATCCTTTTATGTCATCAGGTTCTGAATATCTTCCAGAGAAAGACCTCTAAGATAGAACCTGCTCTTCCTTATACGATTCAGCAGATAAAGTATTAGGGGAATTTTTGTCCGAATCTAATGTTGATGAAAAAGATACAAAAATGGTAACAACGTTAACTCCAGTTAAAAAAAGTTTTGAAAAGTCCAATTTAACAACTATTTGTCAGAGCACATCAAGTGGAAGTTTGTCGCCTATAGGAACGTCACCTATTATAAGCATTTCTAAAAAAACCAAAACTGGTCACCGTGTTTACGATAAAAGACATGCTTGTTATTTTTATGACGCTATGCTTTCCAAAATGACGAGACATCTTGAATGAAACGGAAGTAGCAAAACTTCTAGCTATGGAACAATAATCGAAAATCGAAAAATTCTTATGTCTTTTAAGAGCAGGAGTTTATTACCATAACTGCAATGTACTAACGTCTAAACAAAGTGAACTGATACTTAATAGGTGACCCACAATTCCAAAAATTAAAAATATCAAGGATTATGGTCCTTGTCCTCATTGTTTGGGTTTTTTTACTCGATACTTTGTGGAGACACGTCAAAACGAATTGCCCCATTATGACGTCCCATCCATCAGGTGATACTCGAGGTGAAAGCTACGCTTTGTTTAATTCTTGGTCGACAACTTCTATCAGTCTAGAATTCCAGCAAAATATTCTAGCTCATTTTATTAATGATAACATATCAGATATTTGTAAAGGAGATGACGTCATTGTAAGGTTTGGATCATTGATATTTGCAAAGTTCAGTTCTCATCAATACGAATATGTGAGGCAAACAATGAGACAACTGGGCAGGCTTAAATAATTTTACTAATGCTGCAAAAAACATGACCAATGTGAAAATCATTTGAAATCTGCTCTTTCTTTATGCAACTTTGGACAAAATAGGATAGAACTGAACCTTTCTCGCCAATTTAGAGAGGAAATAGAGTGACATAATTCTAGGGTGGATAGAAATCGTAACCTAATGCGAAGACTTATTGATATAACTTGCTTCTTGGAAAAGCGAGAACTACTATTTCGCGGACATATAGAAAACACTGAGTCATCCAACAGGCAACTTTATCGAGTGCGTACAACTTTTGGCTAGTTATGATGGGATGCTTGAAGATCATCTAAACGAATCAAATGAAAATGAAAGAAGAAATGTTTTTTCTGGATTTTCCAATCGAATACAAAATGATTTGATATCTGCAATCGATTTTGTACAGCAAAAATACAGAAAAAGTTGCAGAAAACGGATTTTGTGGCGGTTATGATTGACGAGACACCAGATATAAGCGGTAAAGAGCAACTCTGTGTGATTTTTAGATATTTTACAGAATCGAATGAAATAGTTGATCGTTTTATGGGTTTTATCGACGTAAGGTCAAATCGAACTGCAGACGCGCTAACCGAAATAATCACAGACATTTTAAGTGAATATGAATGTACTTCCAAACTAGTAGCTCAAACTTACGATGGGGCAGCTGTTTTATCATCTAATAAAAATGGGGTTCAACAAAAAGTGCGGGAAATTTGTCCTGACGCGTTATATGTATGGTGTAATGCTCATATTTTAAACTTAGTTCTGTCTAAGTCCTGTGAAAGAATCGCGGAAACCAAACACTTTTTTGGAACAATTAAAAATTTGGGCACATTTCTCTATACCAGTACGAAACGTTCTGAATTCTATAACCGATTTTGCACTAAAAAGTTACCACGTGTAGTTCAGACTCGATGGGCCTATAACTCCAGAACGGTAAAGCGGGCTGCGGACTACGAGCGATAATATAATATATATTATATCTTACATATTACATAAAAATCGCTTTAAACAAAATAACATGTAACACCGCGCATCAATACTATAATATATATCTATATCCAGGCGATATATCAAGTATCTGCAGAGATATGCTTTTCGAGCGATATTTTAGAGTATATCCCACCTTACGTCTAAACCCCCGCGCCGCGAAAATTCAACTCAGTTTCACGCATTTCGGGCAGTAGACACGGTGGAATTTTTTTAACCTAGTTATTGCCTCTTTAATAAAATGGAACGTTTAATTGAAAGCGGAAGGGATTTTTTGCCATGCCTAAAATGTAAAGCTTATTTTCCAAAAAATAGCTTGCGAGTACATTTTATAAATTGTACTGGAATTTTAAGTACAAAAACACATTATGTAACAATTTTGGGAAAAAAAGTTGCAGCTAGATTACATCATACTGCAAATAAAACGGTTAAAGAAAAACTTTTTCCACCTCTAAGGGAAGATGATGTAGTTCGTCTTATAAGATACGACGAATTAATCATAAAATGTGCGACAAGTACCGGAATGAAAGACATTTTGAAATGATTTGTCAAAGAATGCGCTCAATTGAAAGATTTTACAAACAATAATGAGTATTAATCAGGACATTCTAAATTTAACGTCCATTATTGATTCAAAATACTGTAACGATGTAGTAAAATCAATTAATATTCTAGCAGGAGCTAACGAAGAAACAGGACATTTTGAATCTCCTACAAAAGCTTCTTCTTTAGGGATCCTAATAAAATTTATTGCCAAAGTACGTATTATTGAAAGTATAATTAAGCACGACGAAGAAAAACGTGGGAATGTAAAAAACATTTTAGGATTAATAACTCAAGAAATCGAAATTAATGTTACTAGAACTATAACAGAATCATAAGTCCAAATGAAAAGACATAAAGCTGTAGAATTACCAACAACGCAAGATATAAAAAAATTATGTTCATACCTTTACGAAAAACGACAAAATGCCTATATGGAACTAAAAAACAATTCAATATGATGTCTTGGCAAGCATTATCTTAATTTACGCTTGTGAGCATTCAGGTCTTCAATCGGAGAAGACCTGGAGAGCTGGAACGTATTCTTATCGAGGATTTTGTACGGTATGAAGGAATAAATGAAAGTTCGCTAGAAGGTATAGAGTTATCCCAGGAACATAAGGAAGTTGCGGAAAGATATGTTAGATTTTTGATCAGAGGTAAACTTAATCGCACTGTACCTGTAATCTTAGATACAAACAAAACAGGTACAGTGCATCGAACTTCTCCTCCACCACCGTAAAAATGGAAAAATCGATGAAAAAAATCGATATGGTTTTGCTGTTCCTGGCATTAAAAATACGCGGTACTGTGGTGCTCTCTGTGGTGCTGAGCGCCACGAGCTTTTAAGAGGAACTAAATTGCGTAAGTACATCGCTACAACGTGTATTAAATTAAATTTACAAGATGAGGAAGTGAAAGATAGCTAATTTCATAGGACATCGCGAAGATATCCATAGAAATATATACAGACAACCTGTTGCGCCACGTGACATTCTGCGTGTCTCGAGATATTTAGAAGTGGCGCAAGGTGAGATGAAGATGACGAAGGGAGTACCGATGATAGCAGTGAAGAAGAAACAATACTTCAAACCAAGAAGATAGGGTCAAGCATAAAGGGAACACAAGAACCAAAGAAAAAACGATCAAGTAAGATATATAACTTTATTCAATTTCAATTTCTACTTTTATATTTAACTCCAAAAAAATGAAGTAAATAAATAAATAAAATAAATTATTATTGTCACTGTTTAACTGCACATTAAAACCCTGTCTTGATGTAACTTAATATATCTAAAGTCTCAAAATTATTCGGAATATTGGAATTTTATTCAAAGTGTAAAATCTTAAAATTGTTACTAATATTTATATTTTGTGAATTTGTGCACTAAAAATCTAATTTAGGCTCGTTTATCTTAGAAAATAAAATTATTATTATTAGTCGTTTTTCTAATTCGGCAGATTATTCTTTAGAACATAATTCAAGAAAAATAGTTTTTTTCACTTCTGCTGGTTAAATAATGAATTCTGTATATTAAATTGTTTTTTAGCTTCTCCATATGGAACTGTAAAGAGAAGGAGATGGTCGATGGTAAAAACTACTACAGCATTGAAAGCTCGATTGTAAGTATTTGCTCCAAATATATCACGTGGAAATTTACCATCTTTTACAGAAATCCAAAATATCAAATCCAAGTATCCAGAATTAAAAGGGCGATCCTCGCCTCAGATTAAAACTTGGGTCATAACCAAATTAGGAAAAAATTAATCAAAGTTTTCATTTTGTTTTTATGCTTTATATATAAAAATAACATTGTTGATATTAGTACCTATATTAGGTTAAAACTGTGTATTTTTTTTAAATTCTTATTATTTTTTTTAACTTTTTTTAATTTGATTATTGATTTAGTTTTTAATTGTTTGTTTGTTAATTGTTAGTTATTATTAGTGTCTTTTCTCTGTTTGGGTAATATATAATTATTTCAAACTTTCGCTGTATAAATTTCATTTCTCTCAAATTTCCACTCGTCGCGAACTGTTAGTAAATAATCAATAATTTGTATTTACAACTTTGTATGTGTTGATAAATACACCTGAATACATCAATATCATCAGAAAATATTAAATTGGGACCAAATGGTTTGGGCTTGTCAGTTGCTGACAGAAAATATCTATGTTTTGTGATTGATTCAGACATTCAAGAAGTATATAGGTAGGTCACCCATACGACCACAAGGACACCTCTGTGAAGCTGGCAGAACCGTTTCGGCAGAATCAGATTAAATCTATTACGATTTTCAGAACTCATTTTGTACTAATTTGTACCACAAAAAATATTTGTATACATTTATCCATTAGAGAAAAAAACATGACGCTGCCTGGAAAGCCCAAATCAAAAATAATTTTAAAAAATTGAAAATTAATACAGAACATTGAAGAACTGAATTTGTACTAATTTGTACCACAAAATAATATTAACGTCAACTCCCTCAAACAACCCCTGTTTCGATAAATTGAATAGCGTGCACATAAATCAGTGTATATTTTATGAAATTGTCCCTTTAGTAATCGTTGTCCCACTAATGGATGAGCCCAGTATCTTTTTTTCTTTCGCTTTTGTCGTAAACGTAGTAATGCAGAACATAACGTAGCTATTTTGACGAATTTCATGGTCGAACTACGACGCGGCAGGCGGCACCTAGCTACTTGTCTGCGCATCTCTCATTGAGCTAGCGGTTTCTCGCCGCGACGGCTTCACAACCGCGCACTTAAACAACCTCTCGTGCGCGGGTAGCCTAGTTCTCGAGACTATCCACCCCCCACTTCCCATATAACTACCGTGCCGCGCTAACGGGATGCAGTCATAATTGGCGTTTATTTAGAAGAGTGTCCAGTTTGCGGTGCCGTTGCCGCGACGCGCCTTGTCATGTAAGTATATTTTCTGCTTTGTAATTTTTTTTATAAATTACCAGTTTTGTAAGAATTTACTATTATTACAGTCAAAATGTTTTTATGTGTCTGTATGCTTTTATGCCTTGTTACAGTCACAAATAGTTGATAAGTTCAGGTATACAAAATAAAAATGTTTAGTTCAAATCGTACAAACCTTACTTGCTAATATAGTTAATTCTTGGGACATGTTCATCTCTTTTAGGGTTCACTTATAAGGGAACATAATGTGATCTTTGCAATTTTCACCGTTTAAATATTGTTCATAATCCAGAGTACTTCTAACTGTCACCGATTGGCTAATAATTGTCTATGATTCATCTATGTTCTTTCTCACTCCCGATCAACGATTTTTCTATGACAGTAAGTCATTTAGTTATAAACTCTATAGTTCATTCGATATAATCGATTATTCATGTTGGATAATTAATCCTGTTTGTTTCTTTAACAGTAATTAAATCATAATGTTCTAAATTCAGTTCTTATTCGTAATTATCATCTAAGATATAATTCACGTTTAAAATAGTTGTAAGAGGGAAGTCAAGTCTTTAATCGATTATTCGATTATGGTTTTCGAAAGGTTAGCTGACAGCGTCATACTGTCACTATGAGATTTTTCACTAAAATTTGAGATATTATAAATTCGCAGGCATTAGCTCGCCAGCTCTCTTTTTTGGCTTTTCCATTGTCTTACGAACTCGTTATAACCTATACCTATAGTATTTTTTTTGGTTATCAACCAAGTAAGTTGTAGAAGTTAATGATAAATCCAGTTGGTTATTAGATATCTCATGTCTGGCACAATACCAGCTCCAAGTCGTTATTATCCACATTAGGATTTTGGTTTTGGTGGGATTAGACTGGGGTTGGACTTCTCCCGAGCGGATTCTTTTGTTGGACATTAATCCACTGCAAAACCGTTGGATATTACTTCTTTATCGGAATATTTCGCCTGGAAGACGTAACATAGGACGAGCCGTGATGTTTTGATTTTTTCGTGAGGGAGGATGTTTCGGCATTAAAAGTCTTGACGGCTTGCCAATATTCTGACCTTCGGTGTTATTTTTGGTTAACCACGTGCTTAGGTCTAAGTATTCTTAAATATTGTTCATTGTAAATTCACTAAATTCACCTTCTCCCTTGTAATATATTAATTCAATCCTCACCGCATAGAATATTCAGTGTACCATTTATATTTTCCTTGCTGATTTATTTTGTATATAATTCTGTAGTACCTTATAGCTTTATAACTTTATTAGTTGTACTCAGTTTGCTTAGTTAATATATTATATTGCTACTAACTCAATCCTCACAGCATAGAATATTCAGTGTACCATTTATATTTTCCTTGCTGATTTATTTTGAATACAATTCTGTAGTACCTTATAGCTTTATAACCTTAATAGTTGTACTCAGTTTGCTTAGTTAATATATAATTTTGCTATTAGTTCAATCCTCACTGCATGGTTCGTTTCCTTTGTATGTAGAGCGTAAAAAACCATTTTAATTAGTAAATAGATTGTTATCAACAGCTTATGGTAGTTTACTTTACCTAGAATCCTGGCACAAACTATGAGCTCTCGCTCATGGTGAGTGAGAATCTTTACGACCCTGAATTACAGTAATATAACTACCTTAACGAGTCTCATGATAACTAAAAGTTCATTCAGTCATGGAATCCTACTAACTGTTCATAATTTTAGGGGCATTTCGCTTATAGAAAAATATACTGTTACAGCCTGCAAGTACAATATAATATATTTTTTTCCACTACTAGGTATGAAGTTGACAATTATTGCGTCTTCTAGCCAACTGAGAAGTTGAATTTCTCTATTAGTAGTTAACAATTTTTTCTATTGTTAACCTAGGTCAATAATGGACAAATTCAAATATTGTGAGAATTCAGGGATAGTAGTTTAACAAAAACTTGTGCAACATAATTTTGTGTACCGAGGAGATTCTCTTTAACGTATTTGCTTTTTGAAATTACCTTACACGATAAAATTATTTGAATAAAAATGCCATTAGTTTATAACTCGCGCTCAACCAATAATGACTGATGACATCCCGTAACTACAACATGGCGATAATGACAAACGTTGGGTGCGTTCAGAAAACACAACCGTTGCGTCAATGTTCTGTGAACGCATTTTGATACATAACATTATACGCTGGAATTGTTTCTCCATAATAATTCCTGTTTTTTTCACAACTACCACGTCTTCTTACATTATAATCATGTGGTAATGGTTCCTACAAATCTTCTATTGCATGGGTTATAATATTTCTGTTTGTATCAATTATATTACCATCATCTAATAACGCAAGAATTAGATTGTATCTAGCCATAATTTCAATATTTATGTTTTCCAATAGTATATTATACACTGAGGTGGTGAAGACTGTTATTATTGACCGAGCACCAAGATTATTTCGCGAGGGGCTTTGCCCCGAGCGGAATAAGGTGCGAGGCCTATAAATGTCTTCATCGCCGTGGTGTATATACAATTTTTTCCACTACTAGCCTAATTTAAGACAACAATTAAAAACATTTCTTGTAAAAATCGAGTAGCACAGGAATGTAAATTCGCCTTTCCACTAATAACACAATAATCAAGTAGTCTTATAAAGATTGACATTTCCACTAGTAAAACTTAATTGTAAACAACAGGTGCGTTCATAAAACATAAATTATAACTGAACCGTTGATGAGCGCTCACTGAGCAACAAATAATAATGGTTGACGTGTGTCTGAACGATCAATTTTTTGGAAAACATTAATATTGAAATTATGGCTAGATACAATATAATTCTTGCGTTATTAGATGATGGTAATATAATTGATACAAACAGAAATATTATAACCCATGCAATAGAATATTTGCAGGAACTAACAGTTGAAGGTAAGAACGTGAACTTTAAACTGGATACAGGAGCTGAGACAAGTATTTTGCCACTAAAAGTGTTAGATACTATATCCACTAATAGCAAATTACATGCATAACGTTAACTTCTTTCGGAAATTATAAGGTAAAACCTTTGGGTCAAATTTCATTAAATTGTTCATACAAAAATATGTCCTATAAAGTAAATTTCATTGTTGTTAATTTTGCTTGCAAACCCCTTTTAGGGCTAAAAGATTGTGTTGTTAAGTTTGGCTTAGTATCTAGAGTATACGAACTATGTAAGGAAAACATTTTGCCTAATTCAAAAGATGATTTAAAAAAAATGTACGGTCAATTATTTGTTTGGGTGAAATTCCAGGTTTATGTAATATAATGTTGAGCGATAAAGCGCAACCTGTAGTATAATGTAATCGGAGGATTCCCTTATCTTTATTAAAAAGTGCTTTGAATAATTTAGAAAGCAAAAATGTTATAAGCAAGGTAAAGTATCCAACACCGTGGGTAAATAGTTTGATGCTGGTTGAAAAAACAGATGGATCATTACGATTGTGTTTGGATCCGAAACCTCTTAATAAGTATATAATGCGAGAACATTTTATGATACCCACGGCAGAGGATATTTTGTCTCGTCTCGTTGGAAAGATTATATTTTCAGTCATAGATATGAAGGAGGGCTTCTGACAATTAAAACTGGATGAGCCTAGCTCACAATTGTGTATTTTCAATACGCCATTTGGCCGCTGCAAATTTAATCGGCTACCTTTTGGCATTTGCTCTGCGCCTGAGATATTTCAGTCGAAAAATTTCGAAATGTTTGGGGATATTGCAAATGTAGATATTTATTTTGACGATATAATAGTTTACGGTCAAACTGAAGAAGAGCATGATATTGCATTGAAAGCAGTCCTTGACAGCGCTGTACGATATAACATTAAATTTAACTTCTCGAAATTACAATATAAGATACCACAAGTTCAATTTTTGGGACAAGTAGTGTCTAAAGATGGTGTTTCTGTTCATGGATCGAATATAGAGGCAATAAAAAGTCTTGAAAGTCCAACGAATAAGCAAGGGGTAATGAGGGTTTTGGGGTTATTAAAATACTTTAATAAATACATACCCGATTTTTCAAAACTTACCTATAAAATTAGACAGTTAATTAAAAACAATGTTAAGTTTAATTGGAGTAATGATTGTGAAAAAGACTTCATATTATTAAAGCACATTATTTCTAGTGCTCCCACCTTGGCAATATTTGACCCCAAAAAGAAAATCATTATTCAGACTGATGCATCTAGTGAGGGTCTTGGTTGTAGTTTGTTGCAGGAAGAGGCTCCAGTTGCATTTGCCTCTAGAGCTCTGACTAATTCTAAACAAAGATACGCTCAAATATGGAGCTGTTGGCGGTCTTATTTTCGTTTGAAAAATTTCACAACTCTATTTATGGTTATAATGTTAATATACAGAGTGACCATCGCCCATTAATCCCAATATTTAATAAAAATTTGGATAAGGTTTCTAATAGGCTCCAGAGAATGTTGTTAAGACTCTTGAAATATAATATTAATATTACATATGTTCCAGGTAAGGAAATGTATGTGGCTGACACTCTCTCTAGGGCATTTCTAAAAAATAAAGTGGATGATGATCCAGAGATGTCATACATTATTCATTCACTGTATAATAATGAACAAATGAGTAATAAAAGAAAAAATCAGTTTCAAATATACACAGCACAGGACAAAATTTTGTCCAAAGTAATGAAATATGTAGAATCAGGTTGGCATGTTTTTAAAAAGTTAGACCATAGCTTAAAACACTTTTTCAAAATCAAAGATAATCTTTTTATTTCTAATAATTTGTTATTTTATGACGAAAAAATTGTCGTTCCAAAGCACTTAAGGTCAGAAATGCTGAAAATTATTCACGATGGCCATCTTGGTATTACAAAATCAAAATCGAGAGCAAGACAAATTTTCTATTGGGAGAATATGTCTGTCGATGTTGAGAACTATATTTCTAGGTGTCAGCCATGTCAAATTAACAGAAAATCAAATTGCAGAGAACCTTTATTCAATCGTGAAATACCTGACAGGTGTCAGTAGTGACATTTTTGAGTTTAAACAAAAATGTTATATTCTTCTGGTAGACTCTTACTCAAACTGGATTGAAGTTAAGAAAATACCAAATAAATCTGCGGAGGAGGTTAAATTATTTTTTCAGGAGACCTTCTCACGATTTGGTGTTCCCAACAAAGTTATAGCAGATAATGTCCCATATAATAGCAAGTCTCTTTTGAAATATGCTCAAAACTCTGATTTTGTTTTAGAGTTCTCAAGCCCTTACAACAGTCAATCAAATGGACTTGCAGAGAAAGCAGTGGGTATAATAAAGTTAATGCTGAAAAACGCTGAAAACAATCTAGAATTTATAGGGGCATTAATGGAATACAGGAATACAATCTTACCAAATTTAGGGTATTCACCTGCTCAATTACTGTTGAATAAAGAAATAAAAACTAAACTACCAGTAATGAAAGAAAATCTGGAGCCTAAATCTATTCATAAAAACAAAATAAAAGATTTGCTTGAACGAAAACAGGAATCACAAAAAATATATTACGACAACGGGACTAGAGAATTACCCAAATTAAATATAGATGACAAAGTATTATTACAAGAAGGGGAAGGGGGGAAAAAAGGAATAATAAAAGAAATATTGAGTGATTGATCTTATCTTGTAGAGTGTGAAGGGAAACTGTTTAGGAAAAATCGTAGGTTTCTAAATAAAACCGTGATTGATTTTAAACAGTTTAATAAAAATAGGCTAATATATGAATTAACCATCTGTAGATATCACAGGTCCAGGTGATTTGAATATTACTAATAAATCCGGTGATACAGAGGAGTTTCTTCAGAATTATCCTGAAGAACAATGTACTGATGCACCAGTTACTGAGTCACGTTCACAGAGAAACCGAAGGCCTCCTCCATATTTAATAGATTATGATGTAAATGTTGGTTAAGAAACAAATCATTGGTTTTATATAAATGCTAATAATTCTATTGATCAAAGTTGTTGTAAGGTATTATTTGTTTTAGTTTACTGATGAAAGTTATCGTGAGGTACCTATTATTTGTTTGTGTTTTGTCTGAGTTGGCATTTATTGCCTTTGTTGAAAAGTGGCGTGTTATATATGTGTTAACCTAGACACATTGGTTCGGTAAAAAAAAAGAGGACCATTCCGCTGAGAGGGATGACAGAGGTCACGTCAATTTCTAGAGAATCAAAAGTATATTTTGTTAAAATCTACTATAAAACCAATAAAGGATTAAATCGGTTAATTGTTTTAACAATCCTATACACTGGGTACACAAAATTATGTTGCACAAGTTTTTGTTAAACTACTATTCCAGGATTCTAAAAACATTTGAATTTGTCCATTATTGACCTAGGTTAACAATAGGAAAAATTGTTAACCACTAATAGAGAAATTCAACTTCTCAGTTGGCTAGAAGACGCAATAATTGTCAACTTCATAGCTAGTAGTGGAAAAAAAATTATCGTTCTGCAGACACATGTCAACCATTATTATTTGTTGCTCAGTGAGCGCGCATCAACAGTTGAGTTATAAGTTATGTTTTATGAACGCACCTGTTGTTTACAAATAAGTTTTACTAGTGGAAATGTCAATCTGTATAATAATTATTGTTTTATTAGTGGAAAGGCAAATTCACATTCCTGTGCTACTCGATTTTTACAAGAAATTTTTTTAATTTTTGTCTTAAATTTGGCTAGTAGTGGAAAAAATTGTATATACACCACGGTGGTGAAGATATTTATAGGCCTCGCACCTTATTCCGCTCGGGGCAAAGCCCCTCGCGAAATAATCTTGGTGCTCCGTCAATAGTAACAGTCTTCACCACCTTGGTGTATAATATACTATTTATGTAGGTCGCACAAAAAATTATCCTTCGAGGAATTGGAGCGAGCAGTAGAACAAGTTGTTCAGGAATTAGAAGAAAAAAAATCATTAGTTGCAGCAGGTCAGCAAGACGTTAGTGACTTCCCTGATGATGAATTTGATAGCGATGAGTCAGATACAGAGGAGGAAACAATTGAGAGAGACGACCTTACCAGTAATTCCGAACAACCCGAAGACGAGTTGGAACAACCTGAAGTAAGTGACCTAAGTGATCAAGTTTCGGAGTATTATCGATTTACTTGAAAATGAATAGAACATGTGGTCTAATTTATGATCATCCTTTATAAACAAAATAATATAATTATGAAAAACGGGTACAAATTAGTCATACATTCAAAGTTTAAAGGCAAGCTGTTAAATTTTGATCTTATAAAAGTCTTTTAACAGGGACATCTGGGTGGGTAAAAATTCTAATCTTTTGGGTACCAATTAGTCCTAATTTAAACTTTAAATTTATGCTATTAAATTTTGACTTTGTAAAGGTTTAGCTTACGCTCAAGCTACCACCTCCGCATTGAATAGCTGTTGGTTTTAATATTATGAAATATTTTTTGTGGTACAAATTAGTTCAAATTTAGTACTAATAGAATGGACTTATATTTCGTTTTGCAAGAAATTTTAAAAAGATCGGAGGATAATTGGTTTGCTATTCAATTTATAGAAGCAGGGGCTGTTTAAGTGGGTTGGCTTTAATATCTTGGAATATTTTGCGTGGTATTTTTTTTATACAAATTAGTACAAATGTAGTACTAATAGAATCGACTTTAATATTTCGTTTATCAAGAAATATTGAAAGTTCGGAGGAGAATGGGCTTGCTATTCAAATTATCGAATCAGGGAGCGTATGTTTGAGTTTACGTGATAAATTTCGAAGGTGATATTTATATCGCCAAAAATTCGTATGCGATACTCTTTTCGTTCGAACCATATTCCCGAACCGAATGCGATAAAGAGTTGGTCGGTTTCGAAAGATATGAAGGTAGTCGTAGCTTGGTTCACGAATTCAACCAATAGCTGAAAGGTACATAAATCACCTGACTTGCCTCGTCACGTTGTCAACTGTTATATTTTTTCATGTGCTGTGTATTTCTTTTCGTCGTTGTGTGCTTTTTGAATATAATTTCTTGTTATTTAACACGTGTGAATAATTTAATTATTTTTATATCTTTTTGATATTTAACTATGAGCGAAACGAAGGAGAAACGTGATGGTTATGTCTCCACGGTGCATAAGAATAGAATCTTTACATTAATGCAAGACCGACCAGCATTATGTAGTGGTCGGTTCTCCTCGAGTTTTACTAAAAAAGATGGCCAAAAAGAATGGCTGAACATTGCAACCATATTAAATGCAATTCCAGGTGTAAAAAAAAAGTTGAGCGCAATGGAAGAAAGTTAGTAAATAATTATTTATCGAATGTGAATGCTTATGAAATTTGGAAAAATGTTTAATGTCACACATTTATGTAATAATACCAAAGGATTAATAACCATGATTTTAAACTTAGCAGGATATGAGAAGCAAAGTGAAAACTAAGCTAGCCTCTATTAAAAGACATGCTTGTGGGACAGGAGGAGGACCTCCTTTATCAACAGAAACAGAATGAGGAGGAAATATTAATCCTGATAAGTAATGTGGCTATGAATGGACACTCTCCAGTTCAAGAATCTGTTGCACATTTTGTATTTAATTATTAATAAATAATGGATTACTTCATATAACCTATCAGTTAATCACGTGAACTTATTTTTAGGATTTCGAAGGTACTGTAGAAGCTAATACAGTACCTTCATTAGCCACTGTGGCTGATATGCCGCAACTATATAATAATGATATATTCGAAGATCATTATTATTGTAAAACCAATGATGAAAATGAAGGATGTGTTGAAGAAATAGGTATGTACTACTGAAATATACATTTTATGTATTCTAAGTAAAATCTCATTTTGTGATTTCAGTATTTGAAGTGCTGCCAGAGCCCGAACTGCGTCATATTCTCGGCGCTGGTCGGTAAACCACCACGAAGTAAAGGACGCCGTAGTGCGGCGTAGTAAACTACGTGTACCTTCGGCAATGCTCCAACACGCTTCGGTATAGTAGAAGAGGTATGCAGATAGTTTTTTGTTTCAATTTAGTGGTGATTATACAGTACACGTATTATTGTATGCAGTGCCGCCGTAACGAGAGGTTCGTTTCTACAAAATGGATTGGACGAACGAATTAACGTTGGAGTTTTTGGGGTTGTTCGAAAATGAACCTGTGATTTGGAATCCAAGGATTCCAGACCATAAAAACAGAAATAAGATGGCCGATGCCTGGATCAATATCCAAAGGCAGTTAAGTGTCGATTGTTCGGTAGCCGAATTAAAGAAAAAAAAGGAACCCCTGATGGCAATGTTTCGCCAGTTATTAAACAAAGTGAAAGCTAGTTTGAAGTCGGGTGCTGGCAGGGATGATGTATTCAAGCCTTTGTGGTTTGCCTACAAAACCATGGCAAATTTCTTCTGCAAGGGACACTATAAATACAGAGGTAAGTACGTAGACAGTTATAAAGTTTGCTACAAATGGTATAACTTTTAATTTAACTCACAATGTATGTGTGTAACTACTTAACCATGTTTGTTCGGGTAAAAGGTTGCAATATGGAAGCGGATACCTTTACCCGATTGAAGTGGCGTAGCCAAAACATTTATTAGGTGGGGTTATATTTTAAAAGTAAACCATACATGCAGTAAAGGAGTAAATCCCATTATTAATTTAATAAAAATTAAAGCTTCAATAGAAAGGTGCTCTCGGACATGTCAATTGAATTTTTGATTGATCAACATTTTGATGTGCCACATTTATTTTTTTGCCGAGTTAAAGTATTGTAATGATGGGTATAAATAAATTATAAAAATGATTATTGGAATTGGGACAACCTGTATCATATAAAAAATGAAATAATATATCTTCAGCTAGTTCATTAAAACTAGGTTATTGGAAGTTACAGCGTAAGCTATTTCAACTGTGTTTTAGAACCATAATTTAAAACAAACAATTGACATTAACTCATGTATGAAATCGCAAATTTAGCGACCCACATATGGAGTTTAGTCGACAGGTAACTAAAAAAATTTAATGAAGAGGGGAATGAAAAAATTGAAACAGAATTAGAGCGTGTCCAGCCGGCGTTCTGAACACCACGTGGAGTTTTCGTGAATTTTGCGAGATTCGCTAGCATAAGTGATTTTTGTTGTTTGTTCTGTGCATATTCTTTGGGTCACCCCGATCCATGTCTGAGGGGAAGAGATTCATCTCAGGTGAGTAATTTGATAATTTTAATTAACAGACTAACCATTATATGAGGGGTGTACATGCAGAATCAGGACATATAAAAAATTGACAAAGGGTCGTCATATTGTATAATCTAACAACCTTTCGATACATTGCTTCTCGCTATCGACTACATATATAAACTAACAATCAGATCGTGGGGGTATTTAGTTTTCATAAGTAATAGTATAGCATCTTCTAATTAGGAACTAGGGAGTAAATACCAATTATTTTAAATGATTGTGAGGTTGGTATATTAATAGATAAAATAAACCGGACGCAAATTTTTAAATAAATTCAGTCGATCAGACAATCTCAGGCAGTTTTAAGTTCATTCATGTTAATTTAATTTATAAGTGGAATTTAGCCGATATCACAGTTACTTGAATAGAGAGAGGGGAACGAATCCTCAGGAGTTCCTGTTTTCTGGTGTAATTCGGATCATATTTTTGTTAAAAAAGTGAAATCTAATCTAAAGTGTTATTTCAATTTTCGTTTATAATTTTTTATTATGTTCAATTTTACAAAAGGTAAATCAAATGTAATTTCTTCGATCGTTTTCTCCATTGTATTTTTTGAGCCTATTATTAAGAAGTTAAACTGTCGACTTTCCATATATTGTATAATTTCTTTTGTTTTCTTTGTTGTTAATTATAAGTAATAAGTTTTGTCCCACTCATCCTTTCAAAATTATAAACCTTTTGTTTGAATTTGGCAACTGCAATTTTAATTCATTTCTGACTTTGTTAATTATAAATTTCGACTAACTTATAAGGGAATATATTTATTAAGTGAACTCGACCTTTCATTCAAAATCATTATAACCTTTTTATTTTATAAATCCTCGTATTGTAAACCGAGGTCGAACTTCAAGCTCTTTTGAGAACAACAGCCTTAGTCCGCTCAAAAGAAATGATTCTTCTTATGTTAGTGAAAGAAACTATAGGTAACTAGAACATCCACACATTGGCAAGGGGTAAATCATAATTATTATTACAAGTAACGTAAGGGTCTTTAAACGACCCTGGTAGTGTTACAGTATTGGAGTCATTAACATTTCATCAACTAACATAATTGAAGTTATAGTTGTGATGTATTATTTAAAACCTCTGGTTGGTCGTAGATTTTGACATTATTTGGTTTAAATGTAGAAACATAATAATACATTTTTTTACCCAATATTGAATTACATGTGACTTTAATCTTAGACACTGTATATCTATTTACACATTTACATTTAAATTTTGCGGTTAAATAAAAAAAATAAATAAATAAATAAAATTAAAAAACGGGTCTGTTTGTTACTAGCACAGATAAATTTAAAATTAAAGAGTATGTAAGTAGGTAGTGTGCTTTATAAAGAAGGTTTAGAATTTTACGCGGAATTGAAATATTGAATAAAAAAAGTTGGCAAGGTTTTAAAGAATGTCTTTATTTATTTTAAATTTTGAGCAATATATGTATAGTAATTAAGCATATGGGTCCTGCCACGGTAGTTTACCAACTGTGGCAAAATATTCGGCATATGTTTCTCGGATTTGTTTTGGTTGAGTTCCCGATTTTCTTGGAATATTTCGAAGTGGCAACAAAGAACACACGTTATCAATATCTTGTCTCCACGTTCCCGGTACTATTCGTCCATCGTGGTCACTATCAATGGTACCTGGAGGCGTGTATCGTGATGATGATGTTCCACTTTTTCTTAAGAAATTATGCAATAATGAACAAGCCATAACCACATTGGAGGCTTTAGCAACATGTTTTCGACAACTCGACGAGCGCGTGAAGGGCGGTAGTTAAAGTGTCTCTCTTTACTATACTTTTTGTGAATTCCTGATTAAGGCTTCATTACATAACGACTTAGCTAAAAGCATCGTCAGCTACTATCACATAAGGTACAGGTGGTCTGTTTAAAGATATGGGATGAGGTAAAGGAACATTTAAATTACCTTCTTCCAATTTTTTAAATAAAGATGTATTTCGAAAAACGCCTCCATCGCTTATTCGTACTTGACAACCAATGTCGACATAAGAAAAACAATAGTTAGCATACACGGGCAAATATTGGATTTAGTAAGTTTACATTCACCAGATGACATTTCAAATGATTTGAAAAAATCAGTGATAGTAAAAACACAAAGAAAAATTGGATGCTTTGCTAGCTACAATCGGTCAGTGCACAAACCCTTTTTCGAAAGAATTATCTTGTAAACATTTATATAACATTGCTTCTGGTCAATCTGTTTCCAACGATGTGTATGAATTTTTGTCCAATGTAGAAATTATAGGACATCAACAGCGCCTTAGTTTTATTTCAGAGTGTTCCAACGATGCTGAAAGATTTGATAAAGCCATTACTAAAAATACCATAAAAAACTTTGCTATCAAAAACACGAAAAAGGTCAAAATTAATAAAAAGGATCAAGAAATAACAATTAGAGAAATATTTTTGGCAGGCTGTTGTATGCTGCAATACAAAATGGAATTGATCTTGAGCAGGTATTCAGTTACCCTTTGACACCTGTACCTTTTTCTATGTGTCACGCCGATGGAAATATTTGTAAGACTCCGAAATCTGCAATCCTTTTAGAACTAAAATCTCATCAAAGTGCCAATTTTGATCCCGATGAACCAGATATTACAATATACGATGGGTTTTATTTGTTACACACGTTTACTAATCTTCCGGAGAAATATGCTGCTATTTCCAAACACATTCTTAAATTTATACTTTTTGAGAAAAAATGCGCGCACATTGTATTTGACAAGTACAATTACCCTTCCATCAAAGATTATGAACATAATTTAAGAGAAGAACATACTGAGACTCAATATGATATTCGCCGGGAAAACAAACGTCCAGTCGATTTTTCCAAATTGTTAAAAAGTAGAAATTTTAAGGAAAAATTCGTTGATTTTCTCATTGAAGAATGGACAAATGATGAATACACGGTTTTATGTGAAAACAAAACTGTTAAACTTTATTATGATTACTGTTACGTTTTTGAAGTCTCTACCCAGATAGCACACTACATCTTAAAGACGTCCAGTTCATGTCTTACTAAGGTCCAAACGTCCTGGTACGTAAAACGGACGTTCTTAAGGCGTCCTTCTCATGACATGTTTAAAACGCTGTTACGAATTAAAAGTAACAATCCTTAAATTTATTTGTTATATCACTTACCAGATCATGCCAGAATAAAAAATATATAAATAGAATTGAATCAGATTAAGATGGAGTATTTAAAGTATATTCTTTTAATGTTCTTAATGTTTATATTGTTTATGAGTACAGGTTATAGGTAGTAATTGATATGAAATTTTCATGGAACTTATAATTGTGTTCATTAATTCTGAAAATCTAATCTGGTTCTATGTCACATATAAGTCTATGATTAGCTACGTTTCAAGGTTAGTCAGGTGATATATTTGAAATTCCATGGTGTGGAATTTCAACTTCCAACATTTCAACTTTTTTTTTGGAGTTTTTTTTACATCCTTTATTTTGGGTTTCTGATTTTAAGCAAGAGCTTAACATTCTAGGATTTCTAGGATTAATACCTAAAAAGAAAATAAACACTTTTAGTTGTTTTAAATTGTATTTCGCTGATGAAAACACTCTCTTTAGGGGATTTGAAAATTTAAACAACTAATAAAATCATCCATCTAGGCCACACAACATCATCGGTGAGTAAACACTGTAACTGACTAACTGATTCACGGTAGGTGACATAGGATTTTGTTGTTTTAGGCCTTTAAGTTCCCACCTTCTTATTACTTTCATCATTACATTATCTGTACTGCGTAACTGCATCCCTATCCATCAGTCAGCCATCTCTACAGCACTGAATCACACAGGCAATACGCTGATATTGTTTGGTAGCAATTCTACCCTTAATTGGAGAAGCACTAGACAATCAAGTAAGATCTTTCCAAATAATTATTGGCCTTGAGGACTCCACAAACTTGACATTCACATTTAATAATAATAATAATATATCACATGAGTTTGCTTATACATACTCGTTGGGAACCAACTGGTACCATTTGGGGTAACTGATTTATTTTTGTTAATCACATCATAAGAGTCAATTGGTGATATTAAAGTATCACTTTTACACTGTAAAGCATTCTTGCATCTTTACATTTACCCACCCCTACTCTACCGAAAACACATAGCATTTTTCTTGAGCTAGCTAGGGATGTTTTAAAGACGTTTTAAATATGTCGATAATGTGGACGTTCAACTCTTCAAGTAATTTTCAATTTGTGCTTGCATCTAAAGACTATAATGATTCTGTTTTTTATTTTTTTTATTTGTGGCCCACTACACACGTTGAACACATTGTGAGTAAAAAAGATTTTAAATTTAACCTATCAATATCAAATGGAATTATACATCGTTATATTTCATCATAAACCCGCTCCTTTATCTTTTATTCTAGAACTATAATTCGTGTACAACTTTAAAACTGCAAACCATAGAGAAAGTAATATTTGATTTATCTATCCTGCAAACAGTAAAAAATCATGGAATAAATTTTGAATTAACACTTCGTTATTGGCGCTATACGTCCGTCGTCTTTGACCAATGACATATTCCCGCGCGCTCCATCGTTTCGCGATCTTCGACTTCGTCCGCCGCCGCAATTACCACTATCTATCGATTCTTTCATTGAAGGGCGGTGTCGAAGGAAATATATCGATTACCGAGACATTTATATAGTTTATGAACGAACGATAAGTCGCAGTTGCAATCTTTTTCCGTTCTTTTAAGGTTTGAGAATAAGAGAGGTGATAAAAACCTTGCAACTAGGCTCAGCCAATGCAAGAAAAGTGACAATAGATGGTCGATGTTTAATTCTATAGTGAATGCAAAGTATCGATACTATGGGGTATCTATCGATTACTATAGATCGTCGGCCATTTTATAACATTTTTATTTTAACCCTACTTAAATTCGTAGCCTCTGCTCGTATTTGTGGTTGTTTGATAGTATAAATATATTTCTAATAAGTAATTTGATGGTAATTTATTATTTATTCTCCGTTATTGGAATTGTGTGGCTGTGGTATACCGGATTTAAAAAAGGTAAGTTTCAATTTTTCTTTGCATTTTACTTCATCATGAATCGCTCAAAGGACATGCAAAAATATTATATGCGTGCTAAAAGAGCCCAACAGCCCTACACTCGTCCAAATTCTCCTGTTCCCTCGACATCAAATCAACCCGGTTTTTCGTGTTAACCCATATTTAATAATATCTTATCAGATTCTTTTAGCTCAAGTAGTGATAATGGTGAGGAAATCGAAGTATTTGGTAGCAATAATTCTCCATCAGGACCCCCAAATATTATCAATAGTTTCCCTCTCGATTGTATGCATTTAGTATGTGAGGAGTAGTAAAAAAGCTTTTACTTCTTTGGTGTTGTGGGAAACAAGCAACAAAGATTTCCTTTCAAAAAATTTCAAATATATCTGATTGCTGTATCAATAACATGTGAGTTTAACCGTAAACCTAGAAACCTAGAAACTTAAATGAGATAAAAAGGTGGAAGGCCACCGAGTTGTGAGTTTAACCGTAAACCTAGAAACTTAAATGAGATAAAAAGGTGGAAGGCCACCGAGTTTAGACAATTTTTATTTTACACTGGACCATTAGTACTTAAAAATAATTTAAGTGGTGACAGATAGTTAAATTTTCTTTCCCTTCATATTGCCTTCATAATTTTTTCAAATGAGAGATATTTCGTTCATATTCACTATGCATTAGAACTGTTAAAATATTTTGTTGTAACATTTAAGACTTTGTATGGTTCAGAAAATATATCTCATAATGTTCATAACTTGTTACATCTTACAGAGGATGTCAAAAATCATGGTCCAGTAGATAATTTCAGTGCAATATTCATCCATTCTAACATTTCTTCGTAATTTTTTACCACCATTTTATTTTCTCTCTTTTAGGTTCTGCTGAAGCAGTAACTATGGCAGGAACAACTAATGAAACCGAAAAGTCCATCCAAAACTGGTTAAGGAGAGCAGGAGAGAGGAAAAATAATGTTGTTAAATGGTTATAATGGTGTATTGATGTTTATTAAAGAGTCAAAAAGAAATTTGATTCCTTTTATTGTAGATGTGTACAGTCTAGAACTCATAAAAGTCTAAAGTTATCTTGAGATAACACAGTATTGCATATACCTTATTGCTTCCATAATTTCTAATATTTTATTATTCTATAACTATAAGATGATTAAAAATTGTATATTTACTTGATGGAAATTCGTTTAACCGCTATAAATAACACATACCAGTATGTAAACAATATTCGACACGTTTCACTAACACAGTTACTTAATATTAAATGTTATTTTTTAAATTTTGCTGTGTTACTGAAAAATCTATATTTTTATGTACTTGTATGTGTTATATAGTGATTAAATGAATTTCCATCAAGTAAATAGACAGCTCAAACACGTCCAGAACTGTTTGTCCTAAAGACGTCCAAGACTGTATGTCTTGTAGACGTACAAACTGGATGTCCTAAAGACGTACAAACTGGATGTCCTAAAGACGAACAAACTGGATGTCCTAAAGACGTACAAACTGGATGTCTTTGAGACGCCTTGTTTTGTAACAATGTACGTCCTAAAGACGTCTTTGAAATATTTTTGGATATTGGCGTACATCTTAGAAACGTCATGAACGTCGTGAACAAACGTCTTTAAAATGTTTTTAAAACGTATTTGTGCTATCTGGATAATAATGACATAAAGAAAACTATTGATTACAATTCATCCAGCCTACAGGAAGAAGCAGATACCAAAATTATTCATCATATACACCAATTAAATGTTGATTATAAAGTAAACGTCAAGTGTAGTGATTCTGATATACCAACAATAATTTTACCAAATATGAAGTATCTGAAATCTAATATTAAAATCGTGGTTGACCTGAATACTAGCATGAAAAAGGTGTACTTGAACATGAATGAAAACTATGAAAAAGTTGGGGAACAATTATCAATCGCTTTGGCAGTTTGTCATATTTTTACCGGTAATGATTATAACCCATCCTTTTATAGGAAAGGGAAAAAGAAACCATTTAGAATTTTAAAAAACAATAAAAAATATCAAAGAGCATTCTTACAACTTTTGAAAATTTTACCACATGCTATGACTATCAAAAACGATCTTTTTCGCATTATCGAAGAATTCGTCTGTGAAATGTATTCTTTGAAAACAAATGACGTAAACTTGTGAAGACTTGAACTGTTTGATAAATCATACAGACATAAAAAACAATCAGAAATGGTATTCAAACAAAAATCAAAGGATTAGTTGCCTCAAGTATGCCACCTACAAAAGAAGAACTTATGCAGCAAATAAAAAGGACAATGTATATTTCTAGTATATGGTGTAATTATTTTCTAAGATGTCCAACCTCTTTGAAACCGGAAGATTGTGGGTGAATATTGGTAGACAACCAATTTTATTATTATTGGTTTGATGGGCCTCAAAGTCCGTCATTTGAAGACATATCCGCAGGTAGGTGTTGATTAGGTTCACTATTTTGTGTAATAAGCAACAATTATTACCTACCAAAAAGCCAGAATCTTTTCAACAGTTTATTTTCATCAACCTTTTTCTGAGTAAAAGACTAGTTAGTAATTTTCCCCAATTTTTTTTTAGTCTTCTAAATTTTATACTTCACAATAAATTAAAAAAACCAAATCTTTGTGAAATTGGCTTAAAAAAATCAATCTTATCACCACTTTATTTCTTTTTCAGATTCATTGTATGAAAATGAAAATGATTCGGTACCTGATGAATCAACATCAGAGTCATCAGGCGAAGATGAAGAGAATTAATTTGTTTTGTTTTTTTAATTCTTTACGTTTTTTCAAAGTTTTTTTTTAATAAAATTTTCAGAATTTAATAAATAAATGAACGTGTACAATTTTTTCACCCCCCAACGAAGGGCTCTTTTAGGCATCCCTAAAGGGCAAAGAATGGGAATGTAAACCTTTCTTCAGCGAACAAGTAAATATTTTGTGTTTTATATTGTCTAAATTTTATAATTTAACCTTTATTAAGCTACTTTCATCTTAACCTTTAAATCTCCTCTAGGCAAATTCGGGAGTAGTAAATTTTTTACCTAGATACTGCTATTTGGCATAACTCGGAGATTTCGATATTTGCAGGTATGTGCAATAAAAGTGGTAAAATATACTTACTTTGCTCACTTGAGATAGGATGATTCTGCAACTATTAAAAAATGATGTTTTTTCGTCAGACTCTAGTTACGCCCCACTATATTTATCAGACACTTATACCAAAAATCAAATATTTGTTTTCTTAATATAATTTTCAGGTGTCTGACGGTTATTAATAAATTTTTTGTTGTCAGGAAATCGACAACTTTGACGCGTCAGACTGGGAAACCGGGAAATAATTTTTGTCAGACAATATAATAAGAGTGTTTTTAAATGAAACTCACGGTCTCTAGTTAATTCCACAATATAATACAAGTTATTGAAAATTCTAAAAAATTGACAATTGTTTCGATAAATCAATATCATCGTCAGAATGACAGAAGTTACATTTCATTTTATGCCTACCTGATGTTTAGTAGTTATTTTTGGCTAGACCAAGAAGTAACCTAACTTGTGATTGGCTTAATATATGTTTATAGAAAAAAGAAGAAGATGTGATATTACAAATATTGAAGCTTAGATATTATTAGCCCTATGGTGATATCCTGGATATCATTTTTCCAATTAAGATCAGTATAACTGTGCAATGATATAGAAAACCAGGAAAACTATATCTGCTGATCTTTACAATTATCACTTAAGAAGACAGTTTATTAGTGGAGAATTCCCTAGATAGTGATAATTATAAAGATCAGCAGATATAGTTTTCCTGGTTTTCTATATCATTGCACAGTTATACTGATCTTAATTAGAAAAATGATATCCAGGATATCACCATAGGGCTAATAATATCTAAGCTTCAATATTTGTAATATCACATCTTCTTCTTTTTTCTATAAACATATATTAAGCCAATCACAAGTTAGGTTACTTCTTGGTCTAGCCAAAAATAACTACTAAACATCAGGTAGGCATAAAATGAAATGTAACTTCTGTCATTCTGACGATGATATTGATTTATCGAAACAATTGTCAATTTTTTAGAATTTTAAATAACTTGTATTATATTGTGGAATTAACTAGAGACCGTGAGTTTCATTTAAAAACACTAATATGAGCATATTCCACGAAATAAGGGTCGAGACAGTCAATTTTCAATATAATAAGATTTTTTTTGTATTTTTTAATAAACAAAAACAGCGAAAATCAGGTGGTTATTAATAAATTTTCTTATAGTCGTTTTACCGACATGTTTAAGATGGCGAACACAACCAATAAACCACATTTATTATCAGACAATTTTATTTTCACGTTTCAGATAATGTAAACAGTATCTATAAATTTTCTATATGTCGTAAAAACGACATGTTTAGGGAAACTTAGCGGACAAACGCCCCTAAAACAAAAAAAGTCATAGAGGAATTTGGTGTCAGACTAGGTCCAATGAAGCCATACACGAAGTTTGGTGAGAGTATGTATCACAAAATTTTTTCCCGGCGGGCACCCTAACTATTCAGACATGTATCACATGGAACGAATTGAAAGACGTATTGATGAGAAATTTCTCGGATCAACGAGATGAAGTATGTCTAAACAGGGATCTCGTAATGCTAAGACAGAACTCTAATGAAAGTCCATAATCATTTTATGATAGATGTTTGCACATTCTGAACTTACTTTGTAGTTATGTGAATTTACACGAAACAACAAAAGATGGTAAAATTTTAAAACGACAATTATATTTAAATTTAACATTAAAAACTTTTCTTTCTGGGTTAAAAGAACCTATTGGAACTACAATTCGTTGTATGTGTTTATTTTTAATTACTTCGATATATTTTTTAATAATATGGACTATATATTATGTAACGTAAGCAAAGCTTACTAATGAAATAAAATAACATTTAGTCAAAGAATCTTTTAATCAAATGACTCGCTTGACAACTCGAGAGCAACTGCCTGTGTCAGTTCTCACTCTACACCTTGTCGTTACAGAATAGATCGCACAGCGGCGTAGCTAAATGGGTATTTAACTTAACATAAAATGATAAACATAGAAAAACTAAACATAGCGGCGGCCTTGAAACTATCCAGTTTTCAAGACTTAAATATAAATAAGAAAAACTTGAACTGTTTTTTGGTTCAATGTCAAAATTAAAATAGGAGGTGAATTATTTTCCTAATCACTGATCGGAAGAACACAAATTTTAGAAATAGCACGTTTTGTGACACCATTTACGGTTTTTATAGTCACTACCCGCACAATTCCGTCATCGCCAGGATGTGTCTGCAGTACGCGACCCAGTTTCCAGTTCAAAGGAGGCACGTTGTCTTCACGCAGAATAACCATTGTACCAATATTAATGATATTTTGCTGCATAGAAGGCCATTTCTGTCGCTGTTGAAGGAAATTCAGATAATCATTGGACCATCTGGACCAGAAATGCTGTAACATCATTCTTAAGTGCTTGTAACGTGATATCTGTATTTTGTTATCATCAGGAACAAGTGGTTCTGGCAATAGTTGCATGCAAGAACCAATTAAAAAATGGCCTGGAGTTAAAGGTTCCAAATCTTCAGAATCTTCTGTGAGGGGTAAAAGGGGACGGGAATTTAGGACGCTCTCAATTTGGGATAAAAGTGTGTAAAATTCTTCAAATGTCAGATAAGTTTCATGGATTATTCTTTTTAAATGATATTTCATAGAACGAACTGCTCGTTCCCATAAACCTCCCATATGGGGAGAATATGCAGGATTAAAATGCCAAGTGATTTGGGAATCTGTTAAGTAATTTTGAACATTTTCGTGTTTGCAAAATTCAAAGTATTCTCTCAAGTCTTTCTCAGCCTTTGTAAAGTTGCTAGCATTATCAGAATAAATATGGCGACACAACCCACGACGAGATATGAATCTCTTTAACGCATTAAGAAACCCTTCTGAAGTCAAATCGCTTACTAATTCTAAATGTGTGGCTTTAGAAGAAAAACAAACAAAAACGCAAACATAAGCTTTGACATATTTTTTATTTCTTATTTTGCATTGCTTTATTAAGTAAGGTCCGGCGTAATCAATACCAACAGTATGGAATGGTCTAGACGGAGTGACTCTGGGGGCTGGCAAATCAGCCATCTTTTGAAAACTATCATGAGGTTTGACTCTAAAACATTTAACACATTTTCTAAGGACTCGTCTTATCGCTTGACGTCCAGAAAGAGGCCAAAATTCCTTTCTTAAACTAGACAATACACTTTGAGTGCCTGCATGTAACAATTTTGTATGCTCATAATTAATTATTAATTCAGTTAAAGGATTCTTTGCTGGTAATATTATTTGATGTTTCCTATTATAATCTAAATTGGCTTTATGAAGTCTACCTCCAACTCTCAGAATTTGGTTTGAGTCCAAAAACGGAGAAAAAGATAAAATTTTACTTTTATTAGAAATTGGTTTAGATGATCGAAGCTTATCTATCTCAGATTTAAAACTGTTGAACTGGACTAGTTTTATTAAGACAATTTTAGCATGATCAATTTCAGTAATTGTGATCTTACCCAGTGTTCTATCTTCTACTGATTTTTTACAATTTAATGAAAAACGGAGTAAGTATGCAACAACATGTAGTAATTTTACATAACTTGAATATTTGGTCAATATATCAAATTCACTCGATATATTATTTTCGAGATTATTTTCTAAAGTAGTACAAGATATTAAATTTTTGGTTTCAGGTAACTCATTGACGTTACTTGAAATACCTTGAGGAAGTTCCGGCCAATCGGCAGGATTTGATAGAAATGATGGTCCTTCCCACCATAATTTACAATTACCTATTTTGGGAGGTTCAACTCCCCTGGAAACAAGATCCGCAGGATTTTTGCTGGATGGTACATATCTCCATTCGCTTTGACTAGTCTCGGTCTGTATTTGAGACACTCTGTTTGATACAAATGTTTTTAATGTGCTTGGTTCTCTCTTTATCCAAGCTAAAGTAATAGTAGAATCACACCAGTATACAATTCTATCGAAAGACAACTTTAAAGATTCTACTACCTTTTTGCTTAACTGTACCCCCAGAAGTGCAGCCATAAGCTCAAGACGTGGTAATGTTACCGTTTTTAGAGGTGCTACTCTGGATTTTGCACATGCTAAGCGCGATAGATGCTCACCATTATCATTTTTAGATAATAAATAAACTGCAGTTCCATAAGCAGACATGGAAGCATCGCTGAAGCAATGCACTTCTATTATGGAGTATTTGGTAATTAGTAACTGCCTTGGAATTTCAAGTTTATTAATTTCGGAAATATTTTCATAAAATTTAGAAAATAAATCAACATAAGATTTGGGCAATACATCATCCCAATCGACTTTAAGGGACCATAATTTTTGTAATAGAATTTTTGAAATTATAGTGACTGGACTGATTAATCCTAATGGATCAAAAACCTGTGATATTATAGATAACACAATTCTTTTAGTTAATTTATTGAATTTAATCTTTGTTGCTGAATAACTCAAAATATCTTGATCTGCGAACCAAAAAATTCCCAAAGTTTTTGTGTTAGTTGTATCCTTCACCATAAATTGTGACGAGTTGTAATTTAGTTTCAAGCTATCAAAAATTCTAGGTTCATTTGAGGTCCATTGTCTCAGAGGAAATTGACCTGAATCAAATATTTTTATTATGTCTGAGACCAAATTTACAGCGCTATCTACATCATCAGAACCAGAAATCAAATCGTCCATGTAAAAATCAGTTTCAATGACTTCACTGGCCCGCGGAAATTTTTTTGAATTTTCTATGGACAATTGTTTTAAGCAGCGAGTTGCTAAAAATGAACTAGGACCCAAACCATAAGTAACTGTTTTAAGTTCATATTCACATAATGAATGCGAAGTATGCTCGCGCCATAAAATGTTCTGATAAATGCAATCATCGGGATGTACGTTGATTTGCCTATACATCTTTTCGATGTCGGCTGTGAAGGCAATTGTATGTTTTCGAAATCTGAGTAAAATATGGAAAATGTCTTGTTGTATAACAGGACCCACCATTAATACATCATTTAGAGATAAGCCGGTACTGGATTTACACGAGCCGTCAAATACGACTCTTAACTTAGTAGTTAATGAATTTGATTTTAATACAGCGTGGTGCGGCAAAAACCATTTATTATCACTATTAGATTCATTGTTTGAAATAGCCATATGACCTAAATTTAAATATTCTTGTATAAACTTTGAATATTCTAATTTTAAAAAATTATTTTGTTCTAATTTTTTCTCTAAGGTTTGAAATCTTTTCAAGGCTATAGTTTTGTTTTGCCCTAATGATTCACAATTTTTCTTAAAAGGTAGTCTAACACCAAATCTCCCTTTACTTTCCCTGTAAAAATGTTTTGAAAAATGATCTTCGCATTCATTTTCTTCTTTTGAAAAAGTAATATTTTTATCCGATATTTCTTCTATTTCCCAGAAAGATTCTAGTTGCTGCTGAATATCTATTTTACTCAAATGACATAAGGAGGCATTTGCCTTGACATTAAAATTTCCTGAGATTATCCATCCTAAATGAGACTCTTGTAGAATAGGAAGGTTTTTTCCTAGCTTAATTTGATTACTCAATAGAAGGTCATAAAATATATTGCAACCAAGTAAAATATCAATTTTAGATGAATTTTCAGGGATTTTAATATTGGCGCTATCCAAATTATATTGAGGAATATTTTCTGTGATCTTATCCATAACTAAAAATGGTAATTTCACTTCGTATGATGTATGAATAGATTTTATTTGTGCATTCATGATTTTAGTTACATTTGCTGAATCTAGCCCGCTAATACCTATTATGGGAATATTAACTTTTTGAAATGGTAAATTTAATCTGTTAGTAATTTCGGTTGAACAGAAAGAACTTTGACTTCCAGAGTCCAATAGTGCTCTGCACATCACGGGTTTATTATTGGCGTCAAAGATCTTAATTATAGCTGTAGATAAAAGTACACAAGTATTTGTAATAATATTTGTTGAATTTAGGCTCATTTCTTTAATTAGTAAATTCACCTGTGATGATTCTGCAATAACTGATTCTGAATCGTTTTCTTCTCTTACTGACTCGTTTCTAAGATCTGCGTTAACTTTAGCGGACATTACTTTTTGTTGATCGTTATCTAAATGTAATAATATATTATGTTTTTTATTGCATATTTTACAAGAATAACCTCTACAAACGTTAGCCACGTGACCTTTACGAAGACAATTAACACAAGCCTTCAATTTTCTTATATTATTTAATCTCGACAAATTGTCGAGTTTCAAAAATTTTTCACAATAATAAATTAAATGATTTGTTCTATTGCAAAATAAACAATGTTGTTCTTTATTTTCTAAGGTGGGGTGGCTATGTATTTTTAATTGTTTTGAATTCGTATTATTGTTTTGGGTTTTGTATACATCTGAATGTTTTTTATCTATTGCAGATAAAATACTACAGTGATCTTTTAAAAAATCAACAAATGTATCCATTTTTGGAGATTTAATTTTATTTACCTTTGTTTCTCACTCTTTTCTAGTGAACTTATCTAATTTTTCTACTAATAAAAACAATAAAATTGTATCCCAAGTATCAACCGGTTCTTTTAACTGTTTCAACGCTCTATAATTTAATTGAAAAATGTCTAAGAAATTCCTCAACTCAGTGAAGTTTTCTTTACTTATTTACAATCAACAATGTTCTGTAAGTGAGTTTTTATTAAAGCTTTAGTATCCTCATACCTTTCTTGAAGCATTGTCCATGCAATTGCATAGTTTGAGTCGGTGCTTTCAAGATCACTAATTAATTTTGCCGCTTCGCCTTTCAAAGCGGATTGCAAGTAAAAGAACTTTTCCGTAATAGATAAATTTTGATCATCATGTATTAAGGATTTGAATCTGTCATAAAATGATGACCAACAATTTTCATCTCCCGCAAAGGTGGGCAATGATATTTTTGGCAATCTAACGTTTTGCGATAAGACCATTCCTTGTCTAGAATTAACAGACTGATTGTTTATTGTACTGTTTACGACTGAAGCTTGACTTTCATTTATTAATATTTTTGCATTTGATAAGAGATCATAGTATTTATCTTCGAATTCCTTTCGGTCGTCATAATTTTTTGAAAGCGTTGCAGGCAAATCGTCGAGAAGTTCTTCGATTTCCGTTTGAATTTCATTGAAATCGTCGTATATTAATTTAAATTTTTCTAGTCTATCCGATATTCCACTATGCTTGGATTGATCTGGTTGGACTTCAATTAAATATGACTCGAATCTTTTTAAAGCACCTTTAATTGTGCCCCTTTTTTTATTAAGAATCTTAATTTTGTCTGACTCGGCCATGTTGAACAAAAATAAAAGAAAACTAGTTACGCCTATGGGATTTCTATTTCTAGATTTCGGTTAAAACAATGCAACAATAAGCTACGCCCTCAAATGAAAAGATATACTAGCGCCAAATTTCGAATTCAACCAATCACGACTCGTTTATCCTATGGCGCCAGAAAATCGCGGGATAACACTTTTCACCTTACAAAGTAAGAGACAATTACTTGTTATTTATGATATTTTCAGTGCAAAGCACTGAATTGATTAGTTTTTGTTTTACTGAACACAATGTGCTCAAAGACTTTTAAATATATATTTCTTTTATTTATCAAACCTAACCTTAAAATTTAATATAAAATGAATGAGCTTTTATCACAAAGTGAATGCTATAGGTTGTAAAAATGATTAGGAATTTGCTAATAATGATAATATGGAATGGACTCACATTTTCTTAGCTGGCACTATCTAGTTTCCATGTTCTGGAACCCATGCGGTGACTAATCTTGGACGGTTCAGCTCTGTTTTCGGCACTTTTTCTTTAAACACTTTTGTTTTATTGGGCTCGATTGACCAATGTTTATTTTTAATTACTTCGATATATTTTTTAATAATATGGACTGTATATTATGTAAGGTAAGCAAAGCTTACTAATGAAATAAAATAACATTTAGTCAAAGAATCTTTTAATCAAATGACTCGCTTGACAACTCGAGAGCAACTGCCTGTGTCAGTTCTCACTCTACACCTTGTCGTTACAGAATAGATCGCACAGCGGCGTAGCTAAATGGGTATTTAACTTAACATAAAAAGATAAACATAGAAAAACTAAACAGTATGATACCGACATCATTAAGTGAAGCAATGCAATTTGTTTTACAAGAGGAAAATGCGCATTATTTACAAAATTCAACAAAAAATAAACATAGAACAACACAACCTTTCAGACATAACTCTCGACCAACGAACGATTTCAGATCTAATTATCAACCACCTACTCAAAATCAGTATATAAATTTTAACTTACTCAGTCCCAGCCTACAAACATTCAATTCACAAACTCCAAATAATTTTTTCGCGAGACAGAACAATTTCCCCTCACAACCAATCCCAATAAATCCAAGACCTAGTCAACAGAATTTTCCTAGAGCCTCACAAGTTTTCAAAAGGCCCAACCAAAATATGAATGTTTTAAGGCCAAATTCAAACGCTAATCTACCTAAACCAACGCCCATGTCTACTAGCACCCGAAATACTTATCCAAACAATCAAAATCAACCAATATATAAAAGACCGCCGCCATCTACTAATAATTTCAGACAAACTAATCGTCCGAATTAATCTTCGGAAGAACTAGAAAACTATGAACCCAAAAATTGGGAATATTTAAATAATAACTACGATTATTCTGATCATACTGCTGATCAACTCTTTTAGATCATTCAAATCCTAATAACGACATTAGTGATAATGATGACACAGTTAACAAAAACGAAAAATTTTGTTAATTGCCTCGGAAAACCCACCTTACCACATCAAAAGTTTCATAACTGCGAAATTCCACAATGCCTTAGCACTGCAAAGAACGGCTATGCTCTTACTACAATATTAAACAAATCTGACATTACCGTATCACTAGATTTTTCAGAACCATTTCAAGTAGAATGTTTTGACGAAAATGAAATAGAAAACATTGATTCAGATCATATACCATTAGACCTTAGTAAAATTAGAACTGATCATATGAATAGTGAAGAAAAGAAAAAAATATTAAAACTTTGTCAAGAATATAGCGATATATTTTATAAAGAAGGTGAACCACTATCATTTACAAATAAAATTAAACATAATATACGTACGACAGATGAAATACCCGTATATACAAAAACTTATCGGTATCCTTTCGTACATAAGACAGAAGTTGCTAATCATATCCCAAAAATGTTACATTCAAAAATTATTCGGCCATCTACTTCACCATGGCGTTGGACTATATGGTGGTAAGCAAGAAATTAGATGCCAGTAATCAACAAAAATGGACAGTGGTCATCGATTATAGTGTTGTAAAGCCCTAAGTTTACACCCTCTTCGAGGTATCGCCCATCTTTTCTTTATTCTATTAATTGCTACTATTTTTTTTTATTCTATTGTTGAAATGCATACTATTACATTATTTATATTTCTACATAATATATTTCATAAAAGGTTTTATTTCGTAATTAGCTGAGCTTTCTGTTTTTCATATCTAGTTCATAGAAATACTAACATGGGCGCTTTGGTCTGATTGGTCGGTATTAACCCTCAACTGGTATGGTGGGTCAATCTTGACCCAACGAAATTTTGTGTGATAATTTAAGAAATGTTACAATTGGCGGACGGCACTGGCCCGCTACGAATTCTCCTAGTTTGTGGCGTACTATCAGTTGGCATCTGACCTTTGTGAGTGCAGGTGGTCGTTTGGCAGTAAATCAAGCAAACGGGTCAGATCTGACCCAGCATACCTTAGGTGATACTATTTTTGAGTTAGAAAATGAACCGTAATAGAACCCTTACGCAGTTTGAACTTGAACAAGAGGCTTTAAACGCACATATTAGTGACTATTCATCTTGAGAGAGTGAGTTTAGCGAACATGATAGCGAGTCAGAATTAGAGGAATCAGAACATGAGCGAGATGATAATGAAAATGTGCAAGAACAACCAGATTCTGATGGAAGTGGTGGAAATGAAGAATTACAGGCAGAAAGAAAACAGTACTTTTCTAAAAAGAATAAATACAAGTGGTCAAAAACACCTCCAGCAGCAAGTAAAACTCGAGCAGAAAATACAATCAGAACACGCATACCTGCTGTCATAGGTGATGCATACGGGAATGAGCCAACGAAACCAGTAGAATCATAGAATTTGATTTTTGACGATAATATGTTAGATACTATTATAGAACATACAAATGAAAGAATTACTGATTTGACAGTTTCTTATGGTGATAGAGCTTTAGACGGACAATTCACAAACCACGTAGAAAAACCTGAAATGAAAGCATTTATTGGTTTGCTTTTGCTGTCTGGTGCTTTCAAATCAAATAATGAAGATGTCAATTCATTATGGGCTACAGATCTAACGGGTCGTGACATTTTTCGCGCCACTATGACACTGAAACGTTTTTGTTTCTTATGCGCTGCATTGCGCTTTGATAATAGTGCCACAAGAAACGAACGAATTCAGAATGGAGATAAACTTGCCGCCATTTCCGAAATATTTAACCTTATGATTGTCAACTCTCAATCAAATTACGCTTGTGGTCAATTGATGACTATTGATGAAATGCTGGTAGGCTTTAGGGGAAGATTTCGATATAAAATGTATATGCATAATAAGCCTAACAAATATGGTATGAAAATAATGTGTTTGTGTGATGCTAAGACACATTGTTTATTGAATGCGTTTATATATGCTGGTGAAGATGAGTCCCCTATTCCGAGAAAACTATCAGTTCCCACACTCAACGTTTTACAACTTGTTCAGCCTATTGTAAAGAGCAATTGAAACATCACTGCTGACATGTGGTTTTCATCAATTGAACTGACGAATGAATTGAAAAAATGCGGTCTAACATATACAGGAACTTTGCGAAAAAATAAAAAAGAGATTCCCCATGAATTTTTGCCCAATAAAGACCGCCCTGCTTTGTCAACAATTTTTGGATTTACAAGGGATCTAACACTCCTATCATATGTGTCGAAAAAGCGCAAAGCTGTCATAATGCTCTCTTCACTACACCATACAGCGACAATAGAAGATAATGAAAAAAACTTCCAGAAATTATTTGTTTCTATAACTCAACTAAGGGAGGGGTTGACAGCTTAGACCAAAAGTGCGCCTGTTATAATGTAGGTCGTCGAAGTAGACGTTGGCCATTGACAATATTTTATACAATGGTAAATATTATGGGCGTCAATTCTCACATTTTTTCGCACATTCTTTGTCGGGTCTACAGTGTATAATTTGAAGCAATAAAGGTTTTTCTTCTGCACAAATCTGCTTTTACTTGCGAGAATACAACATAAAATGGTGTCAGGTGTGGGGTTACTTTGTATCTAAACCAAACCGGATATCTTCAGAAAAGTTCTTGTTCGACTTGGAAGTTCGAGTTTTGGGACATTGTAAAAGTACCTCTCTATTATCGGCGTAATAAATGAGTTTAGTGCTAAAAGTTAAGGAAGAAAATCTTGAAATCCGTTGAAGAAAGTTGTCCAGTAGTAGTTCCGAACTACCGCATCTTAAAGCCGCTGCAAGTTCCTGAAAATCCTGATTCATCAGGGTAGCCTACAGTCTGCATCCCTTTCATTGGAATTAGCCAACGATCTGTGAGTGATATGTGCATAGTGCCGGTAGGTGAATTGTGCGAGAGTGATCCGTGAGAAAGGTAAAATTTTTTTTGACATCGTGTAACAAGGTTATTATTATATATATATATATATATATATATATATATATATATATATTATTATAATATTTTTATAATTAATGTTAATTTGATTTTATTTAATTAATGCCTCTACGTTGGGATGCCATTTTATTATATATTTTATAATTTAAGATTTATTTATGTTTAATGCTTATAATTAATTAATTATTGTTTATTGATTTAATTGTTTATGGGCGCCAGAATTGGTTCGCTTACCACGAATTCCAATTCAAAATACTATATAAGTTAAAAAATATTGTAAATTTGTTTTATCTTGTCGTTACTATATCTCAGGAATATTAATTTAGGACAAACTCAGTGTCGATATTGCAAGAAGTTTGGACATTCTCTTGAAGAATGTCGGAAACGTTTATATAATAATTCCAATTATAATTATAATAATAATGCACGCCCCAATTACGGTAACGCAAATCGAAATCGAAATTATCAACCAGAGTCTGTATCATCTCAGCAACAGGGAAACGAACAGGGCACGAGTACTTCCAGAGGCCACAGTTCTTGCGCCCAGAATTTAAAAACGGCTCAAGAGAAACGACCATAAATCAATCTAGCCAAAGCTCAATTCTAATTTATTATCCATTAAGTTCAAACTCAAACACACATAAAAATATGTGTGACGGCTCTAATTCAAGATCAAGCCCCATTTTCCACACTAATTCAAGCTCTAATCTTTCTAACTCTAATAAATCAGGCTCAATTAATCCAGGTTCAAGCTCTAATTCAACATCTAGTTCAGTTTTTTATGATTCTCCAACAAACCCAAGTCCGAGCAATAATTTTACGTCACAATCTAAAAAAAATAAATTAAATTATGAATCAAGCATTCAAGTAAAATCATTCGTAGCGTTAGCATCATATTATCGGCGTTTTATTCCAAACTTCGCAAAAATCGCTTATCCTTTAAATAATTTGTTAAAAAAGAACGTGCCTTTTGAATGGTCCGCTGTTTGTGATGAAGCATTCTCTATCTTAAAGGAAAAACTAATTAACCCTTCCGTGTTACAATATCCGGATTTTGAAAAGGAATTTATTTTAACAGATGCGAGTAAATACGCGATAGGATCTGTCTTATCACAAGGAAAATTAGGAGAAGATAGACTTATTGCTTACGCTAGTCGAGTTTTGAATAAGGCTGAACAAAATTATTCGACAATGGAACGTGAGATTTTAAGTATAGTTTGGCCACGCAGCATTTTCGACCCTATCTATAGGGTTATAGACCCTTCCTTATCGTCAGTGATCACAAACCGCTATCTTATCTTTTTTTACATTCAAATCCTTCATCAAGACTAACTCGTTTCAGACTAAAACTCGAAGAATACAATTACAAGATTATTTACCGACCTGGTAAACTTATTTCCAATGCTGATAGTCTTTCTAGGATTTATAAAATGAATACTGGATTCGCAACCACTAATAACTCTTACAATCAATATCTAAAAGAGATCGAAAATAAAATTATCATAAATAAAAACATTGTATATGTTTCTGAAAATATTACTGACGTTGTAAATAATGTAGACAAACCCAGTATAATTTCCTTTGCGAGTAAAGAATTCGATGATCATCAAAAATACGATAATAATCACTACGAATTAAAAGCGCAAAATAGAGAGCTACACGACATTGCATATTTAAAGCACAATGACCGATATTTTATTTATTTAATTATAAAAGAATCAGACTTCCATAAAACTCAATACGATGATATTTTTTATTCACTAACGAATTTAAAGTCTTTTGTAACAGAACACGGTATTTGTGACCTTGCCTTATCAGCTGACGAATGTAAAAACGTGCGACTAAAACTAGACGTTATCAGGATAATGTTTCGTTATATTTTCAGAGACACAAATGCGGTCATCACGATTTGTCATAACAACGTATACCAAGACCTTATTCAGAAAGAAATAGAAACCATATTAAGAGTATCATAATTGTTCCCTAGGTGGACATCAAGGAGTTAATAGAACTTTTAACCGAATAAAGGAAAAATATCGCTGGAAAAACTGGAAAAACATGTTTAACCCTGCATCACTCGCGCTATGAGCGTTTTTCTCACGCCTGCTAATAAAACGCACATACTATGAACAGTGAATCACATATACTGCTACCCCCACTTCTAGCTGACTTTCGACAGCTCTTCTTGAATATGCATCGGCATGTGCAATATTTAGTGTGAATTGATATTAGTTACCAGATACTTGTTGAACCTTTGCAGACCTCCGTGAGAGTTTCTCTCATCGCGCGAGTTCTAACGTAGTTTATAATTTTTTGTGATCGAGTAAACTCGTGTTGGTAAGTGAATTTGTTTTCTATATACAAAGTGTCCTACTACATTGAATTTATTGTTTTAGATTATAAACAATGAGTAGAGGACGGATGCTTGCGGAATTAGGGCGACTGAATTATGAAGAGAGTGAAAGAGAGCAGATGTTAGCTAATATACCATGGACGGGTCAAGAAGGCGAGCAAAACCAAGAAATTATGGAAGATGATGAACGCGAAGATATCGAAAGTGATACTGCCAGTGAACATAGTGAACACAATACTGATTCGGAACAAAGTGATGAAGATGTTGAAAATTTTGTCCAGGAGATTGAAGAAAATCGTGCATACGGCTCTATACACCATTTTACTGGTAAAGACAAAAAAACTTACTGGATGGCTTATCCTCCACGACCTAATGTACGAACACCAAGAAGGAATATTATCACTCATCTTCCTGCGGTCAAAAATATTGCAAAAATGCAAATACTGTGGCAACTTGCTGGAGATTATATATAACAGAGGAGATCATTGAACAAATTGTACATTGCACTAATATTTACTTGGCCAAATTACGGAATAATTATAGCAGAGAAAGAGATTACCGTGACACGGATACCATAGAAATAAATGCTTTCATTGGCCTTCTATACATGGCTGGGGTACGGAAGGCTCAATACGTGAATACTAAAGAACTTTGGGATAATTCAATATTTGCACCTGCTTGCTTTAGGCTCACGATGTCGCGAGAACGATTTCATCTCCTAGGTAGAGCATTGAGATTTGACAATATCAATGACAGAAACCAAAGAAAAATGTATGATAATTTGGCTCCCATTCGAGAAATCTTTGAAAAATTTGTATCCAAATGTCAAGAAAATTATCAAGTTGGAGAGTATTGTACAGTGGATGAAATGTTAGAGAGCTTTAGAGGCCGTTGTAAATTTAGGCAATATATAGCCAATAAGCCGGCCAAATACGGCATTAAAATATATGCCTTAGTTGATTCCAGGATGTTTTATACGAGTAATATGGAGATATATGCAGGAAAACAGCCGGCTGGGCCTTTTCAACTTGACAATTCTGCTTCTGCTGTGGTAAAGCGTATTGCATATCCCATATTAGATGCAGGTAGAAATATAACTATGGACAATTACTTTACGTCAATGCCGTTAGCCAAAGAACTAATTGGTAGAAAAACCACTATCGTTGGTACCCTCAGAAAAAACAAAAAGGAAATTCCACCAGTGTTTATAAATGCGAAGCGACCTGTACCTAGTAGCATGTTTGGTTTTCAGAAGGACACTGTAATATTGTCATATAAACCAAAACCCAAAAAAAATGTGCTGATGTTGTCTACATTTCATTCTGGAGACAAAATAGATCCTGAGTCTGGCGACCTGCAGAAACCTGAGATTATCACATTTTACAACCTAACCAAAGGTGGCGTCGACGTGGTTGATGAGTTAAAATCAACATATTCTGTTTCTAGATTTTCTTGTCGCTGGCCCCTTAGAATTTTTTTACAATTCTAGACATTGCTGCCATTAATTCCAATATTGTTTATAAAACTAATACCGGCGTCATTGAAGAACGTAGAATTCATCTGAATAAAATGGCGGAAGATTTGATCAAGCCGTTGTTAGTTAGGCGTTCATCAATTAGGTCCTTGCCAATTGATATCCGAAGCATGTTGAGGTCATACTTAAATTTGCCTCAGATTGATCACAACAGAGATGTTTCATCAGGTTTTTGTGCTTTTTGTCCCAGGAGAAAGAACAGGAAGTCAAAAAAGCGATGTGTTAGCTGCAACGCTGCGATTTGCACAGAGCATACGACATTCACATGTCGAACGTGTTGTGGTGTAAACGACAACAGTGATAATTCAGATAATTGAATTTTTATGATCATTTGTTTCTACTTTAGCCTATATTAACATAACTTTTATCTCAGTAACAATTAAAAGATATATACAGGGTTGTTTCCATTGTTGTGTTCACATTGTTGCACAAGTTTATTTGTGTTGTTCAAAGTATACTGGCAGTTTTATTTTTCGTTAATATTATAAAATAGACCCTTCAACATTATCTATATTTTTGTTTTATTTTCGAAAAATTAAATAAAAACAATAACATCAAACATAAGTTTGATCTAGTCTGGGTGTGAGAGAAACTCTCACACGCGAGTGCTCATGTAATTTTTTGGGGCGCGAGTGATCGAGGGTTAAACATATTAAAAAATTCATTCTTTCTTGTGAAATTTGCCAAAAAAATAAAACCAATAAGAAAACAAAACTACCGATGGTAATTAGTACCACCTCGTCTAAGCCATTTGAAAAGGTATTTTTAGATATCGTTGGGCCACTAAATGTAACTGACCAGGGCAATAAATATTTACTAACATTCATGGATGATCTGACTAAATTTTCATCAACTATACCGATTCCAGAGCAAACGGCTGATACGCTAGCCTATCATTTTACAACAGAAATTATCTGTCAGTATGGAATTCCCAAATATGTATTGACAGATCAGGGTTCAAATTTCCTCAGTGATTTATTTAAAAAGACGTGTCAACTATTAAAAGTTTCTAAAATTCAAACTACAAGTTTTCATCCTCAAAGTAACGGCAGCTTAGAAAGATCTCACAAAACTTTTGTCGAATATTTAAGAAGTTTTATAAACAAAGACATGAATAATTGGGATGAGTTTATGCCTTTTGCTACATTCACTTATAATACTACTCCTCATATCTCCACCTCCTTTACTCCTTTCGAACTTCTTTTTGGTCACAAAGCAGAATTGCCTACAACGTTAATTAAATTCCCCGAAATCGTTTATAGTTATGATGACTACTAGAATGGACTAAAATCAAAAATGCAACACTCTCATGAAATAGCCCGCGAAAAACTAACAAAAAATAAAGAAATGTCAAAAAAATATTATGATAAAAATATTAATCCTCTCAATATAAATGTAGGTGATAAAGTCCTTCTCAAAAATGAATCTGTCATACTAGGAAAAACCAAAAAGTTGCAGCCCCTATTCAAAGGACCTTACGAGGTCATATCCATCGATTCTAATGTAAATTGTACAATAAAAATCAACAAAAAACTAGTTAAAGTCCACATGAATAGATTAAAACTTTTTTCAGAAGAAATAAAAGGATTTTTTTTCTCTCCACCTCTTTTCCATTGTTATCAAGTTTTTTGAAACTAAAAGTATTACACAATTGCATTTTAATTTTGTTCTAGTATAGTTAGATAAAAGCATTAATTTAGTAATTAAGGAACTTGTTTTAAAGTATGCTATATATATGAAAAAAAAATTATTTAGTTTTAGGCCATGAATTTGCCTTCAGTTCTTGTCCTTTTGTCCACCCTGCCACTGATGGTGTTTTCAAGTGATTATTATAACAATACCTGGATAAATTCAAGTCCAGGACTGTACTACGAAAATATAGGTAACTTGAATCTCTACAACGATAAATGGAAGTTAGTTGTTTATTTAGACTTATTTAATTATCATAACGAATACAAAATGAATGAATTTACAGAAATATCTTAGAAACATTTTGTAAATTAGCTGAATCACGCGGTTTAGAAAATAACGAATGTGATTCTTTGAAGCAAACGACTTAATACTTTCTTAAAGATATTAATACTAACGATAAAATAATTTTGGAAATGCTAGGCGCGGATGTACAATCCCGATCTAGAATAAGAAGATGTTTGTTAAATATTATTGGTTCAATTCCAAAGACATTATTTGGAACTTTAGATGAGGAAGACGCCAAATTTTTTGATTTACAAATACAAAAATTAAAAAATAATCAAAATCATTTAACAAAACTACTAAAAGCGCAAACGTCAATCGTACAGAGTACTCTGTTAGATAGAAATTCTTGGTTCTTAAATAGGACAAAATTATTAGAAAATAAGTTACAGACAACAGAGAATTTTATTAACAACAGATGGCAGTAGTAGGTTAATCTTGAACTTGAAAAACTTTAACAAATATGTTTGCACAAATCATTTTATGTGTAAACTGGACCTAAAAGATGCATATTTCATGGTTCCGATTCACAAACACCATCGAAAATACCTGAGATTTTCCTTCATAAATAAGCTTTGGCTTAAATTGTGCACCCATGGTTTTCACAAAATTATTAAGACCACTAGTGTCTTTTTTGAGAGGGAAAGGCAATGTCTCAGTTGTCTATTTGGATGATTTTTTATTGCTAGGTGACTCTTATGATAAATGTCTAGCTAATGTTTCTGAGACAGTTAAGTTACTGAAATATCTAGGTTTTATGATAAACTTTAAGAAGAGCGTTTTAACTCCTCAACAAAGCTGTACGTTTTTGGGTTTTCAGTTTAACTCTATAAACATGACTATTTCCCTTCCGGGAGAAAAAATTCATAGATTATTGCTACAATTTAGAGTATTTTTAAAACGCAAGAGATGTACTATAAGAGAGTTAGCAAAATTAACAGGAAAATTGGTATCGATATGTCCAGCCATTAAGTATGGATATTTATATACAAAATTGTTCGAAAGAGAACAATTTCTAGCACTAGAAAATAGGAGAGGTAATTATAACCGATCTATGATTATTTCTAAAAATCTATATAGTGAAATTAATTGGTGGATTCGGAAAGTACCTGTTAGTAACAACTTGTTGTCATATAATATCTATTTTTTGGAAATATTTTCGGACGCGTCGGATATTGGTTGGGGTGTTGTTTGTCATGGAATGAGTTCTCAGGGTTTTTGGTCCGATCGGGAAAAAGAAGAACATATAAATTTTCGGGAGTTACTAGCGGTTTATTTCGGCCTTAAGTTTTTCGCTAAGAAACTATCTAACGTCTCGATATTATGCAGGGTGGATAACACCACAGCATTAGCATATATAAATCGCATGGGAAGCGTCCAATTTCCCAAGCTAAATAACCTTGCCCGCACAATTTGGCAATGGTGCGAAAAGCGAAATTTATATATTGTAGCGTCGTATATAAAATCTGTCGACAATTTGGAAGCTGACATAGCTTCACGCAAATTTAAGATGGAAACGGAATGTAGTTTGGCGGATTGGGCATTTTCGAAATGAGTTACGAAATGGGGTTCACCAGAAATTGACTTGTTTGCTACTCGAGTACATTTCGTGGCAAAGGGACCCGGATGCTTATGCCATTGACGCATTTACAGTAAATTGGAAAACATTACATTTTTATGCCTTTCCCCCGTTTTCAATCATTCCAAAAACACTTCAGAAAATCATATCAGATCAAGCAGAAGGTATAATGGTAGTACCAAACTGAGTCTCTCAACCTTGGTACCCAGTTTTTAAATCACTCCTATCAGATGAACCTATTATTTTTTCTCCTGACCAATATTTACTTTCTTTTAGCAAAACTCCTCACCCCATAACCAGCAAGTTTTCTCTAATGGGAGGTCGGTTATCAGGCAAGCTTTGCTCATAGGGGATGTTTCTGAAAAAGCACTGGAGATTTGTATGTCCTCGATAACGGAGAATACCTTGAAACAATATAATTCTGGGCTTAGGTTATGGTGGGATTTTTGTAGCAGTAGGAAGTTAGATCCATTCTCAGTCTCAGTTTCAAATGTTTTAACCTTTTTAACTCAACTTTTCAATAAGGGTTCATCTTATAGCTCATTAAACTTATACAGAGCGGCTATAGCGCAAATAGCGGGACCCGATTTGGCACAGGACTTTAGAGTGCAAAGGTTTTTTAAGGGAGTATATCAGTTGAGACCTAGTAAGCCTAAATATGAGAATACATGGGACCCGGCGGTAGTCCTAAATTACTTGAAACTTAAAAATAATGTGGACATAACTTTGGAAGTGCTTACACATAAATTAGTAACGTTGCTGGCCTTAGCCTCGGGGCAACGTTTACAAACACTAGCACTTATTGACATACGAAGCATATATCGTCAACCTGAGAAAATAGACATAAAAATTGGGTCAATAATAAAAACATCGGGTAGAAATAAGCCCCAACCATTTTTACGCTTGCCTTATTTCAACGATGAGGCTACCTTATTAGAGTATCTTAAACGCACAGAACCTATCAGAGGAAACATAACTTCTCTTTTTATAACAATCAAGAAACCATATAAAAAAGCCTCTTCGCAAACGTTAGGGCGCTGGATTAAAAATATCGTAATTAACAGCGGTTTTAATACTAGTATTTTCACGCCCTACAGTGTAAGGCATGCCTCCACCTCTGCGGCCGCCAGAAAAGGGCTAAATTTTGATAGTATAAGGCTAGCGGCAGGATGGTCTCAAAATTCAAAGATGTTCGCCAAAGTTTACAATAGACCAATAATAAATAATGAAAAAACCTTCACTGAAACTATACTTAGTTTATAAAACATAAATGTCTAAGCTGCATTCATATCCATAATTATTATAAGTTTATATATAGATGTATTAGATCTATTAGATCTTTTGTTATTATGACGTTTACTTTGGTAATATTATTACATTATAGGGATATCTGAATTACTATGTTGTTGTTATTACTTTAAACATCTACAATGGACTTATTTACGAGACGAGACCGAATATAATTACAAGATTAAACGAACTTATCTAAGTGAAGTTCAATCTTGATTATATGAAGGTCTCGTCGAAGTAAATAAGTCCCCTCCCAACACTAAAACCCATTTTACAACAACATAGAGGACACTTTAAATAGACTGAAATCACAAGGGTGCAGGGGAGGCAGCGAGGGTAGGATGTTGAACTTTGGACTTCTTTAAAATGTGTGATCGTGAGCACGTAGATAAGGATACTATACTCGATAGTCGAAATTGTGTAAAGTGAGTCAGAGCTATCTAATCAACACTTTGGTTAAAGCGCAGTTGCCATATGTATTCTAGAGAGAAATTCTGTATTTTATAAATACACTTCAAATCCATTGTGTCAATATTTCAGGTACAAATGATGCAATGTAATTAAGTCAATACCAATTTAATATTTTTATTTCAAATTTCAAGCAGACTAATAATAATTAGTTTACTTGAAATGTGAAATAAAGTGTTTATGTATATTTCTTGAACGCAAAGTTTGTTGTGAAAAACTCGCCGATTTGACAATGTTGGAGAGTCGCTTCAATGTTCCGGCTTTGAGAACGAGATAGATAGATCGAGCTACGCGAATGAGACAATGATAGTAAACAGTTATGTGAGGTGTTTATTCTCTTCATGAGCGTAACATCAGTATTTGTGTTGTGGTTTTGTGTGATAAATCGGTTATTATTGGTATTTATTGTAATATTTATATCGGTATATTTAGTGACAATAATGGCGGAGTGTAGCGGTGTTGGCGATAAAAAACGGCGTCATAACAATTTAATTTGGGAAGAAAAAGTCCTCATATTAAATGTGTACGAAGGACTGCGTGCCATGGACAAACAGTTGGGTGTTAGTGACGCTGTGATTAAGTGCAGTTATTTAACTAAAGTTTCTGAGAGTACTATATACAATATTCTAAAGAAATCGCGGGAGGGATCTTTGACAAGAGAACGAGGTGAAAACTGTAAACCGGAAAGTAGGGGAAGAAAGAAAATTGTTTTGGACGACCAAACACGGAATGCTATACGTAGGGAAATACATTCTTTTTATTTTAGGAATGAAATCCCCTCGGTAGCTAAATTGAGCAAGGTAATAGAAGCTGATGATACTTTACCAAACATCAGTGATAGAGTTTTGAGACTAACTTTAAAATTAATGAATTTTCGTTACCAAACAAGAAGTAGAAACAGTGCCTTAATTGAACGAAATGACATTGTGGAGTGGAGGAGAAATTATTTAAAACAGATACGACAGTTTCGTAACGAAGGACGGCACATATATTATCTTGACTAAACATGGTTAAATGAAGGCCACACTGTGTCAAAAGTGTGGCAAGACATGAATATACGAAGCAATCGACAAGCCTTTATGGAGGGTTTCTCTTCCGGTTTAAAAGCTCCCTCTGGGAAAGGACGTCGACTGATTATCACTCACATTGGCAGCGAGGAAGGATTTGTAGAAGGTGGATTACTAAGTTTTCAGTCCAAAAAAACTGTCGATTACCATGAAGTGATGGATGGTAACCGGTTTGAAACATGGTTTAGATCAATTTTAACAAAGGTAACTCCTGGTTCAGTGATAGTTATGGATAATGCTTCATACCACTCTCGTCGACTGGAGCAAATACCTACTTCAGCTAGCCGCAAGAGGGTTATAATTGATTGGTTAGAGAGTAAAAGCATTCCGCACAACGAGGCAATGCTAAGAGTTGAATTATTATCTCTCGTACGGAAACATAAAAGCAGTTATATTAAGTACGTTGTCGATGAAATGGCGAAAGATTTCAACGTCTCAGTTGTTAGACTTCCTCCCTACCACTGTGAGTTAAACCCCATCGAGCTGGTTTGGGCCCAAGTGAAAAATTATGTTGCGAGAAAAAACAGTACATTCAAAATGGCTGACGTTGAGAAACTGTTTGACGAGGCGCTGCATACCGTTACTGCTGAGAGTTGGCGTAAATGTATTCAACACGTATTAAAAGAAGAAATAAAGTTTTGGGATTTAGACATACGTGTAGAAGTAATGACGGAACCACTCATTATCGATATAGGAGGAGAAAGCGATGATTCTGAGGAGTCGCCAGGGAGTGATACCGCTTCCAGTTAGTCAGACATTTTACAAGTGACCTCGCAACATACCTATACTTATTGGTAATTTATTTTGGTCTTGACAAACAACTTTTTTTTAGTTTTAGTAGTAGTAAGTTGAAATTGACTTTTAAACATTTTTTTAATTTGTTTTAACTTACTTATGAACAACTTGTGATAAGTTATTATTTCAAATGTTAAAAATTGAAATTCCAGATATTTCAGTATTCGCACCCTTAAACTATGATACGCTCATGGAGTTCACTTTAAATCGGTAGATAACCGATGACGTCACTTTACAGAATTTCGACTATCGACTTTTTTATATACATCTTATTATAGCTCATCCTTAAAAATGTGTATTATTCTTGGTAACACCCTGTATATACATAATGATACCTACCATAATAATTTCGTATTTCTGTTATCTCAAATTTAAACGCCAGAGCGTACAAGAACATTTTCTATTTATTTTTTATTTAGGACTATTAAGAACCCTTCAAAAATGATGCGCTCATGAAGTTCGCTTCTGCAACTGATTTTATGGACAGTAAGAGCGATGAGTCACTTTACAGAATTTCGACTATCGAGTATACAATGGACTTATTTACTTCGACGAGACCTTCATATAATCAAGATTGAAATTCACTTAGGTAAGTTCGTTTAATCTTGTAATTATGAAGCAACCGTATTGAAGTGTTCGCAACTGATTCAAAGTAGTTACTTTTTAGTTGTTTCAAAACAGAGCTATATATGAGTTTGAAAAGCTATATTAGGAATTAAAAAGCAAGGCAACTTTGTGACATATGAAAATTACTGGGAAATAGTTTCTAAATATTATATTTATAAATCCTTTTCACACTATTATCAAAACATCCAAAATTATATTGTAATGGCGTACATATAAAACCAACTGAAAGTTTTTTACTAACTTACATATAAGTACTTGCTGCCGTCAATGGAAAACCAAATGTTTCTGCTGAAGCATACCCTTCTACGTCGAAATAATTCAACGCACCTCCAAAATATCTACAAATTCACATTTGAAAAATATTAATTTAAAAATATATAAAAATATTTTTTTTCATGTAACGGTCTTGAAATAATACATTCATGTTATTACAATGCCTCATGGGTGATATTTCACAGAAATATCATTTTATATTTAAATTCACTTCAAATACTTGAGCTGGTAACAATGGCCGCGCTGTCACACATCTTATCATAGCTTTTAACATGGTTTCCTGAATAAATTCGAAGAAGGTGTCCTTAAAAACAGTGATAAGTTTTCAAAAAGTATTTTGGCTATATGAAAGCGCCACCTACTTTTTAAAACATATTTCTCGAGCAAGCTCGGTTATAAAGCAAGCATAAAGTATCAAGAGTGCTATCTTTGAAAAGTGATTACTGACGTCTAGCGGATCTTTCTAGTAACTTAAATTGAGTTCTACCACATTTTTACAGTTACTTGTAGTGCGTGCCTATTCTTATAGTAGATAGCTGTAGCCCATTGAATTGTCAGACCTGCTAATTTGCATATCCGCCGTCCGAGTCGCCATCCGATAAACGTTATTTCGACAAAAAGAATCTGTGCTCGTCTTTCGTTGCAGTGTAAGTGCTGAATAAGTAGGTAGCCAAGGTTACTTTGAAATCACTTAGAACATAACCTATAAATATTGTACAAACCTGTATTTTTCACCCACAAAGTACCTTTTATTTTTTATTTTGTGAAGAATAAAATCCACCAAACAGGAGGGTACCTATAATATTTTTTAGAATGTTCAAAATAGTACAAACAATTGAAAGGGGAGAAACCCAACTGTGTGTGGTCCCTCACAAATGGGAAAAAACAGAAAGTTATACTGGTCCAAAACGAAGGCAGATAAACTGATTACAGAAGGATACTCCGCTCCAGGAAAAAACTGGTTAGAAATGGAATGCGCTTTAAAAAGACAGAATTTGTCACTACATGATGCAGAGAAAGAATTGGAAATAATGATGAGCTGTACAGATACTGATGAGGTGACAATGATTAATCCAGCAATTTCATCCCAGAAAAAAAACCCAGAGTGCTTCTTCCAAAAAGAACAAACAATTATACAACACAAGATTTCAATGAAATTGCTACTGCACTGGTGAGTTACATATTTAGCTATGAAAACATTTTTAGATCTAATCATTATACCTACCTATAGTCATTTGCACATTTATATACTGGGTGTAACAGGATATTGGTGCACCTTCTCTTTTTTGGAATAATTTTGATATTTTTCCCTCTCATAAACTGTATGTTTTTTGTCATTAATCAAAACTTAATGAAGAATAATAATATATTTTTTATTTTCAGGTTATTAATGAGTCCCCTCGTTCCACAGGCGTGACAAATATTCCTAAACTCAGGATGACTCCTGTTGAGCCAAAACAAGTGATTCCACTAGAGCCAACTATTTTGACTATTCCATCAGACAATGAAATTATCACATTAGGGGGCATAACTGAAGCAGATACATTGGAACTAAATATACCTTTCCTGGACGTCGAAAAATATGAAATTATTCTTAAAAATCAAGAAGAAATTCTAAAAAATCAACGGTTGATTTTAAAACAGCTCGCATCTCAATCCGTTCAACTGGACGAATGTTTAAAGCATCGAAAAAATTCTGTAGTTATATTAAATAACAATACGAACAATGACGAATTCTCGTTCAGTATAATAGAAACTGCAGAAGACTTTGAGAAAAATTTAGGGAATGAAGAATATCTTCAAATTTTTATAAAAAAAGTTTCTGTGATTTATGGAACTACTGGAAGGGAAAACGGAATTAATGTCTGTTACGCCCTGGTAGACAAATTTTTTTCAAGAAAGTTCATGCCGAAGTGCTCCTGGGCTGGAGAATCCTGAGGCGAAAACAAGAAAGTTGCTTTTAAGACACACACCAACGTTATAAACACGTATTTTAAGCTTGTGCATGTAGCAGACACGACTTTTACAATAGATGCATGTGAGCAGTTTTTCAAAAATATCCTGAAAAACTCTACCAAAAGAAGTCATATACTGGGCTCTAGATCTTCAAAAACCAAAAGGAGACCAAAACATTTGGTATATAAATCCCAATCAGAAGTTGAGCAGCACATTACAGCCGACAAGTTAACAGCAGAAAACAAAACTAATGCGAAAGCAGAAGTAGAAAGTCACACACGTTCAGATGAAGAAAGTGATTCACAAACATTGGGAGAAAGTAAGGATGATATAGTGAAGGTAGTGGAATAAATATGCCAAAGGAAATCGTTTAATCTTTTTTAATAATGAGATGTGAATTATATTAAGTTTTTTTATGAAACCAAAGAGAATACCATTTAATTGTTGTTGTTTGTTCAAAAATACAAATTTAAACATGCTGAAATACCATACTTAGCATTTTCATTCCTTTTTTAAAGAGTGTAACAATGGTATAAACCCAATTTGCTTATTCAAATGCACAATAATTATTTTACACTTAACACATTTCACAGCATAACTCTTTGGTGGATTATTATGGAGTACGTTCCCTGATGAAGAGAAAATATACAAAAATGATGACCGAATCGGAGTTTCGAAAAATGAGCTAATATTGTTTAGGCTTGATCCAAAAATATAAACTTCGTTCTCTTTAAAACAGTTTATCATTTTTACAATCTCTCTAGAATTCGTTAAAAACCAATTGTCCACTGTTGTCTCTAAATTTAATATCCACTTTTAATATCATAAAGGCATCACCTACAGCTTTTTGCAAAATTGGAAATTTCTTTGGTAAATATACCACTTCACTTTCCACGTCCATTTTTCTGCAATACGTCTTGATTCAAATGGATATGCATTAAATGATGATAGGTCGCCAAACTTTCTTACGTCGTCGACTAAATGCGAAAGGTTATGGACATTACTTGTCATATAATCTTCACCATAAAAGTCAGGGTGATATTCCAAAAAATGATTAATGAGAATTTCAGCTAAATCCAGGAATTTAAAGTATTCTCTGGAGGAACAACTAGTTATAGCACAGAAAAAAAGGAGAAAGTGGTCATATACGTCAGCAGGTAAAACTTCCCTTAAAACTACTAAACTGATATAATATAAAAAGTACGAATATCCAATCCTTTCCAGTAAGCTAAACAGTCTAAGCCCCTCACAGCTCGGTGTATTTCCTTGGGCATTTTACAATTCAATAAAAAATTTGAAACTTTTGTTGTGTCACTTGCAGACCATTTTGTTTTGTATGTTCCGATGGATCCATCTCTCCATCCTGTAAGATAATATATCTGTCATGTAATTTTTAGTCGTTACTCTAGTTATCACCTACCTACTAAACATTTTTTCATGATTCCCAAGTCGATTAATTGTAAACTATCAGCAACAGGAAAGTCTTCTACCATGACAATTGGTAACTGTGTTAGGGGTGTGTCGACTTTACAATGGCTTGGATACTGCTTATTCCTGAATTCCTGAATTTGTTCGCTTTTCACAGCGTCGTCTAGGAAAATAGGTGCAATGAAAGATATATGAGTATTCTCCAGTTATTATGCATTTTTGACACCCTTGTTTGGAATTAAAATTGACAACTCCTAAAAATAAACAAGTCCATATCACAACCAGAAAATATATTAGATTTTATAGGTTTTTATTTTGAGAAAGTCGTGCATATCTGAATATTGATTATTTCCGCAGCCAACGAAATATTGAACATGAAATCTGTAGTGGTATATTGCAAATCATAACTCTGCAATAAATAATACACTTTATATATTGATGAAAACTCACCTTTAATAAATGCCCTTGCCGGGGAATCGCATATAAAACTTCTTATTTTGCTGAATATATATTCTCTTTCTCTAATACTCAGTGATACACCATTTTGTAAAAGACACATGGTTTCTATTACAAAAGGTTGTAAAAATTTATTGATATCACTGGGTTTTCCATATCCATAGTAAATTCCAATAACCATAGATTTAATACGAGTTATTTCATGAATATTAAATAAAATAGGCCAAAATTCTTTTCTAGAGCTCTTATAAATTGGCAATCCATCAATATTAATATTGATAGATATAGTTCGTGGGATATTTTTGACATTACCAAAACATTTTTTCAAACATAATTCCAGGCACTGATGCCAATAATTACCGTTTATACCAACGTTCTCAAGCACAATATTTCTGGGAGTTTTCAATAATGTCCTAGGATCAGTTGGCAAAAGAGGGTTAGGGAGATGATGTTTCCAAATCTGCAGTAAGTCTTTCAGAGCCATATGACATATGCCATACCTAATTGCCCACTCTCAATTGATTGCAGCAGTTAGTTCTCTGGTCAAGCACTTCTGTTGATAACTGTGGGCCTGCTTCAACTTCTGGAAAGCTCTCTGCGTCCTCCAGTTCAATGTCCCCGTCATGGAGTACTTCCTGAAAATCCCCGTTGGAGACTGCTTCCTCAGATTTCGCATCGGTTATTTTCACTGAAAATGCTCCCTTAGAATTGATGTTCTCTTCAATTATTGATTTATTATTCTTTTGAAGTCTCAAATTGAACTTTCCTTCTGAAATTCCCACTTCGCCTCACTTTTTTCCAATACGTATCCATATTTTAGAATAACACGACTTACATATACTAAATAATAATATGAACAGATATAAGACCGTTAATAGTACGATTTTAGAGGTTAGGAAACTGTGACGTTTCGTTGTTTAAAGAGTTCTAATGAGGCAGCAGGCTCCAGCTATATATAGCTCCAAAACAGAATTTCTGTTATATGAATGCTTTATAAAACACGCCTGTTCTACAAGGATAGATCATTCATAAATATACTGTATAAAGTCTGGCATAGATGGCATTTGGCTTAAAGTTCTGAAAGGCTGTGAAATTAAGCTTAGAAATTATTTAAAACTCAATATTGTATAGCCTCTATGCAGAATTAGCGAATCTGTGAAACAGTTGCGAGATTGCTATATACAGGCTTAAACAACACTTATGAATGTGCATAATTTGCTTCTGTAAGAAAGATGTAGCCAAACCTTTTACAAAGTAATGAAACGATATATTAGATGCATCAATAAAGCAGACGCGTATTTAAGCGCTGAGAACATTTTATCAGCAATTTTATTCCACCAAATCTCATTCTAAGCAATTTAGTGCCGAAAAAAGCTTTAACGTAGCCTATTAGCTTTATTGATTGCCAGAATTAATTATTTATAAAGCTTTAAGCAGAATAAGAGGTCTTCGTGTGTTACTTGGGTAATCATCCCTCGAAATAGATTTATTTTAAAAAATGAATTGTACTTCAAACTATTGGATGAACCATTCATAAAATTAGCTAGACAAGAATGTATGTGCCAAGAAGTCAGCCTACAACAAGTTAATTCTAACAGCTCTTGCGAAGTTCAACTTCTCAACCTCAAGACCACATCCGCCCGCAGTCAATTGCCCTTAAGCAACTCTAAAATATTAACCAAAAGACTTGATAAATCCAATCAGTGGATCGTCGTTCTTCCTAAGAAAACAAACATCAGATTAATGTGTTACCAACAAGAAGAAATCCTCAACTACATCGGCACTTACCTAGCCAATATTCCGGCATCCTGTCAAATTATTACACTCCGAAACAATAATAAATAATGGCCCGATAGAAGTTGAAAGCCAGCCCATTTTCATTCCAGGAGTATACATATCCAATCGTGATCATCTCGTTCATAAAAATATCACTTTTAGTCTTCCAGAAATAAATTTAGATGACTTCAGTACCCTCCGAGAAAGAATCATCAGAAATACTTCCGTTCTCGAGACCTACGCACCTTCCTATGTTCCAAGTACTTGGACGATAATAATTAATTGCCTCGTAATTCTTTTATGCCTGTACTGGGCCCTCAAAAGAATCATATGCAAGAAACCAATCCAAGAAAATCAGTCCGAAGATATTCACCTTCCTTAGCTGTAGCCCACGGAAGCTAAAACTTCAGGGTGAGGAATAATGACACCCCTTGTAGAGAAGATGATGACACACTGTTTAATTTTGCTGATCAGTTTTAGTTTGCCTTATTTTCTAAATTCGATCAGACAGCAATCAGTAGTTAACTTTCGAGTAATATAAACGTCAAATTATTGTCGGTAATATTCTAAGTGTAATAAGTAGTAAATAAATATTTTTAAAAATAGACTTTTCACCTCCTGTGATTTATTTAGTGCATCCCATTTCAAAAATAGTATATTTGTGTTATACAACAAAAGAGCAAAACTTTAGTACATATTATTTTTTTAGGCTGATGAAGAAGAGGCTTTAAATAATAATGACCAGCAAGAAATAGGACAGATCGCAGAGGGTCACTTAATGCAAGCCGTAAATGTAATGCAAAAAGTGACAAATAAACCAGCAAAAGACGCTTGTTCTCTGTATGGCGAGCTTCTTGCAACAAGGCTAAGGGCGTTAGATGAATTTAACAGGGAGCTTTTAATGCACGCAATAGACAATTTGGTTTTTGAATCCACTATGAAAATTAAAAGGGGTATTATTTCTTCAACCACAAGCTTTTCACAGCTATCCAACTCAGTCTTTCGCCCTACTTCGGAATGGGAAGCACAAGATTATTATCAACAGCCTCCTATTGGATTCTCTCATCCTCAATACTCAAAGTCGATTTTCATTTCTTCTGAGAATTATACGCCGCAGATGTCACCCGCTAGTTCTAATAACAGCTTAAGTACCACGACTACTCAACCATCAGAATCCAACTGCTGTTGGATTATCTTATTCTCAACAATCTCTCGCTAATCTCATTCGCCCTCAGATGTCACCTTCTACTTGCAATAATAGTTTACGTACCACCACTCCTCAACCGTCACCAAACGTCCCTATTCACTCACAGTATTTCCCTCTTCAACATCACCCTCTACTTCCATTCGCTCGCATAATTAGAATGACACCTTTCAATCAGAAGAAGATCTTCAATATACACGTGATTAGATTAAAAATGCCTATACTAATGTACAAATATGAATAAAAGAAATCTTTATAACATGTTGTTAGTTACCTTTATTTCTTCTGATAAAGCTGTGATTATGGCTTGGCAGACTTCATGTACTATGTCAGAAATGACTTCGTTGGACATTTTGAATAGATACGAAAGGACTTACAAAACTGTCATCAGACGCTAAAAATCTTTAAGTGACAGCCAGCCGTTCGTTGGCAGGTATTGACTTTCTCATTACTGTGTCGCTTTTTGTTATATATGGACCAATCTGATTAAGAAGATATTCAAAATCAATGTCCGACATTCTACAAAAATGTTCGAACTTCTCAGATGGTTCTTGACTTAAATCTTGAGGCATTATACCTGAAAAAATGTGGAAAATTAACATCTTAAATCTAGCTCATTCAGCATTTAATGACAATACAATTACAACAAAATATTAATAGTTCACTAGCTATTTATGCAACCAGTTGAGAAAAACACATGTTTTCCCAAAGTTTTATACAAGATATTTTCAAAATTCTGACCTATAAACAAAATTAAAATTAATTTTACTAAATTTTATTTCAGTAACATTTTTGCATAAAACCCAAAATAAAAATTAGATACAAAAGCAATAGAATGTTTTGAGATGTACAAAAAACCAAAGTAACATTCTGGCATCAAATCAAAAACTAAAAAATAAAAAAAATTTCTGGTAAATTTGTGAATTTTCTTAAATAAATGTTTTAATGTACGATTTAGAGAAAAATGTTAAATACAAAAGTTGTAGAACGTGTTAAGGTCTATAAAAAAACTTTGTAACTTTTTTGCGTCAAATGAAAAACAAAGGAAATACGATTTTTTTTCAAATTTGACAGGCCGTCATTTTGTTTTTACTTGGCCGATTTGGCTCATTAACGAACTCGTTCAAGATTTTGGCCTAACCGATTTTTGTAGCGAGTTTGGTTTCGATCCGTCAAAAAATACGCCCTCTATCGTGCTTACAAATTCCGTTATAATTTGTTAATTTTCTTTAATAAATGTTTTAATGTACGATTTAGAGAAAAATGTTAAATACAAAAGTTGTAGAACGTGTTAAGGTCTATGAAAAAGCTCAGTAAGTTTTTGCGTCAAATGAAAAACAAAGGAAATACGATTTTTTTTCAACTTTGACAGGCCGCCATTTTGTTTTTACTGGGCCAATTGGGCTCATTAACGAACTCGTCCAAGATTTTGGCCTAAACGATTTTTGTAGCGAGTTTGGTTTCGATCCGTCAAAAAATATGCCCTCTATCGTGCTTACAAATTCCGTTATAACACACATATGTATATATATATATATATATATATATATATATATATATATATATATATATATAGGAGATAGTCTTTGCCGACTAATTAGGTATAAAACCACGAATATATATATATATATATATATATATATATATATATATAAATATATATAACCTTTGGAACGGAGGGTGATTTTGGCATCTAGGAACACCAAAACGAAAAACTGTATTGTCATGCTACTCTCTACAATAGCCCTATTTCATTCTGAAATAAGCCTAAAACAGATGGTTTACAATTTCAAAATAGTTTGCAAGTATATAGTTCATTCATGTAAAAGTAAAATAAAAATAAAGTAGGAGAAAGCCACTGAAGTCTTTCGACTTGTGAGTGGGTGAAGGCTCTTTATTCTCGAGAAGGTTGGTACGTCTATTTTGTTATGAATTAAGACTATACAAAACTGAATAGATACAGTAACAATTTCAGATGACAACATTCAGCATCAAAATCAAGAGACACAAAATAATTCTTGTGATAGACAAAACGAAAATATTACTGATGACAATATTACTATACACTCAAATGTCGATGAAAATCCAGTTATAGGCATACCGTCTATTGAATGTGCTGTAAATTATGGTAAAAATCAAATATTCATTTAATCAGTTTCACATTCACCTGCAAAATTAAAAAATCACTTTATTCAGCGATAAACAACGGTTTTTAGTTCAGCTCTCTAAAAATAATTTCGAGAACGATATTATCAACTTTGTTAAAGAATATATAGTTCCAGATATTCAGTACTATCTATATTTTAAGATCCTGACCTGTACGAACAATTCTCAGTTTTATTTATTGGTTAATTGGCAGTATGAAAATTTTCAATTTTTATATAATTCATGGTTCTTCGCCAACTTCTTTTATAAGAAATAAAACTTCAAAAGCTTTTCTTTTTTGCTTTTTCCAACGTTTTGAATCCTTTATTTAGGTTCATCATCAGGGCTATTCATATAATACACATAATGAATGTTCTATTACAATTTCGTTATAAGACAATTGGAAATTGTTGTTTATTTTTTTCTTTAATAATGTCCAATATTTGTATATTTGGCAAATATCCAAATATGTGGATGGAACAAATATTTGAACAAATCGGCAAATTTAGATAATTGCGACAAATACAAATATTTTCCGCTCGAAGTCGGTAAGTTATCACAAATCAAAGGCGCCAAATACTCTCAACATTGACCGAACCACATATTTGCCACCAATATTTAGACGGTTTTGCGCGCAATCTTGACGGCATCGGCATGTGCTGGTGCCTGTTTTTGTATGTTTACTATTGTTTAGTGTTATTAGTGCGTTCACAATGGAGTGGTCAAATGAAGTGACAATGGAGATTTTAGATCTTTATGAAAATGAACCTGCAATTTGGAATGTTATGCATCCGCTTCACAAAAATAGAAATGCTACGACACGTGGCAAAGAATTCAACAACAATTAGGAATAGAGTCCTCCATCCCAGACCTTAAAAAAAAGAAAGAATCTTTGATGGCTAAATTTCGCCAGTATCAAGCAAAGGTGAAAAATACTTCTAAAACTGGCACAGCTACTGTGTATAAACCGATTTGGTTTGCGTACGAGAAGATGGCAAAGTTTCTGAAAAATAAAGATGAACCGAAGAAAACAATAAATTCACAGGTATGTATTTTACAGTGTGGAAAATACCAATTTTCTTCAAAACGGGCCGCTATTTATTTTCCATTCTTTTGGGCTGGTGCGAATCTGAAACACAAACGCAATTAATTAATTTAAGGCACGATTTAAAATTGATTAATAAACAATGCTTAACATTTCGGTACAACACATAAAATAAAAATCTACAATTGGTTTTTGTTTTAGAATACTGATCCAGAAGAAAATAATGATGAGTCCGAGAACGTAGAAAATGTCGATGAAAATCCAGGTAAGTGTAATGTTATTTTTGATTATTTCTTAACTGAATTTAAAAAAGGAGGAGGTTCTCAATTCGTCTGTACCTATATATATTTTTTTATGTCTGTTCGCCGATTTCCCCGAAACGCCTTGACCGATTTTGATGTTCTTAGGCTCGTTTTGTGCGGAAGTTCTCCAAGTTGGTCCTATTTTTTTACATTACGAAATTCCCCCAGTAAAAGGGGTTAATTCATAAAAATTCGCGGTATTTGGAATAAAATCGAAAAATTTGTTCGTTATTGCCTTCACCGATTTTAGTGTTATTAGAATCATTTTGTGTAAAAGTTCTCGGAGTTGATCGTATATGTTTTTATAAATATAACTTGTAAATAATCACTGAAAAGTTGAAAATATAATATTTTTGAAAAAAATATACTTCTAAGCGTTTTTTCTTTTGAAGTCGGTTCTATTTTTTTCCAAATTTTTTTTATTTTTGTGAGTTTAGTTTTTTTGTCCTGTACAGATGTTTCACCAGATGATGTTGACACGAGTGAAATACCAGAAACCGCTACATTTAAAGCACCTCCACACACAAAAACGTAAACTTCGTACTTCCGACAATAGCAAATTGGAAAACGAGATGAATGAAGCGTACAACATTCTTATAAAAAAAACCTCAACCCAACAAAAAATCAACGAAGTTCACGAATGTGGTTTATATGGAAACCTTATTGCAACCAAATTTCGCGAACTGGATGAAGTGACAAGAGATAATGTAATGCACCAATTTGACAATTTGCTTTTCAATGCCAAAAGATCATGTAATAATACTCCAAACTATGGACGCTTTTAACAACAACAAAATAGGCAATTTACTCCTATCTACTATAATAATAATGAGCAGCAACCATTTCCAAATGAACCTAACCAAATCTTAGCCGCTTTTTCATAGATACCATCATCTGGACAATCAAAGCACCATAATAACGCCTGTTCCTTCTCCGTCGCCATCGGAAGCTGCGAGTGCCAGAAGTTGTTATGAAAATTTCTGCAAGGATACGTACAGTTCTTAAACTGTTTTGTTTAAAGTAGATTTATGTACTTAATGTTATTAGTTCTAGTCCATGTTTCTTAAAAGTAAATTGATTAAAAGCCCTTACTTACTTTTATTGATTCCCGTAATGCAGTCATCAAAGCTGAGCACACCTCAGGAACTATTTGTGAAATAAGCTGCGGGGATATTTTGAATAAATACAATCGAGTCATTTAATCTTAAATTAATATCAGTATTTTCGTTTATGCAGATATTTTGTTTAGTATTGTAACAGTTCTGTTACAAAAATATATATTTTAATTTGGATATACTATGACGGTATTATCCTTCTCCGACTAACAAGTTTAGTTAAATTTCTATAATGAAAAGGTACGTCCGTAAATTATTCGCCGGTAGGTGCCACTATTAGTACCGAATTATTAATTAAATTGTGCATATGCGTGCGAAATTCACCTGTGTGGTCGTAAATTACCGTTTTTTGGTCGATTGTCGAAACTGATATCACGTTGTGTTTGGTTTGGTGTGCTACAATTTTCATAATCTGGTGATATTTTCTTCATCCTTTGCGGGATTATAAACTTGAAAATTGTATTTGTTATTGTGGGATTTTGTTGGATGTCCGTGGAAGCTTCCAGGATTATATTATTCCCAAATAACTGTCTCAATGAGGTTCAATTAATGCCAAGCCAACACCAGCGATTTACAACGTTTTACCAATAAGGTATGTGTTTTGGTTTTTTTTGTTGTCTTTCTTTTCGTATCGTAAACTCTGTCGGTTCTAGTGAATAAAATTTCTGATTGAATTTTGTTCTTTGCAGGAGAGGTTATAATAATTCAAAAACATCTAGAAAGTGCCTTTAATCTCTTAAGCTGACGAAATATTTTTAGTAAAGTACCATTTGGCACAGGTGAGCGAATATTCATATTGTTATTTACCAAATTGGCTAAGTGATTAAAAATTCAATATTTGAACATTAAATTCATATTATTTTTACCATTAATCAAAGCATAATATTGAATAGAGGCGCGTCTAGGCAAACTTTTTATTTCGGCATTCTTATTTATTTTGGCATTCTTATTTATTTTTTTTTGTACTTTTTAGGGTACTTAATTATCTATTATCTTCCTACCTGTGATATTCTCGTTTAACGGAACGTTCTCAGAAAATTTAAAATCACGTATAAAGAAACCGAAAATAACACAAAACGCAACACAAAATTTAATTCAATACTCACATATGACCGATATGGAAAGTGTGAAGTCGCTCTATTATAGCATTGTAGTTCCAACCTACACATATGTCAGTGGAATATGGGGACTTCGGTACATAAATGAGGGAGAAATAGTTCAAAATCAATTTTGGAAAAATTTTCTCTTTTTACAGAAAACAAGAAGATTAAAAAATTGTCCTCAAAAAGATTTCCTTAGATAGCGCTAGATAGAACTTACCAACTATACCAACAAAATAAAACTGTATCAAAATACAATTGAATAAGTCAAATAAATAATATTTTAACTGAAATTGGAGCTTCAGAGTTTGATATGCATAGTATCGATGGGGATAAAATCAACATTATTTTAGAAAAATACGAACAATATAGTCATATAGAGGATTGGAATACAATATTACTAAGTACATATTGTCCAATATATAAACACATACTACAAGACAAGCATCCCTTTCAAAGCACAAACCACTTAGATATTTCAATCCCTTTGCATATTAAACGCTTCATCTCACAGCTACGCACTACTAACACTAAAATACTGTATATGTATGTTAATAACAATGCATATACCATAAAAACAAATGAAATATGCACAATTTGCAACTGTCTAGTTCCAGAAACCCTACAACATCTATTATTTGTATGTCCAATGTATGAACAAATTAGATATTTCTTCTCTAAAACCTATCAGTCCCTAACGGACTTTGAAACAGTAATTAATGAAGCTGAACCACAATTATTATATCAAATATATAACGTGACAAAAAATAATTTGAAAATCAGATCATTCATTATAAACGAGTAGTAAGTATCCTCTCACTCCCGTCAAGGCATCATCTAAGCATTTTATCTATCTATCTATCTATATTTTTATAATGGATAATAAAACAAGAAATAAAAAATCAACAAACTCCCAAATGGAGCTAATTTTTTTAGAAAAAAATAGCGTCATGACAACAGGTGAAATGCATCCCCAAAATATTTCAGAAATCGAAAACAAGTGGGATGAGCTTACAAATTTATTAAATAATATTCATAATGGTGCACGAAAGGATAATAAACAATGGGAAACGGTAAATATATTTATATATTTGAAATTGTAGTTCTTATATGAATGGAAAAGCAGGACTATAAAGAAAGCCAGAAAGAATACTGATTCTATAAGGCAAACTGGATGCGAGGAATACATTTTTGAAGAACTTAATAATATTGAAAATAGGTTATTAAAAGTTTATGGATGGGTTCATGTGGTTGAGTGCCCTGGAGCGCCCTTTGAAGTAGATCCGGACATAACTAAAAACATTAATGATGTGCCATTTGTAATAGAAGATATCGAAACGGGAACATATAATACAATAAGTAATGAGAATATTGAAATTATACTAGATGAAGTAATTACTCGAAATGAAAATGTAACTATAGGTAAATTTTATTACAAATTAATATTTTGAATTAATGAATATTTTAGGCACGGCAGCAGCCTTTTACCAACTCTCACACCATAGATAATATTTCCACAACATTTAATAAAGATGAGGGATCCTATTTTTAAATAAATATATTTTTAAATAAATAGAGTTTTGGGGTTATAAAATTATGATTTTCTTATTTTTCAACAATTATTTTTTGAAAATTTTATTTTTCATGTTTTTATTTTTGGAAAAAAATTTATTTACATTTTCTAATAATACTTAGTTTGTATAGTTTTCATGTGATCTTCTCTTTTCTAATTTAGTTTTAAGTTTTTTAACTGTGATTTTTTAAGAATGCTGTTTTATTTGTTTTTTAATAAAATATTGTTTTTGTTTGTAGATTTTTATTAAATAAAAAGGAAATAGTTATTTATTCAACTAGTGACTTTTCTACACATGAGTAAAAAATGGTACATTACACACGAGCAGCATACAATTTTTTTCTACTAATAATTTAGAAAACGTTAACGTTAAACGGTTTAGCAGTAATTTATTTTGTAAAATTATCTTCTTTGATAAATATATTGAACCATTTCTCTTCTATAATACCTTCCATCTTCCAGTTCATCTTGATCTACACAGAAAAGATAAGAAAAATATTTACAATTACATTTCTTTTTTATTTGCCATTGATTTCTACGTTCTGGTTAAAATGATTATCCCGATTACGTGGATCGTCATCATTACCATCCTCATCTTCATCAATTATATCATCAGCATTATATTTATTGCATATATTATGGATACTTGTACAAGAAGAAATAATGTAAGCTGCTACTGCACGTTTGTGGTGGAAAACTCTATTCTTTTTGAAGCATCTGAAACGTGATTTTGAGACTCCAAAACCACTTTCAATAATATTCCTAGTTCTACTGTGTAATATATTGTAACAGTCTTCTGGAGTATCAAGGGGAGCATCCGGAATAGGGGTTAACATCCATGGCTGAATAGGATAGCCAGACTCTCCAAGAAGGTAAAAATTTCTTCTTCCTTCTCGATATTGTCTTAATAAATGCCTCTGTATTGTTGAGGAATTCCAAATTGCTGCGTCGTGAGTAGCTCCATGATAACGAGCATTAATATTTGTTATAATTAGATTTGTATTAAAAATCTATAATAAACTGTTTTATGAACAAATATTTATTATAAAGGTAATTTGTACTTACAGCTTAAACATTTATGCTATGAAAGCCTTTTCTATTTACATATGCTGCCGCGGGTTGAACAGGATCCTCAATTTTAGGAGGCGCTGTTGCTACATGCGTACAATCAATCGCACCAGAAATGGAGTTAACTCTTCTATTAGGTCAAGAGTAGTTCAGAGCTCTCTTATCTAAATGAAAGAGTTTAACAAATCTGTTCTGGGGCACATTAAAAGGATTACTAGTGTCCCTGGTGTGCCTGAATTCTAGTCTCATAACTCATCTAAAAATAGCATTTTCGATAAAAATATAAGTATGTATTTAACTTAAATAACTTACCTGTTTGCAATATTTTCGTACTCATTTAAAAAATTCACATAAAAAATATAAAAAAATAAGGAAAACACCATTTTAACAATTTATCCACCTTGTTATAAGAAATAACAAGTACAAAAACTACCTTGCAAAGATAGCAAGGTTTTTAGCAGGATCTATTAATAAATGACAGATCACATTGCTTAAAATCGATAATTAGAATACGATATTTTGCAAATATTGCTATGATAGCAGTATCTTTCAAATGACCATATTGCTAGTGGAAACATAATCGACCCGATTATAATTGAAATTAAATAGTACAACGGTTGTGGTAATATTGCAGAAACTGCCCCACAGCTATTGTGAAAAATATCAATATTAGAGTGCATCAACTACTATTCTCGTATCAATTAAAACCAGCCCCTTTAAAACAAATTATAGTGTATAACAGGTGCCATCTAGTGTCGTTTTTGTGAAGTTGTTTTCCCTGCCTAGCCTTTCTTTGCCATTTTTTTCGCCTAGCCAAGAAAATACCTACTTTCTCGTCCCGAAAGAGCCACGAAAATTGGGTTTTCGAGTAGTGTAGGATAAAAAAATATTTTATTAGGATTAATTTGCTTATCCCTAGATTTAGGGGAAAATGCACACCAAAACACCATAAGGCCTGTGTATAAAGTCATAGCGGCAACATCGCATTTCCCTAGACCTACGTAAAATTTTCCCTAGAATTAAACGATAATTCAAATTGAGCAAGGCCGGTTCTGGATCCGAATAATTTTCGAGCGAAAACATGTGACAGATGTGTCAGCGCCAACACCTTTTTTCGAGGTGTAATATGGTTTTATTGCCTTACATCCATATGTATTTCATATACAAGAACATAAAAAGAAAGATGGGATAAAAATGTTTTATTAGAATTAATTTGCATAACCTTTATTAAAAACAGACCACTGTATTGCAAACAATAACATCTATCAAACAACGAAAGAAGATGATTCCCTACAGTAAACACATTGCTCAGACTCAAGTTAATTTCAGTCAACAGCCAATAACTACAACTAGAAGTAATCTCTATCTGAACATGGATAATTCCTATCCGAATATAACTCATTCCTATCCAACTACGAGTTCAGCACTGCTGAAGAGCCAGCAAACATTTAGCTCTATGCCGAACAATCCAGTTGATACATTGCAACCCGTTCGATTAACTTCAAATGAACATCCAATTCGTCAATATTACGAAGCCGTGGGTGAAGATGTTTCACCATTTTCTGTGGAGTCATTCTTCTCAAGAGTCAATTGATTTTTCTTATGAAAATATGTTTATGTCAAATAATAAAAAATAAAATATTTTTTAGACTCCATGTTCCAGGTATATAAATGAAAAATGTGTGAAATATGACTATAAAATAAATATTTGATAAAATTAAAAGTTCTTGTTTTACTTACCTAATTGTAACGCTAGCATTTCGATAGGTTGTATGCACTCTCGCATAAAAGTGTCTTTCCTCTGAAGAGATTCCTTCAGTCGTTGATGTAGTTCGTCAAAACTGGACATTGACATCCTAAAATAGTTGAAAAACTTTTTTGCGTCTTCTCTAAGCTGCCCAAAAAGTATATAAAACGCTCCAAACTTTTTTCTTCCCATATTTATAGGATGAACCCACATAATTCTGTTCCTTTTTTTCCTTTTCATGCGTCTGTATAATATTATCATAGCTATAACACGTCTACGATCCATACTCACTATAAACTAATATTCCAAAGTGTCTAAATAATATTATCGACGCTCAAGACTGAAAAATTCAAACTAACAAGAAAACAAAACCGGTAATGTGTGAAAAGTCATCACAATGGAACGGCACCGTTTGTACGGTCACCGTGCATGTGTGAAACGAGCCTAACGATAAGCGACCTTTGAAACAAAGTGAACTTGAAGATGAGGCGCAAAATATAATGTCTTATGGTCTAGATAGTGACAATGAGTTTTCGGATAATGGTAGTGAACACAGTGACCACCAAACCGATACGGAAGAAGAATGCGATGATAGTGACGAAATATATGTACATACAGGAAGAGGCACTGATAGTGAAACATCGGATGATCAAGAGGATACTTCTGGTTCCAGAAATTACTTCTATGGTAAAAACAGATACAAGTGGGCAAAAAATCCTCCTGCATCTTCTCATACTCGCAAGCATAATTTAATTAGCCATCTGTCTGGGATTATTGGAAAAGCGCGAGATACAATGCCTGAAAACCCAATTCAAGCTTGGGAATGTATTATTAGTGATGACATCTTGCAGGAAATACTCGAAACGACTAATGAAAGAATAACTAACATGGCCGCTAGGTATAACTTGCACAATCTGTCATGTCAATTTACCAGTCATTTGGATATTGTTGAATTCAAAGCCTTCTTGGGTTTATTATATTTAGCAGGGGTTTATTATATTTAGCAAGGGTTTTCAAATCGAATAACGAAGATTTGAGATCGTTACTTGCTACCAATGGTACCGGTCGTGATATATTTCGTGCGACAATGTCTTTGAACCGCTTTTATTTTTTACTTTCATGTCTTTGTTTTGATGATTTAGAAACACGACCAGGAGACAAACTAGCAGCTATTTCCAATATTTTTAAAATGTTTATCACTAACTGTCAGTCTAATTACAGCTGCGGGGAATATCTCACTATCGATGAAATGCTTATAGCGTTTAGAAGAAGGTGTAAATTCCGTATGTACCTAAAAAATAAGCCCGTTAAGTACGGTATAAAAATGCAATGTTTAGTGGATGCTAAAACACACTATCTGTTAAATGCTTGCTTTTATATACACTGGCAAAGATACTCATAATATGAACCCAAGAAAGTTAGCTATCCCCACACTGGATGTTTTGAAACTTATCCCACCGATATCGGGAACAAATAAGAACCTTACAGCTGATAATTGGTTCTCGTGTATAGAACTGATAAAGGAACTAAAAAAACACATATGTTGGAACTTTAAAAAAAATAAAAGGGAGATCCCTTTGGAGTTTCAACCTCACAAAGATAAACCAGTTAAATCTGCGATATTTGGATTTACAACCAATGAGACTCTTGTATCTTCTGTCCCAAAAAGGAATCGTGCAGTAATATTAGTATCAACCATGCACCACTCTGATACAATGGTAAATGAAAAGCCCGAAATTATAAACTTTTATAATGAAACAAAAATGTGCTTGCTATAAAACTGGCAGAAGAATTCGAAGATGGCCCCAAAAAATATGGTTTCGTATTTTGGACATTGTTGGAGTAAATGCTAACGTTATATTTAATAGTGTGGTTCGAAATGAAACGATGGCAAGAAGGCTCTTTTTAACCGATTTTGGGCAAGAACTTATTGAAAGCCACATGAAACGCAGAGCTCAAGAAAGCTGTTTGCCGAGAGAGCTTCGCAATATGATTTTAAAATTTTCCGGAATTCAGGAAGTATTACCAGAACCAAATCCAGAGCCACGACAAGGTAAAAAGAGAGGAAGGTGTCAGTTATGCCCCTATTCAAAAAAATAAGAAAAAGGAGAGTATGACCTGCGACAAATGCACAAATTTTTTTTGTAAGCATCATTGCAATAAGAAGATATTGTGCGAAATTTGCATTCAGAGGTAAGGTGTAAAACATGTTTGTTATCTTTTACATAAAAGCTTTAAAATGGTATCTTTGGTTCCAGAGAGGGGTTATGAGGCTTGAGCTTCAACCTCTCATTCCTGCAAATGGACAATTTTTTTGAGAAAATTTCAAAAAATTATTACTATGTTTATTTGACTTGATGTTTAGTTTTATGTTTATTAAACGTGTAACCGCTAGAGTTTTTGGGTTATTTCGTTTTTGTTATACGAAAGCAAATTTGTAAACATAATCAAGGTACGTATACACTGAAAATACACCATTTTTTATTTAAAAAAAAATTAAGGGTCAAATTTGAACCATCCATGTCATAAATGTAACTTTTTGAGGCATGGGATTTAAGGGTTAAACAACTCTCCTTGCAGTTCTAGTGAAAAAGCTGTTACTGTTCCAAGTTGCAGCAACAATAATACCCAAGGTAATTTCCTGTTATTTCTGCCTAATTTCAACTTACATATTTCTTTCTTGTAATTGGTAATCTACATACTTATCATTATTAAAATGAATATAACTTCTGCATTACAACATAATGCAACTACTGTAGTGTGAGCATACTCAAATATGTCGTGAGTTAAGCATCTATGTGAGTAATCCTGAAGTTGATTATCTACTCCATAATCTGTAACATTATACACATGTGGTATCATAGCTGTTATTACAAAATTCAAATGTGATAAAAAATAATTATGCACTACTTTGTGAAAATGAGAATCATAAATTGCAGCTTTATGAAGTGGGTATATTATGAATTACTGAAAGTCAAGAAATTGTTTTTATTTTAGATAATGAACCAGATAATTTTAAGTGGACACACCAACTGACCATATCTCTAGTGAATGTACGATTGCAAAGAGAACTTCAGTTCAATAAACCAACATGTTCAAAGAAAAAACTATGGAATCAGATTGCAGCAGAAGTGTCAAAAGCAAATATTTGCTGTGTAACAGGCAATATGTGTGATATTAAATTTCGCAATTTGGTAGCAACATACAAAAAAAATAAGAAAAAGTCCCAACAAACTAGTGAAGGTGCAGTGACTTGGGAGTACTTTAATATATTTGATGACGTTTTAGGCAATAAAGCGTCAACTGTACCTCCTGAAGAAGTTTTGGGTGACTGTAACTCCATCTAGAGGTGTAAAAAAAGTAACTAATCGTTACTCGAGTACTCGTTACTTGTTCGGATCCGAAGTAACGAATACAAAAATCACCGACGTTATAGTTACTCAAGTACTCGAAGTTCTCGACGAAGGCCAATAATGTATTATTAAATCATTAGAGGATCGACGCCTAGGATCAGAGATAGTGCCATCTATCTATTATTTGGAGAAAGCTGTTTTTATGCAATTACAGATTTTTGTTTCAAAATAAGCGGTTGGAGATAAAATCAATAAACTGAAGTTCACGACTTTGTCACTACGTTTTGATTTTTTGCTGTATTGTGTGTGTGTATTTCCCCGATAATCTGCGGCTTAGTAACGTTATTATTGTAAATGTAAATATATCGATAATAAAAATTAGTTTTGAATATTTTGCTAGGTAAGTGCCTCAGAATATTACGAAAGAAATATAAATGTTTCTATATTTAACTTTTGATATTAACCTAAAGTTATCATTTATTTAAGAATGCCTGAAAATCAAAAAAGAACTGAAATTTGGAACTATTTTACCCCATTATCCGATGAGAGGACTAAATGCAATTTATGCAGCAATATTTATCCATATAAAGGAGGAACAACATCTAATTTAAAGAAACACCTTACGAGTAAACACTCAACAATTGGCATTACCTTCGATAAATCTGATTCCAGATTTGTTTCGAAGGTATCAACTGCTCAGTTACAAGCAATTAATGGTAAATTATTATTCTATAGTGAAAAAACATGAAGTTCCATTTTGGAGTCTATACCTACATAACTTTATAACTGTTTTCAGAAAGTCTTATTGTCCCAAACTTCCACAGATTCCACACCGACAGCGTCAACTAGTAGAATAGCATCTTCTTTTATGCATCTTCAATTATCAAAACAGAATAATGCAAATGAGATGACAATAGCTCAAGCAGCAAAACGAAAGAAACATCAAACTTGTTTATCCAGTTTCGTTACGAAACCAATGTCTTTGTACAGGCAAGAAAAGATAAATAGTTTAGTTTTAAATATGATCGTAAGTGGCTTACAACCATATTCAATAGTCGATGACTCAAGCTTTCGAAAATTAATTTTCGAATTAGAGCCTTCATATAAATTTCCTTCCCGCCAAACATTCACTCAATCTTTATTACCTAAGAGATATGAAACTGTGAAAAATTCCTTGCATGAGTTATTACATTCTGCTGAATCTGTGACCCTTACTACAGACGGATGGACATCTAGGGCCAATGAAAGTTATATTTTATAACAAAAAGTTGGGATTTTCATTCTTGTTTACTCGACTGCTTCCCTTATGAAAAAAGTCATACAGCAAAAAATGTATTAGAAGAAATGCAACGAGTTGCAAATGAATGGGGCATAACGGATAAAATTTTTGCTGTTTCTACTGACAATGCGGCTAATGTAGTGAGCTCCATTAAAATGATTGGATGGAGTCATATACCATGTATTGTTCATACCCTAAGAGCGTTTTCAGACGATACCATTACCATACCATTTTCAGCGTGCGATAAATGGTCGCAATATTGCGTACATCAAATCTACGTGCATTTAAATCGGTCGTTTTTACACATAGAGGATACCATATTTTCCATGGTAGCGCCGAAGCGATATCGCATAAACACGCGATTTGTTCTTCTAAAATCGCGCGATCGGTGCGATTTTTTTCCGCTACCATTTCTCTACGCAATGCAAGTCTATGCATGTTTTCACACGTGTAGCTAGAAATCGCAAATCGCAGCTTTTGTGTCAGTTCCAGTGTTGTGATGTCGAAGAAAACATCTAAGTTTCTATTTGATCCTTTAACTCTAATAGAGTTAATAGAACAAAGGCCCTGCCTTTGGGATAAAACCCAGGACGATTATAAAGATAAGATAAAGAAAAATAATGCATGGGCTGAAATTTATAATTTTTTGATAGAAGATTTCGAAAACTTCTCAAACGAAGAAAAAATAGAAGCAGGTAAGTTTAATTAAATATGTTTATTGACTCATAAGAAACAAATATACAGATTAATGAGTAATAAATTTGATTTCTTCAAAAACAAAGTAGGTTAATAAAATGTTAGTTTAATAAATTTTTACAATAATAATACATCAAATTTTGTCCATTTGCCAAGGTAAAGTTCCCGCGGGACTCACAAAATAATTGGCAAATTCGTCCCGTATGTCGTTTGCCTGTCTTCCACCTCCTACAGCCCTTACCCGTTGTAGATTTTGCAAACCATTTGTACTTGTAGAAACGTAGAAGTCAGTCGTACGAAAGCCATCTTTTTGACGAACTATATTATGTAAAATTACTGCAGCTTTTACAATGTCATTTGCAAATGTTTTAGAAACATTTAGTGGTCGATGAAAAATTCTCCATTTCTTGCTCATTATACCGAATGTACATTCTACAAATCTTCGTGCTCGTGTTAAACGATAATTAAATATTCTTTTAATTACAGTTAGATTATAACCTCCAAATGGTCTTAACAAATTTTCATTTAACGAAAATGCCTCATCTCCGACTAAAACAAATGGAAAACTAGTATTTGTTCCTGCCAAAAGAGTTTCATTAGGAATATTTAGGGAGTTATTTTTCATTTTCTTCCAAAACACAGTTTCTTGAAAAACCGATGATTCGCAATCCTTTCCGTATGCCCTTATGTCAACGTATATAAATTTATAATCAGAGTCTGCCACAGCCATTAGAACTATAGAAAAGTATTGTTTATAATTTAAGTTCATCGAACCACTTTCCCGAAATTTTTGTACCCTAATATGTTTACCGTCCACAGCGCCAATGCAATGTGGAAAATGTGACATTCTCTGAAAATTTTGTGCAATATTGAGCCAATCTTGCTCTGAAGGTATAGGTAGGTATTCTTCTCTAAAATGAATCCATAGCTGCTGACAAACCGTGCGAACAATTTCACTTATAGTTGAGATACCTATTTTATAAGTATAGTGAAGATCTGTAGATGAGTTTCCACTAGCGAGGTATCTGTAAATAATAAAATATTTTACTTTTTTTAAGCTAAAAATTAACTTGCATATTTATATTTCAAAAAGATTATTATTTGCAGGAAAAGTTATTCATGACAAATGGAAACATATTAGGGATGCATTTGCAAATTCGAGAAAAAGAGAAGTGGTGACAAACGTACAAAGAAGTACATATACTTTGAACAAATGCAATTTTTATTGAAAGTACTCGAAAAAGATGACACAGAATCCAGTATTTCTGAAAATACTACTGAAAAAGAACAAGTAAGTGATGAAGATGCAGTATCTGAACACACACCTAGAGCTTCTTGTGCCCCAAAACGAAGAAGTGTCTTCCATCGATGAAACAGACAAAGCAATTTTAAAAGCTTTAGAAGCCACTTATCAACCACCACCAACACAAACGGACGAAGATACTGCCTTTTTCATGTCAGTTACACCTGCTGTAAAAAATTTCACGGAGGACGAAAAAATAGAATTCCGCATGGGTGTACTAAAATTAATAAAGGGCATTAAAAGCAAAAGATCTTCGTCCAATAATGAAGTTTATCCGTCATATCCATCAACATCTGCTTATTCGACTCCAGCGTCAGATGAATATCGGGAAGATTATATCTGTTTTCAAAACTTATAATAAATTTATTTTGTACTAATTCATTATGTAATAAAAACTTACCTTAAAGTAATTGCATGTCTTTTGGAGGAACACTTAATCTCATCGTTGTGTCTGTTTTCTTTATAGAGTCTGAAAGACGTTCTAGTAACATCCTGAAGGTATTGTATGTCATACGAAAATAATTGAAAAAATTTTCTTACTGTTCAATTAATTTTTCAAATAGTATATAAAACGCGCCTTCCAAATATCTACTTTGTAACAAAGCATGAACCCAGTACCGTCGATTTTTCCATCGAGCCTCCCTTTGTTTCCTTGCTTTTCTCCGTTTGAGAAGTAGCGCTAGCAACACACGTCTTCTATCCATAACACTTTCTAACTTACTAATCTTGGCAACTGTGTAATAACTACTTTAGGGTACAAAATTCGATGGTATCAAATTATGGTTATGTGTGAAAATGATATACCATTTTGCGACCATTTATCGCCCGCTGATAATGGTATGGTAATGGTATCGTCTGAAAACGCTCTTAATCTAGTAGTTCAAGATTGCCTAAAAGAAATAGATGAAACCCGTGAAAAGATTAAAACAATAGTAGAACATTTTCACCGAAGTACTCAAGCAAATTCAAAATTATTTTCCACTCAAAAACAAATGAATCCAGACTCAGTACTACTAAAGCTAAAAAATTATGTTCAAACCAGATGGAATTCGACTTTTTACATGTTTGAGCGTGTATTAAAGCTCGAAGCACCATTGACAGCAACTATTGGCTTATTGCACAACCCTATAGAAATGCTGACTCAATCTGAATGGTTAATATTAAAAAAAACCTGTAAAATACTTAGACCATTCGAGCAAGTTACTAGTGAAATGAGTGCTGAAACTACAGTGACATTAGGTTTGTTCCAACCTCGATTTTTGTCCCGTACATAAACTAGTTTACAACTCGTAACAGAACTGTTTACTGCGCAACTCTAGTAAATTTACTATTCGTGAATCAAAATTGGTTGGAACGGATCTTGTACTAAAATCTGACTGTAATGTTCCTTAAAAAAAGAAGAAGAGAAAAAAGAATATTTTGTTTATACCTTTATATCTGTCAAGAGTACATATTATTATTACGATTTTACATATTACATCTCAATATTATTACAATACTATACGTACATTTAAGTAGAACAAAATGGAAAATATTATTGGTGAGTTTGTTTGAAGTTAACGAAGTAAACAAATCTTTTAATTTATTAAATTAGTTTTAGAAGAATACTTAATATTCCCATCGACTTCAATTGCCGCAGTTAACCCAATTGCTGCCCCAGTTGATTTTAAATGGTCTACTATGGAATCTAAAATGTTATTAGATGCATATAATGATTTACACAGAAAAGTTGGAACAATAGAATGTAAAAATTTTAAAGATATGTGGCGACTCATTAGCCAACAAATGAATACAATAAATCCACGTATTAGTGAAAAACACTGTCAAAACAGGTGGCGAGTCCTCGAAAGGTGATATAAAAAATTATTGGAGAACCAAAAGTTGACAGGAAGAGGTAAGAAATTCTTTGAGTACAAAGAAGAATTTGAAAAAATTTTTGAAAAAAAACGTAATATAGAACCTGAACTATTGTTGGAAAATGAAGATGAGGTGCCTCTAGAAACTAACATAATTGAACAAAATCAGCCAAATACCATTGATGAAAAGAGTTAGAATACATTAGAACCCAAATTAAAAACAATTATAAAAAAGAAAAGGAAAACAGCAATAAAGCAAGTGAGGGAAGATAAAAAAAATTTTACAATGAAAAGCTCCAAATTGCCAAAGAAAATTTTGAAATAAATAAACAGAAACTGGAAGAGAATAAAAGGCGTACTGACATCATAGAAAGAAGGCAAATATTACTTGAAAAAAATTGTAATCGCCAACAATAAATGCCATTTTTTTATTTATATTTATTTATTCATAGATTAGTTCAGAGTTTGTTTTGTTTAGAGTTTGTTTTGTTTGGAGTTTGTTTTTGTTTATAGTAATATAGTATGTTTATAGTCATATTTATAAAAAAAGTATATTTTACACTATTTATTTTAATAAAGTTATATTGGCAAATTATTACATATATTATTTCTAATGTTAACTGCATTCGGTTCTTCATCGCTGTCATCATTGTCTTCATCTAGATTAGGTTGGTCTATGTCCTCTACAACTTCTTCAATATTAAAATAATCTTGAATCGCAACATTATGTAGAACACAGGCTGCTCTAATTAAATGTACAATAAATGGGATATTCCTTAATTTAACATGATACAACTGTCGAAATTTTTGTTTTAATATTCCGAAGCAGTGTTCAATAATATATCTAGTTTTCGACAATTTTACATTGTAATTCCCTTGCCTTCTGGTTAGATTTCCTCTATCCCTATAAGGTGTCAATAAATTTCGCTTTAAGGAATAACCACTATCTGCTAACAAAAAATATCTCCCACATTTTTGCTCCAAATTGTTTCCCAAGCGGGAGTTGCGAAAAACTCTGCTATCGGAAACAGATCCTGGATAACCAACAATCAAATTAATAATTTTATGATTATGGTCACAGACTGCCTGTAACTAAAATAAAAGAGATTATTTTGTTTATATTCATATACTAATGTTCTTCTTTACCTGAATTGAATAATAACCTTTACGATTTATATATGACTCAGGATCATTTGAAGGTTTGTCAATTTTTATGTGGCATCCATCCATTTCTCCAATTACACTTTGAAATCCGGCCTTATTGAATTGTTCAGCAGAGATGCTTTTTTCTTCCTCACTAGGCCACTTAATAAATCTTCGAGATAAATTACTTAGAAAGTTCTTCATTCGGAAGAGTATGCGGCTCACAGAGCTTTCGCTTATGTCAAAACGATCAGCAACGTCTCTAAAACTACAAGTTTGATGTCCAATATGTACCATAAAAAACTGTAACCTACAAAATATAACTCACATCTATCTAAAAAATGATTAATCACATTTTAAATACCTGGTGAATAGGAGGTATGTTACCATAGTGTCCAATTTGATTGTAGTAATTATTACTCTCCTCATATATTTGGGAAATATTATTGACAATATCCCTCGATATTCTAAAATGTTTAAAAAATTATTCATTCGAGTAACGAGTGGTACAACTACTTCTAAAATGGATTATTGAATTATTTTCATTTTAGAAACAATGTTTAAATTTAGTATACCTAAGTAACGTTCATTTCTAACTCGAGGTTCCAGTAACGGCAAATCGTCTTCGTCAGAATCATCGCTACTCATTACACTCAGTAGAGAAAAATCACTATCGCTTTCAAATTCACTCATTTTTTCCAAACTAATATAAAAATAACCTCAATGAAATCGTCTTATAGCTTCCTTATCAAAACAAATACAACAATTTTGAGAATCTGCGCATGTCAGTCCAAACATACACAACGTTCTTCAGTGTACGGATTTGATCGTTCACCGATCGTCCAATTTTAGGTTGGAACAAAAAAGTAAACGGTACAAGAACGATCAAATATTCGGTTGGAACAGTGTGTAAATACAGCGCATGCGTCTGATCGTAAAATTACGGTTTTCCCGTAGGTTGGAACAAACCTATTATCTAAAGTTGTAAATATTATTAGAGGTTTAAATTCTGTTCTACAAAAATATAATGAAACAGTGACACAACTAGAATGCAAAAATATGCTTCTGAACTTGCAACAATCAATGGCAACTAGATTTGGGAAAATGAAAATGAACAATACAATAGGAAAGTCTGCGTTTCTAGCTCCCAGGTTTAAAAACCGAGCTTTCAGTTGTGACGAATATTTTAAGATAATTAAAGATAAGATTCAGGAAGAAGTAGTTGGCCTTATTAATAAGGAAAGAAGTGAGACTGAAAAGGATACCGAGGCAAAAGAACAGATGAGAGGAAATAATCAGATCGAGTCGGATGAAGATGATATAGTTTGGAAAGACTATGCTAAACAATCTAAGACATCATTAACTCAGACACCTCTCTCGCAAGCGATAATTGAAATGAGAATGTATGTTGAAGATTCACCTATAGGCAGGAAGGAAAACCCTCTGGAATACTGGAAAAACCGTGAATTACTATATCCAAGGCTTTCCAGGTTAGCAAAGAAATATTAATACATTGTGGCCACTTCAGTGCCATCAGAAAGAATTTTTTCAAAAGCTGGCGTGGTGGTTTCTATTAGACGTGGTACTCTTAACGGCAAAAATGTTCAAAAAATTTTATTTCTTAATTATAACCAAAATATAATATAATATCTACTTAATACTAGAGCCTATTTATTTACTCAAAGATCTCAATATAACAATTAATATACTAATACCTACCTATTCGTATACCTATACCAAATATCTACTCAAATATCTTAACGAACGCGAAACATATTACTTTTACTCAATACTCTGAATATGAACTATCGGTTATCGATATAGGGGAAGTTGGGGCAAAGTGGCCCCTCGGGGAAAAGTGATTTTATATGATATTTCCAACATGGTTACGACATCTATAGGTGTCTTCGCGTATATCATTCCCCTTACGTATGTACAGCTAACTTAGTCTGCATTTAACCACGGTCGAGACTGCACGCAATTTTTTCGTGAAGTGAAAAGTTTTGAGCCACGTGCTTGTAATATTCATTGGTAAGTAAAGTAGCAGTTTAGCTGAAAATACGGTATCATATAAGGTTAGAATGACATTTTATATATATCTGAGACGTACATATAAGCAATCAAACAAAACAAGCTAATTTTTTTATTACTTTTAAAATACTGCTTCGATACGTATTGGGGCAAAGTCGATTTCCTATTATGGGGCAAAGTGGTCCACTTTGCCCCTATAGAAGAATTAAGTTGAATTTTTTTTTCAGAATAAATTTCCATAATGGTGCGTAAATATATACGGAAAACTCAGCAACAATCTTGGTCGGAAGACAGTATGATAGCAGCTATACAGGACGTCAGAAATAATATACTTAGTGCAAAAAACGCAGCAATTCAGTACCAAGTCCCTTTGACAACACTTCGAAGACGATTCAAATCGAACAAGGACCCTGAAGCAGCTTCCAGAAAATATCTAGGGCGATTTAGACCTGTTTTTTCGGCAAAGCAAGAAAAGGAACTTGCGGATATCATCATAAAAATGGAAAGTAGGCTTTTCGGCCTCGGCACGCGGGAACTGAGACACCTTGCATTCCAGTTTTCAGAAAAAAATAAGATTGCTCATAATTTTAATGCCATCAAAGGTCTTGCAGGCGTGATTGGATTTATGGGTTTTTAACCAGAAACAATAATATTTCTCTAAGACTGCCAGAATATACGTCAGCTGCTAGGGCCTCGTCTTTCAATAAATTTAATGTAAGTTCATTCTTTAAGCTTCTGAAAGAAATGTTCGAGAAACATAAATATCCATCCAGTAGAGTTTATAATTGCGACAGAAACAGGTGTGTGTACGGTACCAAATAGGCCCTCCAAATATTCTCCAGTAAAGGAAAAAAACAGGTGGGTTGTCTTAGTTCCGCGGAAAGAGGCACCTTAACTACTGCAGAAATTTGTTTCAATGCCGTTGGATTCTATATTTCTCCACTAGTAATTTTCCCGCGAGTAAGAAAATGCTCAACCCTTGAGCACGGGCTTCCCCCGGAATCGATCGTTGAATATCACCCGAGTGGGTGGATGCAGAGTGAGATTTCTTCTAATGTTTGGTTTGATCACTTCCTGACATATACTAAACCCACCGAGACTGACCCGGTGTTACTGATTCTTGATGGCCATGCAACGCACACTAAGAATTTAACGTTAGTTGAAAAGGCAAGGGCAAATCATGTGAACATAATTGTAATACCTCCACATACATCCCACCAGCTGCAGCCATTAGATGTTGCCTTCATGTTTCCGCTCAATACGTACTATGAACAAGAAACGAAGAAATGGTTACTAAATAATCCTGGGAAAGTGATAACATTATATCAAGTCGGAGAACTGTTTGGTAACGCATTTAAACGGGCCGCAACTGCACAAAATGCTATTAATGGCTTCAAAGCCACTGGAATTTATCCATATAATCCGGATGTATTTCCAGAGAAACTATTCAAACCGGCAGAGACTACTGACAGACTACCAGAGGATGAGCGTCCAAACACTCCGCAATCAGTTCTACCTGAGGATAGATTTAATGTAATAAATAAGTCTCCACAACCAGGGCCCTCTAGAGTTAGATCCCCGTCTCCTATAGTCCATTCAGTACTAAAAAAATCACAAGCTGTAGATCCTATTCCAAAAGAAATCACTGGAAACCTATATTATTCACCGCAAGACCCAAAGTGAGTGATGTAGGAGCGCCCAAAAGAAAATTAAAAAGGGGGAAAACCATGGTGCTAAAATCAACCCCTAATTATGAAGAGTTAAAAGTTGCAAAAGAAATTAAAATATCAAAAGACAAAAAGGAAGCGATTAAAAAAAATTGGTGAAAACCAAGAAAACAAAGATACAAAAGGGAACAAACACGGATGAAGATACGTCGTCAGGCGGTTCAATTCTGGTTGAGTTGGTAAATTCAAGTGATTCAGATAGCGATCTAGAATTTTATCCTAAGACAAAGGATTTCGATATAGAAGAGGTTGACATCAAAAACCTAAATAATGATGAATTTATATTAACAGAATTAACATCTGACAAATTGACAAAAAAAAGTTTCTTGTCCAAATAGTTAGCATTGAAAAAACCACTGAACCTAAGATTATTGTTTCCTTTTTGCGGTAATATAGACAATCGAGAGATATTTTTGTTTTCCCTGAAGTGAAAGACATTAGCGAAGTTGTTATTAACGAAATTTTAGGAAAAGTTAAAGTAGAAATTTTGAGGCACGGAAAAATTAAAGTTGTTCCTTTCTTTTTTTATAGAGGAAATGTTTATTTTTCTTTCATTCCACTAATAAGTGGTGCTTCATAGTAAAAAGCCTACAATCTTTTAAGGTTTTCTTTGATACATAATGTTCAAAATTGTTAAAATGTCATTTTCGCTGTTTTCATCACAACAATGAAGTGTTATTTGTTTTTGTAATAAACTCTTGTGTACGAAAAGTGTTTTATTTTATCTGGTAATTACTTTCCACTTTGTCCCGACATACGTATCCTCTTTGCCCCATATATGGGGCAAAGCGGATATTTTGCATTAACTCACTTTTTCCTCTATCAATTCATAATTCTGGTCTAAAATCACTGGATATGTCGGGAAACAACAGCTAAATCATGGAAGAAGAGACTTCAGTCATCCAAAATACTCTCTCAGTTACTAAAAAAATATTTATAGGAAGGCTTTGTTAAGGTGACCACTTTGCCCCAAATTCCCCTACCGAATCTATTTACACCACAATATTTTTACCGAATCATATACTTATACAGAACTAGTACTCGATTAACGAATATTTAACAACGATTACTTTGACTGTCTCGACCCTTACTTCGTGGAATATGCTCATATTAGTGTTTTTAAATGAAACTCAAGGTCTCTAGTTAATTCCACAATATAATACAAATTATTGAAAATTTTCAATTTTTTAGAATTTTCAATAATTTGTATTATATTGTGGAATTAACTAAAGACCTTGAGTTTCATTTAAAAACACTAATAACGATTACTTTATTGAAAAGTAACGAGTAGTCAAAAGTAACGAATATTTTACACCTCTAACTCCATCGCAGAAACAGCAGAAAATGATTGTAGTAACGTTAATGTGACACCCCGGAAAATCACATTAAAAAAAGAAACGACAACACTAACCTGGAATTTTTTAAATTTAAATTTGATTGTGAAAAACGAAGAAAGTCAGAAAGATGCGAAAAAACATGAAGAATGGTTATAGAAAAAAGCTTTAAAGGAAAGAGAAATTCAAGCAATTGAACAATTAGCAACTGCTATTGCAGGCACATACAGTAAAAGAGACTAGAATGTTTTATTAGATTTTTGTGTACTGTTACCTATTAAGTATAACAATTGTATAAAATGGGTAAATATGTTATTGCTACAAATTAAAATATGTTTATATAATAAATTTAACAAAATACTCCAACCACATTAAATTTCTATGTACCTATTTATAGTATGTACAAAAAGTACGAGGAGTAATAAACCCTAATTAAGTATGCAAAACCTTTACAGGGAGCACCATGAAATTTTTGATAAATCTCTTACTTTAAATTACATTTCTTCCGTAAATCTAAAAACCAGGTAGATCGACCCCGTATTTGTTTCAGTTGTAGCAAAGTTTAGGGTTTATTCATTGTTAAAGGATTAGCAGATAAGCAATAACGCAATGCAGTGGTGTGTATTTTGGGAAAAAAATACGTTTTAAATTATAATATAATAAAAAATGAAAAGAAATAATTATTGGAATACATTTATTACTTACATTTTATTCTATATCCGACTCGGAAGAGGAAGAATCGTTGTTGACATTAATAATAATAGGGTCGATTAAATCATCACAAATATTGTCAATTTTCCACATATTTGCCTCTACTTTGATAACATGCTCGATACAGTTTGTCCAATTTTCCTTACTCACATGACTTACAGCACTCTCAAACAATTTCACAACATCGTTTATTTTAAAAGTAGTATTTTTTTTCCAACTTCCCCCTTTACCTGAGCCCATATTAATTCTATGGGATTAAGTTCACAATGATAAGGGGGAAGTCGAAGAACTGATATACCACGAGAAGAAGCCATTTCTTCTACAATGTAGGTTTTGTATTTATTCTTGTTCATTTTTGCAATTCTGTAAAGTTCTTTCCTTAGTGGATCTTTTGGAAACTTAATATTTTTCGAAATAAGCCACTCCAAAAGCTCTGCTTTACGCCAACGACTAGTGGGCAATGCTTCTCGTAACCGTGAATGGTAACTTGCGTTGTCCATAACAATAACAGCCCCTTTTGGAATCAGATCCAACATTTGAACAAACCATTCCTCGAAGACATCCCCATTCATATCTTCGTGATAGTCCCCCGTGCGTTTTGAAATAAAAGTTAATAATCCACCATCAACAAAACCTTTAGAACTTCCAACATGGACAATGATAAGTCTTTTTCCTTTTCCAGATGGTGGCTGCAAACCTAACGACAAACCTTCCACGAATGCCTGCCTTCCGCTTTTAATGTTTTCATCTTGCCAAGATTTGGAAACTGTATATCCAGCATTTATCCATATTTCGTCTAAGTAGAAGATTTTCAAATTTTGTTCTCTGGCATGTCGAATGCTTCTTAAATAGTCTCTTCTCCAAAAAACTATTTCCGGTTTATCTATCTAGAGAGATTTTCTATTATGTTTTGTATATCTGAAACCCACATCTTTCAAAAGTTTGCATAATGTCATTCTGGAGAATGTTGGATAGTCCGTATCTTCTTGCACTGATGTCATAATTTTGTCAAGTGTTGGAATTTCCTTTCGTAAGTAAAATCCATGGACTTTACGCCTTAGTCTTTGTTTTAATGACTCATCGATCTCAATTGGTTTTCGGCCTGAAGGAGTTTTAGGGGGTTGAAGAGTTCCATTCTTGCTTTCTTTTAGTAATCTATAAATTGTTGATTTAGCAACACACAACATAGCAGCCGTTAATTCCACAATATCATCAACACTTGCACTTGGATCCTTGTTTTTCAATGATATATAACAATTCAATATCAGAGTTTTTTCATTTGAAGATAATGGACCTGTTTTTGGTCGTTTAGATGGTCCTTGGCTTATCGACATTGTTTGGTACTTACACAATTAACATTCAACAAATGTTTTAAATATATTCCAACTGTTTACAATATTATGACAACCATACAACTTCATACAACTTTACTCAAAGAACTAATACTAAGTACTGATTTAATGTACCTACTTTCTTTTAAAATAATATTCCCGATAATGTTTCTAAGAAAACTGGGTTGTTTGGAAAATCCCTTTCAATAATCGAATAATCTGTAAATAGGTGTAATCGTATTAAGCCGATTACAGTAGGCCACTGGCCATTTAAAATTTCTGAGAAAAATTCCCCAAACACTACATATAGGAGTAATACAAATAAAAAATATTATGAATAGACGGGCATATCCGAACTCTGCCACAAAATAAAATTTTGTATCAATTTGAGGATTACTGAAATGTTCGAACTGTGCCGCAACCATTTAGTTTAATCCTATTAGAGTCATTAGGGTTTATAATAGATAAAATCGGAGGCCCATAGAATTATGTATATTTCTGAAAGGTTTCAAAGATTTCTTGAATTAAATATTTTGAAGAAATCTTGATTGTTTTGATCGATATTTAGGGGATTAGGGGAAGGATGTTGATGCACTTACACTATTGCCTAAAAATCAGGAAGAAGTATTTAATAGTGTTCGTGAATTACAATTACGAACGAACCGAGAAGAGGAATTTCTATTCAGCAGACCAGGTATTTAAAATTATTGTGTTCTCCTGTTTTTCCAACCTTAATTTTTTATGTAATTCGGATTGTATTTTGATGGATGGGACTTTTAAATACTGTTCAACTTTTTTTTACCAAATGTTTACCATTCATGGTTTTAAAAGCGGCTATTACGTACCTCTTGTTTTTGTTTGCTGCCGGACAAATCAAGTCAAACATATTCAAATTTGTTTTTAATTTTAAGACAAAAATGTAAAGAAGTAGGCTTAAATTTTCAACCTAAAGAAGTCGTAGTAGATTTTGAACTAAGCATTCATAACGCTATATATGAATGTTTTGGCAGAGATCAAATTCTTTTTGGTTGTGAATTTCATCTCTGTCAAGCTTGGTTTCGTAAGATTCAGGAGTTTCATTTGGTACAAGAGTACAGACAGAAAGGTTCTGTAATTGGCGAATACTTAAAAGTACATTTCGGTATTATGTATCTTAGTCCTGAGGAAGTGTAGAATTTTTTTATAATGAACTACATTTTTTGCTTCCGAATGACGAAAGAGTTATAGAATTCCGAAATTATGTCAATAAAACATATATAACGCAAAATTCGATATTTCCACCACTTATTTGGGCAAATAATGCATCCTTTTTTAAGAGAACAACGAATTCTTGTGAGAGTTTTCATTCGCATTTCGGTGCTTCTTTTTACAAAGCACATCCAAACATTGTTCAATTTACTAGTGTGTTATTGGATTTACAAACGGAGGTATACGCGAAAATTCGTTCGGCAAACCAAAGCCAGAAAAAAACCAAAAAAAAACTATTAATGTTAAAATTAATTTCATTAATGATCATTTGGATCAATATAGGAAAAATGTTATTTCTCGCTTTATGTTTGTGAAAACGGTTGCATGTAAAAATCTTCCACACGTTTAATTTTTTGTTTTTTTTATATGTTTATGTATATTGAATATATTTTATTGTAATGTAGATGTAATTTTTTAGAAGTGGCAAATATACGTTGAAAATATATGTATGTTATTAATATTTTCTTATATTGAATTTGAGTACCTAAAGTTCAAGGTAAATTGTTAAATCGGATTAGGCTATTAGACCCCTACTGGTTTGGTAGTTAATCTCCAGAATTTTAAACACTGGCAGAGTTCGAACAACCCGTAATGACTACATGCATTTTGTGGCAGAGTTCGGATACTCCGGAATAAACTGTGTTGCCTTTCTTTATCAAACTTACTAAAATTTATGTACCTCTATCACTTTTTTTTATTAAAATTAGTACATCCCGTTACCTCTGACCTAAATCGTATATTCTTTAGCATAGCTGCAACTCATTCGTTCAATACAAAATGTACCTTACGGTATACCCTCTTAAAATATATTTTGGTACGTCTATGAAATCTACTTAAATGAATGATTTATTACTCCTTGTCCTTTCTATATAGACTATAAATCGATGAAACAAATATTTTAATTTACATATTGAAAAGATTCAAAAGCAAATCTTTTTTATTGATATAATCTTTAAAGTAAGAAACTATCCCCCTCAGAAAGATTTACAGTATTTTTATTTTGCATTAAATTATTCACAATTTTAGTATTTAATAACAATTTTGGGAACTGCCAATTGGTATTATTGTTATAAAATCACTTAAGTACATAAAATGCTACAAAACAATAATAAATAAAATTACATATTTTTCAACAATATATTTCTGAAAAATAAAATTTACACAAAACTGTTCATAATTTCATTTCTTAAAATTACTGCACTTTCTTCTATGTTATCTGCATCAACAAATTGATTGTCTATGTCAAAAAGCTGATTATCATCTTCATTCAACTGTTCAACAGCATAATCATTTTCATTCTGGCGTAAAATAACATTGTGTAATATCGTCGATGCAAACACATAGTATTTAGAATATGACAATAATTTATTGTCATACAGGTACTTCTGAACATCCCTTTTAAACGACCATAGCACTGCTCTATAGTGACTCTTGTACTACTTAATCTTTGATTGAATAATTTCTGTCGCCTTGTGAGATTCCCAGTGTCTTTAAAAGTCACCTAATAAATATGAATTATTAGGTAGCATTTCATGTCAAGACGAGACAAGAACTACTAAAACTATTCAATGAGTGCCTAACAGAAGAATATATACCCAAAAGTTGGGAGAATGCTGTAGTTGTTCTGATCTACAAGAAACTGATCTCGAAAACTACCGGCCGATAAGCTTACTATCACAGATATATAAATTATTCACCAGAATCATTACAAACAGATTAGAACGAAAACTCGAGGCTTACCAACCAAAGAAACAGGCTGGGTTCCGAAGCCATTATAGTACGACAGAACATCTACACACCGTAAGGCAGATAATCGACAAAGCTACAGAATATAACAATGGCCTATGGATGGCTTTTGTCGATTTCCGAAAAGCTATCGACACAGTAGAAATCTGGGCAATAATAAAATCATTGAGAAATGCTAGAGTAGATCAACGGTATATAAACCTCATCGAAAACATCCATAGAGATTCTTCAATGTCGATGACTTCACGAATCATCTGACAAAATAAACGTAAGGAGAGGAGTTCGGCAAGGAGACGTTATATCTCCAAAGCTATTCACTTTAGTCCTCGAGGATATTTTTAAGAAGCTACAGTGGGAAAACAAAGGGTTGAACGTACATGGTGAACGCTTACACGGTCTGAGATTTGCTGACGATGTTGTACTGTTTGCAAAAGATAAACAGGAATTGATAGACATGTTGGAAGAACTACAAAATGAGGCTGCACATGAACAACACAAATACCCAGTTTATGACAAATATACCAGATGAAGACGATACAATACCGATTCATGACAGCACAATAAAAAGGACGGAAACATACATATACCTGGGCCAAGCTATAACACCAGGCAAACAAAATCAAGAGATGGAGATTGATAGAAGAATTAGACTGGGATGGGCAGCCTACGGCAAATTTAAGTACATCTTCAGCATGAATATTCCAATGAATTTGAAAACAAAAGTCTATAACAAGTGTGTACTGCCTGTTGTCACGTATGGTTGTGAGACCTGGGTAATAACCAAAAAGATAAAACGTAAATTGGAAGTACATCAGAGAGCCATAGAAAGACGTATTTTGGGAATTTCCTTGAGAGACCATAAAACAAATACTTGGATACGAGAAAAAACCAAAGTCTTCGATATAATAAAAAGAATTGGTTCCCTAAAATGGCAATGGGCAGGGCACGTGGCCAGACATACGGAAAACTGGAGCGGGTATGTCACCAGATGGAGACCTTGGGCAGAAAGGAGGAGTGTTGGAAAACCCCAGCAAAGATGGTACGACGAGATAAAGAAGGTCGCTGGCCTGAACTGGTATCGAGTTGCGCAAGATCGAAGCCGATGGACGAATTTGAAAGAGGCCTATATCCTAAGGATAGAAAACGGCTAAAAATGGAAAAAAATGGATTTCATGTCTATTAGCAACAATAATTTCATAAATAGGAGAATTTTTCCACATCCTTGCATCATGTACTGAAGCTGGCCATCCAAAATATATATCAATAATTTCTTGTTCATAATTACATATGCCTTGGAGGAGCATTTAATGATAACCTTTCCAATTATAATATGAGTTATCACGAGACGGGCCTGGAATTTCAATATGCGTACCATCTACACAACCAAATACATTTGGAAATCTATTTGCATCTCTTAGCTTGTTGAATGCTTGTTTAGTTTTTATTGCCTCTTCATTTCTTGGCCATACTATGAAATGTTTTGTTTTCTGTGAAATCAGTTGGCACATCTTTAAAACTAGTCCATGTGTATGACCTTTGCTGAAGCCAAATCTATCTCCAATGCATATATAACTCTCCTTATTGGCCACACACCAAACACAGAGTTAATAGCATTGCGTCCAAAACAGGAACAGGTGGTTTTCCTGGACATACCACAGATTTCTCTATCTCCAACTCTGTAATAAACATCTACAAGAGTACAAAACCAATTAAGCTATAGGTAATCGTAGTAAAATTCAAAACCTTTAACTTACTTCAACAGATTCTTTAGGCATTCGAAAATCATTAAGATCTAAATTTTTTACCACATTAAGTACACATACCTCATTTTTCTTGTATTCACTTACAATTCTTAATTCTTCTTCTGAATCCGAATCGGAGCTGCTACTGCTGCTGTTACTGCTTTAAGAATTTATTTTATTAATTAAAATTGACTCCACCTCACTTACCTCTACACAAAAAAATCATGCACAAATAGTATTCTAACCTACAAATGTTAAATCCATCGGAAACATCAGCTTTTAAGTTCGATGGAACTGATGAATAGTTCGATTTATTTAGACTGAAATTACGAACGCATTAGCTGAATTTTTACGATGAACCATCGGCAATTTATGAACGATTTTATGGAATTGTACTTAATGCGCATTTTCAATTGCTGAATTTAGAAACTCGCCTAATATTGCTGGCTATATAGCGAACACCATTAAAAAACAATCAAAAACATGTGCAAATTGCATAGCAGAATTCGGAAATACCGACCATGTGTACTAAATTTACTCTTTTGAAATCGTATAGAGTTAATACTTTGTTTTTTTGTTGTGAACCTGTATTTTATGTTTTCATTGAAATGGAAAGTGTCTTTAGACAATATTATGAAATTGTGACCACACAAAATATTGATTTAAATAAATTTTTTATTGAAAAAATTAGATCTAATTACCCGTTTTGTAGTATTCAGATTAACCCTTAACTGGCGTTGTGACGTCCCTGGGACCCAAGCTAATACATTTTGGTATGCCACTACTTGAAATTTCGAGCTGTGCATCTCAGTACCTTCTAATTAGTATGCCCTTGACCACGTTCGTTATTGTTGGTGCGTTGTTATTTTCTGTTTTTACGTGACAGTGTGATCGTGGTCCCCGGGACCTCACGACGGCAAGTACGTAACAAATTGCTTTTTTCTGTATGTTTTTTATTACTTGTATTTTTGTGCTACCGTTAAAAATGGATACGCCTCCTGTCCCAAAACGTGTCAGGTAAGATGATCCTGATTTCAAAGATAAAGTTTTGCGTATGTTTGACACTCTGGACAGTGATGTAGAATTATCGGAACAAGAGGATGACTTTGTTCTCGAAAGTGAGCATGACACCAACTCTGATCAATCTGCAGATGAAGAACCTGACCTTCAGACTGACGACTCCGATCAATCTGCATATGAACATTCTGATAACAATGCAAGTGGAGATGAAGGTACAGTAGCTCCAAAGTACTACTCTGCCGTGCTAAGACAAAAGGTCGTAACTGACCAAAAATTGGATTTCAAGGTTTTCGAATATTTCGCTTCTGTTAAACACGACCTATCCATGAAACAAAGTCAGAATGTCGTATCTACACTCTGAATACCTAAAATAACATACACTATTTGTCGTATGTCGAGAATATCAGGCGTTTACTAAATCAAAGTATCGTATCCGTTTGATACTAAGTCATGTCGTCCTATCTGACAGTTGCGGCTTCTCATATTGGTATTCATATACAATTTAATATGCGAATACATAGTCGAATTGTCCTATCTGCTCTGTACTGAGTCAGATTATCGTAACTACTTGAACAATACATACACGACTTTTGAACTTAGGATTGACTACAACTGAGATATGACAAGTCCACAATCTGGCTGAAAATGTGACACTTACGTCTTTTAAATTTAGCAAAAGTGAGGTTAAGTGTGTCGTAACTATTCTTTGTTGCACCACGTGGTGAATGTGTGTTCTTTCATATTTCTTCAATTATAAATAGCGACTACTACCATTCAGTTGTTGAATATTGTTTTTGAAGGCGACAAAATTGACGATTTCGCATTGGATCTGAAGTTTGGTGAATATACTGAGGTGTTAATAACATATGTAAGGTAAGTGTTTACTTAGGTTAGGTACGTCCGAGAATAATTCTATTGTACCAATATTTTATTTTGCCAATAAGATTACTACTAAGAACCAATTTTAAGTTATTTCTGATGTTTTGCAGAAAAATATGTCCGACCGATCCAAAAAAATGTTACTTTTGGCAATGAATAAGCAGTTGGCCGACAAATTCAACATCAATAATAATCGGAAACGTAAAATAGAAACCATTAACAATGATGATGTTTCAACAGATCCAGATTATGAACCATATACAAAAAGCAGACAAGTATTAGGTAAGTATTATAAAAATATCTTCTCATTTATTATTATGAACATTTTGATATAGGAAACCCATTACTGTCACATGAAAATATTATTCGTTCAGCAGATTCAATATCTCCTACAATAATTGACAATGAACGAAATATAGTGAATTCTATAACGAATGACGTAAATTCATTGGAAATAGAAGAAATAACTTTCGGAAACAACAGTGAACCAGAAGGTTTGCATGTCTAATATTCAAGGTTCTTTTGTTCCAATAATTCAATATTTTTTAGGAAAAAAACAAGTGAATATAATAGATAATGTTTTGATTCGGGGGCCTACAACTTTAGAAGAGATAGCTAAAGACATAATTGTTGATATCGTTAATATTCAGCTGTAGACCGAAGTGAAAAAAATAAAGAAAAAAATTTCACTAAAAAAGGTACACTGAGAAAAAGAAAAAAATATGATACATCTGTAGAAGAAAGAAAAAGGGCTAAAGAAGCAGAAAAAATTTCTAAACATATTTTAAGGGAAACTTGTAATAATGGATGTTCTAGAAACTGTGTTCAAAATATCATCAAGGAAAGACAAATGAAAATCAATTCTGAATACTGGAAGCTACCATCAGAAAATCACCAGCGCCAGTTCATATTCAGTGCTGCTAAGAATACCATTAAGAAGAAGAGTTGTGTAGGAGAAAATTCACGAAGACATAAGACCATAAAATATTATTTGAAAGACGATCAGGGTGTGGATTTCCAAGTATGTAAAAAGTTTTTCCTGGGAACCTTAGGATATCCTCTTCACAATGACAGGATTGTCAGGGATGTTCTTACGAAAACATCAGCTCATGGACTGATTGCTACTCCGACCAAAAAAGGTCATCCCTCAGAAAAAAAAATTGATAGAGGGAGCATAAGAGACCATATCAGATCTTTTAACCCATCCATATCGCATTACCGACGTGAACACGCACCCGAGAGACTCTATCTGCCTAGCGATATAAATATCAATCTTATGTTTAAAAACTATTCGGAAAAAAATCCGAACAGAAGTATTTCATACGAATTATACAGAAAAGAATTTAGAAACATGAACATATCTTTTGCTGTGCTTGGGCATGAAGAATGTTGGCAGTGTGAGTCATTTCAAAATCACAGTAAGAGTTCAAAACATAGCAAAGATAACATTCAAGCAAATTGTGAGCAATGTCTGTCATGGAAGGAACATTATGAAAGTGCAATTGCGGCACGACAGGAATATAAGAAGGATGTCTCCTCTGATAATGATCAAGACAGATTTTTTTATTCTGTGGATTTACAGAAGGTAAGTTGTAGGTTCGCTTATCGAAAGCAAAAAGCAGGTTGTGATGTTGCCTAGATGCGACATGTTCAAGGAGATCTTATTTGTCCCAAGGATTGTATGTTTTAATGAGAGCTTTGTCCCGCTTGGGAAACAAACACAAAATAAAAAAACAATAGCCATTATATGGCATGAGGCTACTGCAGGAAGATCACAATCTGACATAATATCAACTTTAAATAAATTTTTATTAATACACAGAGATGCCAAAGAAATTACAATTTGGATGGATAATTGTGCAGCCCAGAATAAAAACTGGGCTCTCTACTGTTTTTTGATCCACTTTATTAATTCTGATTACACTACAATAAATTCACTGAAACTCAAATATCTACAAACTGGTCACACGTTCATGAGCGCGGATTCGTTCCATCATCAAGTGGAAAAGTCATTAAAACAAAAGGGCAAAGTCATAGATTTTGACGACTACAAAACGTGTGTTCAAATATCAAATAGTGGACGTACGACCTGCATTGATATGGCTGTAAATGACTTTTTGAATGTTACCGACTGTTCATCTAGATTTAAACTGAATAAAATGGAGCCAAAACCATTATTATCCAAGTTTTGTGAAGTACATTTCGTGATAGGTTTCAAAAAGCTATATTACAAAACAAAATTTGATAGAGAGCTTATTGAATTGTGTTTCCTGAATGCAAAAGCCTTGAAAGAAGGAATACCCCTGCCGCAAATGAGATCTTCTCCGAAGGGAATAAACCCAACGCGAAAACATAATTTGATTAAAAAATTACAAGATATGTCTGTACCCAAAAATAGAATGAAGTTTTGGGAGGAGTTGCCGGAAACCGAAGAAGAAACTGGATTGGCTTAAAGTTTTTCAACAGAATATTTTTCTTATCGATATTGTGAATACATGTTTTTTTTTGAGTTCAATAAATCCTAATAAACCCTACTGATTTATTCGGTTAGTTCATTTCCCAAGTCAATATGTCCTATATGATACTTTCCAAGACAAAAAGTCGTATCTATCACAAAAAATATGACTTGAGCCCATTTCATAATGATGCGGTATAACTTAGTTCAAAAGTCGTATCTGTCAAAGTTATCAAATTTTCTTCGATGGTTGTATATAAAATGCCAAACTATTGTAATATAAACAACTTACCACTCTATACGTCGGTCCTCCAAAAAGTAAATTCTAATAATAATAAACCCTGAAATTCCAATTACATTTACTAATTCTCAAATAACTCGAAACTCTTGCAAAATTAGATACGACCTTTTGTCTTAGCACGGCAGTATTATGGAAGAAATAGGTTTAAATGGTCAGCTACTGCTCCAGTAAAAAATGTTAGGACTCAAGCGCACAATATTATTAAAATACGAACTTCCCGATCTGCTGCAAAAAATATGGATCCCGTAAATGTATGGATCTCTATTTTTACAGAAGATATGATAGCACAAGTACTTCGATGGACAAACAACAAGATTAGAAGTTCAAGAGAAAAGTTCTCTGATCCATCCAGAACAGAGCTCAGGAGGCCACATTAGAAGAAATAAAGTGTTTTTTGGCTTGCTTATTTATACAGCTATATTTAAATCCAACCATGAAGATGTACGATCATTATTTGCAACAGATGGGACTGGTCGAGATATATTTAGACTGTCTTTATCTGCAAAACGATTTGTTACGCTTTTGAATTATTTGAGGTTTGACAATCCAGATGACCGAGAAGACCGAAAGCTAATAGATCCAAGTGCAGCCATTTAATGCAAGTTCACAAGCCGCATTCTCTTTGGGATCACATGCAACAGTAGATGAAATGCTAGTAGCATTTCGTGGAAACTGCCGCTTCAAAATGTATATGCCATCAAAACCAGCAAAATATGGCTTAAAATTGCAATGTCTAACGGATGCCAGAACAAGCTATGTTTATAATAAATATTTATATTGTGGAAAAGGTATTGATAGCATCGGACTATCTCAGGAAGAAAAAAAAATACGGAATTACTACTTAGGCAGTTATAAGATTGTGTAAACCTTTATATGGCACAAACCGTAATATGACAACCGATAATTGGTACACATCACTGGATTTAGTAAAAGTTCTTAAAGATAATAGCCTAACGTTAGTGAGGACAATGAAAAAAAAAAAAGAGGTTCCAGCTGAGTTTCAACCAGCTCGTAATAGGCAAGTAGGGTCTTCACTTTATGCATTTACCAAAGACTATACCCTTCTATCATATGTCACTAAAAAAATAAAGCAGTTTTGTTACTTTCGTCGATGCATCATTCCATAGAGATAGACCCTTTTACTGAAAAACCGGAAATCATTGCTTTCTATAACAATACAAAAGGATGGGTGGATTCAATGGATCAAAAATGTAGCGTATACACATCAAGCCGCCGAACACGTCGCTGGACTATGGCAATTTTTTTTCGAATTCTAGATATGAGTACTATTAATGCATACATTATGCACCAATCACTTCGCGATAGAGAACTTATGACAAGATTGGAATTTATGAAAAATGTAGCAAAACATTTAATTGAGCCCTACTTGAGACTTCGCTTCCACAATAATAAACTACCTCGTGAGCTAATGTCATCTATTGGCCGAATCTTACAAGAAAGACATTTATATGAAACTGAAGCTGATCAGTCCGATAAACTAGATCGAGGACAAAGGAAAACATGCTCTATATGTCCTGCAAAAAAAGAAGAAAGACCGCTTACCTATGTTTTTCATGCAAACGACCAATATGTCTAGAATGTAGCAAAAAAATGTGTGTAGGATGTGCCACAGGTGAAGAACTATAAACGTTCATGGACCCTTGTACGTTTCTTTTGTAGAAGTTCAATTTTAAATATATATATTTTTTTATGCTTATTAATGTTTAAAGAGACCATACTTTTTCTGTTTTGACTTATTTTTTTTCTTAAATGATTTACGAGCGTTGACTTCCAGCTTTGTAAATTTCTGTTCACATTATTAGCAAATAAAGTTATTTTTTATTACGCTACATTTATTTTTAATTGACAAATAATTTAATAAAATATTAATAACAATATGTTAAATAAAGTACAAAAATATTAAAAATACCATTTTTGTTGAATACGCTATTTTTTCCTAGCTATTAGTTATGTGGTCCCAGGGACGTCAGGACGGTATGTACACACAAAATTTTTACCACGCCAGTTAAGGGTTAAAAATAGCAAGTAAGAGAAAGAGTACTTTAACCCACAGATATGCTAGTAATTTTATAAGGTAAGTTATTGTGACTATATTATGACTGTAAAATTAGTTACACAACTAATACAAGTTTATTGATGTCTTTGTACTCTTTGTAAATGTCACGATGATTATGACACTTTTTTTAACCCATTCAATTTAACGCCTTGAATTATGTCTTCCTTAATATTGTAATTTTAAAAAGTTATTGATAATTTATGTTGTAGGTAAAAAATATACTGTATGCTTTTATCTTGTGTTTTTATTATTTTATCCCTCCTTTTCATCTCAGTAATAAAACATCATAAGGTTTGTTCTCACACGAGTCACAAACAATCAGAAACAGTCAGGATTCTGCGCAATCCATTTTTCCGCGTTCATACATAAGTTTCTGATTGTTTGAAAACAGCTGGACGATGTTCACACAGGTTTGATTGATGGTCTTCCCACTGTTCTTTTGCAAAGTGTTTTCAGTAATATTTTTTACCTGTCCTAAAAGTGGTAAAATATAAAAATTTACCGACTTTTCTTTGTACATAAATCAGACGTGTTTTGTCATCATTTTCTTTGGAGGAAGTCAACCTATGGTGAATGTCTTAAATATCTGTCAGAAAATGAGCCTTACATTCATCGCAATTAAAAGTTGTAATTTTTTTAACAACGAAATCATTTATTTATGTATCTACAATATTTTCCAATTCTATAATAGTAGTAGTTAATACTGAATGGTTTTGGTTTATTATGAAACTTTAAAAAATTATTTAAGTTATATAATAAACTGCAGTCATCTGCTGCACAGTTTGTGTTGTAGTTCTTGACTATCATTATTATTACAACACAGATTATTGTTACAAAAAATAAGCTTTCTTTCCACAGATAATACAGTACTTTGATTAAAGTTAGACGAAAGTATGAAAAATTTTTTGTTCTAAGCTCCAAATTGCGAAGTGGCCAAAAATATTGATGGCCGGTTGCACCAGCTAAAAAACAGTCCGTTGAATCGGCCGATCGACCGTAAATCGTAGCTTTCGTGTTGCACCATCCAAAAGCTGTCCGTTAATCGATTGATTTTACGGACAGAATTAAACGACTGTTTTCGGGCGATAATTGCAAATACGGACCGTTATTTAGTAATAACCTCACTATACCAATGACATTTGTTTGTTGTTATGAAGTTTACAGTGATTTGTCAATATTTTTAATATTATTTATGAATCATATTACATTACGATTAGATAGATATTACATTTACATGACACAGTAATAGATATGGATACGTCTTCCTCTTCTTCATCTGATGAAGAGCTCGACCGCATAATGGAACTTCTTCCAGAAATAAGACAAGTAAGACCAAGGCGTGATCCATTTAATTTATTCAACAACCAACAATTTAAAGCAAGATATCGTTTTTGTAAAGAAACAGTTAACCAGCTATTGCAAACGATTGGAGAAGATTTATTACGTTCCCAAAAGAATAATGAAGTGACTCCTATGAATCAATTATTAGCAACGTTAAGATACTACGCCACAGGTTCATTTCAACAAGTGCTCGGTGATCATATTAACATACATAAAAGTACCGTGTGTAGAATAGTGCATCGAGTAGGGCACTACATAGCTTTATTAAGTGATCGTTTCATTCGAATGCCTAAAACAAATAAAGAAATTGGTGTGGTGAAACAGCAATTTTATAACGTTGCTAGATTTCCTGGTGTTATCGGAGCAATTGACTGCACCCATATTAAGATTTTGTCGCCTGGTGGTGAGAATGCAGAGGTTTATAGAAATCGTAAAGGCTGGTTTTCCATCAATGTGCAAGTGATTGGTGATATGAAATTGAAGATTCGAGACATAGTAGCAAGTTATCCGGGATCTGTACACGATAGTACTATTTATAACGATAGTTTAATTCGTGCTCGATTTCTTAACACATTGACGGACAGTTGCGTCTATAGCCGTCAAGTTCAAGTTCACAATAGCCGTCCAATACGAAACGGTCGTTTTTAGACACTGCGGCTGTAACAGCACAAATGTGCATTTACCAGCGTACAAGTAGAAGCCTAGTGTCATGTTTTCGAAAAAAAATTTAGTATGCAAGGTTAACACATTGAGTATGCACGTGGTTGTGAACGGAGTAGTGCGATCTTGTTTTCTCTTCAATTTACAGTTGCTATTGATACATTTAACGATATTTTTTGTTTATACTGGTAAGTATTTGTTTATGATTGATTTTACACTTTAAATAGAAATAAAAAAATTTAAATTCAGCATTTTTTGATTCATTTAGCGATATTTATAGTTATACTGTTTACTTTTTGTTTTTTATGATATTACATTTGAAATATAAAAACAATAATGTAAATAATAAATATATAAATAATATACAATAAATAATAATATAAAATAATAAGCAAGTATTTGTTTATGATTGATTTTACACTTTAAATAGAAAAAAAAATTAAAATTTAGCATTTTTTGCTACATTTAGCGATATTTATGGTTATACTGTTTACTTTTGTTTTTTATGATATTACATTTGAAATATAAAAATTATAATGTAAATAATAAGTGTATAAATAATATACAATAAATAATAATATAAAATAAAATTGAATGTTTTATTCAATATTTATAGAAAATGGCCAGTTGGGAAAAAGAACAGGCTAGGCTGCTGAAGCTTTTTGGGGAAACAGGTAGTGGGTCAAGCAACAGTGAATCTGAACCTGATGCTGACTGTGCTGAAAATAACAGTTCGGGTAATGAAGAAAATGAATCAACTACAGATGAGGAATATGAAGCACCAGAAGAACCAGAAAATGATGAGACAGGGCATATCAATACAACACCTATAAGAAACTTTTCTTTTGATGCAGATGAAGAAAATGAATCAACTACAGATGAGGAATATGAAGCACCAGAAGAACCAGAAAATGATGAGACATGGCATATCAATACAACACCTATAAGAAACTTTTCTTTTGATGCAGATGCGGCTGGGATTCTTTTGGATATAGACGAAAATGTGTCTCCAATTCAGGTTTTTGAAAAAATTTGGGATGACCAAGTAATGGAAATGATTATAAAATCTACGAATGATTACGGCCTAAAACTTTGCAATCAAACACGGCCACATACAAGGCATAGTAGGAAGGCAAATTTCAAAAATACTGATACGATTGAAATGAGGAAGTTTTTGGGTTTGTGTTTGCTTCAGTCCCAGCTAAAATTCTCCAGTATTAGAAAACTCTTTTCCATTGATGCATTACATTACCACCCAGCTTTTCCTTCACAAATGTCTGGAAGGAGGTTTGAGCAAATATTGAGATGCCTTTGTGTAGAAGAAGAAAATTCAAACGACCGTTTGAGGAAAATAAAAATATTTCTTGATTTGCTCATAAAAAAGTTTGCGAATGCATATGCACCAAATGAGGCATTATCATTAGACGAATCTTTGTTATTATTTCGAGGAAGGCTTTCTTTTCGCACGTACATGAAAGGCAAAAAGGCAAAATACGGAATTAAATTGTACGAACTTTGTTCTGCCCAAGGTTATGTTTTGAACATAGAAATATACAAAGGCCATCGAGAAAACGAAGAAAACATGACAACTATTGAAAGTCTTGTGATGCGATTGATGCAGTCATATTTAAACAAAGGGCATCATTTGTTCATGGATAACTATTACAACAGTGTACCATTGGCTAACAAATTACTGAGCAAAAAGACACATGTGACAGGAACTCTTCGTGTAAATAGGAAGGGTCTGCCGCAAGAAATAACAGGTCGTAAGCTTAGAAAAGGAGAACATGTATGGCGACGCCAAAATCAGACATACGTGTCCAAATGGAAAGATAAACGGGATGTGCTATGTCTAACAACAGCTTACCACCCAAGTATGATAAACACAGCTAACCGTCGACAACAGGAAAAGAGAAAACCAATTGAAATAGTGAATTATAATCAGAATATGTCCGGTGTCGACAGAGCAGATCAGATGATGTCCTATTATTCCTGTCCACGAAAAACAATTAGATGGTATAAAAAGATAATCTTTCATCTACTGGATGTAGCAGTGTGGAATTCTTACTACATCTTTAAAGAAAAGACAGGTTCTCAAATGAAGTTTATAGAATTCAGGGAAGCAATTATACGATCTCTAACTGGCATAGATTATAAACAGGATGGAAGGTCTTTGGTTCAATTTAAACGTGCACGAATCCAAACCAATGAAATCCACAACAATGGAACACAGCATTTTCCTGAGAAAATTTCTCCTCCTGAAAATTATCAGCGAAAAACATATTTTCAGCGTTGTAAACAATGTTATAAACAGGGAGTAAGGAAGGAAACATCATATTGCTGCAAGAATTGCATATCAAAACCTGCACTGTGTCCTGCACCATGCTTTGAAACATGGCATACCGAAAATAATGTATAATAATTATAAAATTATAGTAAATTTATTTGTCATTTATTTATTTTTGTTTGATCATGAACTAACATTTCGTGTAAAACTCCCAAAAATACTTTGTTGCTCACAAAAAATTGCTTATTTCAGTCATTAAACCTGTCATTTACGTTTTTAAATTTTTGCTGTTATAGCCGCCATCGTCCCATTACATAGTGTCTAGAGTCCGCTGGCGCCATGACGGTTGTAGCCGCAACCTAATTAAAGGTGCTGAATTAATCAAAATTAAGTGTATTTAAGCAGAAAGAGTAAAACTATACTTCTAATATTCTAAAAATTACAAAAACATATAGTGTCAATTTTCGAATTTCACTTGTTTCTACTGTCCGTCAACGTGTTAATAATGAATTTCCCAACAGTTATTTGATAGGCGATGGAAGGTACATGTGCACAAACCACTTAATGACACCACTGAGTAACCCACAAACACAATCCCAAAATAATTATCAAAACGCACATATCAATACTAGAAATGGTATTGAAAGATTGTTTGGAATTTGGAAAAGACGGTTTCCTGTTTTGTCTGTGGGAATGCAAATAAAGGTTGAAAATGTATTAAGGGTAATCGTTAGCACAGCTGTATTACATAATTTAGCAATAGAGAACGATGACATTTTTGAAATTGATTGGGATCAACATATTGAAAATCAAATTGAAGTTGAACATCAAGATGCTGAATTGGAACGAAATGGGAATGCATTACGAACTCATTTGATTAACACTTTATTTCGAAATTCGAATTGGTAAAAAATATAGTTTACTTATAAATAATAATATTAATTCATATAATAATACATAAATTAATTACAATAGAAGTGAATTAACAACCATAATTATTTTTAAATTCAATTTCTTTTTCTCTTAATTCTATTTCTGCCTTCTTTAACTCTATTTCTGCCTTCTTAAATTCTATTTCTCCTTTCTTGGATTCCATTTCCTTTAGTTTTTCTTCATAAGTTAATATTTTTATTTTTAGTGCATTTGCCATTTCGTTATGTTCAAATTCCTGATTTTTTAAATTTTTTTCCATTGTATAAATTTGTTGCTTGTGTTGATTGTTAACACATGAATATGCTTCTTTAGATTGCAATTTTTTTTTCTTCTCGGATGTAACAGTCACCACATCTTCGTAAACATCAGCTAATGTACGTTTTTTAGTGGACTTTACAGGTGTTTCGTGACATTCTGCAAAATTATAATGTAAAAGTGTACATAATTAATAATAAATATATATTATATAAACATACCTTTAATTTCATTAACATTTCCATCAGTGAAAATCATTTCAACTTCATCTAAATTTTGTATCTGTTCAGTTTCTAAAATATTACAATTATCATTACAACATGTTATATCATATAATTATAATTGTAGGTATACATACCATCATGTAACCCTTCATTAACACTTATAGACTCGATTTGGTTAATTTGTAAGTTTAATTCCAAATCTTCTAATTTTTCCGAAATCGTTTCGGTACCTAAAATAAATATGTATATTAATAACCAGTTTTTGAATTCATCAGTGTATCTCTACTTGCCTTTACAATAATTTTTATTAGAATGGTAGATATTTGGTAACGGGGTAATTTGTCCTTTTATAGCAGACACAATTTTTTCTTGGCTCGGCTGCAAAACCAAGCTGGGCCCAGGACCTCCACCGGTTTTATATCTTTCCACCTATAAAAATAAGTTATTAGATAGTACACTCACTTAAAAAAATATGTATATACATACCTTTTCATTAGAAATTTGTTTCTTAAGTTTTCTCTTGGTATTTTCATATAAATTTTTCAATTGCTTACCAGACCGAGGCACGTTGATATTACAAGAATTATATTCTTTTGCAATATTATCCCATGCCTCAAGTTTTTGTTTGTTTGTTACTCCATCAGTCTCCTTATTTTCTATTACACCTTTATATCGTAAAATAATATCAATGGCACAATCTCTTTCTAATTGGGTGAAATGCTGATTAGTTTCCATTTTTATATGTCATTAACAATACGTATAAAGTAGGGTTATAGTTTAAACACTCACTTCATGTTATAATAAACGGTCGGTTCAAATACCAACTGTAATTTTTTCTGGTGCAACTGGTATTATGAAATATCGGAGAATCATCGATTAATCGGTCGATCAACGGTTATTGTATCCACTGTTTTTACGGTTGGTTGGTGCAACTGGGCATTAATGTTACAATTTTTTTGCAATACAAATATGACGAATTATACCTGGTGATGACATTTTAAATGTTCACATACTAATATTTACTTTATTAGACCCAAAATCCTAAGTAAATTAAGAAAAAAACTGAAGTAATCCTAAAATACTCACCATTGTTTGTCACGCCATAACTGCACCATAACCATATTTTCAACAATTTTTATTTTTGGTACTTTGTTTTTGACAAACATAAGCCATATTCACACCAACCAATGTAAGATTGATTTTGTATATTTTCATTTTTAATGACTTAAAACTTAATATACCAGGATATTTTATAATATTTATCGACATTAAAGGCGATATGTTAAAATGTATTGTAATTTATAATATTTTATTCTATTTTGTTTATGTAAAACAGTCTTGTAGTTCGCGACAGCAGAGACTCCATGGGCGGGTCAGTTGCGCAGAAAAATTGTGCGACATACCGCCTATACATCAAACCGTCTCTTATTTGACTTGTCTATGCTGGATATTGCTTCACACGCTCTTATTTATAGCAATCGTGGAAAGAAGTTCGGTTATCTTCGGAGAGTATTGTATAACAAAAGTACTACAGATGGGAAGTACGCGTGCGTGTCGTACACAATGTACGGTACAGTTTAATGTACGATGTGCATGCCCTACAATTTTGCTGTACTGACCGGACACCGTACAATCAAACATTATACTTCGACAGAACCCAACCGGCAGCCAGCAACACACTCACATCTCACAACAGAATAAAGGGACTGTAGCGTCTTGCATTCGTACATGTAAATCAAATAGGTAAATATTCGTACGTACTATGAATATACTGATCAGATGGATATAATTTTGAACTGATTGCTTACGAAATTTTAGTAAAGAAAATATTCGTATAATTTTTTTTAATTAGCTTGACAATTGAGACAATTAATTTAATAATAATGTGAGATAATTTTTTAAAATTCAAGTAATGTATAACAAATTTTAGCTTAAAAATATGAACCCAAAATATTTCAGTTAGGGGGCGTCCATAAATTACGTGAGGTGTTTTTTTCAATTTTCTGCTATCTATATTCTTTATAAATTTGGAAAAAGACTCAATTATTAAAAGAGTGTCCAAGTCTTGAGCGTGACTAGTTGCAGTTGACGAAGAGTGCTTGCCACTTCGTATTGCTATGTAAGTTGGTCCATTGTATGAAACAGCTTCTGGTCGTCCCATCTCATTGGGTTTCACTTCAGACAAATCATACACGCTTGGAATTAATTTGTGCCTCGAAGCAATCACAAAGTCGTGATCTGGTAACGATACTTTATATTCAACGTGCATTAATAATGGCGCCTGCTTGTTTTCCGCTGTCAGGCCGATGGGGACGCGGGCTTTGTCAACTTGAGATAAAAAAGTTACGGAGTCAGGACCAAGTACTGAGGCTATCGTTTCCAGCGATCTTATGGAGGCCACAGAAAAGTATTGGTCTTGGTGTGCCTTATGATGGTCAGCTTCAGGACGACTCAGCTTCACCGGCACAGTCACTACATGGCGCTTAGCTTCTCGTGTATTTGCCCGTCTAGGCAACAGTCGGATATAAGTAGCACTTCGTGAAATATTAAATCCCAGTTCGCTTAGTTTATTTGTAAGTTCTGAAAGCGTATGGACCGTGCGAACTATCTCACAACGACGTCGCTCTTCAGCAGAAGCACCAAACAGGGCTAAATCACTTATTGTTTTTAGCAATTCAGACTGTTCTTTTTCTAAACGTGGGCGTCCAGGGCCATCACAAGGCGTCAACGACTTAGCTGTATCGGGATTCTTTGAACATAGTTCAATTAATTTTTGTTTTCGATTTTTTCTGTGCGTCATAGAGTACACTCTTTGTGTTTCTTTAAGCTTGAGCTTCTCCTCACAAATGTCAATTTCTCGCCGCAAATTACATGCTTTATCAAATTCAGTGCCGTCAGCTACAAGAGATCTTTTGCGCCTTTCCATTGTCAAGCTTCGCATGTAGCTTAGTAATCTTTTTCTTCATATTATCTTGTGCTGGAGTAGGACGTACATTGGATGGTGTAGTGTTCGACATAGCTTCATCCTCATCATCGCTGATCACAAGAGGCTGATTTTTTCGTTTCAAAGCACCTGTGAAATACAGAAAACTTTTATTTAGAATAGGACAAAATGAAGAAAACGTCACCTATAGAAAGAAATACGAATACTAACCTGCCGGTTGAGGGCCACCGTCCAAATCTTGATCTCCTGACTGCTGGTCATTAATCTCATCCTGAACCGCAGATTCCGCGTGTTGAATATTATGATCGTTGATCTGAACCTGACCTCCACATTCCACGTTTGGAACACTCTCAATGCTTGTACCAGCCTGAATCGAAGAACTGTTAGAGATATTGGTGTTAGTCTGAAATCAAAATATCATAATAAAGAAATGAATCCAATAAATTATAAAAAGATAGATTAACACAAAATTAAGAAATATTGGATTATGTGAAAACAGTAATTAAAGGAAATGACCGCGCTAATATTTTGTAGTTATGATTTTAGCATATTTTATGAAGAATTTCACCGTTTCATTTTTTTTAATGCTATTAAGGAGGTCCTTTTGCCATCAATGTTAAATAAAAAGTATTAGATTATGCATAAAATTAATAAAGTCAGACCTTTAACAACTTTCTCAAATTATGGCATTAACCATTGATTTTAGATGGGGTAAAAAAAACAAAATAAGGTTTTCGAAATATTCAGGTTTGATTTTTTGCAATAAAATCTATAGGTTGCCGTGGAATTGATAGAGAAATTAAAATTATAAAATCACAGAAAATTTTTGAGTAAAAAATCTGCATTTAAATAGCGTCAGAACATTTGGCAACGTTGCGTAGCGCGCGAGCTTCAGACCATTCAATAAATACAAATTAAACATCAATGCACTTATGTTTTTCATATATACTTATTAATTATTTTATTGTTAACAAATTTTCATATTTCATATTATGAAAAAATACTAGCATTCCTGCCATGAGACAAGAATTTTATAGTTGTATGATTTAACATTTTTAATTAATTTATTTATTTGCATTGACTGCAAAAACTTTAACATGGTTGAGGTTTATATAGTGCAAATGAAAATGTAAACAACCGAAATATAGCGTTGCCAAATTACGGACAGGTTTATAGCAGCTGATTTAAAAGAGCCAAATTAATTTTTGTATTTAACTATTTTTTTTAATTTTTAAAATTTCAACGATTAATGCCTCATATACTATTTATTTTTTAATTTCAAGAATTTTTATGGGTTCTTTTTATTTTAATTTATCGAATATTGACTACTACAGTTGTTGTGACTCAACTGGAGCGAAAGGACTTCCTTAATTGTAACAATAAATTTTATATATAAAAAAAGTATTTTCTTAAAAAAATATATTCAACCTACCTTTTGAAGGAATGCTAAAGTAGACCGAACTTTTCTTTCAGTGGCTTCCCTGAGAAGCCGTTCAATCTCATGTTGAATGTGATGTCTTAACTCTTCTTTCTTCGGGAATTTTTGCTTCGCTGTATTCCATAATTTTATTACATCGTCCTGGCAGGATTCATTCGTCTTATAGACGTATCTTTTGACGTATGCGTTATAAAAATCTTGATAACTCATTTTAAATTAGTAAGAGAATGCACTGAGTCGAGTAAAACATTTACAACAATAAATAACGATGCAGGTTGGAACCTGTCCGTGTGTCGCTGCCACTCAGCTCGTACGCTCTCGTTCATCGAGTCGCGCGTTCTGCTGACAGTGGCGCGAAAACAAAGGACGGGCTACACTGTACCGTAAATTCAGATTAAATTGAGCTATTTGGTATAAAACAAATATGGTGGTTTGACAGTCAGTAAATGTATAACGTCGAAGTATGAATGAAATTATTTTTTTTCGAACGAATTAGTGAATGATCTTAATCGTATTACGATTACGCTTATTAAATCTTGAGCATGCACAATCTGGATTGAATGGACCAAAATAGTATAATTTTTTTTCGATCAGAAAAAAAATTGCGTGATTTTTGCCGAGACCCCCCTTCTCTCCAACGTAAGATTAGATGAGATTTTACTCGACCCCCTCCCCCCCTTAAACACCTCACGTAATTTATGGACGCCCCCTTAGTAACGCATTGTTTTATGAATAATATGAATATAATAATTACAATAAAATAATAGTTAGAGTAATTATTATTTTGTAGATCTTACAACACCAGCAAGTATTGTGCGTATCGTAATGTAATCGCAACATAGAACCCCAACAACTACTTAAAACTGTTCATACGTTTAGTACGAAATACGGGTCACGCTTTTCCCTTGCTCGGTCTCGTCGTACAATTGTACGGTACAGTTTGATGTACTGTACGGTGTATGCTAGTACAACCAAGTGTACTGGTTTTGCCCATCACTAAAACGTACATAATGTGACAAACCCGCGACTTAAGCTGTGGAAGGTGGCAAAAGGGTGGGAAGGCGACAGGAGTGGGGGTCGTGTCAATTCGTTTGCCATTAAAAGTGGATCATCATCGAAAACTGTTCTATTGTGATAAAGCAGACTGGCAATAAGATTTATAGCTCCATAACGACCCTCATATGCAGATACGACAACGTTCACCGGTACCAATCAAAATAAATATACCTATGTAGGAGTTTTAGCGAATAAGGAAGGGCAAAGAGACGTCTACTACTTAAATCGTTACCGCAAAAATACGTTCTTACGCGTTTACAATAGGTTTGTTGCAGCTCCTACTTATTGTACGGTTACAAAACCATTACGGAATTATGAGAATCAATTTTATGCGCAAACGCGAATCTCGCACTATTTCTTGTGTGCATCTACAATTGGAACGGATTTTGGATCGTTTTAAGATTCTTCTAATTCTTCTTTCTTGGTAACCTCAAATTTTATTCTCCTGGTGACCTCAAATTTTATTTTCTTGGTTTTTACGTTGCTGGGTTTAACTAATAATTATGACGGAAACCAACATACTTACAGGTAAATCGCTGTTTCAAACTGTTTTATTTTTTTATTACAACATAGGTACTAACCCGATATTTTTTTTAGAATTGCAAGATTATGTTTTGATATTTCAAGATCCTTCCCAAGAAGGATCATCAGGAGCTTCTTCTCAAAAAGTAGTAGGGTCATCACTACAGCTAATGCCTGGCGTGACTACACAAATAAAAAATGATAATTCTTCAGAAATGAAATGAACCGAAAATAACTCAAAAATTCTCTTGGACTTTTATTTAAAATTTAAACTAAAACTTGGAACATTCGAAATAAGAAATAACAAAATGCTTTGGGCTAAAATCAGTGAGGAATTTAAAATTATACAAATAATTGTTACCCCAAATCATTGCTTAAATAGAATAGAGGGTTTTAGAAAGAAACTATAAGAAATTTGTTGACAACTGTAAGATACTCCCTGTATATATATTTCTGTATATTTACTTTTATTTAATTACATGTTTTTATATGATACATACCTTATCGATATATGGACGAGTTTTGCAAAAGCAGTATACGGTTAAATACGTTCCACATTAAACGTTGTTTTATTTGTAATTAGTGATTATATTCAAAATAATATTTTCATATATATATATATATATATATATATATATATATATATATATATATATATATATATATATATATATAACAGTTGGCGACGAGGTGTTTTTCTCTTTGTGCTGAAATTTTTGTTTTTAAGTAAGTGCTAATGGTAAAAAAAAAATGCCGGCTGATAAAGATAATCAACAATGTTTTGGGTTATTAGGAACCTTAAATACCTTTGATCCTGATAGATCGGATTTTTCGGTATTTAAAGAAAGACCATTCCAGTTTTTTATTGCAAATGAAATAAATGACGTTAACCGAAAAAAAGCCATACTTTTAAATACTTTATCGGAGAATTGTTATAAATTGGTGCGGAATTTATGTGTACCAGATCTTCCGAATGCAAAAACTTTCGATGAATTAATTAAATTATTGGACGAACATTTAAATCCAGTAAAGTCGTACTTCGCAGAAAGATTACAATTGCACTCTGCACGGAGGAAACCTAGTGAAAGTATTGGCGATTGGGAAGCACGTGTAAAAATTTTAGCTTCAAAGTGTAATTTTGGCACTGAATTAGGTGTCATAATGCGTGATCTTTTTGTTATCGGCATTAGTGAAGAAATGATAATGGATCGGCTTTTTGAAGATGCTTCCAGCGCAAATGTTACGCTGAAATCAGTAGTTAGATTAGCCATTTCCAAGGAATCTTCTTTGAAGGAACACGCGTTGAGAGAAAGCTTGGGTGCGGTGGTGAAACGAGAGCCGACCGACTCGATGAATTTCCATCGTCAAAGGAAGAATAAGGGCCAGATCACACGCAATTCTTCTAGCCAGCCGTTTCAGCGATATCAAAAAGACCAAGGCAGCAGCGGTTTAGCTGGTAGAATAGTGTCAGAAATCCTACGGTAAGCAATCGTAAATATTCTATCAAATGTACTGTTTGCGGTCGTAGTAATCACATGGTAAATGATTGTGCATATGAAAATTGTAATTGTCATAAATGTGGTGTGAGAGGCTATTTAGCTACTCAGTGCAAAAAAGTTTCACATAAATATTTGGAAGAAGATAATGAAGTCGATACTGACCAATCAATTTTTAATTTATCGGATTTAAATAAACCGGCTGAGGAGAATTTTGATGAATTTGATAATTATTTGTTAAATTTTGGGAATTTAAGCGACAATGTTGATAAGAATGGAAATATTAAACCTGTTTTTGTAAATATGCTTGTTGAAAATATACCAATGAGTTTTGAGGCGGATTCTGGTTTTGCTCATGCCGCAATATCTGAAAAATTATACCAAAAACATTTTTCAAATAAAAAATTAGAAAAGAATGATTTATTATTGAAGTATTATGTGGGTGTTACTTTTAAACCCTTGGGATTTGTTAATTTCAATTTGGTTTTTGAAAATAAAAATTATGTATTAAAAACTTATGTAATTGAAGACGGGGGTCCACCACTAATCGGTAGAAATGGTTTAAATATGCTTAAATTGGGTATCTGCAAAATTCAGAAAGCCGAAAGTTTGAATGATATATCTGATACAAGTTTATTAGAAAGCTGTAAAAATATAGATGCTTCTATCCAGGTTACTTCTTTGATTAAAAAATGCTATATTTGATAACAGATTGGGAACATTTAACAAATTTAAAATTTCATTAAAGCTAAAGGAAGGCGCTGTGGAGAAATTTTGCAAGCCTAGACCAGTACCGTTCGCTTTAAAACCCAAAGTGGAACAGGAAATCGAAAGGTTAGTAAAAATGAATGTTTTAGTACCAACAGAGTTTTCAAAATGGGCTACTCCTATCGTTCCAGTTTTAAAAAACAATGGAGGTATAAGAATATGCGGAGATTTTAAAGTTACGTTAAACCCAAATTTGTTAATTCAACATTTTCCTTTGCCGAGAATAGAGTATCTTTTTTCGAAATTGCAAGGTGGTGATAAGTTTTCAAAAATCGACCTCTCGGAAGCTTATCAACAGGTGGAGTTGACAGAAGCTTCTAGAGAACTTGTTACTATAACTACACATAAGGGACTTTACTCTTATAAACATTTACCTTACGGGATAACTAGTGCCCCAGCTATATTTCAAAATATAATGGAACAAATGTTTGTTTTTCCGGGTGTTGTCTGTTTCCTTGATGATATTTTAGTAACAGGTAAAGATGACCGTGAGCATCTGGAGCGTTTAGAAAAAGTGTTTAAACGTCTTCATGAATGTGGACTTGAAGTAAAAAAGGCAAATGTACATTTTTTCAAAATTCGGTAAAATATTTAGGTCATGTAATTGACAAAATTGGATTACATACGCTAGACGAGCGAGTTACTGCTATTAAAAAAGCCAAGGTTCCGGAAACAGTTACGGAACTCAAATCCTTCTTAGGAATGGTAAATTTTTATTGTAAATTTATTAAGAATGCATCACAAATTTTGAAACCTCTTTATTGTTTGTTAAAAAAAGACTCAGCTTGAAATTGGACGCCTGAGTGTACGAAAAGTTTCGAATAAGCTAAGGCTATGTTGACATCTTCTTCGGTGTTAGCACCTTTTAATCCCGAAGAAAAAATAAAACTAACGGTTGATGCTTCTCAGTTTGCTCTGGGAGCCACTCTCTCTCATGTCTACAAGGATAAAACGGAAAGGCCAATTGCTTTTGCGTCAACTTTGTTAAAATCCAGCGAAATAAAATATTCTCAAATTGAAAAAGAGGCTCTAGCCATTATTTTAGGCGTAAAGAAATTTTTTCAATATCTCTATGGTCAAAGATTTATTTTATGCATTTACCTTAAACCTTTATTAACCATTTTTGGCAATAAAAAAGGTTTACCAATTTTTGCAGCCAATCGGATACAAAGATGGGCTCATATTTTATCAGCTTTTTCGTATGACATAGTTTACGTCAAAAGTAAAGATAATGTTGCAGATTGTTTGTCCAGACTTCCCGTTATCCCCGAAAAAGAAGAATGTACTTCATTTTTAAGCTCGGAATTTTATTATTCATATTTAAATTATATTGAAGATTCCGATTTTCCTTTGAATGTTCACTCTATAAAAAAAGAGACGGCGAAGGATCCTATTCTTAGTAAAATTATATATTTTGTTAAAAGGAGATGGCCTTCTACTTGTCCTTCAAGTGAAATTCAACCATATTTTATAAAAAAAAAATTAAATTTTTATGGAACAAGACTGTTTAATGTGGGGTTACAGGTTGATTATTCCAAAGAAATTTCATACTTCAATTGCATAGTACTCATATGGGTATCGTGAAAATGAAGGCACTTGCACGATCATATGTTTGGTGGCCTTCAATTGACAAACAGATTGAAGAACAATCTCAAAATTGCAATGCTTGTGCACTTCACTCGAGCAAACCACCCAAATTATTATTGTCAACCTGGAAATGGTCTGAGCAACAATGGACTAGGTTACATGCCGATTTTAGGGCTAATACTCCAAATTGGTGCCAAGGTGTGGTCAAAGAAGTTCTTGGAGAAAGAACCTATATTATAAAAACAGATCATGGATTGATTTGGAAGCGTCACATTGACCAGTTAAAAGTAAATAATTGTAATGAAACTGAAGCTGTTGACTCAAAATATTCAAAAGAGGAAGAATCGGTCACGATCATTCCAAGATCTGATTTTAATGTAAATAGTGTACATAATGATAGTTTAGTATGTAATGATTCTGTAGCAAGTGATTGGGATAATTTAGTTGAGAACAATTCGAATCAGGAAGTGTCGGTTTCACCTAGCGTTGATAGTTCGCGTCAGTTAAGACGGCGGAGCTTAATAAATAGGCCAAACCGACTAGTTTATTAATTTAACTGAAAGTGTTATTTATTTTTTATTAGTTTAACTTGTATATAATTTTTGAAGGGGGAGAAAGTGTACGACACTCCCTGTATATATATTTCTGTATATTTACTTTTATTTAATTACATGTTTTTATATGATACATACCTTATCGATATATGGACGAGTTTTGCAAAAGCAGTATACGAATAAATACGTTCCACATTTAACGTTGTTTTATTTGTAATTAGTGATTATATTCAAATTAATATTTTCATATATATAACAACAACCAACAAAAAACAGGGTCCTTATTCTGATAAAAATAAAATACACAAGTACCGAGGGGTCAACCACTGAGCTTAATATGTACATGTATTGCACAGTACTTCATACTGTATTTACAAAGTACTGCATACTGCGTAATACTGATGCATACGTACTGCACATAGGTACTGCAGAAAAAGCGTACAGTACTGCATAGTAGTGGTTGACCCCTCAACAAGTACTATTCTACTTATATTAAACAATCACAAAATAAGAATTAAAATAATATTATATTTTAGGTAGAGGACGAAATGGAGACGATTTTTGAAGGAAAACGAAATATAGTTCCAGAAGTTGTATTATCTTCAGATACAGTTGATCACGAGGTAAAACTGCAGGAAGGAGTAGAAAACGAAAACGAAGGTATCGAGAAACCCAAATTAACAAAAAGTAAGGTTTATTTGAAAAGAAAAACCACTATCTTGGAGAAAATCAGGGCAGATAGCATGGCATATTTTGATGAAAGATTATTAATTGAAAAAGATAAACTTTCAGATATAAAAAGAAGGAGTAATTTAATCATGGAAAGAAATAAAATTTTAAATAAGAAGGCATGCTGCTGTCTAGGTAAAGACTAATCCAGTCTGATTAATGGTGGAATAGGTACCTATCTGGCTGTCGAAAGAAATTTTTTGAGTGCTGTGTTTATTTTTATTTATAGTTGTTAGATTTTGTATAAAAAATTTGTTGTTTTTTTAGTTTAATGTTCATATTCTAGTAATACTTTCCATTACTTATGTTTAAAATTGTTTTAGTTTGTTCATATTTTAGGTATACTTTCTAAAATTATTGATAAAAGTGCCTTTTATTCCTAAGACTGATTTGATTTATATATATTTATAGATAGATATTCTAGAAAAAATTAATTGTTTTTTATTTGTTCAAATTATTCCTTTGTTTTTTATATTTTTGTTTCAAAATAAGAAAATACTTTTTGAAAAATTTATTTAATTTTAGTTTTACATATTTAAAGAATTTGCAACTCTATTTCTAATAGCATTAAGTTCAGCTATATTGTCATCATCTTCATCGTCATCATCAACAGGTATTGGTTTCCCCAAAAAAGGAAAATCATCATATAATGCAAAATTGTGAAGTGCACAAGCTGCGCGTATAAAATGAACAATGAACTGAATGTTTCTCAACTTTATATGATAAAGTTGGCGAAACTTTTGTTATGACATCCCAAAACAGTGTTCTATGACATAACGATTCTTAGATAACTTCGTGTTTTAGTTCATTTGTCGTCTGGTTAAATTTCCTCTATCTTTATAAGTGGTTAATAATGTCCTTTGTAAAGGATACCCACTATCACACAATATGAAATAGTTATTACATTTTTCTATTAAACTATTCTTCAAAGGAGAATTGCTAAATACTCTACTATCGTGTACAGAGCCTGGGAAACCAAGAAATATATATCTGATTTTTCGGTTATGATCACAAACCACTTGTATCTAAAAAATGTAGGAAAATATGAAAAAAATACAGGTAAAAATAATAATACCTACCTGAATTGAGTAGTAACCCTTTCGATTTATATATGACTCAGGATCATTGTCTGGTTTGTCAATTTTTATATGACAACCATCAATAGCTCCAATAACACTTGGAAAATTATTTGCCGCGAAATGTTCTTCAATTAAACGTTTTCCATTATCATCTGGCCACTCAATAACTGAGGGTGACAAATTACTTACAAACATTGTCATGCGACGGTTAATTCTGAACACACTACTAATCGTTACATTGAAACGGTCCCCAACATCTCTAAGGCAGGCTGCACACTGACGAAACTGGTTTCATGAAACCGGTTTCATGAGACATGAAACTCAAGTTTCGTAAAACCAGTTCATAAGAAAATTGAAAGATGAGTACACTGAGTTTTAAGAAACTACAATTTCATAACGTTGCGCAACTGCATTTCACGCAACTCCGCTAGCACGGTTGCATGTAACTACAGTTTGTTGTAAACCTCCGTTGGCGTGAGTTGTGTATTTAATATTTGCAGTAAAAAGCGATGCCTGAAGATCAAGTTTTCAACACAAAACTCGTGGAAGCTGTAGAAAAGCATCCGTGCTTGTACAATTACAATTTGAAAGAGTACAGTAATAGAAACAAAGTTCAAGCTGCATGGGAGACCATAGCGCAGGAAATGGAAAGTACAGGTGAGTTTTATTATTGAACTCCTTTTATTCATTTTTATTAAATGTTGTCGCTAACCTATGTTTGTACTCCATTTTCCTCTAGGCGGTTCAAATAAAACACGAATCACGGCTTTTAACAAAGCTTTATTTTCTCAAGGGCTACATACACACAATATATGTAAAGACAATTATTTATTTTCATTACTATTCATCACCACGCCCTGCTATATTATTGATCCACTGTGATGGTATAGCTACGCCAGGCTTCAAAAAGTATTCACAAAGATATTCGCGGAACGATGCGGCTGTCGTTAAGTTAATATGGCGATTCAACGGGTGCAAAGGTTGATTTGGAATGTTCTGAACCTCATCTGCAGCATTCCTTGGCTTATACATTTTCCCTTCGGTTTTGCGAATGTAGTTATGAAGAACACATGCGCATTTTATAATAGATATCACCGTTGCTTCAGAACAAGCTATAGACGTTTCAAAAACTCGGAACTTAGATGTTAGTATTCCAAAAGCACATTCCACAGATTTACGAGCTAGGCTTATTCTATAATTGAAAATTCTTCTCCTATCCGTTAGCGTACGTTGAGGATACGGTCGCAGTATGTACGTTGTCAGAGGGAACGCTTCATCTCCACAAAAAAAGTATGGAAAATTTTGTGCATTTTCATCCCGTGGTAATGGCGAAGGCTGTGGTAGATTGAGACCTCCAGACTGTAACCAGCGACCTAAACGAGATGAACGAAATACACCTCCATCACTGTTTCTACCAAGATCCCCCACATCAACGGTAATAAAACATCCGTCAGCATCAGAACAAGCCATTAGTTGAACCGAAAAATAACCCTTATAATTAAAATTCCTAGATCCACTCTTTTTGGATTTTTTTATCCTGACATGTTTTCCGTCGATGGAGCCTACACAGTGTGGTAAACTCCAAAGTTGTTCATAACGGGAAGCAATGTTTTTCCACATATCTATGGTTGGAACAGGCAAATATTCTGGTTGTAGACAGGACCATATAGCTTCCGTTGTTTCCGCAATGACCACTCCAACCGTTCTCTCTCCTCGCATAAAATAGCTCGCCAAACTTCTGAAACTGCTGCCTGTTGCAAGATACCTGAAATTAATAAAATACATCAATTGAGCGGTCTGCTTTGAATAAGGGCTCACCTACAATATTACCTTATTACAGAGCACAAACAGATAAGCCAAGGGTACAAAACATCATATTAGGTCGATTTTGCAAAATTGTAGATGAGCTCTGATCTAAGCAGACTCTTCAATCATAGCATATGTGTACATAATACGTAGCTTACTATAATCTTTCTATACCTTCAATGTAATTTTTTTTGTAGCAAAGGACTGTAAAGAAACATGGAGAAACTTGAGGATAGTTTACATACGGAATTTAAAGAAACCGCCTTCTGGATCTGCTGCAAAAAAGAAAGAATACTATTAGTAGATAGAGCTATGGGGTTTCTGGTTCACAACTTCAAAAATCTCCGCTTGGTGGCGCTGAGAGCGGCGGCGCGCGCGTTTTTAATTTTAGGCCGCCATTTTTAGTCCTGTTTTAAAAATCTGAAAAAAAACTTCAGTGAGATTCGATCGCACAACCTTCGCGTCTATAGCAAGGCATTCAACACATGCCGCCATAAGCTCTCATGCATATTATTAGCGAAGAAAGGTATTGCTGCAATGTGAGCGCACCGTACGCTTCTTGCTGTAAAATGTGACGTAGTCGAGAAAGATCCGTTAGGATGATAAGGCGGCGCGCTACCGGGTTCTTGCTGTAAAATGTGACGTAGTCGAGAAAGATCCGTTAGGATGATAAGGCGGCGCGCTACCGGGGGGCTTAAAGTAACTTATGTTGAAATATTACTAAGAATTTCGTACCGGGTGGCTTGAAAGTAACATATAATATTTTATGCGTGACACGCAATAATTGAATCTTTGGGGGGTTTTTTAAAAAATATATATGTTGTTAATAATGTGTTGGGAGATTAGTTTCTTGAGGATAACAGAAGGGTGAAGATCATGTTAATAATTATATTAGCTGCAGCGCTATGTCCAGCACTTTGTGTTGTCGACCAGCAGTATGCTATGGATTATTTACAACGCTTCGGATACGCAAATGAAAATGATTTGACTAAACTTGAGGATTATTTGTTGAGTTTTCAAGAAAAATATAATATTCCTGCAACGGGAGAATTAGATGAAGATACAATACAACTTATGGATAGGCCAAGATGTTCTGTAAGTGAAACAGCTTCCGACGATGATCATTCTTTTAGAGTTAGATCAAAATGGATCAAATTTGATTTGAAATGGTTCTTCCCTCAGGCAAATCAAGCATATCTTGATGTAATCGAAAAGGCTTTTGAAGTGTGGAGTAACAGTTCAAAGTTCAAATTTGAATTAATACACAAAACAAGACCTTATGCTCCCGATATATCTATCACTGTTGTACATGGAAAACACTATTTTCGTGCAGATTGCCAAGGTAGAGATGAATGCCCCAGCGCATTTGATGGTCCTGGAAAGGTGTTGGCACATGGTTATTTCCCAAATGGCAACAGCTGTATAGAACTTCATATTGATGCTGATGAAAAGTGGGATTTAAGTTTAGATGGATCAAGTTCAGATGATAGGACTAGTCTACTCATGGTATTAATTCATGAAATTGGACATATTTTAGGTATATCCCATAGTGATAATAAACAAGCAATAATGTATCCATGGTATCAACGAAACGCGACCCCAAAATTGGATGAAGATGATAAAATGGCTCTTGAAGCTCTTTATGGACCCACCAATAAATATGCAAATAATCCTTTCAAACCTACGCCACCGACTACAGGTCATCATAGGCCCCATCCACCAAATAAAAATTTATGCGACATAACGCCGGAGTATATGTTTACTGCGATGGCTGGTACATTTGAAAATTATCACTTATATATTATTTATAAAGATTTTCTATGGAAAATGGATTTGAATTCGAAACTTATTCCCTCAGAACCAGAAATGCTCGATGATTATCTACCCGAAGAAGTGGGCCCCATAATTCAGATTTTTCAAAGTTCTTCCGGTAATTTAATAGCAGTCAATAAAGATGTTCGTAAATACTATATAGCAGATTTCCCAGGTTTGCGAATACTTGAGCAAGGTAATTTACTTATACCAAAAAATTCTCAAATAAACACAATGTTTCAAAGCAACCACGGAAAAATTTATGTATTTTATAATAACAATAATTATATTGAATATGATAAGAACTTAAAAAATGTCTTAAATAGAGGACAAATTAAAGATATTTTCCCTGGACTACCCGCAGATGTTACAGGAGCATTCCAGTACATTGACGGGCACATGTACTTTTTCAAAAACACCACATACTACAAATATAATGAGTTTACCAAAAAACTTGTTGCAGCCGGACCCTTCAATTGGAACCTATTTGATATCCCATGTCCTAATGGAGACCTTTTAAATCATCTCAAGACTTTATTAACAAAAATAATTTCTTTTTATCAATAATATTTTTAAAATAAACTTTTGCAAATAATTAAATTGTTTTTCTGAAATTCTGTAATCACAACAGGAAATGATAAATATGAAAATAAAATCAACTCACCACAGAAATTTTGTGAAATTGATATGACTCAACCCACAATTAGAAAAAATCAACATAACAACAGGAAATGTGATATATCAAACGCCTACAAAAATAATAGTTTATCACAATTTCACGAAAGTGATATGGAATCCTTGAAAAAAGGTATAAATACATTTTTTTGGTATTACGACAACGATAGTTCCATATTGACAATCAACGAGCCTAGTTCGAGTTCGAGTTTTTTTAAAAAACAAAGTAAGTTTTATCTTTATATTTTTTATTTGCTCTTTACATTTAATTTCCAAAAATATTTTTGAAAAAGTTTTATTTGCTATGAATTTATTGGGGGAAACTCTTTGCAGACTGGTACAACAATTACCCTGTTTATTTCAGATGAGTTTTATCAATGAACTAAACACCTTCTCTACTTCCACAGAGGTAAAGAACAAACCCATTTGGAAGCTGAAAGAAATTCCGGAAAACGTCCCCCAGAAAATAGTAAAAGTTAAAGTAGTTCAATCAAAATTTGGAGAAGCTATATTAGTAGAATTAGAAGATAATGTAACTTTTCTCCCCCAAAGGGTAGTGGAAAAATACAAGAAATATATCGCAGATATAAACAAGGGGAGCTATAGTTTGGTATTTTTGGGGCTACAGAATATTTCTAGTGGATACCGTCCCAGGACACTATTTAAAATAGAAGAAAACAATTGAACGGTAAGATTTTTTATTTTTAAAATCTTGTTAATTATTTAGCGAGGGCCTGAGGTCCACTCACATTTAACCTAACCTAGCATGTGTGATTCTGTTTCAAAATCATTTTAAAAATTATTTTTGTTTCAGCAACACATCACAAAATTTAAAAAGCAACCGGCTGAGGTCAACTTAAAAAATTAAGGAAATTCAGAAGTACACATCCGCAGTCACAATATAACCCATTGCACAAAATTTGGGAGCGACCTGCTGAGGACAACTTGAAAATTGAGGAAATTCGCATCCGTAGTCGAAGACAACTTTAGAAAGCTGGTGAGTACATTTTTTATTCATATACTCAAGAATGCCGAACTTCAGTGTTACTCTACAGCAAATTGATGAAATTTTAAATTCTCTAAACAAAATTCAAACCTTTTCAAATAGAAACAAATGGATTTTACTGATTAATAAACACCTCAGAAAATGTAATCTTGCTTTAAAATCTTTCAAGTTTTCGACTGGAGTAAAACATAAAATTCATACAAAAATAGCACATTTGAAGCGCATGCGATGTTTAATAAAAGTGACTCATGTGGGTGAAGGACTTGAGAAATCTAGTAAAAGGGTCAAGTGGGAAAACATTAATGCTGCATTTGAAAGTAGATTAAAAACAGGAGTTATTATAAACTTGTCACATAAAGATATGAATGCATTCTTTACAGATGCTTTCAAAATTTTCAAAAACAAGATTTTATTAGTTCTCAAGAAAACACAAATTTCAAAAGTGAACACCACCTTTTGTGGGGATTTTATTAAGCAATCAAAAGACGTGGAGTTAGTAGACCGCAAATATTTCAGTACTCCCAATGTTGTATTAGACATTGGAGATGACTTACATGATTGGTTTAGAATATATATTATTGATCCTATTTTGAACAGTTTATCAGAATTTGCTGAAAAAGAAAGCGGGTGGGCATTATCTCGAATAATTTTTTTGGAAGTTGCAATAAACAAATATGAAATGGGGGTTGGCTCGTCTTTCGTTCCACTACCAGAACCAATTTCGTTTGTAATATGGACCGAGCTTGTTTTTACTGGGCAGTAAACAGTTTTTTAAATCCTGCTACTAATCCTCATCGTACTTCATCGTATCCACATTACTCTGAAGTTCTAAATACAAAGGGCTTAGATATTGAAATGCCACTACCCCAAATTACAAAATTTGAAAAATTAAATAATATATCAGTAAACGTATACTCTTTAGAACTAAATCAATCGAATAAATCTACATTTTATACAGTAGTTCCTACAAGATTAACTAAAAATAAACTTGAAAGACATGTTAATCTATTGCTAGTCCAATCCAAGTAGTATCCCAAGTTAAATGATTATGATGCACCTCCTGTAGACGATACAAATGAAAACATTAAGTATCACTATTGTTGGATAAAAAATTTATCTAGATTAATTTCATCTCAACTTAATAGACATAAGGATAAAAAATTCATTTGCGATAGGTGTTTGAACTATTTTCATAGTAAACAAATTTTGGATAAGCATGAAAGTGTTTGTAAAAATATGAATGAGTCAAAAATTTCTTTTCCCAATCATACTCACATTGAATTTAAAAATTTTATTTATAAGCAGAAATGTCCCTTTGTTATTTATAGTGATTTAGAATCCATACTAAAGGCTTATACAGATCAGCAAAAAACAGATAAAACTAAAAAATATCAACAACACGTAGCTTTTTCTGCGGGATATTATTTAAAATGCGCTTACGATGATCGGCTTTCATATTATAAATATCATCAGGGTGAAGACTGCATAGATTGGTTTACCAATCAGTTAACTGATGTAGCAAAATTTGTAGAGTCCAAAATTTTAGATATAATACCCCTTGGTGTTACACCCAACTTGGTAAATGCACTAAATTGTCACATTTGTGAACATAAATTTACTGATAAAGATATTGTCGTTAGGGATCATAATCATTTCACTGGAAAATTTCGTGGATACGCTCATCAAGCATGCAATTTGAATTTTAAAAAAGTTTTTGTTGTTCCAGTGATTTTTCATAACTTAAGCGGCTATGACTCACATTTTGTTATTAAGGAAATTGCAAAACGTGGTGAGGTTTCCATACTACCAATAAATAAGGAAAAATATATAAGTTTTACCCTACATGACTCTGAAACTAACATCAAGTTTAGGTTCATAGACTCCTTTAGATTTATGGGAGCAAGTCTAGACGAACTGGTATCTACACTGAAGGAGGATGATTTTAAAAATTTAAAACATGAGTTTCATGATTTAAATGATCAAAAACTGAAACTTTTGATGAAAAAAGGGGTTTTTCCATACGATTACATCGATTGTATAGAAAAGCTCAACGACGTAGAATTACCGTCCATTGAAAATTTTTACAATAAACTTTACGATGCGAATATTTCCATGGAACAATATAACCATGCAAAAAATGTTTGGGAGTATTTTGATACTGCTAACCTGGGAGAGTATAGTCAGCTATATATGAAAACAGACATACTGTTATTAGCAGACGTTTTTGAGCAGTTACGAAGTAATTGTTTGCAAACGTATCAGCTAGATCCTGCGTGGTACTATACTCTTCCTGGGTATACGTGGGATGCAATGTTAAAGTATACCCAAATAAAATTAGAATTACTTAAAGATATTGATATGATTATGTTTATTGAGAGAGGTATTCGGGGGGGTATATCTGTTTGCTCAAATCGATATTCCGAAGCCAACAATAAATACATGGAGGAGGAGTATGTCCCTCAAAAACCCTCTAAGTACCTTTTGTACCTAGATGTGAACAACCTTTATGGGTGGGCAATGTCAGAATTCCTCCCTTATGCAGACTTCAAATGGGAAGATAACTCTAACATTGATATCAATCAAATTGCAGACGACTCTCCAGAGGGGTATATTCTTGAGGTAGACCTGGAGTACCCTAAGGAGCTACACGATCTACACCAAGATTTTCCTTTTTGTCCTGAACACAAAACGCCTCCCAATTCCAAATTAAAAAAACTCATGGCTACCCTACACAATAAACATAATTATATCTTACACTATCGAAATTTAAAACAAGCTTTAGCAAATGGTTTAATTCTAACAAAAATACATAGAATTTTAAAATTTAAACAAGCTGCATGGCTAAAGCCCTACATCGCTTTAAATACTCAACTAAGAACGGAAGCTACTACAGCTTTTGCCAAAAATTTGTATAAATTGATGAATAACGCGGTGTTTGGTAAAACCATGGAAAATATACGGAATCATAGGATTGTGAAATTATCAAGATCATATTTGGGACGTTATGGAGCTAAAAACTTGATTGCTAGTCCTTGGTTTCATTCTAGAACAATTTTTGAAGAAAATTTAGTTGCAATAGAATTAAAAAAGAGTAATCTTGTTTTCAATAAGCCCCTGTACATTGGGATGGCCATTTTAGACATTTCAAAAACTCGTATGTATGACTTCCATTATTCATACATCATTCCTAAATTGGGAAAAAAAAATTGCAAATTAATGTATACAGATACAGATAGTTTCACGTATGAACTTCATTGTAATGACGTATACGAAGAAGTGATAAAGGATGATATTCACATGTTTGATACCAGTGATTATGCAGAGGGTAATTACTTCAACATTCCGTTAGCAAACAAAAAGGTGTTAGGTTTGATGAAAGATGAATGTAATGGTTCTATTATGACACATTTCATAGGACTACGTTCAAAAATGTATGCTTTTAAAGTTAGGGGTGGAAAAACAGTGAAAAAATCTAAGGGGGTAAAGAAAAATATTGTAAGAAATAAAATTACTTTCGAAGATTACTTGTACTGTTTAAAAAACTGGAAGTCGAAGTACATTTTCCAAAACACAATTCAGTCCTATGCACATAACGTTTTCAGCATTGAACAAAAGAAAGTGGGTCTTTCTCCTGAAGATGATAAGCGGTCACTAATTCCAGAGTCGTTTGATACGCTTCCCTGGGGCCATTACAAACTAAGTAACACTGAGTAATATTTTAATTTTTCGTTGAGTATATGTATATAAAAATGTATAAAAATAATTTGCGAAAATATAGAATGTCTAGCAGATTTTTTCGAATCGTCAAAATTACCATGGACTCTTACCAAACAAATCGCAAAAAAATTTGCAGAATACAAATGGAGATTTTTAAATAAGACTGCTCAAAATGATCAGTCACGGTTTTGTAGAAATCTCGATTTTGTTCATTGTTCACGATACATTCTGTACAAAGACCGAAATGCTGTACTTGCTAGATCTGACTGGGACTACATATTTGAAGACGAGTCTGAATATTGCATATGGGTTAACTATTATAGGATTGATACATATAACATATATGTTTGTAAAGAATGTTTTGATAGCATTAAAGGATGTCATAAAAGATTGAGGAAACATTTGATTGTAATCAATGATCACCACCATGATCTTTGCGCGTCAGAAGATATAATTCGTGACTTGTATCACAATAAAGATTGGTGGTGCCAAAGTTGCTATAGAACAGTACTTTTTGAAACAAATGATAAAGATTCTTGTATTGCGAAACTTCATAATTCTCCTAGAACTCTCAGATTTAGGGGAACATATAATAGTGATAGCGATATTGACCATTTTGACGGATTCTAGTATTTTTAATTTATTCTTTTGGTTTTTATTTCATTTTTATAATTTAATCTTTGTCAGTTGAATCAAATTTTGTGATTTAGACTTTTAAGATTAGGGGAACATATGATCGTGATAGCGATATTGACCATTTTGACGAATTCTAGTATTTTTAACTTATTCTTTTGTTTTTTATTTCATTTTTATAATTTAATCTTTGACAGTTGAATCAAATTTTGTGATTTAGACTTTTAAGATATATAAGTTTTATAGTTATTGTTTATCATAATATATATATATATATATATATATATATATATATATATATAATTCATTTTTATAATTTAATCTTTGTCGGTTGAATCAAAATTTGTGATTTAGACTTTTAAGATGTATAAGTTTTATAGCTATTGTTTATCCGAACTCGAACTAGACTCGTTGATTGTCAATATGGAACTGTCGTTGTCGTAATACCAAATTATCATAAATATATATATTATATAATTCATTTTTATAATTTAATCTTTGTCGGTTGAATCAAATTTTGTGATTTAGACTTTTAAGATGTATAAGTATAATAGTTATTGTTTATCATAAATATATATATATTATATAATTCAGTTTTTATTTCTTTTCCCTACACTAGGATGGTTCTTATGATGTGGGGGAGTAGTGGTTGTGGTTGTTGTTATCAAAAAGGTTTGGTAGATGACTTAAACACAAACACATCTATATAACTATTTATTCAAATCATTGATGGCTTTGAGTTTATAAAAGTATACAAATTCTCTAAGAGCATTGTTTAACATATCGTTTGGTGTTATGGAACAAAATGCATATAAAATTTGTAGAGAACTTAAATTTTCGGAGGTGATATTTTTACAGAAATCCAAAATATTATAATAATATTGACAAAAATCCAATTTTTCCAACACCGATATACGTTGTATAATCAAATTATTTACTTCTAAAATTGAGGATACTTCTTCTTCATCCATGTAATACTCGACACAATGTTTCTTGACTAAAATTACCTTATAATCATCGTAATTTAATGGGGTAATGGTGCAGTAGTCTCCACATGGAATCGAATCAGGTTTGAACTCGTCTCCGGTATGAAAGAAATTCATCTGTTGCGTTATTATTGAAATAAAGTTCTGCCATTCGTAAGTGCTGAAAGATATTTTGCTGAACTTGAGCTGCTGAGATAGAATAACAGCAGGCGTAAATGACCTTGCCGGACTAATTCCACATTTTACTTCATAACCGGAAATTGAATATTGTGTTGAAAGCAGGTACACACTTTCAGACTTTGCAGCAAACTCATAGTTTTTCAAAATTTTATCCACCTCTGCAGTATAGTTATTATCACTACTACTACTGCCATAACCGCTACTGACACTTCCTTGAGAACTCATGTTGCTAACTGAGTTTGAGATTTGAAGTTACTCCAATTTATAGCATGTGTGTGTGTGTGTGTGTGTGTGTGTGTGTGTGTGTGTGTGTGTGTGACCTTCTACATCATAAAACATCAACTTTATTAATCCAGGTGTTATGTTTTTTGTCTAAGCCCAACCATTTCACAAACAGTTTCTTGCCTTTACGCCTAAGAACTTTTTCCACCAAGTAAACGTCAGGATTCGATGTTTTCTGTAGTTCTTCGTCATAGAAGCAGCCGCTGATTGGTGTCCCTTGCATGTCTTCAAGTAAATACGTAGCAGGATTGGTAATTTTAACTTTGATGATTTTGAATAGTTCTGTAGTCCAATTGGGTGTATATCCTTTTTCAAAGACATGTTTTGCCTTCGATATGCGCACAATGTCGCCAACTTTAAATTTTCGTGGACCGGCTATCTTTAAATGACTATAGGTGTTATTCAAAATAGATTTTTCGTTGGATTTGTTGACTTGAGAAGGCTTATATTTTGTTGTGGAATGTTTTGTATTGTTATAGTTTTGAGTAATTTCAGGCAGAATGTCTATCCATTTGTGGGTACCATTTAAACTAAAATACTTGTAGAGTTTCGATTTCAAGGTTCTTATAACACGCTCTGCCATAGAAGCTTTCATCGTACTAAATACGCTATAATGATTTATACCATGTTTTTTCATTAAGTTTTTAAATTTGCTGTTGTAAAATTCCTTTCCCTGATCAGATTGCAGATTTTTTGGTACTCGTTTAGTGTGAGCGAGAATGTCTGAGAATGCTCGAGTGATTTCCTCTCCGGTCTTCGTCTTTAGTGGGCGTGTCCACACAAACTTTGAAAAACAATCAATAACGACTAGTATCATTTTATGATTCCTATTTTGTGGGGCAAAATTTCTCATCTCCGCAAGATCCATATGCCAGAGATCGTCAAGGCTCTTAATGATAGTACGTCTCCGAGGAAATTTTTTCCGTATCGGTTTGTGGAGCTCGTTTACAAGCTGAATTTTTTCTTTAGAATGCATATTATGGCTCAGCTAGCTTCAGCTTCAGACTGTTAATGCGGCTGTCGGTATTCATATTCATAACATTGATATTGTCTACAATGCCTAAAACGTTAGTTTTCATATCAGAGACGGATCTGATATTTTCTGCAATTTCTTTTTGTAACTCAAGTATGCTTTCAATACACATGTTAATAGAAGCAGTGAACTCTTTTCGATTTAATACATTGGCTGTGCCAATTGAATCATCAACATATTTCTTCGTAGCCATATCCCTACCTGCTACAGGGGGATTTCGCGAAATAAATTCATCCATTTCGTTAGTTTTATTTTGTAAGTTGGCAATATGTGTCTGTAATATGGGGATTTTCGTCTTATGAAGCTCATTTCTTATTTCGTTCATTCCTATTGCTAAATCCTTTATATTGCTATCATGTTGCTGTAACATCACACCATGTGTTTGAATTAATGGCGAGTTTATAGTAAGTAGGTTATTCAAATGCTCATCAACATATTTTTTGGATCATCAACATATTTCTTCGTAGCCATATCCCTACCTGCTACAGGGGGATTTCGCGAAATAAATTCATCCATTTCGTTAGTTTTATTTTGTAAGTTGGCAATATGTGTCTGTAATATGGGGATTTTCGTCTTATGAAGCTCATTTCTTATTTCGTTCATTCCTATTGCTAAATCCTTTATATTGCTATCATGTTGCTGCAACATCACACCATGTGTTTGAATTAATGGCGAGTTTATAGTAAGTAGGTTATTCAAATGCTCATCAACATATTTTTTTGTTGCAGCATCACTATTTGTTGTTGGGTCTTTAACATTACAAATTTTCACATTTTCAATATCAATATCACCGTCCGGTGTATGAGGAAACGTGATTTTCGCCGGTAAACGCGCATAAAGCGTTTGATGTCTATGTCCGAATTTATCGACAGACATAATTGAAATGAACAAGATCCATCTTGTATTATTCTATTATATCAGCCTCCTTGAGCTCATTGATAATTGCTACTATTTCGTTGTCATGTGACGTATTACCTGCCTCTTTCGAAGCAATCAACAACTTCAAACGATCCACTAATTCATTGACATCGTCCCAATAAATATACTCCATAGGTTTATCATTATATGTTAAGCGATCGATACCTTTTCCTTTTGCTAAAGGACGAGTCAATACCTGGGACGATCTATTCGTCGATGTCGTTAGAGATTTTGTTTTGAATAAAGGTTTTATGATGTAGTGATATTTTTCAGTACTTGAACCCTTAAGACGATCTAACGTGTCTAAATGAACTTCAGTTGTTGTCAAAACAGAATTTCTACTAAAGAAATGTCACATTTTTGGTGTGTTTCCCCACATTATTGATGTTTGCAAGTTTGATGGAACACCATGTGCTACAGGAAACCTTGAACGAGATCCAAATCCTTGTCACGCTACTGGTCTATACTCTTGTGCCCAAAGAAATGTAGAGCGTCTCCGGCATTGGTTTTTGAATACTGTATTACCATTGTAATGTCTAAATAATAAATTGTTTATGGAATGATTCGCATTTTTATTAAGACATCCTGTATATTCTCAACCAGTATATTACATGAGAGTTTAACAAATACTAATATTATAGAGACCTCGTCACGTTTAACGTCAAATGTCACGTGTCTAACGCCACGTCTAACGTCGCGTGTAACGTGTCAAACGTCACACGTCAAACGTCGCGTGTTGAACGTCATACGTCACGTAACGTCGCGTGTAACGTGTCAAACGTCATACGTCAAACGTCACGTGTTCAACGTCACGTGTTGAACGTCATACGTCACGTATCAAACGTCTCGTGTTTAGATGTGATGATGATCATCGAAACGTAGCTTTAGATTTTTCCCGTAATGTCAAACGTCGTGTGTCATGTTAAACGTCATACGTCACGTGTCTAACGACACGTCTAACGTCGCGTGTAACGTGTCAAACGTCGTTTGTAACGTCAACCGTCACGTGTTTAACGTCGCGTGTTAGACGTCATACGTCACGTGTCACACGTTACTTGTCATACATCACGTGTCAAACGTCAGACGTCTCGTATAAAAAACAAACCACAATAATTGATAACGGGAAAGAAATAACGAATTTTATGACAAACACCCCGTATATCGAACGTAGTGGTTTATCTCTTCTTCACAATGGTGTTTATTCAACTTCGATCCGACCAATCAGAGAGATGCTAGTGCCCTTATGGCGTCTTTGTACATCATGTATACGATAATAGTCTAACAATCATGGGGTCGTTTATTCGACTTCAATCTGACCAATCAGAGATATACTAGCGTCCTAATGGTAACGTTGCTTACGTCACACCATTTACATGATATCACAGAACAGATGGGGCATACGACGGAAGGTCCATTCGACATAAGACACATTTGTCATACGACACATACGGCGATGGTTAACGGCACCCTCTGGTCATTGTCGATCACTTCTTCAGATGACTCTTTTGATACTCCTTGTATATTTGCAAAACTTATCGCTTATCTCTTCTTCTTTCCCATCAATCAACGACACCCTCTGGTCATTGTCTTCAGGTATGATTCTTGTAAACCCTCTGTGGTCATTGTCTTCATCACAATGATGTTTATTTGTCTCCAATCTGACCAATCAGAGATGCTTGTGCCCTTATGGCATTGTTGACGTCTTGTATACCGATCATCATAGTAACATATTTATGACAACACCCTGTATATCGGTATATTATTGTAAAACTTATCGCTTATCTCTTCTTCTTTCCCATCAATTAACGACACCCTCTGTGGTCATTGTCTTCAGGTATGATTCTTGTAAACCCTCTGTGGTCATTGACTTCATCATAATGGTGTTTATTTGACCCCAAACTGACTAATCAGAGGTGCTTGTGCCCTTTTGGTATCGTAGACATCTTGTATACTGATCATCGTAGTAACATATTTATGACAACACCTCGTATATCGGTATATTATTGAAAAACTTATCGCTTATCTCTTCTTCTTTCCCATTGATCAACGGCACCCTCTGGTCATTGTCTTCAGGTATGATTCTTGTAAACCCTCTGGTCATTGACTTCATTACAATGGTGTTTATTCGACTCCAAACTGACTAATCAGAGATGTTTGTGTCCTTTTGGTATCGTAGACATCTTGTATACTGATCATCGTAGTAACATATTTATGACAACACATCGTATATCGGTATATTATTGTAAAACTTATCGCTTATCTCTTCTTCTTTACCATTGATCAACGACACCCTCTGGTCACTGTCTTCAGGTATGATTCTTGTAAACCCTCTGGTCATTGACTTCATTATAATGGTGTTTATTTGACTCCAAACTGACTAATCAGAGATGCTTGGTCGCAATTTCAAGGATTCCATATCACTTTCGTGAAATTGTGATAAACTATTATTTTTGTAGGCGTTTGATATATCACATTTCCTGTTGTTATGTTGATTTTTTCTAATTGTGGGTTGAGTCATATCAATTTCACAAAATTTCTGTGGTGAGTTGATTTTATTTTCATATTTATCATTTCCTGTTGTGATTACAGAATTTCAGAAAAACAATTTAATTATTTGCAAAAGTTTATTTTAAAAATATTATTGATAAAAAGAAATTATTTTTGTTAATAAAGTCTTGAGATGATTTAAAAGGTCTCCATTAGGACATGGGATATCAAATAGGTTCCAATTGAAGGGTCCGGCTGCAACAAGTTTTTTGGTAAACTCATTATATTTGTAGTATGTGGTGTTTTTGAAAAAGTACATGTGCCCGTCAATGTACTGGAATGCTCCTGTAACATCTGCGGGTAGTCCAGGGAAAATATCTTTAATTTGTCCTCTATTTAAGACATTTTTTAAGTTCTTATCATATTCAATATAATTATTGTTATTATAAAATACATAAATTTTTCCGTGGTTGCTTTGAAACATTGTGTTTATTTGAGAATTTTTTGGTATAAGTAAATTACCTTGCTCAAGTATTCGCAAACCTGGGAAATCTGCTATATAGTATTTACGAACATCTTTATTGACTGCTATTAAATTACCGGAAGAACTTTGAAAAATCTGAATTATGGGGCCCACTTCTTCGGGTAGATAATCATCGAGCATTTCTGGTTCTGAGGGAATAAGTTTCGAATTCAAATCCATTTTCCATAGAAAATCTTTATAAATAATATATAAGTGATAATTTTCAAATGTACCAGCCATCGCAGTAAACATATACTCCGGCGTTATGTCGCATAAATTTTTATTTGGTGGATGGGGCCTATGATGACCTGTAGTCGGTGGCGTAGGTTTGAAAGGATTATTTGCATATTTATTGGTGGGTCCATAAAGAGCTTCAAGAGCCATTTTATCATCTTCATCCAATTTTGGGGTCGCGTTTCGTTGATACCATGGATACATTATTGCTTGTTTATTATCACTATGGGATATACCTAAAATATGTCCAATTTCATGAATTAATACCATGAGTAGACTAGTCCTATCATCTGAACTTGATCCATCTAAACTTAAATCCCACTTTTCATCAGCATCAATATGAAGTTCTATACAGCTGTTGCCATTTGGGAAATAACCATGTGCCAACACCTTTCCAGGACCATCAAATGCGCTGGGGCATTCATCTCTACCTTGGCAATCTGCACGAAAATAGTGTTTTCCATGTACAACAGTGATAGATATATCGGGAGCATAAGGTCTTGTTTTGTGTATTAATTCAAATTTGAACTTTGAACTGTTACTCCACACTTCAAAAGCCTTTTCGATTACATCAAGATATGCTTGATTTGCCTGAGGGAAGAACCATTTCAAATCAAATTTGATCCATTTTGATCTAACTCTAAAAGAATGATCATCGTCGGAAGCTGTTTCACTTACAGAACATCTTGGCCTATCCATAAGTTGTATTGTATCTTCATCTAATTCTCCCGTTGCAGGAATATTATATTTTTCTTGAAAACTCAACAAATAATCCTCAAGTTTAGTCAAATCATTTTCATTTGCGTATCCGAAGCGTTGTAAATAATCCATAGCATACTGCTGGTCGACAACACAAAGTGCTGGACATAGCGCTGCAGCTAATATAATTATTAACATGATCTTCACCCTTCTGTTATCCTCAAGAAACTAATCTCCCAACACATTATTAACAACATATATATTTTTTAAAAAACCCCCCAAAGATTCAATTACTGCGTGTCACGCATAAAATATTATATGTTACTTTCAAGCCACCCGGTACGAAATTCTTAGTAATATTTCAACATAAGTTACTTTAAGCCCCCCGGTAGCGCGCCGCCTTATCATCCTAACGGATCTTTCTCGACTACGTCACATTTTACAGCAAGAACCCGGTAGCGCGCCGCCTTATCATCCTAACGGATCTTTCTCGACTACGTCACATTTTACAGCAAGAAGCGTACGGTGCGCTCACATTGCAGCAATACCTTTCTTCGCTAATAATATGCATGAGAGCTTATGGCGGCATGTGTTGAATGCCTTGCTATAGACGCGAAGGTTGTGCGATCGAATCTCACTGAAGTTTTTTTTCAGATTTTTAAAACAGGACTAAAAATGGCGGCCTAAAATTAAAAACGCGCGCGCCGCCGCTCTCAGCGCCACCAAGCGGAGATTTTTGAAGTTGTGAACCAGAAACCCCATAGCTCTATCTACTACTATTTGCGTAAGTACATGCAATTTTTGAACCGCTATGTGAATACGAAAACAGAGAAAGGATTACCGGGAAACCTTCCATCGCCCCCACAAACTGACAATGCGTACAGTGAACCAAACCAAGAACGCGTCCCAGAAACAATAGACAATAACAAGGAGGCCAACGACGCATCCGACACAGAGCTCACTCAGGATGCTACGCGTGAGAATTCTACACATCAGAGGACACAATCTGAATCCCCAAATGTTACTACGATCAATACCGAGAATATCAGATCCTCAAAACAAGCTTCAGTAGCACCCTCCAATAAAAGAAAGAAAACATCAACTGATGCTGATGCGGTCGTCATAGATTACATCAAATCAAAGGCTCAGAAGGGATCAAACCAAGACAATCCTAGGACACAATTTTTGTTAAGTTTAGTACCGGACGTAGAAGACATGACCTCAACGCAATACAGGACCTTCCGAAATGAAGTGTGTAGCTTGATTGATAGGATCATTGCCTCTGCACCCTCACCTCTACACTCGAGTAATTCCACATACTCTGCGTGGTCTTCAGCAAGCACACCTGTTCTTCCGCAAACATCTGCACAATCCACTCCCACATGGGAATACTCATCAACTCCAGTCTATTCGCTTCGCACTACTGATGATGTCTCGGATAATCCGGCATATGAAGAACTTCACCGTTTAATTTAAACTATGTAGGTGGTGTCTTTTTTACTCCACTATTTTTTGTATTTTCTTTAAGTTAAAAATAAAGTTATCTTACCAGTGTGATTATAAGTTTTTCTTCAGGTCCTAGCGCCATTCTGCAGTTGGTGTCCTTTTTCGTAATGTGGGGACCTACTAAATGTAGCAAGTGATTAAAAGCAGACTCCGACATTCGATAAAAATTTTGAAATTTCACTGGGTCTTGATGCAGTTCTTTGGCCACTACATAATTGCTGTGACATCTGTTCTGTATTAGGGGATGAAGCCAGTACTTCCGCTTCTTTTTTCTGTTTCGATACGACCACCACAACACTACAACGTCCTCATCATCCGACGACATCTCAGAAACTGCTCATGTGGCAGTTGCGTCAGTGTACTGCCGAGTATGAAACCAGTTTTATGAAACTAGTTTCATAAAACCAGTTTCGTCAGTCTGCAGCCTGCCTAAAACTAGCAGTTTCATGTCCAATATACCACAGATAGATTAATACCTGAAACAAGAAATAAATAAGTAAACCATTAATTAATACTTTTCAACAGCATCTCAGGTTTGACTTGTCCTATAAGGGTATAAAAAATTCAAATTATTTTTGAATGAAAGCATCCAATAATGCAGACATGCAGGTATAAATAAGCAATTTGTTTTATGGTTTCTAAAATTTTTTGTATTAAAAAACATTTAAGTTAATATGTATTTCTTTATACATTCAAGTGCTCATAATTCTTATTAATATTTACCTGATGTAATCGATATTGTCCTCCTATTTTATTATTGTAATGAATACCATTTTCGTATCTGTGGGTTATTTCATTTACAGTATCTCTGGATAGTCTAAAATGTTCAAAAAAAACATTGTCGGAATATTGAGGCACTGTATGCTCTGAAAAAGATTTGCACATAAGTCTATAACACAATTAAGAAATAACATACTGTTATATTCACCTAAATAATTTTCGTTCTGTATTCTTGGTTCGTTTAGACCAAATTCAACGTCATCATTTGAAGATATATCAGACAAAAAATCACTATCTGCCTCATCATCCTCCATAATATTATTATTAGAATTACCTTGTTCTACTAATAAATCTAGTTTTAAATGCCTCGTGGTGCTCATATAACTCACAAAGTCACTGAATACCCACAACCACACTTTCCATACAATAACAAAAAAGCTGAAAAACGTATACTGCGCAACGCGATTCAAACAGTTTCTGCTTGTGGGCAAGTATCGAAATGATAGTAACCAAATCGTTTCTGAACAGTCACATATTTACTTGAAACGTATAAGAAACAGTTTTGTAACTGTCCCAGCGTGTACTTGGAACGCTCTGTTTTTGGGCGCATGCTCGAACCATAACATTACGGTTTTCTAGCGAGCTGGAAGAAACCTAATAATAGAGAAGCTCTTGTCGCAGACGGTTATGTCACATTACCTTATAACAATGGAATGGAATTAATATGTTTGCCAACCGAAAAACCATTTGCTACCTTTAGGGCCGGTTGTACCACCTCTGGTTAAGATTTCTAGTTATGATTAACAAGATCTGACAAGAGGTTTGCTGTTCTATGACCGCTTGCTTCTTTATAACTATAGGCTAAAGTTCTTTGACCAAAGGATAAAGTAACAGGTACTTTGAGTTCATGTTGAGACTGTAACCACTGGTTAACTTAATTTTGGTGACATTTGACTTAACAATCTCAGCACATCTCCATTTATTTATAATTGATTATTTGTAAATAAAAGACGTTAGCGCTTAATATAGATCCTATAAAGTATCATAATAAAAATAATGATCGATCCCGGGTTTGATGACTCAGATGAGGATGAATTATTCTTTCCCATGCCTCATCCTCGAAGACCAAAATTAATCCGAGAAAGGGTAAATTATTATTAGATTCTCAGTGAGGATCAGTTTTTTATGAGATTTCGTCTGAAGAAAGAAGCTGTGCAAATTTTGTTAGAAACGATTCGATGAGATATTCAATGTAGAACTGAGAGGTAAGAATTTCAAGGATTATCCTGTAGCTTTACTACATATTGGTTTTGGTAAATTAAAACTACATTGATTACTGATTACAGTAATTACATTAAAGGTACTTAAGCTATTCTCTTATTTCAGAAATTCTCCAATTTCTGCCATGAACCGGTTGTTGTTGACATTAAGATTTTATGCAACTGGAAGCTTTTATATCGTATGTGGTGATTTCTGCCATGTTAGTAAAACGACAGCCTTCACTGTAATTCAAGAAGTGACTGCAGTAATTGTATCATTGCGGCCTCAATTGTAAATATACTACAAACTCCAGAAGAATTTGCAACTATAGTTTTATAATAAGGCCAGATTTCCAAAAATACTTGGGGCTATAGATTGTACCCATATTAGACTTCAGTCACCAGGTACTTACTATTATACAATTACTCAGTAAAAAATACTATTTATTATTATTTTTTCAAATTCTAGGTGGTGAATTTGCTTAACTATACAGAAATAGAATGAGCTATTTCTCAAAAAATGTTCAAGTGGTTACTGGACCAGATCTGCAAATGTTTGATATTGTTACCAGATGGCATTGTTCAGCTCATGATCAAACAATATTTATTGCATCAAAAATTAAACAAAAATTCGAAAGAGGTGTAATAAGAAACCACGTTTTGATTGGTGACTCGGGGTGTGAAGTTCTCCCCTATTTAATGGTTCCTCTACTTCGTCCAGTTTTATCTGAAGAGCAACTATATAATGTGTCATTAATACGAACTCGTTCCACAGTTGAAAGACTGTTCGGGGTATGGAAACGAAGGTTTCCTATTTTATCTACAGGTATCAGGATAAGTACGGGCAATATTCAAAAAGCAGATTCAACTATTGTTGCATGTGCTGTTTTACACAATATAGCCTGTAAACATCAAGAAGAAGTTCCCCTTGCAGATCCTGAAGTACCAGTGCCACCAGATGAAGAATTTGAGGAAGATAATGTACCTCTTAATGTTGTTGGCAATGCACGAGAAGCAGTTCGTAATGCTTTAATTAATTAATGGATTGCATCCTTATAATAAATTTAATTTGAGAATGATTAGAAGGAATAAAATTTCTAACTTCACCAAAAAGTTTTATTTTTTATACTAAATAAATATATATTACACATTTTTGTTTTGTAATTGATTTAGTTCCTCCTCCATTATTTCCATTTTCAAATTGTGTTCCTCCCTGTCCCACTCATGCTGTTCTTTTTTATTTTTTGCATTTCAGCAACCTCCTTCTTTGCATCTACCATGTCGGCATGCGTTTTTACCACATTTTTTATGTATGTATATCTCTTTGCTGAAATATATTTAAGATAAAAAAATGCATGACTATAACATGAGAAATTCAAAAAATCTTTGAATTAGTAGTATCTTCAAAATATGATAAATTCTTTTTACAGGAATAAACCTTTGTAATATTTTAATCTGTTTCTTGGAAGTGAATAAAAAAATAAAAAAATGCATTCCTGCTAAAATGTAAATGTAAAATTACCAGGAGTCTTATTAATATTTAAAGCTGGATGCTTTAATTGTTTCAATGATGCAGGACTGTATGTTGCCCAGTTATTTGCTGGAAGTAATTCTGCTTCTTTTTTTCCTTCTGACTCGTACTCAATGATAATATTTTCCTAAAAAGTATTTAGAATAATATCTCATGTGTATATGAAAGTACCTACACTTTCACAAAACTGAATGCAGCTTTCAATACAATTTCACTATTTATAAACCAAACAACAAACAAATCCTCAAGCTTACCATGTTTCGTAATTCCTGCATGTTACTATCTTCATTAGGTTGTGGTGAATAAGAGTGCTGTCGATAACTGCATCTAGCTACAGGTGCATCTAAAATTAAAGAAATTAAGAATGTTTACGATACGCTATTATTTTCAATGGTTAATACCAACAGAGCATCAATTTCTGTTTTTAAAAAAGTTTTCCCCCTACTTTTTTCTTTTCTTTCTTTTATTTTTTGTTCTTCCTCATTTACTTTGTCTTCCATTTTGAATAAGAGTGCTGTCGATAACTGCATCCAGCTACAGGTGCATCTAAAATTAAAGAAATTAAGAATGTTTACGATACGCTATTATTTTCAATGGTTAATACCAACAGAGCATCAATTTCTGTTTTTAAAAAAGTTTTCCCCCTACTTTTTTCTTTTCTTTCTTTTATTTTTTGTTCTTCCACATTTACTTTGTCTTCCATTTTGAATAAGAGTGCTGTCGATAACTGCATCCAGCTACAGGTGCATCTAAAATTAAAGAAATTAAGAATGTTTACGATACGCTATTATTTTCAATGGTTAATACCAACAGAGCATCAATTTCTGTTTTTAAAAAAGTTTTCCCCCTACTTTTTTCTTTTCTTTCTTTTATTTTTTGTTCTTCCTCATTTACTTTGTCTTCCATTTTGAATAAGAGTGCTGTCGATAACTGCATCCAGCTACAGGTGCATCTAAAATTAAAGAAATTAAGAATGTTTACGATACGCTATTATTTTCAATGGTTAATACCAACAGAGCATCAATTTCTGTTTTTAAAAAAGTTTTCCCCCTACTTTTTTCTTTTCTTTCTTTTATTTTTTGTTCTTCCACATTTACTTTGTCTTCCATTTTGAATAAGAGTGCTGTCGATAACTGCATCCAGCTACAGGTGCATCTAAAATTAAAGAAATTAAGAATGTTTACGATACGCTATTATTTTCAATGGTTAATACCAACAGAGCATCAATTTCTGTTTTTAAAAAAGTTTTCCCCCTACTTTTTTCTTTTCTTTCTTTTATTTTTTGTTCTTCCTCATTTACTTTGTCTTCCATTTTGAATAAGAGTGCTGTCGATAACTGCATCCAGCTACAGGTGCATCTAAAATTAAAGAAATTAAGAATGTTTACGATACGCTATTATTTTCAATGGTTAATACCAACAGAGCATCAATTTCTGTTTTTAAAAAAGTTTTCCCCCTACTTTTTTCTTTTCTTTCTTTTATTTTTTGTTCTTCCACATTTACTTTGTCTTCCATTTTGAATAAGAGTGCTGTCGATAACTGCATCCAGCTACAGGTGCATCTAAAATTAAAGAAATTAAGAATGTTTACGATACGCTATTATTTTCAATGGTTAATACCAACAGAGCATCAATTTCTGTTTTTAAAAAAGTTTTCCCTCTACTTTTTTCTTTTCTTTCTTTTATTTTTTGTTCTTCCTCATTTACTTTGTCTTCCATTTTGAATAAGAGTGCTGTCGATAACTGCATCCAGCTACAGGTGCATCTAAAATTAAAGAAATTAAGAATGTTTACGATACGCTATTATTTTCAATGGTTAATACCAACAGAGCATCAATTTCTGTTTTTAAAAAAGTTTTCCCCCTACTTTTTTCTTTTCTTTCTTTTATTTTTTGTTCTTCCACATTTACTTTGTCTTCCATTTTGAATAAGAGTGCTGTCGATAACTGCATCCAGCTACAGGTGCATCTAAAATTAAAGAAATTAAGAATGTTTACGATACGCTATTATTTTCAATGGTTGATACCAACAGAGCATCAATTTCTGTTTTTAAAAAAGTTTTCCCCCTACTTTTTTCTTTTCTTTCTTTTATTTTTTGTTCTTCCTCATTTACTTTGTCTTCCATTTTGAATAAGAGTGCTGTCGATAACTGCATCCAGCTACAGGTGCATCTAAAATTAAAGAAATTAAGAATGTTTACGATACGCTATTATTTTCAATGGTTAATACCAACAGAGCATCAATTTCTGTTTTTAAAAAAGTTTTCCCCCTACTTTTTTCTTTTCTTTCTTTTATTTTTTGTTCTTCCACATTTACTTTGTCTTCCATTTTGAATAAAAATAATCTAATCTGTGAAAACAATGCCGGAAAAGTCAAATGTTGTACAATATCTTTATAATGGATAGTACATTTACGAAAACTATCGATGTTAAGTAACCACTAGTCAAAAGTAGCTGACACATGATGATAGAACACATTTTTTCCTAACCTCAAGGTAAACACCTGAGCAGTGGTTGACAAACTCTCACTTTTGACCAAAGGTCGTAGAACCGGCCCTTACTACAAATGGGTCTACGAGTTTTAACGATAACACATTTGCCAAATTCGATAATTCGCAATTTTACACAGGCGCATAAAAAAATGTAGATGTTCCATTAACCCAAGTGGAGATGGAGATGGGTTAACGTCGTTAGAATGCAAGAAATTGCGGATAACATAAAACTTAGGGGTTTGTCATCGACTAGAAGAATTCGCAGAGGGTACAGAACTGGTAGTATCCGGAATTAAACTGTTTTTTTTACGCTGGGCTTATTAATAAAAAATGTTTTAAATAGTTTACTTGGTAAATTTTTAAATGCCTTTGTTCTACCTGAAAATATTGTGTCTATTAGTACGCTCTGTTAACTGAAAGCACTTCCTTTACATTTGCTCTTTTTTTATATATGTTAGGCAAATTAATCCTAATCAAATATTTTTGTCGTATCTTTCCGAAAATACTTATCCTAGCAAAATCTCGGTACGTTAAATAAAGTTTCTGCGGTACTATCTCTAGGTATTTAAATGATTAAATCATAAACAAATTATTTTATAAAGGGGGGGTAGATTGAAGGAAACTTTAAGACTGACCGTGTCCATCAATTTATCCATCACGTAACATGCCAAAATAGGTGTAATAGTACCTCCCATTAGACTACTCTGAGTCTGTCTATAGACAGTATTATTTGAAGTGAAATATGTATTATTAAAATAAGAGAGTAATCTACGAATGCATACATGAATGGTATACAGAGAATTACCAAGCAAGTTAAGACAGTAGGCACATTGATCGCCCCCGTATCTAGATGGCTGCACTACCGGCATTACAACATAAGCGTAGCACAAGGCTCTTAGACCCTCGAGACATTTTCGATGAATCAACTCGGATCTTCACACAATGCCGTTATTGAAACGCTTAGTAAACCTTCTTTAAATCATTAGAAGAAAGAGTGATTAAAAAAATCAAAATTTAAAATCTAGTGTGTATATTTTACGTAACTATTAAATATGTCTACACGTATTAATACTCTTTCAGTTTGGATTATCCTTCCTTTACTAAACTGGTAAAGTTTTACTTGGCTACTCTATCTACATTGTGTATATTATTAATAGTACGCTCTGTTAACAGGACTACCTTTACATATATATTTTTAATGACCGTAAATACTCAATTTCTGTCAACTGACAGTTGTAGACGAGCCTCTACGGAGGCAAAATAGACCGAAACGTAACCACTATAACCAAGTGATTTTATTTCTGACCGAAACCCATGAAAATATAAGAAATGGACTACCTTTACGTTTTCCTGTTTTTAATAAATTAATTCTAATGAAATATTTTTATCCCATGTTTCTTTTTATGTTTTTGAATATGAAATACATATGGATGTAAAACAACAAAACCATATTACACCTCAAAAAAGGTGTTGGCACTGACACATCTGTCACATGTTTTCGCTTGAAAATTATTCGGATCCAGAACCGGCCTTGCTCATTTGAATTATCGTTAAATTCTAGGGAAAATTTTACGTATGTCTAGGGAAATGCGATGTTGCCGCTATGACTTTATACACAGGCCTTATGGTGTTTTGGTGTGCATTTTCCTCTAAATGTAGGGATGGGCAAATTAATCCTAATAAAGTATTTTTATCCTATCTTTCTTTTTATGCTTTAGTATATGAAATACATACGGATGTAAAACAACAAATCGGTCATTAGTGCACCTCGAAAAAAGGTGTTGGCGCTGACAAACTATCATCACACATCTGCCACATGTTTTTCGCTTAAAAAATTATTCGGGGTCCAGAACCGGTCTTGCTCATTTGAATCATCGTTAAATTCTAGGGACATTTTTTATGAATGTCTAGGAAAACGCGGTGTTGCCGCTATGACGTTATACACAGGCCTTATGGCGTCTTGGTGTGTATTTTTCCCTAAATCTGGGGATTGTTAGGCGAATCTGCCTCCAAGTGGCTTGTTATCTACTTAGTTTATAACTTGTACAGAATGTTAATTTTCAACTCGTATGATTTGCAGTATTAGCCTATCATTTTATGCTTCGAACAACGTACTCGTGCCATATTCTGAGACAGAAAGTAGGCTACTATTTCAGACGGCGTAGTTAAAAAGGCAAAAGTACCAATTTTCTGGTTATTATTTGGTTTCGATTTAACTCTTGTTCGATGAACCTGTATGATATTCGATATTTTGAATGCTACCAGGGTCTTTATCAGATATCTTAGCGCCAAAGGCAAGCATATGATTTTTCGTCCCCTAAATATATGTTATAATTAGAATAATTTATATCTGTAATAGATACAAAACAAGTTAATTATGTAAAAGTACTATTATTATTTTGTGTAACATGTGAAAACCTGTGTAACCCGTGTAACTTTTAAGTTATTAGGCAGATTTTTCGAATTTAAATTGCATGTATTAGTAGACTCAGTTCCATTCATATACACTATACACATTTAATACGACTTACTTCCGGTCTCGCAAGAATTGTTATGACAATAAGAAATTTAAACGGAGCCCCCCACATATTTTTAGTAATTTCGATTCTGCGATATAAAATTCATGTGATCACTTTGACTATCATTTGGTAATGTTTTTTAAATTGTTTTCTTAGCATAGCAGCATTTTTCGATTTTATATTACATTTTTGATGTACCTCACTTAATTAAAGCTATTCGAAATATGTTGATGAAATATGATTTCCTTATTGGTGATGACAATATTTCCTGGACCTTTATTAAAATATTTTATGAACATGAAAAAAATTACCCGATAAGGGCAGCACCAAAATTAACAACGTCACACATATTTCCCAATTCATTTGAAAAAATGAAAACGAAATATGCCAAGTTAGTATTCAGCGAGACAGTGGCATGTGGCATGAGTGTTTATATTCGGTTTGGACAGCTACCTTCCCAGGCATATAAAACATCCGAGTTTGTATCAAAAATTGATAAAGCTTATGATGTTTTGAATTCGTCTTGCACCATATTCTCAAAGCTATATAATAGAGCATTTAAAGGTCTATCTCACCAAACGCAAGTTCTTAAGGAGTTTCTCGACTTAATTGAACAAATTGAAGTAAAAGACGACAAAGGTGAAAATATAAATTTAAAAGTTTTAAATATATAAAAATAACCATCAATAGCATACTATTGTTTTGCGATGACCTGAAAGAACAACAAGTTAAATACCTACTAACTCGCCGTCTAAATCAGGACTGTTTGGAAATTTTTTTTGGGACTGCGCTACAACAGAATGGCAATTGTAGGAATCCCACTCCGATTCAATTCCAGGGATCCTTTAGAAAATATCGTATCTGAAACTGTATCATTCTGGTACTGAAAATTGCGAGGCTGATCCTTATTTTGTGTTATTGAAACTAAAGAACATTTCTTCAGACACAATATCTACACCAACTCATAGACACAGACTATCAGCAGCATGACATGTTACAAAAAAATTTTGAAAGGTATGTTTGTGGTTATGTGTTGAAAAAAGTTCTCAAATTACACAGTTATGATATTTGCATTAATTACGCACATGAACAGAAAAATTTGGATGATACCTCAGTATATATTTATTTTAAGGCTTATGAAAATGCTAAAGGAAGTTTATTTGGTAATTTGAATAATCCAAGCAACAGTTTTGTTAATTACATTAATGACATTGAAACTATTTTTCAACAAAAAGTTGATACTTTGATGTTGAAACCACTTTTTGAAATTTCCAATAAATTTCCTTTTTCACACCCGTGTAACGGTTTTCCCAAGGAATATGATATAAAATTGTATGTAAGGGTTAAGTTATATTACACATTAAAAAACATTGATAGGAACTTTAGGGACAAAAAAATATCAAAAACAAATTGATAATATTGCTCAACCTGTAGTAAACTGTTTTATTTTCATTAGTGGTAATAACGATTTTCGGAAGTTTTTCCCTTTTTTTCTTATATATTCCCTGGCTGGATAAATATATTTCATACGTTTGAAATTCAATTATTTTTACTATTGTAAATTGTAAGCATTTTTCATCAGTCCAGCTGAGGCAATTCTGATCGGATTACGACTTTGGAAATTCTTCTCGTTATTTGTCAAATTATACCCATCGGGATTTCCTAATTGATATACGATCAGCCTCTAGATGGTCACAACCATTCAGGTAGTACCGCGCTTCTAAAAATACCTAGTTGGAAATTTCCATCAGGGAATTACATCAAAACAAGATATTCAAAATATCATAATGTTTGTCATATATGTAACAAAACATTTGTATCAGTATCAAATTTTAGAAGGCATTTAAAAAATAAACATACCCAACAGAACAAAAGAAATATCATAATTCCCAAAATATCTAATGATGAGGGAAACTCTGGCATAAAAGGTTTGTGTTTTTCTTGTGTGAGCTATTAAAAAAATGTCCGTAAAAATAACCTTATTCACTTTTCGTTTGCATGCATTTTCTCGTATTATTATACAATTACAAATTAACTCTCTTATGAGATAGTGTGGTAATTTAGAGATAGGCCTGATTGCCAGTCTCAATTAGATCCCGTACTTAAAAAAAGACACCGTCCCATGTACACTCTAAAATCTAGATAGTGCGCCGTCTCTATCATAGATAACCCAGTTTTGTATTGTATGAATATAAATTACACAATTTTCAATAGCATTGGAAATTTGAATTTAAAATTATTATTATTAAATATTTGTCTATTTACTTTCCTATATACCCCTTATATACTTAATTCTAGTTCACCTTCTATAAAGCAGAGAGATTATGTTCTTGCACTTCTATATCTATTTTTTCCTTTCTAGACTTGAAGAAACTAAATGTTGGTGAACGAAAATATTAGTTATACAGGGTGTCTCAAAATTGACGCCCGTCCTTTCAGAATATGACTCGGGGGACTAAAACGAATTAAAACGTAAGAATAAAAAAATTGCGGGCGTCAATTTTGCGACACCCTGTATATGCGGAACAGATTTTCTATCAACTCAAAGTATGAAAAAGCATTTGAAAAGTCAACATAATCTTGTTGAATGTTCAAAGTACAGGTTAAAATGCATGGAGCCCTTTTGTAATTTTCAATGTAATAGATTGGACAAACTTCGACATAATTTGGAACTTAAACATGAATTACAGCAAGAAGTCGAAGAGCTAGAATTTAAAGATTAGAAAGGTTTGTAGAAAATAGGGGTAGGTACAATCTCTCTTATTTTATTGTTATTTTTGAAATATTCTTAACTAATCCTTTTGTAGCTATAACACCTCGAGATATTATAATATTTTGCTAGTAGTGTTTAGTGACTGTGCACTTTTTAATTTTTTTCTACACTTAATAGTGGACACTATTTTTGTTAAATTAGTAGCACAATTATTTACCTACTTCTTTTTAAATTAATTATTTTCAGAATATTATATTGTTTCCTACTTGAAATATCTAACAGTGTTTATTCAGGATGTTTCACTTTCTTAAAATTTTACAAAATATGTTGTTTAGAAAGACTGTATATTATGAATTAAAGTACAAATATTTTCAGAAAAATTTATTTAACTATACTAGAATTCCTGGATATTTAAAAATTTAATATAATAATATTCTGGGAGATTTCTCACATTTCATACTATATTTTAAACGTTTTTTGTAGATTTTTACAAATGGAAAAATTCTGAATAAAATCATTCCACAGCTATGTGGATTAAGGCGTGTGGTACAAAGAATCAAAGAAAAGCTACACCTATTTATTTTTATTGCAATAGGAGTGTAAAAAAGAAGAGTACTTGATGCAGATAAAAGAAAACGTGCAAAGTCATAAGGTACCTGTAAAATGAATGCTTCTTGCACATCTGCAATTATTCTCAAAAATGTTGCAGAGGACATCAAAATAAAATATTTTAAGACTCACTATGGTCATGACAAAAAATTGGTTCACATTCCATTATCTACAGATGATAAAAATATAATTGCTGCTCAGTTAATACAAGGTAAAATCATTGGATTCATTCTTTATGTTTTTCAACAGCATTTTATATTTTTAGGAGTTTCACACCAAGCATGATATTCATAATATCATGCAATCATATAATTTGCATGATGCAAAGCTATAAAACATCAAAACGATTCACAGAGTGTAGATTTGTGGGCGAATGAAGTACAATCTAGCAGTGAAAATTGCATTTTATTGTACAAAAGACAAGGGAAACATTATCCAGACTTTTCTTTAAAACAGGAAGACTTTTTATTAGGTTTAAAGGCCTTTGCACACCGGCGTACTGAACGTCCTGGACGTTTAGTACGTTTTTGTCAAAATAAATCGCTGCCCATGCTATCAAATGAGACGGTTCACACCGCGCGTCCAGAACGTTGCGAACGTCCTTGACGTCCGCGACTATTTTCGGAGGATTGCTCGGCGAGTGATTTTCTACAAACGACCAGCCCGTCCACGGCATGCGCAATGGACACTTCAGAACCACGTGCTCCGATGCCCTCATTTCTGCAAAACCCCGCGTCATCTCAGTGTGTTTGTTGTTGAGGTTGTTTTGTGCGTTTGTACCATAGACTTCTTCCACTATTTTTGAGACTGTGCTTATTCCACCTCTGTAGCTGAAGCTAATGGTAGTATACGTGTATCTGGTCGATAAAAATCTAAAACAAAATTTCTTTTTCAAAATTGCAGTTAATGAGTGAATGGAAAAAATTAAAAGATTTTCACCGGTCAGCTGTAAATCGCAGAACAACTACTGGGCAGGCTGCCAAAAAAATAAAAAAGTGGAAATTGAGTACGAAATGAAATCCGTACTTAAAACAATGTGTCACAGACCGTACGTGAATATAAACTTGGCCTTTAATTTTTAAAGGATGGTTATAACTTTAAACTTGATAAGTAGCTTTTTGGGGTTGGAGACACATATACATGCATTGGAAATTCGCCTAGTACGCAGGTTTGCTGTAACGGGGGTTTTATTTATGTTTTCTTCGAACATGATGCACTAGTAATATTCTGTAATACAACAAATATTATATGGGGACAGTAATAATGTCTTCCTTTTTTAGGAGTAACGCGAATGTTCTGTTGGAAGACCTAAAAGAAGATGAAGAGCACGTATCCGCAGACGTTTCTCAGCAAGGGATTACACTCGAAGATACTGGCGAGCAGAGCGATGTAGATTCTGATGATCATTTACGCAGTGAGACAAACAAGGTTCAATCAACACAAAAAACTGAACACCTAAAGAACGGCGCCACCGGCCACCGAAGGGCGTCGACAAGATTTTAGGTTTCATAAAAGCAAAAGAGGAAAGAAAACACACTAAACCCCAACCAGATGATCTTGACCATTTTTTTGCAAGTGCAGCTCAGTCAATACGTAAACTTCCAGGAAGGCTTGAAGTTAGAACGTCAAATCAGTGTTGCCGCTTATAGGTTTGTTACAGTACAGACAGCTGATTTCATTTGAGTGTTCTGTGAGAGTTATTTTATTTGTGATTACATTATTCCAGAAATAAATAACATGACCTTTCAAATTCCGTTTTTTACATAATATCATAGCATAACACGTTTCGCGAAGTTCCTATCCAGCATAGAATATATAAAGGTTTTTAGTTTTTAATTATGGGGTGGTTTGTTTCTATGCAATAAGTTTTATGCTTCTCAAAGCAGTTTAAATAGACATCGTAAGGAAACGCATAATTTAGAAAGTTTAAATATAGAATATGCAGCAAGTTGCTACAACTACAAATGCTTGGAACCACATTGTGATGCTTCTTTTAAAGAAAGTGGATCATTAATACATCATCTACAAACAAAACATGGTATAAATAATAAGAAATTGTAAATTCACTTTGATTCTTATGAAGGTAAAGTTAAAATAAGAAGTTGGTTTATATTATACTATACATATTATTAACATGTTATTTTAAAGGTTTTTTGCAGTGAATGTATAATATTTAAGTATATTTTATGCAGGAATATACCGGGAAAGTATATATATGTATATATATATATATATCTCACTGGCTTAGGCAAAACAAAAACGGTAGCAGGTTTAACCCTCTATCCAGCCTTCCCCCCTTTGCCAACAGAAGTACTTGCCACCATCCCCGCTACTTTCGGAGTTATCGACGATGATACTCACAATCTCTATGAAGAGATTCCCACCCTGGCAGTACCCATTCTCCAACTTCGAGCATCACTCACCGAAGTTAACCCCTTCCCGCAGCCACTGTACCCAATGGTACCCCCCAATTCCAGGCCCAGCTCAAATTTGCTTGGCTACCATCGGCTGACAAAGCCACGCCCAGAAGCTCTCGCCCAACTAGAAGGAGCAGGCATCTCCGCCGACCGCTTTCCCAACTCCCCACAAGACACAGGCTTTAATATTACATTGTTAAAAGTCGTCTCCAATATCCTAGCTACTCTAGGAACTTTCAAGCTGACATCAGTTGACTTCTTCACATCATCAGAAGCTGGTTCGGTCGCACAAACAATTATCATCCGACCACTACCGACCAATGGTGCTGAAGTTCGCTGCATAGATGCTGAATCCACGCCCACCTGCTTGAACTCAGAGCCAACCTCTGCTTTCGGTATCGCAACCGCATTCGGATACCAAACAATGAAAGAACCCTTTTCAGATGACAACCTGAATTGGTATTGTCTCATTCCAGCGGCAAACGCTCAACCACCTGAAACGTTCACTTAGCAGTTAACATTTCTAATAGAGTTTTAAATAAATAATTCAGCGATGCATGTTAAATTTATTGGTGGAATAGACCACACGTCCTTCCTTGCCAATGTTTTAAACAACTATTTAAATGTTGGTGGAATAAACTGTATAGATATCTCACAGAAAAAAATCCTGAATAGAAATTCGGAATGCGGCACTATACGAGAGATTGTAATAGAGAATGGTAGTCGCAGAAATCCTGATAAAAGTTTTAAATATTCTGTATGGTTATTAAAAAAACTTGTTCTAAGAACAAATTCGCAGGGATTACTGGTAGGTTTTATTTTTTTTGTGTAATATTTTCGTAAATTGATAAAGGTTTTTGTCCATGACAAATCATTAAACTAGATTGTATATCTGTAAAAAAATGATAAGTACAGTTTCATATATGTCACTGGACAGATATCTAAATATCGTGTTAATTAAAAAAAGGTCTATCTGTAACACACTTGGTGTTCTTGTAGCGATACCGCCTGGAATAATTTAACTATTCCGGTAAATTTAACTAAAATCACCCGACGGAAGAACTAAGGTGAAGATTTGTCGGCAATTTGCATTGACTCACAAGAAATGGTGTTTCCATAAGAGCCAATTCATGATCTAGATACTCAACTATGTATTATACTGAGAATTATTTAACCTAGGAAGATTTTATGGAGAATCGACTTCGACTTGCTACTTCAAGATAAGTAAAATTATATTGTATGGCTTCACCATTCATATTTGTACAGCTTGTCTTAGTTTTTATTTTTACTTTCTTTTTCTTCTCACATACACACTTTTACTAACCTATTATTGTCAAACTATGTAACACGTTTAAAATATTTTTTCATTCATTATATTCATACATTTTAGTAGTCTGTTGTTTTATTTATTATACAGAAAGACCTGTGAAATAGCCTTCAGTACATTTTTTTTGCATAAGTCTTGTCTAAAAACTAGCAGAGCACAGCAGGTAAGAGTTGACTGATTAAGGAGGTTGATTTTTTCTAACTTTGTTTAGGAACAAAGTTAGTGGCGCCCTTACTATTGATGTAACTTTACTGTTTTTTAGTTTTTCTCTCTCTCTCTTTCTCTTTCTTTCTCACATTTTATTTCTTTAATTAAACTTCTTTCAGATAACAGAGCCCTGAGAACTGGCTCCGTTATCTCCAATCTCTTTGTCAGTTCGGAAAGAACCTACTCTCTTTTAATACTTTCAACTATTTAAATAATTTTTACCCTGAGAGTAAGAGGTTTTTGTTTCATTGGCGCTCCAACGTGTATTAACTCTTACATGTTGTTATCTGCTATTTCTTTTTGGTAAAAAATTTTAATACTTGAAAATTTTTTTTTCCTGCTATTAGGGGGGAAATATCTTTGATATAATGTTCACTGTTTAACTTTTAATTATATTTTATGCTTTCTGCTTTTATAAAACAGGTCCTGTGTAATAAATATATACATCTTTTTCGTTGTTTGAAATATTATATGATATATGTTATATTATATTTATAACTGGTGTGAAGCTTAACGATTCATATATTACTCAGTTTTTATATCAATTCATTTGTTACCTTTCAGTGACCTTCAAATTGTAAATTAATGTTGTTGAGTATTTGTTTCAAAATTTTTTTTCTATCATTAGAGTATAAAATTTTAACTTAACTTTAATTACCAAGAGAACTATATTGAATTTAATTACAAAAATGTCTTTGCCTTATAAATTGAAGGTCGAATATTTATTATCTCATGAGCTGGAACACGAATTGGCATATAGAAATGTTGAAGTATTACCGACAGTAGCGGAGCGTAGAAAATTGTTGAGGGGTATTTTAGCTCAAGAAGCATCCGGTCGCAGTTCGATTTTATATGAGAATAGTCAATTGAATTTTGATAGTGAAGTAAACGGTATAGAGTTAACTTTATCTGATTTGAGCAGAAAAATTTCAGAATTTGTAGGATCAGATAGGGACAATGAATATCTCAGATTAACATGTAGATTAGCTCATGCAAACAATCGGGTGTCTCGTTTGTCATGTAATAATGATGAGGAAGAATTAAAGAAAAAACAGTTTGCTACTCAGATTTTGTTGTTAGAGGGTGAACTTGATGGTAGATTACCGGGCACTATTCAGGCTCAATCAACTCCTGTGGGTCAGAACCAAAGCTTTACTTTCTCTAAGCCAGTACCTATATATAAATGGGGAATACATTTCTCAGGAATTGCAGAAAATGAATCTTTGGCAGGATTTTTAGAACGTGTAGAGTGTTTAAAGATTTCTCGAGGGGTAACAGATAACGAATTATTTTCTAGCGCTGCAGATCTCTTCACTGATCAGGCATTTTATTGGTATTTAAATAATAGAAGTCAATTTCAAAATTGGTCAGAGTTAGTTTTTAAATTAAAGTCAGATTTTCTCCCATATAATTATCAGGAAGATTTATTGGATGAAATTAAAAATAGAAAACAAAATATTAATGAAAAAGTTACGTTATATATAAATTCTATGTGTAGTCTATTTAATCGATTAGAAATAAAACAGGATGAATCATCAAAAATTAGAATCATTAAGAGAAATTTGCTTTCTAACTATGTTCAACCGCTAGCTTTATTAGATATTACCAGTATCGAAGAGTTAACCGATAAATGTAAAAAGTTGGAAGAATCTTTTACCTACTCACAGAATTCTCAGAATTCAAGTATTAGTTCGAGCAAACCTAAAATATATCTAGAACCACAGTTAAATAATACTTTTACCTCATCTTATCGGTCTAGGAATCATAATAATTCTAGGCATCTATCTACAGTGTCTACAGTAAGTTCACATAAAGTTTGCTGGAATTGTGGTGAACAGAATCATTTTTATCCGCAATGTAAATACGCTTTAAAAGTATTCTGTTATGGATGTGGAAATCCTGGATTTATAAAATCTAAATGTCCAAATTGTTCAAAAAACGAACCAAGCGGTCAGGTCAATGCTTTGGTGACACCTACCGCTCCTCAAAATCCTTCAGGATCCACACATCCAAAGCAAAAAAATTCAAAAAAACAATCAAAGTCAAGAACAGTTTCCGAAATAACGCCTTCAACCAGCAACCAATAAGTGAAATTTATTCCTTACCTAATCTATCTAAAAATTCAAATAAAAATAACTTATCTTATTTCAATAAAAATGATTGGTTAGCTTGGTTAAATATAGTAAGATCGTTTTACAAACCAAGCAAAGTAAATAAATTTCAGAATTCTATAAATACTCAATTATCTAGTAATTACTTTTTAGACTTGTTATATCGAAAAGATAATGATAACAGGCCTTATGTGGATATTATTATTTTTGGGAAGACATTCTCTTGTTTGATTGATACAGGAAGTAATCTGAGTGTTTTGGGTTCTCTAGGTCTTGAGTTTCTTAAGAATTCATCTATACCTATTTCTATTACCGAACAGTTTCAAGTTTCGACTGCTGATGGTACATACCATGATGTTGGTGGTTTTGTAGAAACTTATGTCACAGTGGATAAGTTATCTCGGATTTTAAAATTATATCTTTTACCTTCAGTTACTCAAACAGTTATCTTAGGAATGGATTTTTTAAAGACATTCAATATTAAAATAGATTTTTCTAAATTTACTATGAATTTAAATGCCTTATCTTTAAATGTCATCAATACTGTTAAGGACGTCACAACTTTAACAAATGATGAAAAAATTAAACTTGATGTTGTTATCGAAAAATTTAAAAGCATTAGCCCTAAGGATAAAATTGGTAGGACACATATCTTAGAGCATTTTATCGACACAGGAAATTCTCCTCCATTTAAAATAAAACAGTATCCATTGCCTCAAGCTATGGAAGTTCATGTGAATAATGAGATAGATACATTATTAAAATTTGGGGTTATTGAACCAAGTACATCTCCTTATTGTTCTCCTATCTGTTTAACTCATAAACCTGATGGTAGTATAAGGTTACTTCTTGATGCTAGATTTTTAAACAAGCAAACTAAAGCAGATTCGTATATGATTCCAAATATCGAGGTAATTCTTAGTCAACTAAGGGATACGCGATATATTTCTAGTATCGATTTAAAACATGCTTTCTATCAAATACCTTTAGAAAAGTCGTCTCGTCCAAAAACAGCTTTCGCAATACGCTCTAGAGGACTATTTCAATTTACAAGTACACCATTTGGTTTAATCTCAAGTCCAGCTACCATGTCACGATTAATGGATATGGTAATAGGTCCATCTTTAGAACCATATTGTTTTTATTATCTTGATGATATAATTGTTTGTACATCACAGTTTAATAAACATGTTGAAATTTTGTCTAAAGTTTATGAGAAATTAAAAGAGGCTAATTTAACGGTAAATATTGATAAATGTCATTTTTGTCGTCCTTCTCTTCGCTATTTAGGTTATACCTTGGATGAAAACGGGTTAAGTATTGACGGTGAAAAAACTAAAGCTATTACTAACTATCCTGTACCGAGGACAACTACAGAGGTGCGTAGATTTTTAGGTGTTGTTTCATATTATCGTCGTTTTTTAAATAATTTTTCTACTTTATCTGCTCCCATTTCTGATCTTTTATCTGATAGAAAAAAAAATCAACCAATAAGTTGGACACCGGAAGCTCAAAAAGCTTTCGATGATATAAAAACTGTCTTAACTACCGCTCCTGTACTTTGTAGTCCTGATTTTGACAAATCATTTTATCTAATGTGTGATGCAAGTGATGTAGGTATTGGAAGTGTGCTTTTTCAGTTAGAAGATGGGTTGGAACATCCAGTAGCTTATTATAGTAAAAAATTGAATAAATGTCAAAAGAAATACACAACTACTGAAAAAGAGGCCCTTGCAGTCCTATTATCTATTGATCATTTTCGTTATTATCTTCTGGGACGACATTTTACTGTCATCACCGATCACTCTTCTCTTGTTTGGTTAAATAACATGAAGAAACCATCACCACGATTAGCTAGGTGGATTCTACAACTTTCACAATACAATTTTTCGATAGTCCATCGTAGAGCAACGGGTACCGTACCTGCAGATTTTCTATCAAGGGTGCCGGAAATAAATGTATTAGATTTATCTTTACTAAAACCTGATAATTGGTATAAAATTATGATAAATAAGGTTCAATCCGATCCGGATAGTTATCCTAATTTCAAGGTGGAAAATAATATTCTATATAAGCATGTCTTTAACAAGTATGCCAATATTTGCAATTTAACTGACTGGAAAATTGTAGTTCCAACGGAAAACAGACTTGAATTGTTATCTAAATTTCATGATGATCCTACTGCAGCTCATTTCGGTGTTTTTAAAACATTAGAAAGAATTTCTGAGTTATATTATTGGCCCAAAATGAGACAGAGTGTACAAAAATATGTGAGCCGCTGTAAAGTTTGTGCTGCCTGTAAGCCCACAAATTTGCCACAAGCTGGACTCATGGGTAAATATCGTAACATAGGGTTTCCTTTCCAGTTAATTTCCTGTGATTTAATAGGCCCATATCCTAGATCTCGCCAGGGAAATACGTGTGCATTGGTCATTGTTGATTTCTTCTCTAAATTTGTTTTAATTCAACCCTTAAAACAAGCTACCTCTTCTGCGATTGTGAAATTTATTGAAAATAATGTTTTTCTAATTTTTGGAGTTCCTCAAATAGTAGCTGTAGACAATGGTAAACAGTTCACAAGTCAGTTGTTTAAAAATTTGATGTCTAAGTACACTGTCCAAAGTATTTGGTACACTGCAAATTACACTCCTCAAGCCAATCATACTGAGCGTGTGAATAAATCTATTGTCACTGCAATACGTTCATATTGTTTTTCTGATCATAGAACATGGGATGTAGAATTACAGAAAATAGCTCAGGCAATTCGTTTGTCTAAACATGAAGTCACAGAATTTCCACCATCTTTTCTTGTGTTTGCTAGAAACGTACCTGTATCAGGGTCATTCTTCGGGAATATTGCAGAAAATGCAAATAATCAGCCTGCAATTGCTGATAAAATACACCGTTTACAGGATACTCAAGAAATGCCAAAAATTTTCGAAGATGTTAGAAAAAAATTACACAAGGCTTACATAAAATCGAGTAACCGTTATAATCTTCGTAAGCGCGATATTAAATTTCATGTAGGTGATCATGTTTGGAAAAAGAATTATCAGAAATCTGATAAAGCTCAATTTATTTCTGCAAAATTTATGCCTAAATATATACATTGTACTGTTAACCGTGTTATATCTCCCTTGATTTATGAACTTAAAGATAGTAATGGCAAAAATATAGGACGATGGCATATTAAAGATCTAAAAGAATATAACTTATCTACTGATGAATCAAGTGACTCTACCGATGATGAAAATAATCCTGACTCAGTATCTTCGGATAGTGAATGAACATTTGTTAGATGAACACATTTTTACCTTATCTGTAAAAGTAATTTTACTGTAGATTTTTCTGTGTTGTGCAGAGAGTTATAAATAATCTCTTGGCTAAATTAATTTGTTGGTAACCTAGGTTTATCTTGTAGATTATATTTTTGAAATTAGAAAGTATTAAGAAATTAATATTATTTTTGTTTACTGAATTAGAGTTATGTGATGTTGGAACGGTAATTAGTATCACTAAAATTTGAATGTTCCATATTATATTTCTAATTTGTAGACTTATCTTTTCAGTCGAAATGTGTAGTTACACATACTGAAAAATATTATCTTATCTTACCGTTTTCAGTTGAATTGTGTCAAATGACACAAACTGAAATAATTTATCTTACCTAGGGTTTTTGTGTGTTAGAGAGAATGACACACAGAGCTTTATCTTTACCTTATTTTATCTCGTGTCGAAAATTTATCTTTACCTTATCTTATCTTGTGTCGCAGCAGACATAAATCGTGCGTCTTCTGTACATTTAAATATTGTCCCACCAGACATCTATTGTATAGTATATATCCTAGCTTGCTATAATAGTTATAGCAAATTTGACTCTTACCTCTTTTGGCACAGCAACACAGAAATGATCTATCTATGTTACTTAATAGTTGGTTTAATTTTATCTTAAAATTTGTATCTTTATCTTTTCTAGTTAGATTCCAAATGAATCCAGTTCATTGTATGGAATTTAATTTTCAGTGTTCTTAAACGCTTATCTCTATCTAACAAATAGTTATTTTCACTATTCAATAATATCTATAATTATCTTGTTATATCCTACTGTAGAAATTAAAATTTCTATCTGTCGAGAAAACATATTTTCTTTATCTTATAGTAAGGGAATTTGAGAGGATAGAACAAATAAGTTTGGAGTTTATTGCCTCACCTTTAGAATATGACATATGGTTGTTAAATATGTTAGTGCTGGAATAATCGTCCATTCCTTTGTGACAGTATTTGTATTTCCTCTAATTTACTTTCTCTCTGTTTGCTATTTAGGATTCTTATGAATTCTTATTATTATCTATATAGAAACATCAAAATATCTTTTTGATATTTCTTTACCTGACTATGACTCATATACACTAGATTATAATATTAATCTAGGCATTAAAAACACAATATCTTTACCTTAATGATTCACAATATCGAAAAGTAGATACGAATAAGTTTGGAGTTGGTTACCTCACCATTAGATAATGACTTGTTGTTGTTAAATATGTTAGTGCAGGAATCATCGTCCATTCCCTTGTGACAGTATTTGTATTTTCTTTAAAGTTTACTTCTTCCCTCTTGTAAATATTGCGAAGTGTTTTTGATGTTCCTTTACCTGATTGTGACGTCTATATTCTCAATGAGAATAGTAAGTTTTTTTCTTTTTTCTTTTCTTTCCTTTCATTAGTTATAGGATACGACAATTAGTTATGAGTTTTATCGACCTATTTATCTGAGCCATATTATGTTATTCTTTTCTCTTCCTATTATCATTTTATTTTAACTTTTATTTTTGATTTAAAGAATTTATCTGGGGTAGTATTCTTGTGAGTTTATTCTCACCAGTGTTGCTTGCAGTTCGGTCTACGGATAACGAGGGGCAACCCTGAAATATCACTCCTGGGCAAATGTCTTTTCCTATATTCCTTACCTTCAGAACAAATATGCACTCAGTGAATAAGGTTCGAGACAAATACCTAACTTGTCTTTCATATAATGGGTGGTTAATGTTGGACCATCTTAATAAATTTCCAACTTTTAATCTTTTTCTATATCTTTTTATGTTTCTTCCCGACTTTGTCTTTTTGGTATCATTTAATAACCCTTCAGGTTATTATTTTAGCGTTAATGATATGCTAGAATATCATTGAGTGTGCAGTACTCTGAACTGGACGTTGTGTAGTGTCTTCGTTCGAGCTACATTGCGGTGTGGGGTGTTTGAAGTTGTTATGGTGCAATGTGGAAGCAGTTGAATCGGAATACGAGGCTCTCTTTGCTGCTAAGTTTGCGCAATTTCGGTCTTGTGTGATCACTTACAACTTGGCACACCTTCTGTTTCTAGATTGAGCCATGGGGATTCTCAGCATCTGACCTGACGGTGGATATCGGATGCAGACAGTGCAGAACATGTATGAGGGTGTGTTTTTTATCTTTCATTTTTTTTTGTCTAAAATTTTCTTTTGTTATGCTGTATTTTAAGGGTTTGAGTAAGTTCAGTTACTAAACGGGTAGACTGTTCCCTTGTATCAGTACTTAAGTCCCTGAAAATGCATATCTGGGTTTTTGGTTTTCCTAATGTAAATTTTTTCATATTCGATTTAGGGTTCTATGTTGATAAGTAAGAGCAGTTACTAATTGGGTAGACTGTCCCTTTGAATAAGTACTTAATAACACAGAAGCTTAAAGTTTATGTTAGGCTCAATATGGGGATGAACTTTATTGTGGGTGTATAAATATGTACAAAATATGTATGTATGTATATATATTAATATTGACTTCATCAATGTTTTTTTAAATAGTAAGGATTTTCCTTTTCTTAGTCATACGTGATTCTCATATTTTAAAGTTTCTATTTAAAATTTTCTTCCCTCGTTTTTTTTTTTGGTCTCAATAGTTTAATTATATAACAAAAAAATTTTTTTTGAAATTTTTTTTTCTTGGCTGTTAGGGGTATGAAACGTTCACTTAGCAGTTAACATTTCTAATAGAGTTTTAAATAAATAATTCAGCGATGCATGTTAAATTTATTGGTGGAATAGACCACACGTCCTTCCTTGCCAATGTTTTAAACAACTATTTAAATGTTGGTGGAATAAACTGTATAGATATCTCACAGAAAAAAATCCTGAATAGAAATTCGGAATGCGGCACTATACGAGAGATTGTAATAGAGAATGGTAGTCGCAGAAATCCTGATAAAAGTTTTAAATATTCTGTATGGTTATTAAAAAAACTTGTTCTAAGAACAAATTCGCAGGGATTACTGGTAGGTTTTATTTTTTTTGTGTAATATTTTCGTAAATTGATAAAGGTTTTTGTCCATGACAAATCATTAAACTAGATTGTATATCTGTAAAAAAATGATAAGTACAGTTTCATATATGTCACTGGACAGATATCTAAATATCGTGTTAATTAAAAAAAGGTCTATCTGTAACACACTTGGTGTTCTTGTAGCGATACCGCCTGGAATAATTTAACTATTCCGGTAAATTTAACTAAAATCACCCGACGGAAGAACTAAGGTGAAGATTTGTCGGCAATTTGCATTGACTCACAAGAAATGGTGTTTCCATAAGAGCCAATTCATGATCTAGATACTCAACTATGTATTATACTGAGAATTATTTAACCTAGGAAGATTTTATGGAGAATCGACTTCGACTTGCTACTTCAAGATAAGTAAAATTATATTGTATGGCTTCACCATTCATATTTGTACAGCTTGTCTTAGTTTTTATTTTTACTTTCTTTTTCTTCTCACATACACACTTTTACTAACCTATTATTGTCAAACTATGTAACACGTTTAAAATATTTTTTCATTCATTATATTCATACATTTTAGTAGTCTGTTGTTTTATTTATTATACAGAAAGACCTGTGAAATAGCCTTCAGTACATTTTTTTTTGCATAAGTCTTGTCTAAAAACTAGCAGAGCACAGCAGGTAAGAGTTGACTGATTAAGGAGGTTGATTTTTTCTAACTTTGTTTAGGAACAAAGTTAGTGGCGCCCTTACTATTGATGTAACTTTACTGTTTTTTAGTTTTTCTCTCTCTCTCTTTCTCTTTCTTTTTCACATTTTATTTCTTTAATTAAACTTCTTTCAGATAACAGAGCCCTGAGAACTGGCTCCGTTATCTCCAATCTCTTTGTCAGTTCGGAAAGAACCTACTCTCTTTTAATACTTTCAACTATTTAAATAATTTTTACCCTGAGAGTAAGAGGTTTTTGTTTCACACCCCAGGACGCAGTCCGAAACCGTAATGACAGGCGCAACCTACCCAGCCAATACGACGTCATTTCCATCCGCTCCCTCACTCAGTCAACTCATGACTTTAGATTGAGTGTCGTCCAATCATTGATTCTAACCAAACGTTAGTATAACAGCAACCCACTGATCCCCTTACAATAGATCAGATAGCAGTTCCCCTTCAAATAGAACTAGCGAAGAATCATCAACACATTCCACACTATATATATATATATGAAATTGACTGTCTCGACCCTTACTTCGTGGAATATGCTCATTTTAGTGTTTTTAAATGAAACTCAAGGTCTCTAGTTAATTCCACAATATAATACAAGTTATTGAAAATTAGAATTTTCAATAACTTGTACTAAATTGTGGAATTAACTAGAGACCTTAAGTTTCATTTAAAAACACTAATATATATATATATATATATATATATATATACATATATATATATATATATATATATATATATATATATCATCATCATCATCATCATCATATGCAGCTTATTCAACCATTTTGTTATGGTGTAGCCTCCCTTTACATATTTATATATTCCATGTGGGCCCATTGTTGTCTATTGCTAGCTATGCGGCCCCAAGTTGATCCTGCGAGTTTCTTTATGTCGTAGTCCCATCTTAAGTTGGGGCGTCTTCTTGGTCTTTTCACGCCTCGGGGATACCATTGCGTTATCTTTGTGGTCCATCTATCGTCTGTCCTTCTAGCGAGATGCCCCGCCCATTGCCACTTTAGGGATCTGATTCTATTTATGACATCTATCACTTGGGTCTTTTGTCTGATCCAATCAAGCCTTTTTCTATCTCTCCTTGTTATTCCAAGCATGCATCGTTCCATAGACCTCTGCGTTACCTGGAGTTTTCTAATGATATCAGTTTTCAGGGTCCAGGTTTCACAGCCGTATGTTAATACTGGTAGTACGCACTGATCAAACGCTTTCTTTTTCAAACGGAGTGACATTCTAGACTTGAAGATGATAGAGTTCTGTCCAAATGTTCTCCATGCTAATTTGATTATTCTGTTTATTTCTGGAAGTAGAGAGCCTGATATGTGTATTAGTTGACCCAGGTATATGTATTCCTCTACTATTTCCAGGGCAGTGTCATTAATTGTTATTTCTTGTGCGTTTATCAGTTCGTTATACATTATCTTGGTCTTACTCAGATTTATTTTAAGGCCTACTTCGTTGCTTGCTGCATTCAATTCATTTATTTGTTGTTGCATTTCGCCAGGGTTACTCGCTATCAGGATGATGTCATCAGCGAATCTTAGATGGTTCAAGTATTCTCCATCTACATTCAGACCTGTGTTGTTCCAGCCCAGTTTTCTGAAGATGCTTTCTAGTGTTGCTGTAAATAACTTTGGTGATATTGCGTCTCCTTGTCTAACTCCTCTGCTGGTGTGGAATTCTGGTGTGCCCTCATATATCCTAACTCTCGCTTTGGCTTCCCTATATATATTTGCTAGGGTCTCAATATATGGCTTGTCGACCCCTTGTTCTGTTAGGGCATTTATTACTGCTCTGGGATATATAGAGTCGAATGCTTTCTCAAAGTCGATGAAGGCTAGTGCTAGTGGTTGGTTGTATTCTTTGGTTCGACTGATAACCTCTTTGAGGGTATGGATGTGATCTATTGTACTGAAGCCTTTGCGGAATACAGCCTGTTCTCGTGCTTGGGCCGAGTCTAGTGTATTTTGTATTCTGTTGTGAATGATCTTTGTGAATACCTTGTACGTCACTAGTAGTAGACTTATTGGTCTGTAGTTCTTAATGTCTTCTTTGTTGCCTTTGTTGTGGATCAACACTATACGGGCGCTGTTCCACTCTTTAGGTATGCTCCTGGACATCAGACAGTTCGTGTATAGTTTGGCAAGGTACTTCCATGTTTTAGCTCCTGCATATTTGAGTATTTCGGTCGTGATGCCGTCATTTCCCGCTGCTTTGCCATTTTTCATGCTTTTCAGTGCCATTTCTACTTCCTCCACCAAAACTTCTGGTATGGCATCTTCTGAGTGTTCTATTATTTCTTCCAAATTTTCAGGGGCCTTGTATAGGTCTCCATAGAATTTGGCTACTAGGTCTATTATTCCATTCCTGTCTGTGGTTCTTGTGTTTCCATCAGTTAATGCAACTATCTGTCTATATATATATATATATATATATATATATATATATATATATATATATATATATATATATATTGAATTAATAGAAAATACTTTCATGGGATTTCCTCCATAATAATATCTATCAACTATCTTTTATTTTATTATACTTATTAATTCATTATTTTAGAATTCCAAAATTGGTTGTGAAGTGGGGAAAACAAAATAATGTAAAATATTTCAAAAGAACTGGGACCAAAAATTCAACGAACTCTACTAGGAGTTATTATTATTGTGTTCGATCAGGTATTTTCCAAAGTGTTTTATTTTTGGAATTATTTTTTGTGTGTAAAAAAGAGAATAGCACTTGACATCTATATGTTGTTTTTGATTTTAGGTTTTGCCCCCCAAAAAAATCCGAAACGTTTTTCAAAAAGTCAAGGGTCAAGCAAGGCTAATGTATTTTGTACTAGTACTATCATAGTTAGTGAAGATTGTGCAACTGGCAACTGTAAGATTCAATACAATAAAATGCATTATGGTCATACTAATGACGTTTGTCACCTGATAATTAACCGAGAAGATAAGGAAATTATTGCCTCAAAGTTAATCCTGGGAATACCATCATCTAAGTATGTCATTTTTTCTTTACTCGTATATTTAATAATCGATGAAAATTTGTTTAGGATAGTTTGTGATGCCAGAGGAAATATAGGCAATAGTCTTTCTAGAATTAATATGGTGACGAGACAAGATGTCCATACCTAATATTGCAAATGGATACCGCATAAACTTGAAGGACTGCAGACATTCTGATGATGCCACTAGTGGGGATATGTGGGTTAATCAGTGCCGCCAAAGTGATTGTAATCCTGTTTTATTTTACAAAAGACAGGGAGAACCATGTTCTGAAGTTAACTTAATATTGGATGATTTCTGTATCATTATTATGGATAAATTACAATCAGAATTATTTAAACAGTTTGGAACTACTTTTATTGCCATAGATAGTACACACGGGCTAAACGCGTATGACTTTGAAATGACTACATTACTAACTATTGATGAATTTCACCAAGGCATGCCAATAGCATTCATGTTTTCCAATAGGAAAGACTCCCACATTAACGAGGGATTTTTCCAAAAGGTAAAAGATTTAGTGGGACCAGTGAAAACAGATAATCTCATGTGTGATATCACAAATGTTTTTTACAATCCATGGAGCCATGTAATGGGATCTGCAAATAAACAGCTTTACTGCAGCTGGCATATTGATCGTGCGTGGCAATTCAACTTAATTAAAATTAATTGCCCTGAAAAGAGAGAATGGACTTATAAAACTCTAAAGTTTTTACAGACCCTGTTAGAAAAAAATTTATGGTTGGTTTACAGAATTTTTCAAATGTTTTAGATGATGCAATAACTAACAAATTTAAAGAGTATTTTCAGAAAAATTATGTTACATGTATTGAAAAATGGGCATATTGTTTTCGTATTGGATCTGTGGCAAATACAAATATGCATCTTGAAAGTATGCATAAAACTTTAAAGTATTATTATTTACAAGGAAAGAAAATAAAACGGTTGGATAAAACTATTCACGTACTGATGAAGGTGTATGCTGTAAAAAGCAGCTCTGCAAAAAATACTTATATTGTTACAAGAAATAATACAAATATTTGTTGTCCACTAAAATGTAGTGTCTGCTGTATATGCTTCCACATATTTTCTTGTACTTGTGTTGATTTTTGTATAAAAATGCTAATTTGCAAACATATTCATTACGTTGTCGCTAAAGTGCTGGAAAGTGAATTTCTTTACAGCACAAAAATAGAAACAAAAATAGATAATAACACAAGTGAAGATGTTTTAAATGTTGTTAAAGGTCTAGCAACCACCTCTACCGAATGCGATAAATTGATAAATGAGATAAATACTAGAGCTTTACGTCTTCTGGCAAAAGTTAAAACCAAAGAACATTCTGAAGAACAATTAAAATTAATTTTAAATAATATGAAAAATGCTGAATCAGTGAGTTCTATTGATCCACTTCATTTTAAAATAAACAAAGAATGTGTTAAAGAGCCGCCTAATAAAAAAATAGCAAAGAAAATAAGTTTTCACTCTACTCATAAGAAAAATAAAACAAAAAAAAGGGCCTAACAGGAAACCAGATTTGGAAGAAATGGAAGTTATCTCTGAGACTTTGTTTAATACACGGACCAATGTCAACATTGATTTTCATGCTGATCACTTGTACTGTACCAAACAGTAACAAATGCCTTTTATAGTGTATAAGTGTACCTACTTAATGTTTATTGTAAGTTTAATATTTTTGTTATAAATAAGGTATAAATTGTGTACTCAATCATTAAAACGCAGCTTATTATATAATTTAGGTAGGTACAGAGTTATTCTTTATATTATTTGGACCTACCTATACCTACAGGGGTTACCAGAAGTTTTAGAAAAAAAATTTAAAACAAATTTTTTGGGTCTTCGAGACATGTAAAAAAAACCAATATCACGCAAAGTCGAAAAACAATGAGTAAATAGTTTTTTTAAATGAAACGTCCTGTAAAAAATATTTTTGTTTCACTTTCAAAAATATATACAGGATGGTCCACTTTTTTGTAGCAGGACTTTAACAGTCGATAGAAAAGTGTATTTCAAGGAGGACATTTAATTTACCCATTTTTGAACAATTTGAAATAAAACTACTTGTGTTTCAGATGTCCCTAATTGTAAAGGTGGTTTTATACTTTAAATAATGAAATTTTATGGGAAATTGTTCAAAAATGAGTGGCCTCGCACCATCATAGGCCCCCAATCGGCCAAAAAATACAAATATATTTAAAAAACAAAAAATTTATAATTTATCAGGCCCCATGACGGCGAAGGCTTACATATGTCAGACTACTATTTTTTTTAATCGCGATTATTTTTATTTTGCATGGTTATTTACAAACTGAGCTCAGGTTAACAGAAGCATTGTTTTGACTGCACGGGTGCACGGCATGATAGTGAGCGTCCACTCTCAGTCCCCAACACCAATAACAAAAACTTTCGGCCCTAAACCACGCCTTAGGGGTTAGTTAGTTAGTACTTGGTCAAGTGTATGTCACGACTTCACTTAGACATCACATTTATGGTAAGTTTTGTTGTGATTGGACTCCATCGCATTTATCGATTGTTTCATGTTTAAATATTGCATGTTAAGTGTCAGCCTATTTCTATTGCCATAAACAGTTTTTGCCAAAGCCTATTGCTATGTATTGTAGCTTATTGGTTGTATTAAGTCTTATCGAAATTTAATTTCGTGATCAGGAATATTGTAACATCCTAGATTACTTCAAGTTTTTTCAAATAACGAAGTTTCAAAAAATAACTAAAATAACTTGATTCTGAAAAAGTTATAAAAAATAATAAAACAAAAATTACAAATTTAACCTGTTACAAGCCCAGCTTTATCTCTCATTCTTAGGATTGCCTTTTTGGTATTTTAAAAATATAAGCTGAAATCTTATTATTTTGAGAGCCAAGCAAATTAACGATAAAATGAAACGAAGTGATCCCAGAAGATGGAAAAAGAATTTACCCATTTTTGAACAATTTGAAATAAAACTACTTGTGTTTCAGATGTCCCTAATTGTAAAGGTGGTTTTATACTTTAAATAATGAAATTTTATTGGAAATTGTTCAAAAATGAGTGGCCTCGCACCATCATAGGCCCCCAATCGGCCAAAAAATACAAATATATTTAAAAAACAAAAAATTTATAATTTATCAGGCCCCATGACGGCGAAGGCTTACATATGTCAGACTACTATTTTTTTTAATCGCGATTATTTTTATTTTGCATGGTTATTTACAAACTGAGCTCAGGTTAACAGAAGCATTGTTTTGACTGCACGGGTGCACGGCATGATAGTGAGCGTCCACTCTCAGTCCCCAACACCAATAACAAAAACTTTCGGCCCTAAACCACGCCTTAGGGGTTAGTTAGTTAGTACTTGGTCAAGTGTATGTCACGACTTCACTTAGACATCACATTTATGGTAAGTTTTGTTGTGATTGGACTCCATCGCATTTATCGATTGTTTCATGTTTAAATATTGCATGTTAAGTGTCAGCCTATTTCTATTGCCATAAACAGTTTTTGCCAAAGCCTATTGCTATGTATTGTAGCTTATTGGTTGTATTAAGTCTTATCGAAATTTAATTTCGTGATCAGGAATATTGTAACATCCTAGATTACTTCAAGTTTTTTCAAATAACGAAGTTTCAAAAAATAACTAAAATAACTTGATTCTGAAAAAGTTATAAAAAATAATAAAACAAAAATTACAAATTTAACCTGTTACAAGCCCAGCTTTATCTCTCATTCTTAGGATTGCCTTTTTGGTATTTTAAAAATATAAGCTGAAATCTTATTATTTTGAGAGCCAAGCAAATTAACGATAAAATGAAACGAAGTGATCCCAGAAGATGGAAAAAGAATTTACCCATTTTTGAACAATTTGAAATAAAACTACTTGTGTTTCAGATGTCCCTAATTGTAAAGGTGGTTTTATACTTTAAATAATGAAATTTTATTGGAAATTGTTCAAAAATGAGTGGCCTCGCACCATCATAGGCCCCCAATCGGCCAAAAAATACAAATATATTTAAAAAACAAAAAATTTATAATTTATCAGGCCCCATGACGGCGAAGGCTTACATATGTCAGACTACTATTTTTTTTAATCGCGATTATTTTTATTTTGCATGGTTATTTACAAACTGAGCTCAGGTTAACAGAAGCATTGTTTTGACTGCACGGGTGCACGGCATGATAGTGAGCGTCCACTCTCAGTCCCCAACACCAATAACAAAAACTTTCGGCCCTAAACCACGCCTTAGGGGTTAGTTAGTTAGTACTTGGTCAAGTGTATGTCACGACTTCACTTAGACATCACATTTATGGTAAGTTTTGTTGTGATTGGACTCCATCGCATTTATCGATTGTTTCATGTTTAAATATTGCATGTTAAGTGTCAGCCTATTTCTATTGCCATAAACAGTTTTTGCCAAAGCCTATTGCTATGTATTGTAGCTTATTGGTTGTATTAAGTCTTATCGAAATTTAATTTCGTGATCAGGAATATTGTAACATCCTAGATTACTTCAAGTTTTTTCAAATAACGAAGTTTCAAAAAATAACTAAAATAACTTGATTCTGAAAAAGTTATAAAAAATAATAAAACAAAAATTACAAATTTAACCTGTTACAAGCCCAGCTTTATCTCTCATTCTTAGGATTGCCTTTTTGGTATTTTAAAAATATAAGCTGAAATCTTATTATTTTGAGAGCCAAGCAAATTAACGATAAAATGAAACGAAGTGATCCCAGAAGATGGAAAAAGAATTTACCCATTTTTGAACAATTTGAAATAAAACTACTTGTGTTTCAGATGTCCCTAATTGTAAAGGTGGTTTTATACTTTAAATAATGAAATTTTATTGGAAATTGTTCAAAAATGAGTGGCCTCGCACCATCATAGGCCCCCAATCGGCCAAAAAATACAAATATATTTAAAAAACAAAAAATTTATAATTTATCAGGCCCCATGACGGCGAAGGCTTACATATGTCAGACTACTATTTTTTTTAATCGCGATTATTTTTATTTTGCATGGTTATTTACAAACTGAGCTCAGGTTAACAGAAGCATTGTTTTGACTGCACGGGTGCATGGCATGATAGTGAGCGTCCACTCTCAGTCCCCAACACCAATAACAAAAACTTTCGGCCCTAAACCACGCCTTAGGGGTTAGTTAGTTAGTACTTGGTCAAGTGTATGTCACGACTTCACTTAGACATCACATTTATGGTAAGTTTTGTTGTGATTGGACTCCATCGCATTTATCGATTGTTTCATGTTTAAATATTGCATGTTAAGTGTCAGCCTATTTCTATTGCCATAAACAGTTTTTGCCAAAGCCTATTGCTATGTATTGTAGCTTATTGTTTGTATTAAGTCTTATCGAAATTTAATTTCGTGATCAGGAATAATGTAACATCCTAGATTACTTCAAGTTTTTTCAAATAACGAAGTTTCAAAAAATAACTAAAATAACTTGATTCTGAAAAAGTTATAAAAAATAATAAAACAAAAATTACAAATTTAACCTGTTACAAGCCCAGCTTTATCTCTCATTCTTAGGATTGCCTTTTTGGTATTTTAAAAATATAAGCTGAAATCTTATTATTTTGAGAGCCAAGCAAATTAACGATAAAATGAAACGAAGTGATCCCAGAAGATGGAAAAAGAAGAGAAAACAAAAAGCTAAAAAACAAGAAACTCAACGTTTGTCAGGTTCAATTTTGAAATTTAATCAAAGGGTGTCATTTCAGGCAAACAATGAAGCAGAGCTAGATGTGTCCAAATTTATAGAAAGTCCAAGTACAAGCTATGACCAATGAGTTAAATACAAAGACAATCAAGAACAAGAAGAGAAAGGAGAAGAACAAAAAGAAGGAGGATTAGAAAAAGGAATTGAAGAAGAAAATGAGGAAGGGGGAATGGGGAAGAAAATGAAAAAGACATACCCTATTTGCTATGTTCTGACACAGAGTCTGATCCACCTGAAGATTAAGAGAATTTATCATTAAATTTTGATGTTGGAAATTGGCCTATTCCAGTGCCAGATGTTCTTAGGACCGAGATAATAAGACGCGGAAGTGAGATTTACCAACACTTTGAGGGTCCATTTGGAGCTGTGCAGAAGTCTGGGGAAAATCACAAAGGTCATACCCGACAGTTGAACGCTAATTGGTTTTACTCCCTAGTGGAGAAAAGACATTAAGAAAATGGATGGTTTATTCCCCTGAAAAGAAATCATTGTTTCGCTTCTATTGCAAACTTTTTGATAACAACGATATACACGCTACGAGATCCAGTTTCATCACAGGATTCAACACTTGGTGAAAATTAACACTTTGGCTGCCATGTCAGTCACATTTGACTGACACTCACTTCACCGTTTGAGCCACCTATCGTAAGTGAAACTTTTCTGCCAGGCCAGGCGTGCTCTGCGCCATCTAGATAAAGTAGGACGAAGCTTCTTATATGTATCTATTCGCATACAGGTAACGATATCAAATCTGTTGTCTATGTCATGTCAGTCTTTTAAGACTGACGCGGCGTAGCAGAGACAAGTTCTGTTATGGCGCCATGTCAGTCGATTATGTAGTGTAATTTGTGAGGTTACAGCGTATATGGTTTGTGGTTACAGCATAATAATAATTATTCTATAACAATGTAAGTATCTAAAATATATTATTTTTTGTACTTATTCGTTCTTACGTTTATAGGAATCGAAAAAGGCAATTATCAGAAGCCGAGTTAAATGCATACTGGGAAAATTATGAAAGTGATGATGACGACCCCTTTGCTACCGACTCAGATTCAGAATATGCTCCAGGAAGCTCTGATGATACTACTGGTGAGTCAGATCTTGATATCACAGCTTATGAAGACGTTGAACCGAATGATGAGATTATGGAAAGTGAGGATAATGATGAACATAATGCAAATCATAATGTAGGTATTTCTGAAATGCAGTGGCAAGTGTACGAGGGAAAGCAAGCTGATATAACATTTGTTGGACAGGCTGGAATTCAAACAAATATTTCTGTCGATGCAACCCCAATGGAAGTATACAAATTATTTTTGAACGAGGATGTCTTGAATTTAATTGTAACGGAAACGAATAGATATGCACAAAGTGTAATAAGCAATTCAGTATTAAGTAGATCCTCAAGATAGATACTAATATCGAAGAAATTGAAAAATTTTTAGGCATTATTATTTGGATGGGCCTAAATATTCGACCAAAACTAAGTGATTATTGGTCAACCGATCCTCTTTATGAAAACATAGTAAGCAAACAGATGACTCATAATCGGTTCGAAATTTTACTTAGAATGTTGCACTTTTCCGACAACAGTATACCAAATGAAAATGACAGACTGCGAAAAATAAACCCATTACTGAATTTACTTCAAAGTACTTTTCAAGAAGTGTATACAATAGGCAAAAAAATGGTTATAGACGAAAGCATGGTTCCATGGCGGGGACGCCTGTCATTTCGTCAGTATATTCCAGGAAAAAGGCATAAATATGGAGTAAAGCTGTTCAAAATATGTTCACCTGATGGATTTACCTGGAAAATTCAAATTTATTGCGGTAAATCTGAGGGTTCTGGTTCTGGTTTAGCTGAAAAGGTAGTAATGCATTTATGTGAGGGGCTTTTAGAAGAAGGCCGCATATTATATACCGATAATTTTTACACCAGCATCCCTCTGGCCAAAAACTTGCTTTCGAAAAAAACACATCTAGTCGGTACATTACGCAAAAATAGCGTCGATTACTATCAGAAGAAGAACCAGTGAGAGAAAAGCCAGCTGTTATAGTTGATTACAATAATGGCAAAATTGGAATAGACAAATCTGATCAGCTGTCTTCGTACTGCACATCTATAAGAAAAGGAATAAAGTGGTATCGAAAGGTAGCATTCGAATTATTGACTGGAGTTGCCATTGTCAACGCTCATATAATTTATAAATTACAAACCAAAACCAAAATAACAATAACAGCATTTCGTGAAAAAATTTGCAGAAACTTATTAGGTTTGGAAAACAGAGAGCGTGTGAAGGCGGTAAAAGTCAAACATTTGCTCAAAAAGAGGAATGCAGGAGGCACAAAAGATCGTCGCAATTGTGTAAGTTGCTATGACAATTTAGTAAAAAAATTACCAAGATCGGAGGCAAGAAAGAAAGTGAGGAAAGTGAAGACTTATTGCGATGGTTGCGACAATAAGCCTACAATTTGTTATGAATGTCACGTTCGCATTCATGGTGGTAATACATAAACCATCATTATAAACTAAAGTTTGTGTTTTTATTCTTTTTATTTCCTTAGTTATTAGTTATTTTTTTCGACATATAAGATAAAACTTTGTAATACATTTCGTAATAAAGATATCTCATTGAAACATGTGTCCCAAGCCAAGCCAACATTATTAGCTTGTTTCCTACAGGCCACAGAATATTCCCATCCATTAAAACTACATATAACCTTGTACAAATACGACTGACACGGCTTGAAAAATATAATATGCTGTCAGTCTGATGTGACTGACAAGGCTTGAAACTTGTAAATAGTTGTCAGTCTTATTTGACTGACAAGGCCCTTTAGAAAAATGTGCTAAATACCTTCTGGCAGCCAGAGTGTTAAATCCTACTGTGCCTGGCCATGAAAGCCCTGAATTCCATGTTAACAACTTCGAAAAATGGAAAACTCTTGAAGTAAGACTTTTTCAAAACAAAACTATCGATGCTGCTCACCAAGACGTTATGGAATGAGAGAGAGGAAGAAATGGAAGGACATTTTACATTGGCTCTTAGATATAACACTTTTTTGGGCTATACAGAATTTGCCGTTTAGAGGTCATAGAGAAGACATTCGACTCAGAAAACCAAGGCAATTTCTTAGAACTAGTAAATTTTCTGTCTCATTATGACACTGTTTTAGATGAGCACAGCATACGGCTTCAGCAATCATTGCAAGCAGGAATGATTCCAGTATCTTACTTATCGCCTGTAGTACAAAATGAGTTTACTTCTCTCTTGGGTGACGCTGTAAAAAAAGAAATAATTTCTGAAATCAAGAAAGCAAAGTACTATGGAATACTATTTGATAGTATGCCTGACATATCCCACACTGAACAGATGAGTCAAGTAATAAGATATGTGAAAATTGACAACAGGAAAGTAGAGGTCAAAAAATCATTTCTAGGTTTCATTCCACTTAGTGGGAAAAAGGCACACGACATTACAGAGGATATACTCCAATCACTTGAAAAGAACAGCTTGGATATATTACTATGTAGAAGCCAAGGTTACGATAATGCTACAACAATGTCAGGTGTTCATACAGGAGTACAAACAAAGAACAGAATCCGAAAGCCATTTTCGTACCTTGTGCAAACCAATCTCTCAATCTATGTGGTGTTCATGCTTTTGGTAATGTTCCTGCTTGTGAACGCTGGAAAGCGTATACAATATATTTTCTTGTTCAACACACATATGGCAGGTACTCAAAGAAACTGTTGGAGTGACCGTTAAAAGATTTAGTGATACTAGTTGGGGTGCTCACAATGATGCAGTAAATCCAATCTTTAAAAACTTCGAAAAGTTGGTCGATGCTGTGGAGAAATTGGGTGATGCTTGTGAATATCTAGATACAAGGGGAGCAGCGGAGTTGCCGATGAAAAACATTTGCAACTTCAATTTCCTTTGCTTCTTGCATCTATGGTACCACATAGTCAACACCGCCCAAAAATACCTCCAAATCCAAGATATTAGTTTAGAAAAGTATGTACTGAGACTGACAATATTTTTAGAAGAGAGTCGGGAAGAACTGGCGAATAAAGCCTTAGAATATGTGACCAACACCTGTGCTGAAATGGACAATGACGTCGAAAGCTGAAATCGCAAGCGAGTCAAAAAGATCATGCCAGGAGAAAAAGCTAAGGATGCAGGTTTGACTTCACAGCAAGAATGAAACGTTCTATGTTAGTGTAATGACAACTTTCATGTAGAACTGGAAAACAGACAAACATCGATGAACAATGTATATGAACTGTTTGCTGTTTTGCTGTTGTACACTCAGAAAACCTTGTAAGATCAAATGATGAAACGATAATAACTCATATACATCAGTTCACAGCTACATTCAATGATTTAGAGGAAGATGAAATGTTGCCAGAAGTAAAGAGGCTCAGAAGACATTCTAGTATAAAAATTGATGATGCAACCTCATGGACATCAATGTCCATTGTTTATTATTGAAATGGACTTTCGCGAATCGTTGCCAATCATAACAGAGACACTCAAACTGTTTCTTACTATTTGTGTGTCTGTGGCATCTCGTGAAATTGATGAAAAACTATCTTCGTTCTACAATGAGCAAGTCTCGTTTAACAAGCTTGGCTGTACTATAAATTGAAAATGACATTGCAAAATGTGTTTCTTGATTTTACTTTTTATTGAAATCTGTATGTCTTGTTTTCTCTCAATATTGTACAACATACATAGTATTATGTAATTTTATAATATACTATAACGATACATTTAAAACACATTACATATAGGTGGACGTTCACAGGAGTACTATATAGGACCCCTTCATCTATAGCCGCCCCAGGCCCCCGACTATGTCAGTACGCCAGTGCTCTCTCCTGTTCTAGGGAGAATGTCGTTGGGTAGCTCCCTAAGCCTTTATCAGTTCCTTTAATTTGTTTATTTTTGTTTTGAGTCCTTCGGCGAAGTGTGGCTTGGGGTACACAGTAAATTTTAGAAGCTTTTAACCATTCCATTTTGCCAGAATTTACTGCTTGAATAGCACGGTTCATACTTTCTACTGACCAATTTTGTCTGTCAGTTTGCCTTTTGTATATTCCAACCATTTATTCAACTGAAGAACTCACCATTACTGCGGTTGACAACAACTCATCTCTCCCATTATATACCGAAACGCAAAGTATTGCGGGTAATTCTCGAACATATTCGAGAAAACGCAAATTGGAATCGAATTTTTCCGAAGAGCTGCGACCTACAAAACAAAATTCTCTAAAAGGTATGTACGATCTGCGCATTATGTGTAAGTATGTATGTTGTACCATTGATTAGTTTAATCAATAGTTGTACTGAAATATTAAAATAAAGATATTACAACACAGTTTTAAAAATATCTGTCCTCAACTTTTATGAAGTGCTAGGTTGAAGTATTAACAATTTCAATAATAAATTACATAAAATGCCTTAGATCACTGAATTTGTTCAATAAAAATGTTTAGTTTCTACGTTTTTCTTGCGAAGGTATTCGAAGTACAAGCTATTTCTTTTGTAGGCTCGGAAGTACGTCGTTTAAGCAATTCATCAGATAAATCAAAAACATTAGCGATCGTATTTTACTTATGCTCTCTGTAAACAAAGGGTTATTGAAGCAGATTTCTTCGATGACGACTAAAATTATGCACATCAGGCGAAAATCAAGTCCGGCCGATCTAAATGTTCCAGATTAAAAAGGAAAGTTTCAAGCTTCTCAACGCAGATATTGATATTTAATATGCTTAAACTCAAAAGTACAGCATTGAAAACATTTGTGAACATGCAACTATTCCATGGTAAAGGCAATTGCACACCGGCGTACTGAACGTCCTGGACGTTTAGTACGTCTTCGTCAAAATAAATCGCTGCCCATGCTATCAAATGAGACGGTTCACACCGCGCGTCCAGAACGTTGCGACCGTCCTTGACGTTCGCGACGATTTTCGGAGGATTGCTCGGAGAGTGATTTTCTACAATGCCCTCATTTCTGCAAAACTCCGCGTCATCTCAGTGTGTTTGTTGTTGCTGTTGTTTTGTGCGTTTGTACCATGGAAGCGTTGTTGGAGGAAGTTCGTGATCATCCTGTAATCTGGGACACAACCCTAGAAATATACAGGGACCAGGTTATGAAGAACGCAGCGTGGAAGGAGGTTGATGCAAATTTTCAGAAAGATAAGTTGTTATTTACTGTAATGTAATAACATTAGAGCAACGATTATATATTTATATTGTTATTTAATGAAAGTCATCATAGTATAATTAATTAATGACCTTATTTTATATTAAATTTACTAAAGGCTCAATTTAAAAAAAATAACAAACGCATTTACTGTCATAGGCAGAACAAATATTATTTAAAATAGAAATCATGTTATGGTATGTTATTCTAATAGAAATTGATATATAATACTAGGTACAGTAATATATAAAAATGTACATGTCAAATACCTAAAAAGTACATGTATTATACTGCATTGCATGTAGGCATTGTGGATTACATTAATACAGTGTACACTAATAATAAAAGGGAAAATGTGGTAAAAAAAAACAATAATACAAGAGCACTGTATTTTATTGAACTGGGTACATAGTATTAAGAACTAGAAAAAGACACGTATTTTAATAATTTGTATAATGTAAGCCTAATAATTTAAATGTAATGTTACAAATATTGTTAAAATCCATTTTACATCATGTGTTAATTATCAAACAAAATTCAAATTAAATATATTTCGAGCGCTCTCCTTGCAAAATTCCCGCTAATTCTCATCTTCGAAATATTCCCCCACCTTTTATTTGTTGTTTCCTCGCTCTGCTTCTCTTCACTTGTGAAAAAGTCATTGTGTGAGTAGGTGGGTTGGTTTACCCGTCTAAAAAGGCGGCTATACTCAAACGTCCAAACGTTTAATGATAGTTAATTATCGCAGTTTTGATAAATGCATCTTGAAAAAGGTAAGATGTGTTTGAACTTAGTAATCAAGAAATTAATATAAATTCAAAATTTCAACGGACAGAAGTTCCATCTTTGCTCTTTGTTTCAAGTCAATGTTGCCAAATCTCGCCATAAGACAATTTCGAATTAAAATGTAAACACCTTTCAATAAATAGCCAACATTAATTGTGTAATGACTAAGTAGTACCTTATCCGTCCCTATTATACCTGCCTGCATTATTGTAAATCTTTTGTGTCCTTGCTGGTGACTATTTTCAACTATTTGTTAAATAATTCATTCATTGAAATATATTTTATAGTAAACCGTTATAATTTATTGTTATTATTGATTCCTTATTTTCCCCTATTTAGGGGTGGTCCTTCGATTAAACGCAATCACTAGTATGAATAATTATGAACTGGCTACTGTTACGTCACCACACAGTCCTTTGCTCTTTTCTTGATTTTCTTCCCGCAGTTTATTCATACAAATATGGACACCTTGTGCAGGATACTACAGGAAACACAGGATATTATTATTGACCATTACGTTAACTAAGCTAAGCTTTATTCCACTGCCACAGCACACTTCCTTCATGAGAATTGAAATAGGCAACGAAGTAGTTACTTGATTCTTCACTGGCTCGAGTCCCGTAATAAGGCAATGGTTTCCAGCATGTTTTATATGCTTTTTCAATCTCTTCTTGTGTGCCAGATGATGCCGTATCTCCCTTACACCATAGATAATTGTGAAGAACCTTTGTTGCGTGAATTATTTTTTGAACAGTGTCGATATTGTACATCAAAGGACGAAAGAAAACACGCCATCTTTGAGCCAAAATTCCGAAGGGGTTTTCAGTGATTCTTCTGCTGCGGCGTAACCTGTAGTTAAATACTCGCTTTTCCTCGTCAAGCTATTTATCTCGCGGAAATGGGCGTAGTAGAAAGCGTTTAATAGTAAACCCACTGTCACCAACAATTACGTAAGGCAAGTTAATACCACCTCCCAGAAGCGGTTCATCAGGAGGCACATCCATGCTGTAGCTACATAGCCTTTTCCCTAGAGCACTTGACATAAAAATGCTACCATCACTTTCTTTGCCATACGATCCTGTATCCATACAAATAAACTTGTATTCGGCATCAACTAGACCCAACAGAACTGTTGAATATTTACCTTTATAGTTGAAAAAACTTGCCTGAGTTTGGTGGTGCCTGGACAGAGACGTGTTTCCCACCGATTGCGCCAATACAATGAGGAAAGTTCCAACGATGCCTGAAAACACTTTCTATGCTTTGCCACATTTGCTTGTCAGGTGGGGGCATGTACAACGGTTGCAATCGATTCCATATAGCATTACATACTTCTTCCACTATTCCAACCCTGTAGCTGAAGCTGATAGTAGTATACGTGTGTCCGGTCGATAAAAATCTAAAACAAAATTTCTTTTTCAGAATTGCAGTTAATGAGTGGATGAAAAAAGTTAAAAGATTCTCACCGGTCAGCTGTAAATCGCAGAACAACTATTGGGCAGGCAGTCAAAAAATTAAAAAAGTGGATATTGAGGATGAACTAAAATTCGTAATTAAAACAATGTGTCACAGACCGTACGTGAATATAAATTTGCTCTTTAATTTTTAAAGGATGGTTATAACTATAAACTTGATCAGTAGCTATTTGGGGTAGGAGACACATATACATGCATTGGAAATACGCCGAGTACGCTGGTTTGCTCTGACGGGGGTTTTATTTATGTTTTCTTCAAAAATGATGCACTCTGTAATACAACAAAAATTGTATGGAGACAATATGTCTTCCTTTTTTAGGAGTAACACGAATGTTCTGTTGGAAGACCTAAATGAAGATGAAGAACACGTATCTGCAGACGCTCCTCAACAAGGGATTACACTCTGAGATACTGGCGAACAGAGCTATGTAGATTCTGATGATCATTTACGCAGTAAGACAAACGAGGTTCAATCAACACAAAAAACTGATCATTGAACACCTAAAGAACGGCGCCATCGGCCACCGAAGGGCGTCGACAAGATTTTAGGCTTCATGAAAGCAAAAGAGGAAAGAAAACACACTAAACCCCAACCAGATGAACTTGACCATTTTTTTGCAAGTGCAGCTCAGTCAATACGGAAACTTTCTCACTTATTGTAAATCAAATTGAAAAGAGACATTACAAATATGATATGTCAGGCGGAAGAGAAATTCGAGTGGGAAAGGAACCAAAGTACTCCGTATCTCAGCCACACTACAACACCAACTATCTCACCTTCTTGCAGCTCATCAACTTCCAGACATTCTCCAATTGGTTCACAACCAACCCCTCAGTCGAAACAACTGGGGTTATTGCATTTTCAACAACCAAACCACTTCGCAGCAGATACTGATCCAGAGGATGAATTGACCGAATGAGCTCAAATATATCTGAATTTTGACAATCAAAATAAGATAAGTGTTGTTTTTTGTTTATAAAAAAATAATTATATTCAGTTTTTTATCACTTTTGCTTTGGTCATAATAATAAACTTTATTATTAACGTAATGTGAAATAAAATGTGCTTTATTCCTATAAACTGATTTTTCATATCATTTTTAAGTTTAAAACGCTAAAAACTCAGAAAGTAAAATATGTGACTTATCTGGTTTTTGCAGTAACCTGACGATATATTTGAATATTGTTCAGTTGTCAAATTACCAAGTGTTGTACTTCGTTCATTAAGTAAGGATAATGGCTCAGCATGCTGTTTCACAGGGTACGTCTTAGTGATTTTGTTTTATTGAAAAATTATGTTATTATCAAATAATATACTCCATGTCCTTGGCACTGTGACTGGCTAATGTCATAAATAGAAATATACTAGATATCTTTGAACTAGTCTTCATTACAAACCACATTATTCCAAGATATACACACAAATTCATCCTTCAAAATTTTTTATTTGTACTATGTATACAGAGCCGATTATTTTTTTATTATATTTCTCAACCATTGGAGATACAGAGTCAGTAGGAGGCAAACATATTGTTCTTTTGGGTAATAGATGTTAGATACTAGATTAACAATATTTAATTTTTTTCGAAAAACAAGGTGTGTGTTCAAAATCAGCACTTTATGTTACACCAACAGCATTGATATGGTGGTAGTGTAACTTATGTTCGGTACTGTCTTATGTTATTTATTTTGTGAATAAAACTTCCCAGATAGGTTGAATGTTACTGTCGATTATATTATTAACACTTTTTTTATGTTTAAAAATTTTAGATTCCAACTATTCCACCAGTCGTCTTGACTACAGTGAAGATTTAGATGACTCCAACAAAGATAGTAATTATGAACCGAACTCCGCAAGTTCTGATGAAGAACTGGACTTGCAAACGTGTTCGAAACAAAATTATTCCCTGGGAAATGTAGTGCAAAATGTTTCAATATCAAATATATCAGATAAGCTTAATACAACTGGAATTCAGTCTTGCAACTTGCAAATATGTTTGTTAGTGAGTCACTTGGAAGATCTGGCGGTAAAAAGTATAATGTTATATACTGTAAAACAAAACAAATGAAAATTTCAAGGCATTTACAGAATAAACATAAAAATGAAAAAGCTGTAAAATAGTTTTTGCAGCTTCCGAATTGTCCGGAGAGGAATAAATGTATAATGGACCTTAGGAAAAAAGGAAATTATTCATTTAATTCTGACAAGAATTTCAATGATGGCGAACTTATTGTTACCCGTAGACCAAAGAAACTACATGCAAGACCTGCAGATTACTTCAGGGCTTGTCCTAAATGTAAGGCATTTTTGCCAAAAAGACTTTAAGAGTACATTTCAAAGCCTGTGCAAATACATCCCAGAAGTTTCGAAATGTGATTACTTTGAGTAAAATGGTTATGACGCGAGTCCATGAGAAAGCGTCTAGGAGAGTTCGACAAGAACCCCCTTAAAGGATGATGATATTACAACAGCTGTGAAATATGATGAATTGGTTGTTATATATGCAAATAAAATGGTAAAAAAATACAAAAATTTTAGGCACTTCGAAATGATCCGACAAATAATCAGACTAATAGGACGTTTGTTGGTAAGAATGCGCTCTCTTAACGCAGAAATTACAGATCAACGGTCTGTATATGACCCAAAATATATTGACAGCACGGAAAAAGCAATTAATATAGAAGCAAGTCTTAATGAAGATACCGACATATATAAAACACCTACAGTGGCATCTAACTTGGGCACCCTTTTAAAACAAATTGGCAATATTTTAATTAAATGAATGTATTAAGGCGCACGATTTAAAAAGAAAAACACAAACAGAAATTTTTTGTTATTGTTGTCCCAAGAAATAAGCACTGGTATTAACAAGACAGTGGTAGAATCGCAGTTTCAGACACAGCGAAGAAAGGTAGTTGACTTGCCCTATACTGAAGACTTCGAACGGTTACATTCTTATATAACGGCTGGAAGAAATGACGCTTTTTGTAAACGTACATCAAAGTTTTCAATAGAAACTTGGAATCAGTTACGTCAATTTACACTTGTTTGTATACTTGTGTTTAATTGCCGATGGGTAGGAGAATTGGAAAGAGTGCTGATAAATGATTTCAATTCTTATCACCGTATTGATGACACAGACATAATATTTCAGTCTCTCTCTGACAAAAGTCAGGCTACAGCTAAAAAATATGTTAGGTTTTTAGTAAGGAACGTACCAGTTCTGTTGGATAAAAATATGTTAGCATGTATAAAACTAATTTTGAAACATAGTGGAGATGCTAAAGTACCGCATAACAATCCCTATGTATTTGGGATACAGTCAACTAATCCTTCAATTCCGAAATATTTTATTGCGTGTAAACTTCTTCGTCAATATTCATTAGAGTGTGGAGCACCTCATCCCGAAAGATTACGGGGAACTAAATTAAGAAAACATATTGCTACCATTTGTGTTACTTTAAATTTAAACGAATATGATATTTCTGATCTAGCTAATTTTATGGGCCATAAGAAAGATATACACAAAACTTATTACCGTCAATCTGTAGCTCATAAAGATATATTGCAACTTTCCAAACTTCTACAAGTAGCACAAGGTACTATCGAAGAATCAAATGAATCTTGTGATGAGGAAACGAATGAAGTAGTCTATGCTCCAACTATTTCCACAGAGGTATTGAAAGAAAAAAAGAAGATCAAGTAAGTAACAAAAGTGAATAGCAAAATTGTTTCATCTATACAGATATGGCAAATAAAATGACAACATCAAAATAGTTTTAAAGTTGTCAATTCAATATCAGCAACATTTAGTAAGTAACATTGCCGATTTAACGTAATAATAATGAGTACCTATTTAAATTAGCAACTTACCAGCGTAAACGAGTTTTTTACTTTAAATGAAAATATTTCCTTATAAAGGAATTGTGTCCGAGATGGCATACTTGCTGAGTTGGCATAGTCGCTATTTAATGTACATACATTTTGAATTACGCGTCTTTTGTTGTGCCCCCTTAAAGCCACCGGCTCAAACAAACTATTGCGTTAATCGGAAGCAGGTCAGTTGTCTTTGAGTGGTCGAAAAGTACGTTTGTCACATTTTTGTTTACCCAAAATATAAGTGTCGTTCGCACATAGTTTGGTGGGTAACGGAAGGGACTTGAAGGTATGTTATTGTAACTTTCAGATAGATAATTTATTGAATATTATATCTAAGTTATCAAATACCTAGTTTAAAATATGTTTTAGTGAAACTTTTTTTATATAGTATGCTTGCGCTTGTCCAAACAATTCAACAACGAAACAACTAAATACGGTATCCAAGTCAAAGACGGGGTGTAACCACTGAGTGTCTGGAATAAAATCGACAAGTCCAGAAAACGTGATTCGATTATCCACCATAGAATTCTAATAGGAAAAAAGCAAAATAAATAAAACGCTAAATTTAGCATAACAAGCAGAATCGAGAAAATTACTCTTCAGTTATAAAATTTGAATAGCTTACCTGAAGAACGGCAAAAGAAATCCTACGTAGTAGTATCAATAAAATCTCCTCAAAAAATTCAGAAAATAGCCAAGATAAATGAAAGATAAGCTAACTGAATTGATAGATGGAGATTAATTATATAGAGTTTCAATCAAATCCCATACAAACTGGATAATAAAATTTTAGATTGAAATCTCTAACCACTCTTCAATATTGCTTTCTGTGGTAAAAGATGGCCGGAAAAAGAAAGAGAGTTTCCCAAATTTCGCACTAGGATCGTTGCCAAAATACGACATTCAACTGAATTAGATTAAGGAATGAACTATAAAATGCATGGATTTTCGATAAATTCAATAACAATCGGCAACTGTGTTCCTAATAGTACTAAGCCAGTGTATGAGCAGAAGGAAGAACATGTGTTCATAGCGCACACCATCACGACAAGTAGAACCGATATAAACAATATATTTTGTTATGAATAAACATACTTAGGATTGTTTACCCGAATATTGTGCACTCCTGGACAAAACAAGTGCTCAATAACCGGAGTTGTTAACCAGGGAGAAAAGTGATATAAAAGTTTCCTCCACCAAGTGTTTATTCCAATGTTGTCCCAGAAATTAAAACGAAGTGTTCGTCATGGGTCTGAATTTAATTAAGAAATTAGAATTATCAAATATCAACTTAAGTACTGGAAAAGGAAGTGAAACAGAACAAAACCCACCGGAATTATCAGGTCAGTAACCTAAAAACCAGAAGTGAAGACAATCAAAAGTCGATACACTCAAACTATCAACCAAAACAACTATCATTTTTGTCAATATCATTTGTATCTTCCCAATTTCAGACTAAATAGCCTAATATACATATCAATAGAGAATGTTAGTGCCGATTACCACATAGAGAAGTTTACAAATAACACATCCCAGCTATTCACAAGAGATTTTTCGAATTACCACCTGGAAACAACCATGGATGTGCTAACAAGGACAAATAACAATATAATATACAAAATATACATTAGATATGGATTAGTTCATCGGTGAGTTTGCTAAATAATATGAAAGAGGTTAATAAAGTCAACAATTGATAATCTTTAGTTACCAACAATATTCTATTGACAAAAATAATATTAAAAGAAAAGTAGTTACAGAAAAATAAAAATCGAAACTCAAATATAAACAATGCGTTAACGGAACTCTAAAATTAATGTAATTGTGAGGTATTTTAATTAAATAAAATAGAATAACAATTGGAGTTAACCTTTTGATAAAAAAAACGTCAACACTGAAACAACCTTGCTAATATGGTGAAGGTGACGATAATTACCATAATAAACACAGTAGTAACTTAATTTTGATAGAGGAAATATTTAAATATTATGATTGCGACGTAGTCGATATAGAGAAGTTATTCGAAGGAGCGTCTAGCCAAAACTTAATGATCAATTTAGACCGTGACAACTCCCCCTCTCCAAAAGCAGGAGGTAAGTTTTCAACAAAAAAAGTTACCGACGATAGTGTATCCTAATCTGAGGGCAAAACGTATGACCAAAGGTTGACTCTTGATGGACTTCTCCCACCGATCCCAAGGAAATCCAACACCATTCCCTGTGATTTGGCAGAAAAAGGGATGCAAAGAAAAGAGAGAATGGAATCAATTCTCAGGGAACAAGTTATTTAGCATGACGGACAAATCGTAAGATACATAATTCCAAGTCCATGGATTACCGTGGTTACTTAACAAGATGGACCTTCAGAAACAGAATCGACAGTCACGGGTTTTAGATCTTGAACATGCCAGACACCTCTGGATTTACCAAATTCGTCCTGTAACTCGTACGTACAGGTACCAGTTTTCCGTTTTATTGAGAAAGGTCCTACAAACTCAGGTGCTAATTTAGCGCTAACGTAGTTAGCCGCATTAGATAAAGTTTTGTTTTTACGCCACACCTGTTGACCGACGGTAAAAGATAATGGACGTCGACGTAAATTATAGCGGTGTTGATTGTTTTGCTGAGAAATCTGGATTCGTTGGTGGATCCTGTCAAATAATTTTCGAAAATCCCCCACGCGTTGCCGTATATGATCTTGAGCCTCAGTCTCTACATATGGAATTTCAGCGACAAAATCTTGACCAAAGAGCTTGTGCTCTCTCCCAAAATTAATGAAAAACGGGGTATAACCAGTGGTCTCATGCCGCGATGTTCGAATGGCACAACCAATGGCAGCGAGATTATCCTCCCAAGTCCTATGATCCCCTTGCTTCACATAAGCTCGCAACATAGTTTTTACGTCTCTATTAACGCGTTCAGTATGGTTCACTCTGGGATAATAATGAGCTGTGTAAAAGGATTTGACTTTATATTTATTGCATAGTGATTGCCAATCTTTGGATTTAAAAACGGAACCATTGTCAGACGTAATAAATTGGGGTGATCCATAAACTAGGAAAATACCTTCCTCGACATTCTTAATTAAGGATTTAGCTGATATTGAACGGCAAGGAAACAACAATACATATTTGCTAAAATAATCCACGGCAACCAAAATATACGAATTACCATGTTTGGAACGAGGCAGTGGACCGATATAATCTAAACTAATAGATTGCCACGGAGCTTTTATCTCGGGACGATTACCCATTAATCCCGCCGGGGGCTTTTGATCAAATTTACTTTGGGCACAGACTCTACAACAACGAATATACTTAATGATGTCCGATCTCATCTTAGGCCAATAATATTTTGCAGCCACTCTCCAAAATGTTTTATGAACTCCTCCATGACCCGAGGTAGGCGAATCGTGACAATGAGCCATGACTTCCTTTCGTTGATCTTTGGGTACAACTATTTTCCAACAACTAGAATGATTAGGGAAGTTAGGGTCCGCAGTTTTGACAAATTTATATAAGATACCCCCATCACTTCTCCAACAAGGAAACTTGTCCGGAAATTCCTCCAAACTGTGCACCATTCTTTTATACCACTTATCGGAACTGTCGCAAAACGTAAAAGGATTGGGGGTCGCATGACTCCCAGAGGTTAATGTAGTAATTGAAACAGGCACAGACCTCGATAGAAAATCAGGTACCACGTGATCCTTCCCCTTACGATGGATAAGTTGAAAATCAAAGGGTTGTAATCGAAGAGCCCAACGAGCGAGACGACCTTGAGGATCCTTTAGATTATGTAACCACAGTAAAGAATGATGATCAGTAATAACCTTAAAATGAACTCCTTCCAAATAGTGACGTAATTTTTCAACACTCCAAATCACAGCCAGACATTCCTTCTCCGTTACAGTCAACTTCATTTCTTGTCTAGTTGAAGAGCGAGATAGGTAGCAAACCACTTTTTCACCGTCATCGAATTCCTGGGTAAGGACAGCACCCAAGCCATAGTTAGAGGCATCGGTTTGGAGAGTGAAGGTGCGACTAAAATCAGGAGACTGAAGAACCGGAGCAGTAACAAGAGCCTCCTTAATGGCTTTAAAAGACTGTTGGCACTCAGGAGTCCATATCCAAGGAACGGCCTTTTTAGTTAGACGAGTTAAAGGAGCCAAAACAGAGGAAAAGTTTGGCACAAAACGGCGGTACCATGATGCCGTACCAATAAATCTACGAATCTCCGTGATATTCTTGGGAGGTAGAATGTCCAGAATTGCCTGTACTTTCTCGGGGTCGGGTCTTAATCCATTAGAGTCTACAACATAACCTAGGTATTTTAACTCAGGTTTACAAAATTGACACTTCAAAGGTGAAACAACAAGCCCTGCCTCTCGCAATCGATCGAATACTAATCCCAAAATGTTAAGATGTTCCTTAAAGGTTCTGGAAATAATAATAATGTCGTCAAGGTATACCATAACATGATTCTCTAAATCAACTCCCAAGACACGATCAACAATACGTTGCCACGTAGCAGGTGCATTGGTTAAGCCAAAGGGCATGCGTAGAAAATGATAAAGGTTTCGACCAGGGACGGTAAAAGCAGTGTACTCTTGTGAAGACTTTTCAAGAGGGACCTGCCAGAAGGCGGACTTAATGTCAATAGAACTGATATATTTGGTATCCCGAAGACGATCCAAAATCGCTGAAATATAGGGTAAAGGGTAAGCATCCTTTTTAGTTGCAGCATTAAGGCGTCTAAAATCTATGCAGAATCTATAGCTATCATCCTTTTTACGAACCAAACAAACTGAACTGGACCATGGACTTTTTGAAGGGGTTATGACTCCAAGCCTCAGCATCTCATCGATCTCTTTATCCAAAATAGCCTGCTTAAATGGAGAAACGGGATAATAACGTTGTTTGATTGGTTTGATATCAGGTAAGAGCTCAATGACATGTTCAGCGACCTTACAACAACCCAACTCAGTATCCATAAGAGAAAATTTCTCGTCCACCAAGGCATCCAATGCTAATTTTTCTTCGCTGGTTAAAGAACTACTATCGATAACATTACAGAACTCAGTATTTGAATCATTAACATCTGAAAAATGCCAAACATCTTGTTTTAAATCTGGTATAATCTGCATGGCTTTCCAAAAATCAATTCCCAAAATAAGTTGATGAGACAGCTCGGGCAAAACCAAAATGTCAATCAATTTTGTTTTATCTAACAAGGTAAGAGGGGCTTGAACATAACCGGTACTAAGGCAGCTTTGACCGTTGGCAACAGTGCAGGTAGTGACTGACTTGCACAGTTTAAGACCTAATTGTAGTAAGAGTTTGAATCCTGGCTTCCCTACGATGGTGCGGGAGGCTCCAGAGTCTAAAAGGCCTAAAAGGGGATATCCGAAAATAGAAATTTGAAGATATGGCCGTTCATCACCACGAGCATGCGCCAAAATAAAATCAAGAACTTGACTAGGATAACTAGTATGATTATGGCAAGCGGTCGGTGTGATATTCAAGGGAGAAGCCTTACGACCATCTACTGACCCTCCCGGGGCGCGTTTCCCGAACATTTCGGACACGATCGAGTGGTGACATCAGGAGCACCACATCTGAAACAATGGATCCTTTTCGGATCTGGACACTGTCTATTAATATGGCCGGTTCTCTTACAGTTCCAACAAGTAACAATTCGGCTGGATTGCTTGACATTGGAAACTTCATTGATTTGAGAGGTACTGGCGATTGACTCGTCAGCTGCTACAAAAGCAAAATCGGGCTCAACAAAACCATGACGCTTTCTGGAAGGTGGGACGTAATGTTCAGCTCTATATTTTTTTGCCTCCAGCTTGAGGCACTCCTCCTCGAGTTCTGATAAAGTATTTACAACCGGAAGTTGGGTGGTGTAGAACGGAGAAAGGTTACGAGACACAACATCAAGCTGCACATCAGCAGGCATACCACCAGAGCGACGAAACAATGCATTCATACTCGATAGATAATCCACGATACTTTCACTGGGGTCCTGCGTGCGATCCAGAATTTCCCGAAATAACCTAGTTCTGTAATCAGGAGGCTCGAAATGCTTACATAGAAGTTCTGATAATGATTTCCAGTCCTTGAACCTGGAATGATTGGCACGGAACCAATTCAAAGCCTTCCCAGTAAATAGGTCAATAGCAGAACCAAACAATTCCCTTTCAGATATACCGCGAGCAATACGCAACTCCGAAACACGTTCTAAAAAGTTATGCACCGAAAGTTGTCTAGTATCACCAGAAAATTTGAGACCCCACTTCTCCACTCTCTGAGTTTTAAAAGAAGAAAAATAAGAATGCTCAGCTACTGGATTATCTGGACTTGGTGCAACAGCTCCAGAAAAACCTGCTTGATTAATTGGACCAACATCATCGCTAGAATCATCAGCAGTTGATTCGTGTATATGAATATTTTCCAGCAACATACTCAAATTTGGATCCTGTTTAGAGCGTCGCTCCATTGTATCAAGGGTAGACAAAATTTCAGCTAACAATTCCGACCTTGAGCTTAGCTCCTCTGGCGTGAGATTGACCACAGGAATACGATCAACACGACAGAGCAAATGAATTAACCTTGACTCAAGCCTCAAAAATTTACTACGAGCATTTTCCTCAGAAAAATCGCTTAAGCCGTTTTGAATATCTTTCAAAGTTCTAGAAATAACATCATGTTCGTCTGCAAAAGGAAAATTATAAGGCGGATAATTTAAGGCTTTGCCTCTTCTTTCGAGGCGCAAAATTGGGCGCAATGAAGAGCGCAATTCGTCTACCGTCTTGGTGTCATCGGCTGGCAGTCCACGAACTTTCAATTCAAAAATAAGCATATCTTTCTTTAAATAATTCACCTGCATTTTATAATCCATCTTGTTAAATGTCAAAGGTTAATAAAGTAGGAAAAAACTAAACTCAAAATAAATATGAATTATCAGATTGCCAATGAAAATTTAAATTAATGTTATCCAAGCGCACCCAATTTACATTAAAACTACGAAACAGTAAATTATTATAAGTATTGCCCCACTCGGGTATCGAGAAGAATCAATATAAAACATATAAATTTCAATTTTTTTTCGGTACAGACTAAGTGTCCTGGCGTGGTTCTCGAAAGAGAGAGAATAATCAAGTAAATTAAGAATACCTGCGATCCCCACACCAAAACACCAACCCTAACGTACCTCAAAGTTGACGCACTGCCAGGAGTAAAATATTAGAAGAAAAGGGTGATATTAGAAAAGAAGGCCCCACGTTTGGCCGCCAAAATTGCCACGCACTATTTATTGATAAGTTTTCTTTTCTGAAATTTCTACAGGTGGTATGAAGACCAACTGTTCTTTTATATATATATATTTTTTTTTTAACAAAATTTAGAAACGAAAGTGAATTTAGACTAAAGGCAAATTAGCAGAAACAATAGGCTATGGTATAGTACTGGCCAGTGGTTTAAAAAGGTGCGAGCAACACCGGCTAGGGAGTATACTGTAAGTAGGTTCGGCGCCACCGGTTTACCGACTAAACCGGAAGTCTCTAGGTGATCACGAACTGGCCGATACTCTACCAGCCAAATCAAAGTAACTTATGCCTCCTGGACAGTCTGCCAAGTAAAACACAGTCTCTTAAAAGGTCACCAATTTAATAATAATAAAAAAAAATGGTAAGAAACATAGAAATAAAGAAATATATAGGTGTTAAAGTTACAATAAGTTTTTTTGTTTTTATTATAATAATATCTTTGAAGCTATAAACCGCAACGTGATCACGTGTTCAACAAGTTAACTTAACTTTAATAATTAGCTTAAAGTAAAATGACGAGTGCGCAATAATAACTATGGCCTCGACTGGCCCACTAGAAAATTAAAAAAGGAACATAAACAGTACGCAACAAACAAAGACTCATAATAAGGTAGACTTCGCTGATTTCCGGTTGTCCCTGAGAATCGCTGAATTGTGGGAAACTTGAGGGCGTGTAGCACTGGGTTTGCAGTCAATGTCCAGGCAATTTTCCGCCAAAAAAAAACCCTAGAGAGGAAAACATAGAAAATCTCTAATGTCTCAACACAAGATACAGGGAAAACGGAGGATACTTACATAATAATTGTATAAAATAAATTATCGAATTACTTAATTATACTCAAAAAGTTAAATGGAATAATCACGGAAAATAAGAAAATTGGAGCATTGTGATTATAAACACATAAGTTAAAAGAAGTCCAAAACCCATAGGTCATTACATTACACAAATTACTTGAACCCCATTTGTGAAAAAAAAAGGAAATAAAAGGTTTACGAAAACATTGACCCCCCGCCCATGAAGTCGTTGAAAAATATGGAACAACAATAAAACTATTTCATATTGTCAACTGAGAAACAAACATTAATCAAGAAATCAAATATCACGTCAATTTAAACTCAAATAAATTAGCAAAATTGAAAAAGTGGTAAACAATAATCATTAAAAAAAACTTAACTCACCTCTGGCCAGCAGGGTTTTTTTTTATATAGTATGCTTGCGCTTGTCCAAACAATTCAATAACGAAACAACTAAATACGGTATCCAAGTCAAAGACGGGGTGTAACCACTGAGTGTCTGGAATAAAATCGACAAGTCCAGAAAACGTGATTCGATTATCCACCATAGAATTCTAATAGGAAAAAAGCAAAATAAATAAAACGCTAAATTTAGCATAACAAGCAGAATCGAGAAAATTACTCTTCAGTTATAAAATTTGAATAGCTTACCTGAAGAACGGCAAAAAAAATCCTACGTAGTAGTATCAATAAAATCTCCTCAAAAAATTCAGAAAATAGCCAAGATAAATGAAAGATAAGCTAACTGAATTGATAGATGGAGATTAATTATATAGAGTTTCAATCAAATCCCATACAAACTGGATAATAAAATTTTAGATTGAAATCTCTAACCACTCTTCAATATTGCTTTCTGTGGTAAAAGATGGCCGGAAAAAGAAAGAGAGTTTCCCAAATTTCGCACTAGGATCGTTGCCAAAATACCACATGCGTAAAACTAAACTCCGATGCCAAACTTAATTTTCGGCTAACAACCAGAATAAATCAGATGGACATTCAACTGAATTAGATTAAGGAATGAACTATAAAATGCATGGATTTTCGATAAATTCAATAACAATCGGCAACTGTGTTCCTAATAGTACTAAGCCAGTGTATGAGCAGAAGGAAGAACATGTGTTCATAGCGCACACCATCACGACAAGTAGAACCGATATAAACAATATATTTTGTTATGAATAAACATACTTAGGATTGTTTACCCGAATATTGTGCACTCCTGGACAAAACAAGTGCTCAATAACCGGAGTTGTTAACCAGGGAGAAAAGTGATATAAAAGTTTCCTCCACCAAGTGTTTATTCCAATGTTGTCCCAGAAATTAAAACGAAGTGTTCGTCATGGGTCTGAATTTAATTAAGAAATTAGAATTATCAAATATCAACTTAAGTACTGGAAAAGGAAGTGAAACAGAACAAAACCCACCGGAATTATCAGGTCAGTAACCTAAAAACCAGAAGTGAAGACAATCAAAAGTCGATACACTCAAACTATCAACCAAAACAACTATCATTTTTGTCAATATCATTTGTATCTTCCCAATTTCAGACTAAATAGCCTAATATACATATCAATAGAGAATGTTAGTGCCGATTACCACATAGAGAAGTTTACAAATAACACATCCCAGCTATTCACAAGAGATTTTTCGAATTACCACCTGGAAACAACCATGGATGTGCTAACAAGGACAAATAACAATATAATATACAAAATATACATTAGATATGGATTAGTTCATCGGTGAGTTTGCTAAATAATATGAAAGAGGTTAATAAAGTCAACAATTGATAATCTTTAGTTACCAACAATATTCTATTGACAAAAATAGTATTAAAAGAAAAGTAGTTACAGAAAAATAAAAATCGAAACTCAAATATAAACAATGCGTTAACGGAACTCTAAAATTAATGTAATTGTGAGGTATTTTAATTAAATAAAATAGAATAACAATTGGAGTTAACCTTTTGATAAAAAAAACGTCAACACTGAAACAACCTTGCTAATATGGTGAAGGTGACGATAATTACCATAATAAACACAGTAGTAACTTAATTTTGATAGAGGAAATATTTAAATATTATGATTGCGACGTAGTCGATATAGAGAAGTTATTCGAAGGAGCGTCTAGCCAAAACTTAATGATCAATTTAGACCGTGACAAGTTCAAATTAACAAATACTTTCTGGAGTATTGGATCAACATAAATTCCTGCCGAATGATATTTGGAATATGGATGAATCGGGTATTACCACCGCTCCTTCGAAGAATACAAAAGTTTTGGCCACCAAAGGCAGAAAACAAGTAGGCGTTTTAAGTAGTGCTGAACGAGGTCAGCGACTAACGACCGTTTGTTGTATGAACGCAGCAGGTAAGTTTAAGATTTTAGAGTACCTAGGAACCTATAAAAAATCGTTATGTATTTTTTTAGGAACATATCTCCCTCCTGCTCTCATATTTCCAAGAAAGAACATGAAAGCTGAATTAATGGATAGAGCACCTGTTGGATCTGTGGCATTTACCCAAGAAAATGGGTACATGAATAGAGACATATTTCCTAAATGGTTGAAGAACTTTGCGAAATATGCCAAACCATCAAAGCAAAATAAAGTCTTGCTGTTATTGTATGGACACACTAGCCATAAAAGCTTAGATGCACTTGTATATGCTAAAGAAAATGGCATAATTCTTTTTTGTTTTCCCCCACATTGTACCCATAGGGCACAACCGTTGGATGTTAGCTTTTTTGGTCCTCTTAATGCTTACTACAATCAAAAACTAACTAACTGGCTTAAAAATAACCCAGGGCGTGAAGTAACTTATTTCCAAGTAGCTTCTTTATTCAACGCAGCATATATCAAGGCAGCAACCATTCCCAGTGCTCTAAGCGGATTTTCGGCGACTGGCATAGCACCATTCAACGACAACATCTTCCCCGATTGGATGTTTGCTGCCGCAGAAGTAACTAACGCTGAAGAGGAAGACAATCGAGACAAAAATCAAATGCAAGATGGTCAGTTAAATAAAGTCAACGTCATGACAAACTCGGTGCCAAGTTGTTTTCAATGTACCAAGGTCTCTAACGAAAAGACCAATGAAACTTTAGTTTTACCAGGTCCTTCATCATGTTCTCAAAACATATTTCCAGGAACAAATTTTGACCTATGAATTGAGAAAATTTCACCAATGCCAAAAGTCGTAGAGATAGTGCGACGAAAAAGAAGAAAAGGGTCATATGGTAATCAAACAACAACCCCTGAAATTGAAAAATGAGGAAGCACAAAAGAAAGAAGTGATGTTAAGAAAGACGGCGAGAACTGTTAAGAAGAGAATTGGTAGAGAGATTGAGCAGGACGAGGATGCAGAAAAAAAAAGAAGGGATGATAAGAAAGTCGGAGAGAACTATGAATAAGAAATGTGTTATGAAGGATGAGAATGAAGATGAGCAAGCCAAGGGTTTTGACGTAAGAGATGACCTAGATGAGAAGGACTCGCCTTGAATTTATTGCAATGAACTTTTCTCCTGGTCTCTATCAAGAGAATTATGGTTCCAGTGTCACATCTGTAAGAAATGGGCCCATGCAGAATGTGCTGGAGTAGACAGAAAGACAAAAATGTTCAAATTTGAAATTTGTACCCAGTTTTATATTTTTTTAATACTATGCCATCTCATCAATAGTTACTTTCATGAGATGGCATACCATGCTTCTTTTTCAAAATATACTTTTTCGTTTGTTAATAGAAAAACCGTTTAGGTTTTGAAACCGTTTAGGTTTTGTGAAAACTTACTTTATTTATTCCATTTTAATATATTTCCTACATAAAAATATGTTTTTGGTCATAAATTAAAAAATTATAGTACCCAAAATAAAAGTATGCCATCTCAGGCACACTTCCCTTATTTCTCAAAATTTTTTTCTTTTATTTTAAAAACATGTTTTACTCCAAATTTCTCTAATTCAGTTTTTTTAGCGGATAAATAATCAGTTGAATTTACTGTTTCAACCCTTACTTTGTGTATTCTGTTCATAATATTTTGCTAAATGGAACTACATAATTACCTTCATTATATTAATAAAAAAATAAAATTGATAAATTTGAAATTTTTTTTGGTCCAGTCAAAAATGATTATTAAACATCATGTAGTCATCTAATGCCAATGTAACTTCTGTAATTCTAACGATGATATTTTATGATATCGCAACAATTTTCAAATTACATTAAACAAAATACTGAGACACGAATTGGAAGAAGACTATGGCCAAATATTTACGTCGGTACAATTTTCAAAGTTCGATCCTATAAACTTTTATCCTAATTCTTATTACAAAAATCGTTAATTCCACGTATACTTTCATAATTTTTTGTACTTTATAGCCTCGCTATACGGATCGGTAAGAAGAAGAAGATAGACTGAAGAGGAAATAAGTCTTGTCACAGAGACTTTCCAAAAAAAGATAAAGAAAAGAGGGCTACCTTCACTTAAGGAGATAGGAAATTTAATTGGTAGCAATTTGTGCTTGAAGAATAGAACTCCAGGTCAAGTGAAAACTTGGATTGATAATCAGTTCAAAAAGACCTAGATCAATATGCACTACATAAACAACGACCATAGAAAGTTTCCCTTAAAATAAAAGCGTGATGTTTTATTACGAGACGTCAGCCGAGTAATCACCAATTAATTTGTATCGTTTGCGTCTCTAAGCATTGAATTTTGTGTACATTTTATTTTAGATCTGAACAATTCCACTATATTAAATCAAAATTCATATAAATACTCTGATAATTGATGTAAAATATTTTGACGATGGTTTTTTATACACAATTGTCAAAACATTTATTGGAATTTTCGTTCAATATAGTCAGTTTGCGTAGAAACAGTTATAAAATATACTTTTTATATTATTTTTGTGTACACCTTTTTATATTTTTGTTAAAAATTGTTAAAAAAATATATTTTAATGCTTTATTATGAATTTTCATTTTTACTCGAATAATTGAATTATGTTTTTATTTATTTGATACATTAAATTTGTAAAATAAATAACCGTATTTTTAATGAATAAATTCTCCTGATACAATTTTAGAATAAATTCTTTGAATTCAAATATAGACCTGTATTTTTCCTTACCAAAAATGTGAGCATTGTACAAAATTCTTTCTTTCCTTGTCTTAGGAATCCTTCACGGTGTAGTATTAATATTAAGAAATTGTATTTAAAGATAATGAAGTTTTTTATTTTGGTAGGTTCACCAATAAAGTTGTCAATTTATTTTAGATACATTTTTTTTAGATACAGGCGGGGTTGGTTGTAAGTTGGCCATTGCTTTGTAGTTGGTTTGCTTGCATGCGCTTGCTTGTCTGCTTGTGGGTAGCTTTCTGCAGTCTAATGGAGAAATGCAACCATCGAGTGTCTGTCTCCTCGTGGCACCGCCGGATACATTAGCACTGTTGATCATCAGTGACAGCAGTGTTGACCAACCAAATGGCACTCCAACGGAACCTAAGCTAAGGTGTAGGGAACGTGCCGATGGCTGAATGGCCGCAGGGTGTGCGACCGTGAACGTCCCCCTGGGGGTATCAGGCGACACCCCCTTGCATATAGCCTTTTCCTGGCACGCAGGGCTCTGCCAGGAATGACAAACCTTTCCCTAGCGACTCGTGGGATCAAAAATGGATCAAGAAAAAAACAAAAAAAACGGAGGATGAGCGAGAACGCACACCTCCAAATCAAAAGCACCGTCGAGGTAAAAGAGTCTGCGGTGCTGAGGCAAAGAGAAGGAGGAAAGCGAGGCAGCAGGCTGGAGTCTCTACAGACACTACCAGCGCCACTCGCCCCTCCCTATCTAAATCTGGCACCAGCGGCCTAAAATACAAGGGCAGCGATGACAGTTCCTCCTCCAAAAGCGGCCCGTAACGCGTCGCCTCCCACGAAAAAAAGCGCATCCGCTACAATACCTCGGAGGAGAACTCTACCCGAGGAAAAAGGATACGGATGGACGCAAATACAAAGAGCTATAGCGAAGCAGCTACCAGTCATCTACGGGTAGCTATCATAGACAAGGCCGATCTATACGGTAAAATAACTACCGATAATGGAGACTTTGTCAAAAGACAACTAATGGAGGCCTTGGACAAAACCCTTATGTCCGCCTCCGGCAGTCAGAAAATGCCACCTACCTTTAGGTCATGGACGCACTCTGGCGAAATAATCAGAGTCACTTGCGATAATGACGAAACGCTAGAGTGGCTAAAGAACACGGTTTCACAACTGAAACCATGGAAGGAGGCTAAGCTCGACGTGGTACGCGTCGACAACCTCTCCCAGCTGACGAAAGCCACCCTCTGGGTCCTTAGCGAAGCTCACGCTGACCTGGGTGACAAAGAGGTTGTGCTGCGCCGGCTGGACAAGCAAAACCCAGACCTTCGGGTGGATGCATGGTTTTACTTCCACCACGAAGCGAAGGTCAATCTCAAAGAACACCTTTTCGTCTTTGGTATAAGGGACGAGGAAATGGGAGTTCACCTCATTGATTGTAAAAACAAATAAATCTGACCCGGAACGGAGGAGATCGAGTACGGATCCCCCTCTCCCATCCTAGGAACCCCAAGGAGCTGCTGCTACTGCGGAGACTGTCGAGCCATCCTCCAAGATGGCGACCGACAGTCTCCTGAACGAACTAACAGCTCTAAGCCAAGATATAGGCGACGTCAACCCACCTCCAAGTGAGGAAGTGGAGATGGCCTAAAAAGTAATCATAAACCATCTCACCACCATCAAGCAGAGATGGACAATGAAAAGGTAAGATTTATTCAGTGTAACCTTCAACACAAAAAAGTGGCTTCGGCAACTTTATGCCGCCACTTGGATGTGATGCAGGATACAATAGCACTTATCCAAGAACCCTGGATAAGACAAACTAAAATCATGGGTCTAAATAATTCAAAAGGTTTAATTTTCAGCTTCCCAAGCAATCAGCAACCTAGGACGGCCATATATGTCCCTAGGAATTTTAAGACCTACCCACTGAAGCATTTTTCGTCCTCCGACTTAACGGTAGTGAAGATTGAATATGCACAGAAAGGTCAAAAGAAAGTGTTAATACTGGCATCCGCATACCTCCCCTCAGACGCAGCTAAACAACCACCAACTAAGGAGCTGGAGGACCTTGTGGAACACTGTCTCACCTAAAAGCTTGAACTGGTAATAGGCTGCGATTCAAACTCTCACCGTGTAAGCTGGGGCAGCCAAGATATTAACACTAGAGGTAAGTCTTTTTATGATTAAATAGCTAACAAGAATCTCTGTATTCTAAATAGAGGTACTGAACCAACTTTTATTAACTCTCGTAGTCAAACGCAAATAGATATTACCCTATCTACTATAAACACTCCGAATATAATCTCTGGCTGGCATGTATCTGACGATATTTCAATGTCGGACCACCGCTGGATAAAATTCGAAATAAAACTAGCGCTCACAACCTCTACAATGACTCGCGACCCCAGGAAAACGGATAGGACAAAATATGTCCACTGTTTGAAAGGGGATCTGCGAGGAGTCGAGGATGTGTTGCCCAACAATAAAGGAGATTTGGAAAGTTATTATGAAACAATTCAAAACTCCATCATTAATGCTTACAAGATGTCTTGCCCACTCAGGCGGGTCGATCTCGATAGAGCCTCCTGGTGGTGCCATGAGATTGGCCAGCTCAGGGGGACGGCGAGGAAATCCTTTAATAAGGCTAAAAGAACCAGACTCGATGAGGGTTGGAACTTATACAAGTCTCACCTCAAGGAGTATAAAAAAGTCATCAGACAAAAACAAAGAGAAGCATGGGGAATCTATTGCGAGGAAATCGAGGATTTCCCCCAAGCAGCTAGACTTCAAAAAGCCCTCTCAAAAGATCCCCACCGTGATATCGGTATACTAACCAGAGAGGATGGCACAAAACTGCCAACCTAAAGGAAAGCCTTCAATTATTGATGTCAACTCAGTTCCCGGACTCCAAAATCACAAATTCGGCAGCCTGGGAGGATGAAGAGAATCATCACCCGACGGACGACGACTGGCGTATATCACGACAGATCGTCGACTCGGACAGACTGAGGTGGGCCATCATTGAAATAATTTATAAATTTTTAGTTTGGCAACCTCGAACTACTTCTGTCATTTTGGTCAGATCTGTGAATAAGATTTCAATTATATTGTGCTTTTATGTGGTATTTGATTGATATTAGTATATTAAAGTACTTTTAAGACATTTATGATGGTGAGAAAATGTGTAGTGTGTGAAAATACAGGGAATAAGAATGATGAACGATCGTTTCACAGATAAGGTTATATTAGCACAAGCGTAGTATAGGTATATAGGTCAATGTTTGTTTTCATAATAATATTGTTTATTTCTTTATTATCAGGTTTCCCAGAGATATTGCTCGTCGTGAAATTTGGTTACAGAATAAAAACTTTTTATTTTTTGAATGAATTTACATCATGTAAATTATAATTTTACACCCTTCCAATAGGGTTATTTTAATGTTTTTAATTCAATGACTTAATCATAACAATGATTCAACTTTGAACATTGTTCTTTATCAACAGGAAGGTTTCGACACCTATTTTTTAAATGGCGACAGCTTTGAGAATGGCTTAATAGCCGAAAGCGCTTAGCTGGAAATTAATAAATAAATACACACTGAGTATTCGTCGTTTTCATTCACTCAATTTACATTTAAGTGTACCTAGTGAAAATGTATGACCTTTATACAAAGTGGTGTAAAGATAACGATATTGTTTCTGCCAAATTATCTTATTATCGATAATTTTTACGACCGGTTTCAATTATGGTTTTCATGTTCCTAAAAAGTACAGATGTATAAAATGTGAGCCAATTAAATTTAAAAATGAAGCGAGTACCTTAACATCTGAAGAAAAAGACACTTATCGAAAACATGTTGAGTTTAAAAGCTAAATAGAATGGAAAGAATCAAAGACCGAGAAAGTAAAGTTCCCACATTGTGTTTCGATTTAGAAAATGTTATAACTTGTAATGCGTATTGCCCAGGTAAGCCCAAAGGAGACAGAGTTCGATTAAATTAACTGATTTATTGCTATGAAAAAATATTATTTACAATGATAAAAATAAACTAAAATACAATATTCTATATATATATATATATATATATATATATATATATATATATATATATATATATATATATATATATATATATATATATATATATATATATATATATATATATTACTTTGGTACGTAATTATATTGAAAATCACGTTCCGACGGTCCGCACTCCTCTATCGATCGATGTGTACTGATAAACTGAAAGTAGGTAGGTGTAACGACGCGAAATTTCTACTGTGGTCTACGGGATTCTCTATGTCCTATGAAATGTTCAGACAGCCAAAGTTGAGAACAACCGATAGATCAATACTCTTTCGGTTATAGTCTCAAGATGTGAGTATATCGTTTATAGTTAGTCAATCCCCAACTTAACGACTCTCTCAGTTTCATAGGGATGTAGTTATTCTGACGCGTCAATACCACACCAGAATTATACTAACACCAGAATTATACTAACATTTAGAGCGATCGTTTACAGTTGGTCAATACCCGGCTCAACGTTTGCAAACCTTATGGAGATACTGCAGAGTTTTCGATGCGTCAATACCGCATCGAAATTCTTCTAACAGTTTGAACAATCGTTCTCGTTTCCGTCAATACCAGAAACCAACGGCCGTTCAAGTGAATGATGTATAAAAGTCGAATCAATACTTCGACTTAGTACAACACTCGGCGAAAATTGTGTAAAGCGTTTAAGGTCAAAGTCAGTACCTTCGACCTACGCTTCGCACTGGAGGCGGCTGAACTTGTAGGAGCTGGAGTCCGTGAACCAAGTTGTCGTCTTGTCTGTTAGCTTGCATTTTTATAAACATTTTAGCGGTGGTGGTGGAAGTCTCCTTCCCTTCTGCTGTCGATTCTTCGTGCGCATCTTGGCGTGAAGGACTTGCTGTTCTGGTGGGGTATCGCGTCATCACGGTGTTAACTGGTTTATTGGATCGATATTTCTAGTAATGAATTTATATCATTACAAACTTGTCCGCGTTCTGAAATAGGAGACTTTTTCAATCTCAAAAATCAAATAACTACAATCTGACTGGATATTTCTCAACCACTGGGCAAATCTATTGTGCTATTTGGAATGAAGTCAAACAAGGTAGAAATGGAAATATTTTAGCCAGCGCATTCAGAAAAAAAATTGATAAAGTTTTGGATCATTACAGTATCACAGATTTGGTTACGTGGAGTGACGCATGTGTTTCTCATAATCCTTCCTTTATCTCATTTACTATTATTGACGCAATTAAGCATCATCCTAAGTTGACCAGTGTCACTATGAAATATTCTGTACCTGGATACGGAGTTATTCAAGAAGTTGACAATGCACATAGCTAAATTGGAAGGTATATGAATAAAACAGAATTTTCCTCGCCTTAGAGCTTTATGAGATATTTAAAATCGGTTAACGCAAAGAAACCATATTGTATTTTACAAATGAAGAACGAATATATCAAAGATTTTGAGTCTTTCTCCAAAAACGTTTATTTCATAAAATCCCGTCCTCAAAAGTTGTCTCATCAATGTTCACTCAAAGCCTAACTGAAGTTGAATACAAATTAAATAATGCTGACGACTTCATACAGGAAACTCTTAAACCAGATATAACTACAGCACACCGTATCAGAATTTCACATATCACTGAAAACACAAAAAATAATGCAGTCTCGACTTCAAAGAATAGCCTTTCAGAATATAAAATTACGGCTATTAAGGAAATGATGACTGGTTGTATGCCAGATTTGGACAAAACATATTTTGCTTCATTTTCAAATAACCTTAAGTGAGTTAATACTGTCTCATATTGTTACTGTTTTCAATGTTTGTTATTTTTTAACTAAGTTCAGCAATCATAATAAATTACAATATTTCGAACAGTGTTGTTTTATTTAATTCAAACAACAAATTTTAAAGTGACACTTACAACCTTGTTTTTTATACCTGCGGGCTTGTAAGCATTAGAATTCTAATACAAGGGTTCATCTGCCACATAGAACCTTGGTAAATTACATTCAGTCAGATAACAAAGGTGTATCTGCTTGTATCCAGATCAAATTGTAATATTATTAGTTCAAACTATGTTGCTTGTATGTACTTCCTTTCATTAAGGAAGTTCACCACTTAAGTAGTGTAAAAGCAGTTCTTGATTTGGGGCTAAACTAATAAAACCATACATATTCAAATATTTGACCAGCAATTTCTTGAAATGGCCGCACGGTCAGATTGAACTTTGTTATTTTAATGCGACGAATTGCCCTTTGCGCCACTTTGAAACCTTTCGTATTTTCGTACCTCCATGTATTAAGCATATTGATAGGTGCAAATGGAATACAGACACCTATTTATGAGAAATTACTTATCAAACGGATATTTGTGAAAATGTTTTTAAATATCTTCTCTAATCTTTCAATAGAAAATTATTGATGTTTCAATGAAGATTAGTGGGAATCTAATAATGTAATACTATTCAAATATATGAGCTTAAGAATATTGATATATGTGATAAATTTGATTCGATGACACAAGTTCAGGTGAATCATTACAAAAAAAATAGAAAAGTATCAGAGACCATTATGTAAAACACGACAAAAAAATAAAACCCTACAATCGGGCTATGCTGCCAAATCGCAAAGCACATATATTCATTATAATTGGCTAAGGTTCCTGCAAAGTTCCATTCGAACAAATGAAACTGAAAGTAACTTAAGTCCTGACACAAATTCCGAAATTGAGATCGCAGAAATGGAAGATGGCAGTGTCCAAAACTCGCCTGCGCCTGCAGAAGCAGCTAGATCCGCGGCACCTTCGACAAGGGATCGTCCATGAAACCAAAAACTCAAACTATATCCGACAGACCAGTACTTTGCTGATATCCTGGAAAGAAGCATATATCACAAACAAGTTACCGAAAAGCAAGAGGAAGACAAATTAATCTGTTTGTCACTTATTAGTGTTTTAAATGAAACTCAACGTTTGAAAAATATTAAAAATTAATTTTTTTTAATATTTTTCATTATATTGTGGAATTAGCTAGAAACGTTGAGTTTTATTTAAAACACTAATATGAGTAGATTCCACGAAGTAAGGGTCGAGACAATTAATTTCTGTTTGTCACTGTTTAAAGAAATACAAAAATACCGGAAACTAAACGTTTAAAAACTAAAATTGACATTTACAACCTTATATTGGAAATTCAGACTCCCGAGCCAGTGCAACATCTAATTTAATTCCGGCTTTTCAGGCACCTCAACAAAGCTGTACTCCTGCACGTACAGATAACGATCCCGTTTATACTAATCTCGACCATGCACAAGTTTTGTACGTACAATCACCAGCTTCCACAGGTGGCACTTCACACGATTCATTATTTTCGGATAGTTAAAAATATTTACTAACTTGTTACAAAATAAACCAGATAATGTACCGGATATGTTAATATTCTTACCTAAGCGTTATTACGAGTTTTTCTTCAGGTGAAATGCAATATCGTACTGCATTGGCATTGGGTGTGATTTCTTTTCTAATAATTGCTAATAGTGCATCAAATGATATGATCGACATTCTACAGTAATTAAAAAATTTAGGTCCGTATAGTCTGAGATGTGGGTAAAGGGTTATATACAAACTATTAGTTAGCCGGTTTCTTAAAATTGAATGCACCCAATGCCTCCTGCGTCTTTGCCGACAGAGTCTCATCCTTCTATATAACAACCAAAAGCACACTGCTGATTCAACGTCCATCGTTGTTGAAAGCTGATTACTTTCTAGTTTGGGATCAAGCATCCGACGTGCGTCAGAGGCGCGTTGACCGCTTGTCATCTGGTATCACCTTAAGAGGTCTGACTCCGAAAAAGAGTTGCGACGATGCTCAGAACGACGTCATGGAAATATCATAAAATAAGGCGGAGCTGAGAGTGACCCTTCTTGTTGATTATTTATTTATTTATTAAAGTCCTAACAGGTTTTACAACCTAATTATAAGGACATTAGCTATATAATACAAAATATTAAATACATAATATCGAATCCAAAACACGAAATACAAAGTACAAAACTGACAAAACCAAACCGAATATCTTATACTCCGGTAATTTTTAAATATTTATATATTTCATGCCTAATTTGCGACAACGGGATTAAACATTTTTTTCTCGACAATTGATATACATTGTTCGCTAGTTTCAACAAAAAATTCAGAGGTGAGGAGGAGATGGAAGATTCTAGTATTCCAAAAGGAATTTTGCATCTTGTTACCCTTTGGGGTACTTTAAAGGGTATTAAAGAGAGTATAGCACTAGAATTTGTGATACTGTTTACCAATTTATACAAGAAGGTCATTGCTAATAGCTGACGTCTAGACTGTAAAGAAATAACATAAAATTCTATACGTAATCTTGTTGATCTCACTGTTACATACTCCGGCCATTTTCGGTATTTCTTGAAATAGAGATATCTCAGGAATCTATTTTGTACTCTCTCAACAGCTTCCAAATGTACTTTTGCTTGCTCGCCCCAAATGAGAGATGCAAAGTCTAACTTAGGTCTAACCAAAGTGTTATACAAGACAGATAATGTATTAATATCTGAGAAAAAGAACGTTTGCCTCCAAATAAAGCCTAACATACGAAGTGCAGATTTACAAATAGTGAAGCATATGATAGTTTATCATATGATACACCTAAATCTTTAATTTCTTGTGATCTACATAAAATATTCTTTTATATTTGGTAATCACTCTTTTTTACGAGACACGGACATAACAGAACATTTATTAATATCGAACTTTAATTGGTTATCAATACTCCATTTATGAATATTATTTATATCTCTCTGTAATAAAACGCAGTCTCTAACTATTTGAATTTTTCTAAACATTTTAAAATCATCTGCAAACAATAAAAAGTCAGAAAAACTAACACATTGTGACAAATCATTCACAAACAAACCAAACAGAAATGGTCCTAAGTTAGAACCCTGAGGAACTCCCGAATTAGCGTGATATTTTCCAGAAGTATCCCCTAGATGTTTCACAATAAAGTACCTATCTTGTACATAACTTTGAAGTAATCGTAATAAATTAGAAGACAATCCGTAGTTACTAAGTTTTTTTAACAATATGTCGTGGTTTACTTTATCAACCGCTTTCTGGAAGTCCGTGTAAATGACATCTAACTGCTGCTGTTCTTTAAAAACCTGATTGGCAACTTCTGTAAATAGTAACAGATTAGGATTAATAGATCGGCCCACCATAAATCCGTGTTGTTCGTCAACTATAATATGTTTTACATGATTATAAATATAGAAATGCAATATTTGTTCAAAAAGTTTAGCAAGAGCACATATTAACGAAACTCCCCTATAATTCTCAATGTCACTCTTACTACTACTTATTATTATTATTTGGTGGTGTAGGGTACAGTGACTATAATACTAGACAATGGCGACAAAGGGAAACCCGTTTTTAATTAGCTGGCAGTTTGGCAGTCATATTGAGGCTAAAACCTTTTTGTTTACGTTTGGTTTATACGAAGCTTCTTATAGTGCTTGTTATATTTGTGATTAGAATTATTGGTATTGTGGTTTTTTGGTGAATATTCAGTGAAAAATATGTGTTTCCTTTAGACAATTGAAAGACTTGTATTTGGACCTATAAATAATCTTATTTCGAATCGGATATTTGTTAAGCTAACCTGCTAACCCTAGAAATTGTATACTATTTATCAAGTTTTGATTTTTTCTAGATAATAACATTAGAAATGCCAGGCTATGCTACAATAAATTGCAGTAATTCTGCTAAAAAAGGGTTTCTCATGAAACATTTTCCTAGAGATCCATCTCGAAGAAAAGAATGGCTTATTAAAACTAGAAGAGATTGTAATAAATACGAATACCAAATAGAGAAATTTGAATTAGTAACTTTCAGAACACACGGTAAAACATATTTTATTTCAAATAGAATTAAAAGTAGAATGCGACCCATATTTTGTTTAGAAAAATGATACAAAACCATAACAGCTTTGAAACAAATAAAACATTTTACTAGGTGAAAATTAAATAATTGTTTTGTATACAACTAGTTAATAACGTAAAATTGAGGCCGCTTCAAAACAAAAAAATGGATTTTGCAATTCAACAAAAAAACCCAAACCTAATTCGGGGGGATAGTAAAAACCAAGTACAGAGCGGTAAGAGCGACAGACAGTGTCGGGGCGAATAAGCGAAGGGGAAAGTCCTTTCCCTGTCACGGTAACGGGCATCAGTTTTTTTTTGGTGAAAGGGCGTGAAAGGGATACTTAGCTATCCTTGACGGTGAACACTGTCTACCCTCTACGCTAAGTTTGCAGCATAGCCCGATATCGGTTACTGGTACTACCCGCGGTTGCTAAAAAGATAGTGAAGATAGGCAGTAGCAATGCCGGAGAAAGGAAGTTTTCCGACGCAGTAAGTTTTTAAACAAGTTGAGAGTTAGATTTTGTTTTTTTGATGAGACATTTATTCGTTTTATTATTTTGCGCTGGTTCTAAACTTGGTATTTATAAATTCACTGTTTTACATAGGGAGAAGCTATAACAATATATTTATTCTATTGTCTGTTCTTTCACGGGGACTGGACAACTTGGGAGCTTTCAGTTAAATATTTAATGTCCAGGCTCACAATTTGGGCACAGCTCGTTCTGTAGGATATGATTTTATCGTGTGTGAAGACATAATAAGATTTCACAGGGTACCGCCAACCTGACAAGAGTTAGGTTTCTGTTTATTTAATTATTGTTTTGTTGCGCCACATAATTCGCTTCCACCTCGTAGGTAGAATATAAATAAGAGTTAAAACAAGGTTAATTTGTACTTAGTATCAAAGGGCCGGAGCGTATGATTTTTTTCCCTCTTGTTCCCAGCGAACTTGTGCTACGATAAATAATTTTAAATTGTTTTTTTTGTTCGGACGTGATTAGAAATTTCTTTCAGATTAAGTAAAAGTAAATAAACATTATAGGTTATTCAAAGGCCTGCAAATTTTGCAACTCGAAACTTACGCATTGAAACGGGAGTGTCGATAAACAATTATTGTTCATAGATCAGCAGAATTAGTTTACGACTCTACTTTCACTTTTTGTTGATATCAAGTGCTGTTACGTTATAAATTAGCACTAGAATCAAACTAGCCCTACCTGAGCCATCAGAACACAATACCTTACTTAAAAACATTTATTCAGTTGAACTTAACAACAATAAGTAATTAGAAAATGGTTATTCCAGTCTTATATCCTCGTAAATATTTATTCTCATCTTTCAGAAGGTCCGCTTGCAGATTTATCGAGTCTAATCACCTGAAAAGAAATAATATTTAGCTCCAGATGTCTACGAAATTATGTATATTTTTAGTTAAGTATTTCGCATTGGAACACTGTTAGTATTCTGACCCAAAAAGAAAAATGCATGACGACTTACCTCATTTCTATGTGCATTCCCAGTCATCGTCGATAAATATTCTGAACTATATTATAATTAAAATATTTGTAAACAGTATAAACTTTCCATAACCCATAAAGTAGTCAGCTGTTGTTTGACATGCACCGGTTCTACCATAGAGTAATTCCGATACCGAACTGTGCACGATCTGCCATAGAGTGCTTACGACTTCGTGCACTGGAACTTTCGTGGAGTCACAGAACCGTTGCTGAATTTGTAAATATTTGTTAAACTATGATATTGTTGTACCATTGTATCGTAACTATTTATAGATTGTCTTAGTTAAGTTCTCTTAATGTAATGGGATTGATGGATATGATAATACTGTAGCGCCCTCTGGTGTTAGAGGATTAATTTCCCAGGTGTCATATTCGGACATCTCTATCTTGGAATTTCCGTTTGACCTTCGTTGAACTCGGGTCACAGCTGATTTTCATAAAGACCACTTGTGGATTTGTAGAATCTTTGATTATTATGATCATCCTTAATTGGGAACGCTTCTACAAATACGAATTATATAGTGACAGATTGATTAGTCATTTTGAAGTGTATATTTGTAATCTGGAACTAAAAGTCGCTAGATGATTTCTGGGGGTTATGAAAGTGATTGTGCTGTCAGGATATCCGAATACCAGGTATGTTTCAATGCACTATTGAAATCATCTCATCCATTTTCTTAGTCTTGGTATTATCTCCGTCAATCCTACAACCTATTTTATTATTGCTAGATCTGTAAGAGATAAGAAACGCCCATAGTCACTCGTCAAGTCCCACGCTGAATACCATCACTGCGTACGAATTAAGAACAAAAAAAACTCCTTGGCCAGGGTAAGATTTCACTTATATTCCATATATTTATATAAAATATTACCATAGAATTTTCACCTGCAGTAGTATTTTGAATTAGGTAAATAAAAGTCTGCTCATTGTGGCAGCTGATAAGAATTATCATTTGCATAAATATATCTTTGTATTTTGTTGTACCGGATGTCCCACGATAGGTACATCCATCTCAAAGTAGCCTAATTTTTTGGGAGACTGGGTTTTATCGATAATTTCAACTTGATACTTATTGAAAGGGGGTTTTCTAAATTCACTACCTAATTTTTCTTGTCATTTAACGGGTTATCTTAAAATTTGTTCATATTACTTAATTAATAATTTAGCTCTATAGTTAAAGAGTGATAATTATTGTATTCGAATTTAATCATTATTATTGTATGTGGTTATTCCGGGGTATAGATATTTGGGTACACGTTGTTCTGATATACCGGGGGTACCCGAACATATTTTTCTCTATTATTTTTTTTGTACTTCTCTTGGGTTAAATATACAGGGGTGTCAAAATTAGTCAATTCATATCAGTTGGGTGGGGGGGTGAATATCTTTCAGTTTATTTGAATCTGATGAAGTATTTCCTCCCTAGGGTTTTTTTTGTAACGGAATTCAATCTCAACGACGGGATGATTGCATAGAATGTACCATGCCAAGAAGTTATAGTTTCTTGCACGGAAAATCATTCTGAACGACGGTTTTTTCCCAAACTTGTCTATCTCTGGGATAATTGTACAGGATGTCCCATGTGACGAAGTTATAGTAAGGAGTACATGTATCGCCGTTGGAATCACGCAAGTTTTTGATGCTTATTGTATATTTTTGCTATTATTATCGCTTGTTTATGCTTTCGCTTCCTCAAAAATTGCTATTGCTCAAATCTAATGATCATCTTCTCAATTTGTTGGTATTTTGGTTGTAAGCGGAAATTAAATAGTACTTCATTGAATCGTATGCGCATGCGCCAGAGCTCTCGCGACGCTTATCTTGCCACCTTTACTGCTGCTTTAATTTCTGCGGGTTAGTTAGATTAGTGTACTGACTGTTTCACGATAACCTATAGTTAGTGATGGAATTCATATATGTTAATGGCGTAAGTATCCAGTAATTTTTCTACGAGTACACTATAGCCGATACCTGTTCACTTCACTTACTATTTGCTTCGCTTACGTCTAGCATTTTATCCTATGGGTTATTTGTATACATGGTTTGAAAGTATTCAATATTTTGATATTAATATTACTAGTTGGTATTGATTAATTAGTTAGTGCTTATTAACTGATTTCGTAACGGTGATTTTTTTTTGCTAACGGCTTATGTAAATTTAGGCTTGCATGATACTTACGCTTACATAATGTTTATGCTTACATAATGTTTATGCTTACATAATGTTTATACTTACATAATATTCACGCTTACATAATGCTCATGTTTATCTAATGCTTATGCTTACTTATTTATTTTATCCTTGTTAAATGTTCGATGATGCTGAATTGCTTATGGCTATCAATTGCTTGAGCAAGATTCAATCAACCGATTGTCATAGGATCTAGGGAGACGTTGCTGCTGTTACAATTATTTTTTTTTATATTACTTTCATTGTTCCCTCGAGACCATTGAATAAATCATTTTGGGTACTTTATCTTTTATTTCAACATTAGTTGGTAATGTTGCTAGTCACTTAGGGTGTTTGCAGGATAGGACTTACCTGGAGCCCATTAAGAACTTTTGAATTTGCTAATTTGGTTAACCCACCCCATCTCCACTGTTTAGCTTAGTCGCGCAAATGCCCATCTGTCTATTTTAGTCGGCAGATGATTAAGTGCCCTCGTGTGATTTCGGAGGTCGCGGTGCAATGACACGAAACCACAGTAGTCTCGTATAGTATTGCGTGTAAGAGTAAATAAATATAATCTTTTTTTGCGCCTCGAGACAGGTGAATATCGAAGGGTTAAATCATACGCCCCTCACGCACGTTGAAATACTTAAACGATAAGGGGTTAATTTCTTTGTTCTATCTCAGGGCGAGGGTTATATTATAATTATTTTATTGATAGTCATATGTTATACAGGGAAATACGTAGGATATACAATTTATGGATAAGTGTATAGGTAATTTTTATACCGGGGGAATTTAATAATTTGTGTTGATATTGGACTTTTGATTTATGTATATTTAGATACAGAGAAAGATTTATTATATTTTTTTATATAACTTTGTAAACCACAACTTTATTTATCATCCCTACCCGAATTTTCCCTAGAGTGTGTATGAACATTGAGTACGAGACCGAACCGAGAGAACAATCCTGTCCTGGCGAAGGAAATCAAACCGTTTTAAGCCCAGGCGTTCCCAGCTTAAATCGGACTGGGGGTTGTCTTTCCACGCTCGGCTACAAATACAAAGGTAAAAAGGTATTGTTGAAAGAAAAGGCATTACACTGGTGACAGCGTTTTTTTTGTTAATAAACAACTCATTAGAAGAAGGCATAGAGTTGTACATCTGGTGACAGCATTCTTTACAAGATCATTGGACTCCAACAGACTAATCGTGTTTATATGAGGTAGGTAGAAGCCTTTGTTTTTCGACTTCTAATTGTCATATCTAATTTAAACTTATTGTTTGTCGGTTATTGGGATAAAATTCAATGTAAGATTTATTTTAAGATTAATTTTGTTCCTATTAGATGCGAAGCGGGCAGGACCTTCCCTGTCCACTAGGCGAAGCGGGGTGCGAGGATAGGCCAGGAGCACTACAGTTTGATATGGCTGTGTCGTGACGTAGGTTAGATATTGGTTGAAATTTCTCGGAAATCATGTAAGGAAAGAAAATATGAAGGTCCGCCAGCTGAAAAAGTTGTGCTATTTGCAGGAAAAATCAATAAACTGCAAAAAACGCAAAAATCGCTCATTTTTTCCGATATTTTATAATATAACTCTTTAAATATGCAACCTAGTTGCTTGGGCATTTTTTTCAACCCTATAATGATTCTTATGTATATCTTTTATTATTGTTTTAAATGAAACTTACTGTTATTGCCATGCTCATGAATTGTTTTGAGTGAACATTTTTACTCAAAAATATCTCTTTTTCATGAAAATATGAGATTTCACTTGTGCCGCCTGTATAGAGAAAGGTGAATAATTTTCTTTATGCTGTAGATTCATTACTAAACTTTTGTAGATAAAAGCCTAAAAACTATTATTGAGCAAAATCATATGTTAAGGAGTATGGTTCAAGATATTTTATCTGAAATAAAAAATCTCCGAGAAGAAATAAAGGGGAACTCGGCATCACCAGTTACCGAAACTTCAGTGTTCAATAAGTATCCACATTTACAGATCCCGCTAAATAGTGAAGATGATCTGGCCGGAATCAATGAAATCCTTAAAATCGAAGGAAGTTTCAATGAATGGGTAAGAATATCAAGAATATTTATACTGATAAAGCTATTATTGCATAGATTATAATTTTTTAGATAATGGAATTGGCCAAAATGGGTGGGGCAAATAACTATCATTTTGTTAAAAGAGTCCTACATAGCTTGATAACGAATGATTTGGGATTGAAATATAGCTGGATGGGAAGAAAACAGAAGAAAGCTTTCTGTGAGACAGAACTTGCAAGATTAATCATCCGTAAGTATTATTACTGCTTTAAATTGTATGGTATGATTATATTATTAGTTTATTTTACTACAAAAAACGGTACTTGAAAGGGTTAATTCTATTTTACAGTACTCGTCTTGAATCTTGTGATCTATGATTATTATTATATTATGTAAGAGACATAATAAAACTTATCAACTTTATGTGTCTATTTCCTTGCACAATTGCAGAACAAAAGTTTTTTGAACCGTGAACCTGTCTTTGTCTATCTGTTGGCTTAATTATAATTCGACCTGTATTTATTGGTCATACATTATTTCGATCAATAATAGTTATTAACTTTAGAGCTCTCGAGAGCTTAGTAAGTTATTGAGATCATCTTTTGTGTCTGTGACTGCTCTCAGCATGGGCGTTCCCCTGGACCGATTAGCTTCAAATTTGCTATGCAGGTACCTTAGAGTCATACCTCAGTCGAGTCAAGATGTCAAATGCATTTTAAGGTGCGAAAAATATTCATGATTAATATTTGCTTAGAGCATCGCTTGTATTTATTCAGGCCTATGAAAAATATATTTTCTGAATAAATAAACCGTTTTTCATAGTCCATTCGTTTAGACGGCGAAGAAAATTACCGCACTGAAAGCAATTACAACAAGCTTGGCACAGTACTCTAAAGTAAGTTTATTTTCTCTTATTTCACTGCAAGTCTGCATTCCCAAAATGTATTCACAAGAAATCGAAGTTTGTGTATTTTTTATTCTACAGTTTATAAATTTATTGTTCTAGGTGCCAGTGAAATGACAAAGGACTTCAAAGATCGAAAGGAAACTGAAACATCTATTCAGTTATGGTTGAAGAGGGCGGGAGACCGCACATTATATAAACATTTTTCCACATTTTGTATTTCTCAATTCCATTTTAAATCTGAAATTTACAGAATATCAAAGTATTTTAATACCTAGAAAAGGTTCTATTTGTGTCCATATTGGGACATTCTATTTACGTCCAAATGGACGTCCTATTTATGTCCATATGGACGACTTAAAGACGTCTTTAGGACGTCCCGTTTTGTAACAATGGACGTCTTAAAGACGTCTTTTGGACGTCTTCAAGATTTTACTGGACCTCTTAAAGACGTCCTGAACGTCTTACGATGGACGTCTTAAAGACGTTTTTAAGATGTATTTTTGCTGTCTGGGCGTGTGACCGAACAGGACACACAGAGTGGCGGAATGTTCTCAACGACAATCTGCAGACAGGAAGGGATATCAGGTAAAGTTGATCACTAACCCCATAGATTCCTGTTTCAGATTGACAGTAGGGGTGAATGGAGAACGTGTCAGGGCCTACATCGATACAGACAGCGAGCAAAATTTGATGTCTCTGGAGGCAGCAAATCGGCTAGGGTTGACCATTAAGGCGAAGGAAACTATTATACGACTCCGAGAGTTTTTTGATGAATTCGGGTATCCTAGGCGAATAATATCGGACCAGGGCAAGGTTTTTACTAGTCAGGAATTTATAACATTTTTGGTAGAAAAAGGTGTTAGGCATGTATTAAACGCAACGGCAACGCCCAGGGCGAATGGTCAGGTGGAAAGACAGAACAATACAATAGTTGAAGCTTTATCGTCAACAGCTGAAGCAGAAGGTAGGTGTGACGAGGGATTACCGGATGTTGTTTGGGGCATTAATAATACAATCAACTCCAGCACGCATTTCTCTCCAGCTTCTCTGATGTTTTCTCACGAGCATTATCGAGTGACCGATTTGGCGGAGGGTGAGCTAGCTAGCGACAAGGGTGGACTGGTCAGCGAAGATCAGCAAATAGATGATGGTCTGAGGAACGAGGTGGAAAACGTTCCGGGTGTCGAAAGTGCAGACAATGAACGTGACAGTGACGATCGACACCCACCTGAGGGCCCAGGGTGACGACTCTGTTCCTCGGGGATCTAGGCGAAGCCGGGCGAGAAGGCAAAGGCGAGTACAGGCGAGAGTACAGGCGAGGTTACAACAGAAAAAAGATATGACCGACGAAAAATACAAGTACATAGAAGTTGAAAATGTTGCAGGTGACTCTGGCGTAACGGGCAATGAGGTGATCGCTGATAATAGTATAGGTAAAACAGGAAGGCTGAAATTAACGACGGAGCTGGTAGATAATGAAATGCTCCCGATGGCGGAAAAGCGTAGAAAGGCGATGGCGAATGTGGCAAAGTCTGCACAAAGTATGAAAAAGCGCTTTGACAAAGGTAGAAAGGTTACAACCACATATAAAATAGGAGATTTAGTACTTTAGCGAGAGGGCGCTACCAAGAAGGGGGGGTATCGGCATCAGTAATAAACTCTGTAATATATATGATGGTCCATACCGGGTAGGTAAAGTTATGCCTAATGACCGGTATATCATCGAATCCATCAAAGGTGTAAGAGGATACAAACGATTCAAGGCGATTGTTGCTGTTGATTCCCTTAGGCGATATTGTGCTGTGAATGATGTTGAATACGAGTCGGAGAATGAGAGTGATAATTCTTAATTTGACCCTCGGACATTTACTACTAATCAGTATTTTATTCCAGATGATTAATGACGACATTTAATGTTTCAGGATGGCCGAATGTTAGATGCGAAGCGGGCAGAACCTTTCCTGTCCACTAGGCGAAGCGGGGTGCGAGGAAGGTATTGGCGATAAGCGAGAACTAGGTGGGCGAGCAGTCCGTGCCCGGGGGAGTCGGATGGAGGAGGCTGGAAGTAATCCACCCCTAATCTTCCATGCGAGTTTCCTGGGGGGGGGGGGGTTGCCATACCCGACACGGCGCGTCCCAATGGCTCATAGGGTGTCTCCACGGGGAGAGGTCGGTGATGGTTCCTGCGCTCCTAAGAGCTGTGAGGGAGGCACGACCGATCAACCCCGGGGATAGGTGATGAATAGGAACGATTCGTTCTGAATAATCGCCCGCGGATCAAAAGGGATAGAGGAGTAAACCTGACAAAAAATCATCGTCGCTGACCTCCTCGCCTCTGCTGAGCATCTTACAATCAGTTAAGGGGAGGAAAAAACTTCTTTCTTTAGACTATCATGTCTTATCTACCCTAAGTAACCCTTCAAGGTCTTGTACTTTATCTATCTTTCTTTCTCTACTCTTCCATATTCACACAATAGATTTCTCTTCACTTTGGTTTTGCATGTCTGTCGCTCTTCTTCTCATTTGCCAACTAGGTCACTAAGTTTCTTCTCCTCTCTTTCTTTTCTGCTTTCTTTCCACCTACCATATTCTTCAATTTCTGCATGGAACATCTCGGTCTATCCCCCGCACAATCAATTCAACTCTAAGACCACACACAGGGGAGGCAGCTGCGTGGGTCTACCCGTTGGCAAATCTGCGTCCGGAGGCAACCGTGAAAAAAGCCTAGAGGAGTAAACCTCGATAATAGAACCCGTTATCCTCGTTGTTAGCTACCGTGGCCATGGATGAATGGCTGCACGAAACGCAGTCAGAAACGGTGCCCCTGGGATACCTGGCGACCTCCCAGAGTAAATTTAGCCTTAGCGGGGTAAGGGCGCACTGCCCCGCCGGACCTACAATCGTCCCGACTCGTGGGATTTGGATGGCAAACTTGAATATTAAAAAGGATGTTGAGAGGAAGGAGGATGAGGAAGAAGAAGAGAGGAAAAGGTATGAGAAGCAACTCCTCGAAGGGCAGAGGATGAGGAAAAAATAAGAAAGGAGTGGAGAGGTAGTTTGTGGGACACAGGACGATGAGGACGATCTGGAGAGGAATTTGAAGGAAGGACTTCTGGAAAGCAACAAGAGTATGGAGGATACCTCGATGGCTGTCGGGGGAGATGTGAAACAATCGACAATGCTGGAGGAATCACAGGAGCGTGGGGAAGGAGGAAGTGAGGAGGAGTATGATTTTGAGAACAGCGAACTATACTCGACAGCGGTGGGGTAAGCCAGTACTTGGTTAAGTTTATTGATAATTACCTAAAGAATAGGAAGGTGGTGTCCGGCAAGGTCGCACATAAATGTACGATGGGCGTTCCACAGGGCTCCGTCTTAGGACCAGTACTATGGAACGTCATGTACGACGGGATAATCAGATTGGACTATGGGCGAAATGTGAAGACTATGGCTTATGCAGGTGATCTGATTTATTGGGTAGAAGGAAACGATGAGAGAGAGATCAAGCTGAGAGCAGAGAAGGTCACCAGCCTCGCAATCAACTGGACAAGACAAAATGGTTTGAAGGTAGCTCCACATAAGACAGAGGTATGCGTAATAAAACGCCCGAGGAAGGCCACAGGAAATTTTCACATAACGGTGGATGGACGGAGGATCACGTCAACAGAGAGGATCAGGTATTTAGGGGTTATAATAGCCAAAAATATGAATTTCGCTCCACACATTGAACACTGTATTGATAAGGCGGCCACCAAGAATACACAACTTCAGAGGCTAATGCCAAATGTGGGTGGACCGGGATACCGTAAGCGTAGGGTGCTGAGCCAGGTGGTTCACAGTGTTCTCTTATATACAGCTCCGGTTTGGAGAGATACGGTAAAGATCCAGAAGTACAGGGAAAAATTAATTGCGACGCAGAGGAAAAGCCTATTAAGGGTAATATCCGCATATAGGACTGTGTCAGCGGAGGCAGCTCAAGTGATCGGGGGTTTCCCGCCGATAGATCTCATGGTGGCGGAGAGATGTTTTTTATTTAAAATTGGCGGAAGGTTAGCGGACAATAGAAGAATGGCACGGGAGCGCACCTACAAGAAGTGGTAGGAGAGGTGGGACAGTCTAACGACAAAGGCCCAATGGACGAAGCGATTAATAAAGGATATTAGAAGCTGGGCAATGTGGAGGCACGAGACCACAACGTATTATATCACGCAATTTCTTACCGGACATGGCTCGTTCGGAACCTTTACACACAAGATCCAGAAGACGGAGAGCAATCTGTGCGCAATTTGCGATAGGAGAGACGACCCGGGGCATGTCTTGTATGAATGCGCGAGATGGGATGCTGAGCGGATAAACGTAAACAGCCTAATGGGAGAATTACCGGAGACATACAGGTTATGATAGGGAGTCCAGAGAAATGGGACATAATCTCGGGATATATTGCGAAGATCATGAAGAGGAAAGAGAAGGAGGATAGGGAAGCTCAAGGATGATCTGCGCGAGGGTGCCACGTTGAAGTAATGACAATTAGATGTCCTTCCAACGTGCACGCTACCTCAAGGTGTATGGAGGAGGGTGGTTTAGTGCGGTGAAAGTCCCACACGAACTCACAGCATTGCACTGCCCGCTGTGAGGAAGGCATTAGCTTCCGCCCCACCTCTTAGGACAAAAAAAAGATGTTCGAGCAGTCCGTGCCCGGGGGAGTCGGATGGAAGAGGCTGGAAGTGATCGCACCCCTAATCTCCCATGCGAGTTTCCTGGGGGGGTTGCCCTACCCGACACGGCGCGTCCCAATGGCTCATAGTGTGTCTGCATGTAGAGTGGGTGGTCGTGGGACCTGCGCTCTTGTAAGAGCTGTGAGGGCCGCACGACCAACCAATTACTTGGATAGGCGATGAATAAGAACGACGAGTTCTGAATAATCGCCCGCGGATCAAAAGGGATAGAGGAGTAAACCTGACAAAAATCATCGTCGCCGACCTCCTCGCCTCTGCTGAGCATCTTATAATCAGTTAAGGGGAGAGAAAACTTCGTTTTTCATGACTATCATGTCTCTTCTATTCTAAGTAACCCTTCAATTTCTTGTACTTTCTCCATCTTTCTTTCTTTTTTACTCTTCCATATTTACACAATAGACTTTTCTTTATATTGGATTGCAAGTCTGTCTCTTTTCTTTCCTCTCGCCAACCAGATCACTCAATCTTTTTTCTTTCTTTTCCTTCCTTTTTGCTTTCTTTTCCACCTCTCTTTCTTCAACTTCTTCATGGAACATACCGGTCTACCCCCCTGATCATAAATTCAACTCTAAGACCACACTTAGGGGAGGCAGCTAAGTGGGCCTACGCGTTGGCAAATCTGCGTCCGGAAGTAACCGTTGATAAAACCTAGAGGAGTAAACCTCAATAAAAGAACCCGTAATCCTCGTTGTTAGTTACCGTGGCCATGGATGAATGGCTGCACGAAACGCAGTCAGAAACGGTGCCTCTGGGATACCTGGCGACCTCCCAGAGTATCTAGCCTTAGCGAGGTAAGGGCGCACTGCCTCGCCGGACCTCCTTTCGACCCTACTCGTGGGAACAAACATGGAAAACAAAAAGAAAAAGAAGAGGACAACTAATGGTGACGGTAAGGCTAATGAAAATAAGGATAAAGATTTGATAAAGATTGATATGGATGATAACGCGGAAACTAACGTAGAAGTGAGAAAAATCGCTAATAAGGAGTGGGAAATTGGGAGCAGTGTGGAAGCCAGGAGATTTTCGCTTGGGGTCAGGGGAAAAGACAGTCCTATGTCCGGACAATCTGCTCTTCCTCCAAATATGGACGAGAGCTCTAGCATAGATGGAGAAGAAGATGTGCAGGTAGTTGGGGATGACAACAAGAATGAGAAGGAAGAACTGAAGAGGACGGTTAGTGAGGAGACTAATAACAAGGTTAGGCTCGATAGCTGGGAGAAACAGGACACGGCGGAAGCTCTAAAAATGTTTGGAGAGAACCTGCAATCGACTCAAATCGAGGGAATCCTGCCTGATTTAGATAGCTCTAGTGATAGACTAAATAGCGGCCTAATGAATATGCTTGAATTAGGCACTAACGAGGATAAAAAAAGGAAAAAGATGGACCATAGTGCAGAGATTATTCAGGAAAATAAAAAAGGGAATAGGGAGAATGGGAATGCGAACGGGAATAAAGATCAGGAAGACGAGATAAACGAAAGTGTTGGCGAAAATAATAATATTGAGGTTTGTATGGATAATTTGGAGGGGGTATTGAAAATTTTATAGAAGAGCGAGGGAAATGACGAGGTTATGGGGTTGATTAAGGAAACGTTAAATCTTCTAGGATCAAATAATCCCAACATAGCTAAATGCAAAGCATGTAGGGATGAAATAGAAAAGGAACAGAGGAGGATATCAAAAAGCGGATTAAAATCGGGGGGGATTTCGGTGATTTTCAGGAGCTGGTTGTGAACGGTATATGGGACGAGGAGGTATATAGATGTACCAGATTTAAGAATGTTGGTTTCGAGGAGGCCCTTGAAAGAAGTGATTGTCTGATACTCTTAGATACCGAGAGAGAAGCATCGCCCCTAATGACATATATCAAAGGAAAAAAGACTGAAATAATGGATATGGTGGAAAGTCTGGAAATTGGGGAGCACGACCAGCTGATCAATACGATCAGAACCTCGAAAATCAGTAAGGAGTGGTACCGCACCGCTGTGAGGGAGGCATTAGCTTCCACCCCACCTCTTGGGAAAAAAAACTAAAAAAAAGGTGGGCGAGAAGTAGTAATAGTGGAATAGATTGATTTAGGTGTGTTCGGGTGATAAATAATATTGTTTGTTCAAAAAGTTTATTAAACATTTTCCATTTACGTTTGAGTTTTATTCATTAGTTTAATACTCCCGAAATGTGGGAGCGACCTCGTGTAGATGGCAAGAAAATTTTAAAGTCAAATGCTGTTCCTACAATATTTTCCTTTATGGAACCAAAACCTAAAAGGAAACCCCAAGTTCTAGGGAAATTTGAATCTCCAAAAAATCCCAAACGTTTGTCGGGTAAATAGATATCTGTTGGTAATCACAACAGATCCTTACATTATAATGAAAAAACTCTTAGTTCTTGTCCTATTAAATATGTTTTGTTGCAATTATAGTTCAATAATAATTTGTTCTAGGTGAAAATTTAGATCCAGATGAGACTGTGCCAGAGGAATTACCAGAACCATCTACTTCAAATTTAGCTTCGGATGTAGAATCAGGTCAACAATTGTCGATATCTAAAAGCAGTTTGACTGAAGACAGTTTATGTACAGATCCCTCACCGTAAATATCAGAAATTGATCCAATGAATGAAATAGCTCGGTTACAGCTTAAATGAAACAGGTACAAGAAGTTGTATGGAAGGGAAAAACGTGGAGCTTATCGATACAAAAAAACTGTAAGAGCCACACGAAAGAAGCTACTAGAAAAAGAGAGAAACTCCCAATTCTTCGGACTGTGATGTACTAAAGCAAATATTCAACGAAGAACAAAATAGAAGCTTTAAAAAAGAAAAAAAATGGAATAACAACAATACTAATGAAGTGGACCAACAACACCGTTACAAGTTCTTTAAAAGTAAAATTTAGTTGTGGTAGTAGTGGATATACTGAACTAATAAAACGAGGATACCCTCTCCCATCAACCAGAACTTTAACTTGCACCGAACCTCTCAGAAGATCTCCGTCCGACACATTTTTCTCAAATGAAAGTGTCAACTTCAACTAATGTTGTTAGTCACTCAGATAGTAGCGCACTCAAATTTGTGGTTGAACAACTCAATAAACCAGAATATTCAACAACGGCATGGTTTATTGGCCAAGTAGAAAAATTTAATATTTTCGTTTATAAAGAAACAATAACATTTTTGGAAGGATTTATAAGTTTATTTTCAGATATATTGGTTGGCTATAAAAAAATTTGGAAACTTTCACAAACGGGTGTTTTAATCTCAACACAATCAACGTTAGAGCTACAGTCAGAATTATTGGAACAAAAAAATTCTCAATTTATTTTAACTAGCCGATTTTCTCAAGACTGCCTTGAAAATTTATTTAGCGTGTTGCGAAGCAAACGAATAGTACCGAATACGGTACAAGTTGAAAATAACTTGAAATTAGTATCTGTATCACAGTATTGGATGGGTCAGGAAGGTGGCATGTTACTGAAGAGGGGTACAGTACACTGCCCCTACTAATTGCTTCAAGCCGGCAAAGGGGGTCAAAAAAATAACTGAGGGTGTTACAGCGTCGGATCTTGCTGCCGTACAAAAAATGCTGGCACATGTGTTAATAAGATCCCCGATGGTTGGAAAAAGATTCCAGTTAAACGATTCAAGATTATGGATTTCTGTGAGAACAATTTCTCTAATTTAGATTTGGCATTCTTGAAATGAATGATAGTAACTTTCCTTGTTGGAAAATGAATTTATTAAGTATCTGACTAGAGGACTGACCTTTTTATAACGCCCCTTCGAGTAATAACAATTAAATTATGTCTGTGCTTAAATATTCAGTCTCGGTAGCAAAAGAAATGGGAATTCGCACAGTTTTCGTAACTTCTTCAGACTTGTTACGCTACCATCTCGATCGACAAGATTCTGAATGGTACACTCTATGCTCGCGCTACTCCAGCCCACTCTAGTTTATATTGTTCTAGCAGAATTGATATTAAATTATATGGGACTGACAGATCAAGAGAATAAATTATTGAACGGGAAAAAACGCGGTATTCAGTATCTGAAATCGTTACATTCTGAGAAAAAAATTTTTATCCAGATTTACTGTTGAATTGCAAACCCCCCGAGAATTTGGAACTGGAATTATTAGAGATAGAGTTAGATTGCGGTAGAGCACTTGATTATGCCGATATTGAAGACGATACTCCATTTAAAAATATGTTTTTTAAAATTCTTGTAAATATAAAAAATGTAATAGATATTGACCTAACAGAAGATGATGTTGAATTGCTGCAAGCTAAATTGAGCTCAAAAAAACATATTGAATGTGTAACGATGTTACTATTTTTCGTTCCGACATCCCACTGTATACATTTTAATTTCTCATTTTATTAGTATTATTATTAAGTTATGTTATTATTTACTTATACACCCCTCTTTCATCAACAGCTGTAAATTTATTTGCTGTTAATAATTTTAAATATGTATATTGACTTTGATACATCCGGTATATATTGAATATGTATTGCTTACTGTACCGTTCGCGCAAATCAGTCCGCGTCGTTCTTAAGATTGTTAAGTAGGGGACCTCCTGAGTGGGATCGAGGGAAGAATGTATAAAACCGGCAAACGGGACGGAATAGGTATCTTTTGCTCTTTTGCTCTCTTAGCTCTGTAGCTCCTAGTTCTGTGCTCTTACAGTTCCGCCGTTTTCCGCTGTTTCTGAAACACCGACTGATTTTCGCCAACAAGGTAAGCGAATTTAGAAATTATTTTATAAATCATTCTTCTTGTGTTAAATTCATTTTGCACCTAGCGTCTTTCGTTGGTGTATTAATAGATTTTATTTTTGCTTACTGCTTGTTCAATTTGAGTGATTTTCCGCGTATTTGTGTACAATTCCGAAGTAAGAATTTACTGTTGGTTTTAACTTTAGGGGAAAAGGAATATAGTTGGGAAACTCCTAAGCATCCTCGCTGCAAAGCAGGTAGATTCTTGAGAGATTCTCAAAGTATTTCGGGGGTTGCTCAATCTAGTACCATAGGCCTTGGTAGCGTGACTTTAAATATTTGATAATAGGCAACTTGGAGGAGCCTCGTCTGTGTTCGCTGCCATAGCAGGAGCATCCTTCGAGGGTTTTCCAAGACGTGAAACGAAATAATCTCACGAGCGTTCGCTGCCATAGCAGGTTCGCCAGGGAGAGGTTTTCGGATTCTGCCGACTAACTGATCTTTACGCGATTGATTTTAGCACCAACGGCCGGGGTAATATCCGCACAAAAACCGAGGGCAATTTATTAGTTACCACTGTTATCTAAGCCGTACACAAATACCAAGAAACGCTCCCGTAAAACACCGCTAATACCTTGATAACGCTTTCTCTGTGTAATTTTCACCGTACTGCTAGTAAATTTTCACTGATTTTCACCGGCAATCACCGAAAACTATTAAAGCTTTGCACGTTAGGCTTGTAATCGTAAAACATTTATTCTGTAATAAAGTGCTTTGGTTTGGGTCGTAATTTAAATAGAAATCGTCAATACTGGAGGGTTTTCATCAATATTTAGTTATTTTAAATATAAAGCTACGTGGTTCGTTTTATTTTCCTTTTCCCAAATTATTTCGAAGCCGAAATAAATTGTAAAATTTTATAAAGCACAGGTAGTTTCATTTTCCGACAGTGGTAAACAATTAAAGCCTGTTTCCCACGTCGCACGGCATAGAGGTCAAGAACAACAGACCCCTGGAATTACTTAACCTCCATCTGTTGCTACCCTGGTAACTCTTGACGCTACCATTTTCGAGAGTTCGGTGGAGTAAACCATCCCAAAAATCTGGCGCCCGAGAAAATCTGGTAGATAGTAAAGCCGCGGGTGTCATAGTGACGTCCATAATTCTTTTGAGGAAAGAAAGCACTGATACCTGATATTCAAGTTGACGAGGGATTGAAAACTGTTGTTTCCAAATTTCTTTTAGACATTAAGAAAGCAGAGTCACGTGGGAAAACAGCAAAGCTCTGGGTGAAATATAGACGAATGATCGCAATAGCTCGAAGTTTTTTGTTATCTGAAAAGACGAGTGACTTTAAGCTGAAGCTGGAAACTATCAAACAAATGCTGGTATATTTTCATGCTACTGGGAACCCTTACTATGCGAAATCCGCTCATTATTATTGTCAAGAAATGGAATATATTGAACGAATCGAAAACTTAGACGCAAGTAAAAACCAACAAGATACGGGACTAATTGCACGGGTGCTGAGTCCATTTTCAGTGACCAAGTAGATTCTCGGTACCCTGACGAACCAACTCTTGAGTTATCCGGAGATTGACAGGAATACGAGCAAAACATTGGTGTGGAATGTTTACAGATATGGTAATTGAGCAGGATATTATGCGATTAATCAAAGTTCAGGGCGGGCTCCCCACATGGCATTTCACAGAGAGTACCTGCAATCAGTACATTCTAGGAATCCCCTACGCCCAAGAGGCTATTGTACCCATCGAAAAATTTGCTGGGGTTTATTTTGAATCCACAGAACAGCAAGGTGACGCTCCAAGTTCGCAAAAAATAAGAGATGAGAAGGATTTAAATAAGATTCATGAATAGTTGAAAAATTCAATCCTTTTCCATTGTATCCAGAAACGAAATCTGTAGTGACGAGTATTATTGGCAAATAAACTATCAATTGCTACGGTATAGTAGCATTATGAAGAATAAGCTTAGAAACAGTAGTAGACCGTAAATTTTCCGACTTTCGCGTTGAGACTGCGAAGAAAATTGCATCACTCAAAGTTGCTACGAATTTGGTAAAAGTTGATAACAAAGATATTATTGTGGATTCGTTACTTCTATTCCAAAGATTATGTATACAGGATAAGTCACGATACAATCTTGAAGAAGCTCTTAAATATGAACTAACACCTTATCCTATCTCTATTTTTGATCATGGTGCTCTCCGGAAAAATGAGTCCTTCTTCATCATTGACGGAGGGTGGCTCTTGCATAGAGTTGTGTGGCCGTCACGGAATCCTGCATTTAGAAATATTATAAAAACATACGTAACCTACATAAAGTATCGCTATTCTTTACATCATTCGCGATTTCACGTATACGCGAATTTACGAAGGGTCAAATTGCGAACACTTGATGAAAGTGGTATTCTTGACCACCCTTCGCGATTCCTTGCGAGTGTCGGTTTGGCAACAGCTGAATAATTGAAAGCTGGTACCAAAAAAAAAAGATTGGTAAAAGGCAAAGAACAAGTATGTAACCATTCTTGATTTTACCTTAGTTACACTGATTTTGGTACATTATTATTTGATTATTTGTAATTCTTTCAAAGCAATATGTCGAAAATTGACTCTAAAAAATCGTATGTAATATTGGAACAAAAATGTTTGTTTGTGGAATTTATGAAAAAAAAATCCTAATTTAGTAAGTGGAAAGTATTCTCCAAATTTTACTCAAAAGGACGGCCAATCATTGTGGCAAGATATCTCTGCCATCCTAAATAGTTGTGTAGGTGCCAGAAAATACTGGAAAGTATGGAGAAATGTAGATACATGTACTTCTGAAATACTCCATCAATTTAAATATAATTTATGTTTTAGACATGTCAGAATATAAGATCCAGGACAAAAGCCAAAAGTGTTAAATATAAGAAACAATGCTCGGCCACTGGTGGAGAGCATTACGTAAAAAACGGTTTCTCTCGAAATTCCCGACCGGCTCCACTCGCTGTTCACTGCGAGTATTAGCGAACGTCGCGAGTGGTCAAGAATACGAAAATGTAAATATCGTTCGAACTATGGGAAATCGTGAGTGACCTTGAAATTTGCAAGTGCTCAAGAATAGCACTGTAGAACTGGATTGAAGATAATTTTGTCGTAGTTTTTGATGATTATGGTAATAATTCGAACTCAACCAAAAGCGCTGAGCAAGCCAAGCGACAACCACTGTACCAAAAGTACCATTTTCTTATTGAAGCATTTAGTACTGCTAATATATTAACGAAACAGGCTGAAGATGATGCTGACTTATTAATTGTGAAAACTGTTTTGTCGAACCACTTTGAGATCCTTGTTATAATTGCGGATGACACGGATATCGCGGCTCTAGTTGTTGAATTTACTCCTCCAGAGCGTACAATTTATATGTTAAAGATGACTAGAGGCTTAGAAATGGGAAATTCATTATCTGGTGACTTATATAGTTCTCTTGCTTTTTTAGAAGAGGCAAAAACGCTAGAAGTGTCCGTCTATTAGCGAATCGAGCATCAAAAGATGCAAGCTTAAGAAAGGCGATCGAAATATTCAAACTTCCGAATCAGTGTCCACGGGACATTACCGATAGCGGAGAAAAATGTATACTGGTGATTTACAAGGTTCCGACCACTGGAAATCCTAATCAGGTTCGAGTTTCCTTGTTTTCAAAAGGATTTGCCAAAAAAACCTGTAAACCTCGCCACATTACCTCCGACATCTGACGTAGCTTAGTTTTATTCCTAACGTATATATTGCCAGATACAGTCGTGGCTGTCCTGTGATCTTGATCCGTTGGAATGGGGATGGGCTAGAGGGAAAAACAATTACTAGATTTAATATTCTGCAGTTTCACAAATAGTTGCACTTGTAGCCAGACAGGTTTATCTTGTATTCAAATATGCAAATCATATAGCAACTCGGGGAAATGTACCAATCTTGATCAATCAGAAAATGTTGATGAAAGTGAAAGTTTGGCAGGAATTACATTTGTTAATTCTAATGAAACTGTTTTTGATAATTATTTGCCTTTTGAACCGGATACAGATGATGAAAATTATATAGAAGAGAATTAGGAAAATGAACAATAGCTTTTTGGGGATTATTTTTAATATAAGTTATTAGTTGATGCTTGACAGGTTACCTCATTCAGCAATCACTTTTATGTACCAGTTGCAATTTAATATAGACGTGAAGTACCTTCATATGTGTATATAACAATAAATGTTGTATATGAGCCGTTTAAAGCTAGAATGTTCCAAGTCACAAAAACAAGTTTTTTTAGTTAACCACTGAAAGTTCATTAATTAATGGAAATCTACTTTCTAGCCAAATCTGAACCCTGTATGTTCATTAGTTTGTGTAGAGATGGCGCTATTTATTCTGCGCAGTGTTAACAGCCAGACTGGTACAACTGTGACTTAGACCACTCTGGTTTTAAATGCTATAGGTTAGTTTATGTTTCCAATAACTTCCACAAAATGAGTTCGAATGAGTCTTTAAGTGAGCCTTTCAGTGCTAGTGGAAGCGAATATAAGCCAGAGGAAACAGATTACTCTTCTACAGGTAAAACAAAATCCTTTTTAAATCATTTCAAAAATAAACATAACCTAAACTTATTTCGGAGGAAAATCAAGAAGTAGAATTTAACCAGGCTGGTACTGCTAGAATTTGGTAAAATGGGGAAAATCAGGATATATAGCAGGGAAGTCGGGAAGATCAAAAAGCTCAGCAACCAGATGGTATTAAGAGTAAAAAACTTGTCGAAAGAAAACGTTTTAGAGAACCCGAGAAAAAATATAAAATCAGTTCGGAAACGACGAAGGAATACAAGACAGCAATACACCAGTACATCTGGGAAAAATGTACCGGGAAAAACATTTGTAAATTCGAACTGCATTGCATTGAAATGTTTTGATAGAATAAATGAGTTGGATAGAAAAAATATGTTTGAGACATTTTGGAAGATGGGAGAATTTACTGTAAAAAATGCATTTATCTGTGGCTCAGTCAAACAAAATGAAATTAAAAGATCCCGGACGCGGGACGGATCCAAACCAGCGAAAACTATCTCAAATTGTTATTGGGTAAATATTAACAATATTTCTTTTAATGTATGTTAGCAATACTCCCTGCAAACCCTTCAAATATCTAATGGCCGACTGGAAAGGGCTCTTAAAAACATGAAACAAAAAATAAAACAGCAGAAGAAAAAGAACAAGATGTTCCTATGCACATCAATATTTTTGCTTCTTAGAAATCACTCTATACATTCAGTCAAAACCCCAATAGGAAATTTCTTGATTCCAACTTAAACATAAGTATAATGTACAAACCTTACAAGGAAAAATGTGAAAACGAAGAAAGCACCCCTGTATCAGAAGCAATGCATAGAAGGATTTTTCATCGCGATTTTAACTTGCACTTCCACGTTCCCTCAAAAGACACTTGTGTGAAATGCGATGTATTTACGGCCAAGATTGTCTGCGCTATCGATGAGCATGAAAAACGAAATTTGCAGACACAACACACCTTGCATTTACGAAAGGCCAAAAATAAAAGAAATAGTATGGCAAGAGACAAAGGAATGACAATTTTGAACAGAGGAAAAGTTTACAGTTTCACTTTTGATCTCGAAAAGGCACCGTCCTATCCAACATTAACTTGCTCCATAGCATATTATAAAAGAAACATGTATGTCTACAACCTGGGCATACACGAATTGATCGAAAACAGCGATCTTTTGTCTATGTATGGCAGCGGCGTGCAAACAATACAGGCAAAAAGGTATTGCCTACCCTAGCAAATTTTAAAATTAATTTATACTATAGGCATCTGAACATAAGAAGCGCCAAGGTGGGCAGTCGTAGAACTATAAATCTTGACATTAGATTATTGTGTTGTATTGGTTGTGTGTATTTGTATTATTAAAATTTGATTTTACAATAAATATAAAAACTTTTTAGACTTTTATAGTGAATGAGTGTGTTACTGTGTATATATTTTCAATTTTTGTAAAGGCCGTAGGTACGTACCATCATTCGTTTCAATTGAATGAAAGTTATCCAATATTAGAAGACTGTTGAAGAAACACTTGTGTGTTCATATTATATGTCAATAGTTCAATCAACATTATTATTCTACAGGATTCTAATATTACCTTTTTAAGGTCCAAATGGCAAGACTGAGTTTAGTAGAATACTTGGGGTATCTTGAAGGCACAAACACTTCCAGAAGTGTTTATGAAGGTGAAGAAGTTTTAAATGCTGGTCACATAATATTATATGGAAAGTTGAATTCTTCCACCCATGATAAAATTCTGATTTGTGCTTTGTGCGCACTTAATTCAGACCCACACCACATTCGAGGAGAACTTCATTGTGACTCAAGGAAAGGCAGTATTAAAATTAGGACCATGTTGTGTTCATGTAAAGCTAGAAATAGCGGTAGATGTAAACACATTTCTGCTGTTTTAATAAAGTATACAAGGTGGATCATTTTACTAATTCAAAAAGGCGTTATCGTGCCAAGTCTATTTTTAATAAGAATGAATTATGTGCTTATTGTCTTTGTTCATTTTCTGATGTTTATTGTTTTGTTTTAGGGAAAACCTTGAAGATCATTTCACAAACGGACAAGAAATGTGTTTGGTCAGCTCAAAAACACATTACCATTGAAACATATAAAGCTGTTTCCATAAAAGACATGCCATGATTTCAAAATAAAATTGGGCAGTGTAAATTGAAAGTTGATGACAAAAAAATCTATAATTTCTTTATAAAACCAATTACCTGAATCTGCAATTTCTAAACATAAGTAAGTTGCTGTATAATATAGCCTAGATCATATTGGTTAATGGCTAGTAAAATTAAAACATTGTACTTTATGTTTTTAGCGTTGGAGGAAGAAGTTTCAATCACAAAATTTTGTTAAAAAAAGTTGGACCTGACAATAATGATCTTCAAGCAATTTTGGACAATGCCTATCAGTCTATTATCATCAGTCTCTAATGAAAATGAGTGTTGTAAAATATTGTGTTCAGAACTTTTCAATGAGGTTTCTGATATAATAATCAACAAACTAAATAGTGGCATGAACGGAGGAAATATAGAGTAACAGGTAAAGTTATATAACCAAAATACCTTTGTTTAAAACCAAACTATATATATTTATTTATAGGTTCACGAATATATGAGTTGTATACATACTCCAAATCTGAGTGGGATAACAAAGCATCAAGATATTTTTATGCCAAAGGCTTCAGTAATAAGTTCACCAAACTTGGAGTCAAGTACGAAGGTGATGTTAAACGTGCTTTTATTGCTAAAAAATCCTGCCAAGTTGTCGATTGGGGCATGGTTGTCTCACACTCGAATCCTTGGCTGGGTAATTCTCCAGACGGTGTCATTTTTGAGGACATCAGAGCTGTTGCTCTATTGAAAGTGAAATGTTTATCTGAAGGTAATGTCCCTAAGAAATTTCATGAAATGAAATTAACACTCGATGTTTAGTATCACACATTTTTTTCATGTTTCCACTTGTTAATGAGGTAGTGAATAAAGAAACTTTATTATTTAGGTGCTACTATGAGCATAAATGAAGTTCTGCAAAACACAAATTTTATTGAAAAACAAGGAAATGGATATTTTTTAAAATAAAAACATAAATATTACGGTCAAATTCAGTTCGGAATGGCATTATTGAATGTGCCTACTTGTTATTTTTTATTATATGCTTCTTTTCATAAGAGTGTAGAAATATTAAAAATAGAGTACAATCATACTTTCACGAAAAAATTATTGACAGTGACAGAATTTTTTTGAAAAAATTATTGCAAGACAAATATACTTTATAGTTGAACGGTTTTTTTACTTACCTGAATTTATCATTCCACTTTACCCTAACATTTGTGAACAAAGTATAATGAATACTAATATATTTAGGGTACTACAGAAAGTCAAATATTCACTTTTATTTCATTTATTAAGGCATGAACTTAATTTACATATCTTCCAAAAAAAATGTATATAACTATGCTATTTAAAACTAAACATATTGATGCCTAGTTGTCCAATTATATTATGGATTGACAAATAAATCATCAAAAATAATGAAATACATTCAATCATATTTCAAATTTTAATAATCTAATTCCTTCTATGTTCTGCAAATATTGAAATGGACAAATTGGTTATAGCACAAGCAATTATGAATATATCTTTAATTTTTTTCACAAGAGGCCACTGCAATTTACATCCTAAAATGTTGAATATCTTAATCCGCTGGTTGACTCTTTCAATATGTACTCGAGCAGCTGCTACTTTAACATTTAACAATGCTTCCTCGGTACCTTACTCCTTTTTATCTTCCAAAAAGGGTGGCCTAATCAACTCTATTTTAAACTGATGACAAATACCATCTATTAAAAAGCCTTTGTCCACCATAATAGCATCCTGTGAACTTTCTAAATTTAAGATCAAGTCAATTTGCTGAAAAATAGTTTTATCAGATGCTCTTTCGCCATATGGTTCACTAATAAAAGTAATTAAACCTCCGGCAAAAACACCTGTCATAAATTTAACTGTATTATTAGATTTATACTGAGAGTAAAACCTAATTCGGCAGCAAAGGCATTTTGGTTTTTGTATAAAAATTTCTGTACAGTCTAGAACGATTCTAATATTTTGGAAACTTTCAAAACATTTTGGCAGTTTTTTCTGTATTTCATGAAAATCTGGAAATCCTATGACACAACTCAGAGCTCTACTTATTATTGATGTGGTTGAAAAATACATCTAATTGTCGTTCACTACCCATAAAACAAGCTAATATGTCATCTACATATCTATACCAAAATAAAACATTTTTTGAAATATTACTTTCAAAGATCTTTCTTTCTAAATTGTCCATAAAAATGTTTACCAAAATAGGAGATATAGGGCTTCCCATTGGTAAACCTTCATTTTGAATATATATCTTATTGTCAAAAGTGAAATAATTCTGATTAATGCATACATCAAATAAATTAAGTATATCTGATATTATTCCTGGATTAATATTTTTATCTTCTAGTAATTTTCTTACAAATATTAGACATTCTTTAGGAGGAATTTTAGTGAACATATTAGTCACATCGAACGAAATAAGTTTATAGTTATCTTGCAAGTGGATTGCTTTCAACTTTTTGATTAGTTCTATTGAAGTTCTAATTGAGTACTGAGATTCATATCCGTAAGTATTGAGTATATTGTTGAGTTTCTTTGCCAGTATATTATTAGGAGCATTATTATTATTATTATAATTTAATAAAAATATGTTCTTACTTCAAAGTCAATGCCAATTTTTCTTCTGCACTTATAGCTTTACGAAATGTAGTATCTTATTCTTGAATGTCCAGCATTTTCAACAATTCGTAAAATATTTCACTAGACATTCGGAAGACCAATATACACTAAAACTTGACTGGGAAAGCAGGTCTCTTACTCATATGCAAATAGTATTTTCCGTTGAATTCCGCGAAATGTGCGGAGATTTGATAGTTTTGCGCGTATTGTTTTATTTAGAGTTGAAGTTTTGTGATTTGTGGACGTAAAAAATGGATTGCGAAACTTTAATTAGCGAAGTTATTACTCGCCGACCAATTTGGGATGTTTCACAGCATCACAATCGAGGTGTTTTAGATAAACTATGGTCTGAAATTGCTGAGCACATGGGTATTTCAGGTAGGTAAATTAATAATAAATTATAATTTAAGTTCACAACCTAAATATTTTTATTTTTAATTTTTAATTCTCATTCTACTGTAGTTAAAAGTTAATATGTATGAACTCAACCATTGTTATTAACTGCAAAATCTTTAAAATAATCATTAAATTTTTGCCGTATTTCTTTAGCCGCTACAGTAGGATTATTGTTTCGCCCAATGATATGTGCTTGAGATCGTATGCTACCCCCTTGAATATTAACAAAATCGACATCGTTAGACCCATCTAAGACCTAACAAAGTTATGTAATATACAAGATGCTTTTATAATATCGCAGGCATTTTCTGTATTACTTTCGATATTCTTCGTTAAAATTCTCCATTTGGCACAAAGAATTCCAGAGGCACACTAAACACATCTCCTACCTCTTGACAGTATATAGTTAAACACTGATTTTTCTTGTGTTAAATTATTTCGTGGATATAGTCTCATACGGTAGATAGGTGGATATGCTTCGTCTCCTATTAAAACGTTTGGCACTTTTATTAGTGTCTTCGGATGTTACGGTTTTTCTTGTTAGTATAAATATGTCGCATAATAAGTCAACAATCATGCAGTTTTGGTCATAATTAAAAAACATTCCTACCTTAATATCAAGTCAGAATAGCTTCGTATGTCAACAATTTCTAGTTATACCATTAATTCAGTGATTCAATAGCCTGGCCGTCAATTTGTTTAGCACCAACTGGGTTAATAGTTTAAAGGAAATAATTACACTCAGTAGAATAGTTACAGTGATCTGAATATACAATTAAAAAGAGTGAACTTTGTTATATTATGTACCATTGAATGTAAACAAAACATTCCATTATTCGAATCAAACAGCTGATTTGCCATATGTCAATAGCCTCGTTCAATCTTCTTTTACAAGCGTTAAGAGATCTGTGATTCGTACGGAAGGTTGCATACCGGTGTACTGTGGATGTACATCAGGGTATAATGGGTGATGTTTTATTTTGTAAATATAGTCGTGGGATGTGGTATATTAGTGAATATAGGGTTTATTGTTGATTAGTCAATTATTGTTTTTATACGGGGGGTTTAATTATGCGATGTGCAAGTAGAGTAATTCACTCTGAGGTCATAGAACGTATGTGCTCCAAACAGTCTCTCGAACGGAAAGGTGGGTTGTCAATGAAACCTGTCGTGTTTCTTTATTTTCTGATCAGCGTGGTGTTGAATTGAGGTGTTTATTGGGAGCCCCACATTCATCCCGCAGGGGAACATGAATTTGAGAGGGTAGTTTGGTTTGGATGGAGTAGTGTGGGTTAGAGAAGTTTGTGGAGATAGTATTTTGTCCAGACCTCATCTGTGAGATGCAGATGGATATGCAAACCCAGGCACCTACAACGCCATGTGTTTAATGTCCATTTAACGGCTTTCAATTACCTATTAGCAGCACACAGGAGAACCCTGTCCTAGCCAAACAGGGTTTAATTCATAGATTCTGGGGTATTGTTGGATTTTGGTTATTCGGATTTCCGTATTGGATTAGTTCCGGGGTCACTTGGTGTTGATTCGTAGTACCACGGCGTTCCTGCGATGCTTGCAGCCCCACCTTAGTGATTTCTACCTCAGGAACAACTTGTGGATCGTCAGGATTTATCACCAGCGGGTGAAGACACGCAAGTTTTAAACATTTAAATGTTTCTATAATTATTTTTTATAGTGTATATATAACATTTGTATGTATATATAATTCACCATTTGTGAACATACAAGTGGCTTGTAATTTTTCTTGGTCATTTATTACTCTAGGCAGAGTAGGTAAGTTGCGTCTGAGCTCACACGGAACGTTTATGGTAATTTATATTGTTTTTGCTTTTGGTAAGTTTACAATTTGATATGCGTAGACAAGCCACGGTATGGGTAACCCTTCAGGTTCTCACCGTTTTCACATTGTATGATTGTAACTTTTTTTACAAGTTTCAGAATCAACTTAACTCAGAACTGGTCTCTGTTTCAAATCCTTCTGAGCATTGTGTTATCAATTTTTTGGGTAGGGGTATATAGGATTTTAAATAATTGTATCATTGTATATATTGAACTATAAGGGACTTTTGTAAACATCCACAGTTCGTAAGGGATTTCATATCGATCTTATTATTTTTTTTATAGTAAGTGTCCACTGTGGAAATAACTACTCCCCAAAATTTTCTAACTATATAACTGTATTCAAACCAAACCACCACCTTAATTAATCATTTCTCTTGTGAGTTGAGTTACGAGTTTGATTTTATGTAATACTTTCCTAATTGGGAGTAAACTATGGTTAGGGAATTAAACTGAGGTATTTACTCGGGTACGGTTTACCTGGCGCCTTGGGTTATATAGCTTATATTTTGATTGTTCGTTACCAGCGTACGAACCTCCCTTCTTCGACTGAAGTCTAGCGGGTAAAATACCTTGTGGCATAGATCGGCCATCCGAGCTGCTGGTAACTTGGTGAATTAGTAGTAATTGATTTCGGGGCCACAAGTTCGATCTATTTTCAATAGGTCGCTAACGTAAGTGGCATAGGTGCACGGGGTTTGATTTTACGTTACACGGAATATAACTGTCCTGGGGAACGTTAAAATTTCCACTTTCTAATAGCTGGTAAGTAGTAGAGTATTGAAATGTACCCCCATCACTCTATCTTCCTGCTCCTCAAACTTTTATTACAATAAATTTGTAATCTGCATCTGCAATGGCTTGTAGCACTATTGAGAAATGTTTTTTATAATTGAAATAAGTTGATGCAGTATTTGCCGGGCAGTTAATTTTGCAATGTTTTCCGTCAATTGCTCCGAAACAATTGAGAAAATTCCAACTGATAAAAAATTGGTTTATTACGTCTTGTAAATGTAGTTGGGTCGGAGATGGCATATAAGTAGGTTGCAATTCATTCCAGATTACTCTACATGTTTCAACGACAATTTCTCCTATAGTGGATTTGCCCATTCTAAACGTAAATGCTAGTGAACGAAAGGAAGCTCCAGTTACTAGATATCTGAAACAAAAATCAATAAACACTGTTTCACTGATACAATAAATTTGTTAGTTGGATCAATTTTAGTAACTACGTTTATTGATATCATGAACATTTTTATTATATATGCGTTCTTTTTTAGTTCAGTGCAGTATAACTGTTATACATAAAGATTTTTTTTTTCAGTTAAAGATGCGAGAATAAAATGGAAGTATCTTCGAGATCAGTTTCGAAAGGAACTAAAAAGAATGCCACCTACGCGATCTGGCGGTCCAGCGTCATCATATGAACCCAGTTGGCCATACTTCAAACTGCTAGACATTGATAATTATAACGAAGACTCTCAAATAGACAATTTAGATTTGTCGAATGATAGATGTTTACATCGTGCGGGTAAGATCGTGATTATTTTTTGTGCAAAAATCTATAAAAGGTAAGTAAATTATGATTAATATTGTAGTTACATGATCATGTAATACGCCTTAACTGATATTTTCTTAAAAATACTTCAATATTTGGTCATAATTACAGTTGAAACTTTTCTTTGCAATACGGGATGTTAGCATAGTTTTTCTGAAATAATTTTGTTCGATACGGGGTATTCTCAGTACTGCATTTTGGCGGTAAACTCACGTTTTTAGATGATGATGAAGAAATTTGGTAGTAGTGATTGACCTGGGTAGAGAATGAAATGAAAAATAAATTCAAATAAGATAGAAACTTAGTCAGGGTTGTATCGGTATATTAAATAATATTATACTTATTATCCCCCCTAACAGAATAAATTGATAAACAAAGGTGGTTCTAGCTCCCACGGTTACGTTTCAATTTGTCTTCTTGGTTTTATAAGAAACATTTTTTTACTGGAAGGTTCAACTAATACTTATCTGGCTCATTTTTTCAGATGAATTATTCTTTACGAACAATGAAGATCCTGTCGATGGCCTTAGAAAATCGCCCAGAAAAAACAACAACCGTTACCACTTACACAATGAATACAGATGGTACTTTAGCATAATGTAACGAATACAGTGATGAAGAAGTTTTGAATCTTGACTTTAATGACACCGACACTGAATCTCTCGAAAATTACGCGAGAGATGATGGCGGCTCTGCTGATCAAGACAAAGGTCAATCGAATTCCGATTCTCACATTGACAAGGAACTGAGTAGCAATAATGAACCTGAAGAAGTTACAAAAACACGTAAACGGGAGAAGATCGCACTGATATTATTTGAGAAATAAAAACAATGAGAAGAAGAGGGTATGTAAAAGAATGTTTTTGAATACTTTTGGACTAAATAAAGACATGGTTCATGGGTGGTTTAAAAAACAGAACATGGTCTAAATACCACAAGTAAAATGTTCGAATCGACAGTAAAGCATGAAGATAACAAGGACAAAAGGGCCACTCTTGTTTCATGGTTCGAAAGCCTTCCCAAAATGCCATCTCACTACTGTCGCATAGACGGTAGTAATTTATATTTAGAAACCATAGTTCAGTCGAAGGTACAACTTTATAGGAAATATGTAACCTATTGTGATACTAACAATAGAACAAAAGTATCTTCTAATATTTTTGATAATATATTTTATGATATGAATTTGAGCATTTACAAACCAAAGAAAGATTTCTGTGATACACGTACTTCATACGAGTTTGGAAATATAAAAGATTAAGATTATGTCATCATATAGAGCAGAAAAATATTGCTCGCGAAGAAAATCAAAAGACAAGGAAGATGCCTGCCGTTTACAAAATTATACTTTTACCATGAATCTACAAGCTGTGAAAAACTGTCCACTAATCAACGCCAGCGCTATCTATTATAAAAAGAAACTAACAGTGTACAATTTTACAGTGTATAATTCGGAATCTCATGAGGGGGTAAATTATTAGTGGGGTGAAACAGAGGGCGACTTGAATGCCTCCACATTCACCTCTTTGATAGAACATATAGAAGAAAATTGTCCAGATACTAATTTGCCAGTTATATTGTGGTCTGACGGATGCTGCTATGAAAACAGGAATGCAGTTTTGTCTAATGCTCTGCTAAACCTTACAATAAAAAGGAGGCAGACAATTGAGCAAAAGTATTTGGGAAAGGACACACCCATATGGAGTGTGATAGTGTACATCACCTCATAGAAGTAAAACTTAAAAACAGAAAAACTTACTTACCTCATGATTACATACGAGTTACAGAAGAAGCCAGAGCAAAACCACAACCATATAGAGCCTTTTTGTTGAACCATACAATTTTTAGAAACTATGCAGTAAAGGAAATGGTTTACAAAAGTATTCGCCCTGGTTCAAGGGTGAATGACCCAACTGTAACGGATTTAAAGGCGCTAAAATATTGTCCATACGAGGAGAAAATTTTTTTAAGATCAACTTTAGCCATGAGTATCAGCCACTTCCTGTGCGAATCAATCCAAAGGGATTTGAAGTAACTCAATACCCAAGACTTCATTTGAACAGACTTAAAATTAAAATAGATACATTTAATCATTTGAACGATTTGAAATCATTCATTCCTGCCGACTGCCATGCGTTTTATGATAAAATTCCTACTGAATAATTGGCTATGATGTATTATCCAACCATAAGGTATACTTATCGTTAAATAAGTGTTAAAAAAATAACGACTATGAGAATATTATTAAGAATGTTTATTTTTGTTTGTTAAAGAATGTTAATACCGTTGTGTTCAATATTTTTCCATTAAAGTCTTTCTTTAATGCAGTTTTTTTATTTAGATCGTTCAAAGTTCTTCCAAATTTAAAATCCGGTATCTGTATTTTTTAAGAAATTAACTGTATCAATATCCCGTATCTGCCGTAAATATTAACAAAACGTTAAAATATTGATTACTCTACATTAGATAAGTTACATGAAATTTAAAAAATGGAACTAAACAATAAAACATGAAAAATCTAATTTAAGAATTAGACAGTTTCTGCTGCATTTCTTATAAAACTACGTTTTTCCAGATACGGGATATTGGAATTAGGCCATCGATATACTTTTTTCTCGATGAACCGACCTTAATCCACTAAATTTTATTCTTGGAAATTCTTAAAGGAAAAAGTTTTTGCAACTCCCGGTGTATAATAGAGAAAAATCTATCATGTTGTGTTCAAAGAACTTGTGGTGAAATAAATAATGATAAGCTAATTCGAAAAGACACGACAAGTTTCTTGGCAAAAATTTCAAATATGTTGGGAAAAAACAGATTCAACTTGACTTGTAGTCACAACTGGAAAAATTTATAACTACACAAAATGTGTAATTGACCTTTTTCTATAATTTTTGAAGTAACTAAAGTAAAAGTTTTTAAATTGAACAATATATCATGTACAACGTAACATAATTTGGTTATTCTGTTTGTATTTCCTATCTTTTTAGCTGATCAGTTGAATGAATGCAATACAAGTACCCATAAAACACATTGTTGTTTATTTTGTAAGAAAATAATATTTCAATTGGTTAGACATTGGAAAAAGGAGCCTGAAGTAAGGCACATCATGGGTTCACATTCAACGAATCCTTTAAGACAGAAAATTGATAGACTGAGACGAAGAGGTGATTACGAGCATAACAAATTAAATGCTTTTAATATTACAACTCAACTCATGTATAAAAAATCGCATATGCCACAGTGCAATTGTCACTTTACAGCGACAAATACACTAGTGGTTTTTTCACTTATTCATTTGTTCATCAATTTGGAACACCACCGCTAAAATGCTACAAAGTAAATATTCCAAATTTCTCATTCATTAAATTGTCCTGCCGAATTACACTCGAGGTTTGTATTGATATTGGGTAAATTTGTGTTGTTCAAATTCTAAACTGTTTCCTTTAGCAATTTGACTCGAATAACTGTCAACCTAAAAACACTCCACCTTCGGTGTCGTGTTTTTAATAGTTGACAGTTATTCTCCAAATATGAACAAGACTGAAGCGATGTGCTTTCACCTAAACAATAAACAAGCACGAGTGGAGCCCCAAGTGTATTTCAATAATAATCTGCTACGCTATAATCCTTGCCTAAAATACCTAGGGGTAACAATGGATCGAACACTTTCATACAAAACACATTTAAAGAACACCGCCGCTGAAATGAATACCAGAAACAACATAATCCGCAAACTCTGCGGCACTACTTGGGGCGCGAACGCATCCACTCTTAGAACCTCAGCGCTCAGCCTTGTCTACTCAGTAGCTGAGTACTGCGCCCCAGTCTGGATAAACAGCTGCCACGTAAAGAACATCGATACCAAACTCAACGAGACAATGAGACTAATTAGTGGCTGTCTAAAAAGCACACCTCTGCCCTGGCTCCCTGTTCTAACAAATCCCCTACTTCCAATACATAGTGACCTTTCCGAAGCCGGCCTGCAGATATTGAAGTCTAGATCTCCCCCAATACTGCTAGCAGAAAAACTTGTGAGAGATAATTTCAATTTGACCAATAAATGGAGAGAATACTGGGAAGCTTCGAAACCAGTCCAGGCTGTACATATAACTGATCCTACAGTGTCCTTACCAGGTATGGAGCTGCCTCGCCACGAGTGGAAAACACTTAACAGGATAAGAACGTCTCACGGTATTTGCCGTGACTCATTCTACAAGTGGGGACTCACCGAAACACCAACCTGTGACTACGGAAAGCCTCGCCAGACTGTCCACCATATAACAATGGAGTGCCCCCTTACTGCATACGGAGGAGAAATGAGTGACTTCTATGAGGCCACTGACTCTGTGCTGGACTGGATCAATGATCTAGATTTTAAAATTTAACTTCAAATCGTGCTATATTTATGTTTATATTTTATTTCTACTTTTCTACTTTTAGATATACACTTATATGTTTTTTTTTATGACGTAATGTGAAGGTGTACAATTTTTAACTAATTATAACTAAATCCATGTATGCCATACGCTAAATAAATAAATTCTCGTCAAATTGCTAGGAAACAGTTTCTCATTAAACAACCCAAATTTACCCGATAAAATACAAACCACTTGTGCAATTATAAGTGACAATTTAACTCATGTATAAAAAATCGCATATGACACAGTGCAATTGTCACTTTGACAGCGGCAAAAGTTAGCTCAAAGAAGGAAGGCAATAACTTAATTTCGCAGCCAGAAATTTCAAACCTTGATCACTCAGCAACTGAAATGATGGCATACAATAATAGCCAGCATTCGGCAAGTAAAAAGCTTTCAGTTCCAATTGAGACACTGTCTCCTACACCTAAATCAAGTCTGGTCTGAGTAGGTATTGTTTCTTGTGTGAAACCAACCTGGTAGAAGACATGATTCAATGTCAGATTTGTAAATTGTGGGTGCATGATTCTTGTGCAGGAATCGCAAACAAAGACAGGCCTCAACAGTTTACATGTGTCAAATGTAGATAAATAGTAGGCCTTTATCTTAATTTCACTATAACTCAAGTTTTCATTATTACTCCTTATATCTACAGTATTTGTATATTAACTGTTCTTGTTATGAAAAATAAAAATTAACTCTTTATAAGTCTATTATTTGTAATTTATTTCATACGCTATTATTCACATATGAATTGTACAGGGTACGATCAAGGTACAATAAACGCAACTAGTTTCGTTCATTGTACCACTTGCAGGGTATTAGTAATTTATTGTTTTCAAGTACTAAATGAACTTGTATCACATTTAAAAAAAATGTATAAGGTGGGGAAAGAATGGATTTAACTATACAATAATTTAGGGCATAACAAGTAGCAGTATGTGAGCTACATAAATTGAAAGACGAGAATTGGTACGATCAAGGCAACTCTCCTCTATAACAAGAAAGTCAAAATGTGTTTCTGAGACCAGTTATGATAGTAAAATCGATAATGTTCAAAAAAAATATCGACCTAAAAATATGGTTTTAGAAAAAAATAATCAGGCTATAAATCAAGGGGAACTTGAAAAAACTTTGAAAAGTATGATGTAATGGGTGATTGCAGTTCTACAGGTGATGAGCCAAGTTTGGAAGAAGCAGAACATTGTCTTGGTAAGTCTTGAGTTAATGTAAACATGTCAAAGTTTTATTGGTTTACTTATTTCGCTACAATTGATTTTAATATGATATATCACATGAAGTTGTCCAGTACTCTTAGCCTTTTCCTTAGGAAAATTCAGAAAAAGAAGACTATTGATATCTTTACGAAACGAACAACAAGAAACTTTTTTGAAGTGGAAATAATGGGTAATAAACGAATTCAAAATGAGAAAATTAGTGAATTCAAAGAAGTGAACAAAAAATTGATGATATACAGATCTGTCCCAATGATTGAGCAATGAACAGAAGAAGAGAATATGAACATTGAAAAACAAGAGAGTGGTTTTAAAAGTACTTTTTTCAAAGAATCAGTAAAACATTTAATGCAATTTATATAGCTCATCTATACAGTTACGTTATAGATTTCAGTATTAATATTTTTTATGCAAACATTTTGTACATAAAAACTTCCAATTTAAAAAATGTTTTGCCATTCAAATTATCTGGATCTCTATTGAATTTATATATTATGGCCGCATCGTATTGAAGGTTTAGATCCGTAATAAACTAAGTACTAAAAATGTCTTTAAGAATTGAATTTGAACCATTGTCGGCTTTATTAACTTTTAATGCAGAAAGGTTATTGATACATTAAAAAAAGTAGATACGTGGTCAGTTGCATATTTGAATTTTTATGAATACTAGAGAAATAAACTATATTATATAAAGAACCTTTCAAATTAGCAGAGTGACTTGAGCATTCTTTCATATTGTTGCATTAAACAAAAATATATTTTTGTCAATAAGGTTATTAGACGTGTTTCGCATCACCAAATTCATGGCATATATCTATACTTGAAGATATACTTTGATGCAATTCTAAAATGCCATATTTATAGTTACGTCACTATAACCTTAAATCCTCGATATGCAAAATTGTAAATTGTTATGAAACAGTCATAATACATAATGTATAGAGTGTCTTGAAAATTTGCTTAGATGAGTAAGAGAAAATTTTATACAAACGCAGACAGAAAGAAACCATAACATTTTTAAGAAAAGCTTCTGAGTCAATTCAAGTTTTACTATATACATATATGAGTGAAGTCAAAATATTGGTACAAAAAACTGAGAACTGCGTTGAAAATGGAGAAAAGTTCAATTGCAGTCACCCTCCCTTTTCTATGTGATAATTAAGGATTTAATATATATTTTTTCTCTTACTTTTCAGTAGATTTAGTAGAATGCATTTATAAATTGTTTTCGATTGACTACTCCAGATCACTCTCAGAGTTGTAGTGAAACCGTATAATCAATTTAGGCATTATAGAAATTGAAACCCTAAAAATAATTTCAAGTGTATTGTAAACAGTGCGCGATGATAAGTATATACAATCCAAATCCTAGTTTATGCAAACACAGCGTTCAGCCATGGATTTTACCTTGACTGAAATCACGCCACCTTGATCTCTATAGCATATAAGCCGTTGACCAGCTGATTGAAGAGAAGTAGTAGTCGTAGTAATAGTAAATAACTATGACGTAGGTTAGTGTTACTTATCGTATCATTAATATATATTTCATCATCGTTATGTAGAATTTAAGTTCCGAATATTTTATAGTTATGTAATAGTACGTGTAACGTATTCCGCTCAATGTAAGTACAAGTTGTAGTTATAATAAACCCACCAATGATATTTGTATGAAGACGTTTTATTGATTCCGTTTTTACTACTAGGTTCAACAGTAGTGACACAAACCTATTCCTGTGGGGAATTGGTGTCAGCGCTCCAGGGCTCATTCACCACATCACAAAGTGATCTTGTCAAGATTCGAGTTATCACTTTTCGAGGGGAAATTTATTTTCAATTGGCACTCCGTCAAATTCAAAAGACCATCAAAAATGAATTTTGCTCTAAAAGTGAGCACATGTCAGTCGCACATTCTGAGGGTGCTCTCAGAGGAATCTACAGTGGTTAACTGAAAACGACATTACACTCATGATTTTACATTTTTGTCCATTACGCCTTTGCTTACCTGGATGATATCATAGTGAACCCGGAGAAATGTCATTTCTGTTTACCATCCATGAAATACTTAGGCCATGTAGTAACTGGAGATGGAATCCGTACCGATCCAGAAAAGGTCGAGAGTATAATTAAATTTGCAGCGCCGAGGAATATCCGAGAGTTAAGAAGATTTTTGGGCGTCGCATCCTGGTATAGGAGATTTGTGCCATCATTGTCACAAAAAGTGGCCCCGTTAACGAAACTACTCCGTAAGTATCAGCGATGGAAGTGGGCTGAAGAGCAAGAAGCCGCTTTCACTAAAATTAAAACATGTCTGTCAGGAGCACCCGTTTTGAGCTGTCCTGACTTTATCATACAGGTCACTTTACAGACCGATGCTTCCGAATATGGGTTGGAAATAGCCCTTACACAACAAAAGGATGGTAATGAGCACGTCGTAGCGTATGCCAGTCGCACTCTGAGTCTTGCCGAGAACAATTACTCAGTCACAGAAAAAGAATGTCTTGCCATTTGTGATGTGGTGAATGTGCCCTTTCACTCCCAGTAGACGTACGACGTACGTCTTCATGCAATACTTGGGAACGTACGCCGTACGTCAAGGATATTTAAACACAGAGTCTGTTTGTTTATCTTAATTTTTCTTCGTTTACTGCTTACACGTGAAAAAATAATGCTTAGATGACTAAAATGATGGAGTAAAATATCATTTTTCATAGGATACCATATAGATTCAGATATTATGTTTATTTTTGTAACCATGTTTGGTAAATAAGTATTTAAAATATTTTGTATAATAGGAATATCTTCCATCAGCATATTTCGATATCTCGAGAGGCAGATCTGCTTTCGTTTAGTTTTTAGAATTTTTAGTACGCCGTACGTCGTACGTCAAGGATATAAACACAGAGTCTGTTTGTTTATCTTAATTTTTCTTCGTTTATTGCTTACACGTGTTATATTTTATTTTTCTTGTGTATTAATATCATTATAGCTATTACATAAGTGGTTTTGATACAAGTTTCTTTAAATATCTTTTTAGTTTCTTGATTAGTATATATTTAGGGTCTGAGGACAGACCAAATTGTCAGGATGACCGAATGTTATATTTTATTTTGCGCACCGTGTTTTTTGTAGAATATACTTCGAACACGTGTGTGTTGTTTACGTTATTCGATATTATATTATCGTTCTCATGAAATGGTTACGACCGAGGTGAAGGGTGAAGAGAGCTTTTTGGGATTTATATGGGTAAAAATGTTTAGTCTAGAGATAACCACAATACCGAATGAAATAAAGTTAGATGATTACGGTATTAGCGAGTTTCATTATAATATTTAACCTTTTCCAATCTTACACACGTGAAAAAATAATGCTTAGATGACTAAAATGATGGAGTAAAATATCATTTTTCATAGGATACCACATAGATTCGGATATTATATTTATTTTTGTAACCATGTTTGGTAAATAAGTATTTAAAATATTTTGTATAATAGGAATATCTTCCATCAGCATATTTCGATATCTCGAGAGGCAGATCTGCTTTCGTTTAGTTTTTAGAATTTTTAGTTCCAACTAAGAAGTCTAAGATGAGTGAAAGCGATTCAGACTCCGATTTTCAATTAGAAAATGTTAGCTCCGGTAGTGACAGTGAAAATTTTGAAAGTGATGACGAAAATTTGTCGGACTATAGCAACGCGTCATTTGTGGATGAAAATCCAGCTATGTGGAACATGATGGGTGATCCGTTTGCAGACATTCGACCTGATCAAATTCCCGAATATCTTGGTATTCCAGGACCAAATCCAGATGTTTTTCCAGGTGATGATTTATCGTTTACAAGGTCTGTAGATGCCTTTTTGCCTGAGGAAACATTTAATTTTATTGTGCAGTGTACAAATACTAGAGCACAATTATATTTTGCAAATCAGCCACAGCGACAAGACACAGTTCATGGTCTACATTGGCGCGATGTAACAGTCGCAGAGTTAAAAAAATTTTTTGGTTATTTACTAAATATGGGGCTAAATAAAAAACCGCAACTTTCAATGTATTGGAGCACACGACCTAATCTCAGAACTCCATGGTTTTTAGAAAAAGGTCTTAGTAGAAATAGATTCCTATCTATATTAAAATTTATTAGATTTGCTGATCCAAATAATTTGGTGCCAAATGATAGATTATGTCGAATTAGGCCATTTTCAGATCGAGTACAAAACATTTTTCAACATAATTACCAACCAACTAAGAATGTTGTTGTAGATGAATCTCTGATGTTATATAAAGGTCGATTACATTTTCGACAATACATAAAGTCAAAGCGCTCCAAATTTGGTGTAAAAATTTTTAGCCTTTGTACATCAGACGGATATATGTACAGCTTTGATATTTATATTGGACAAGGTCAACATCAATTTGTTCTTCCACCTGACAATGGCAATGCTGTGTTATCGCTTTCAGAGAGAATAGTTGTGTATCTTGGTCGAAATTTACTGGACTTAGGCTATTCGTTCTATACTGACAACTGGTACACTAGCACTCGACTCGCAGAATATCTACTCACGAGGGACACATTATTGACTGGTACGATACGTCCAGACAGAGGAGTTCCAGATATTGTTAGAGATGCTCCTTTACACCGTCACCAAACTGCTTTTGCCAGGAAAGAAACTTCAATGGCTTTAAAATATTTAGATAAAAGGGATGTTTATCTTTTATCATCTGAGTACACTGCTGAATTGACTGAGAGGGAGAGGTTTGTTGTTGGTGGTCAAAGAGAGTTTTTTAGAAAACCCACAGTCATACAACATTATACCCATTGTATGCATGGTGTTGATAAATTAGACCAACTTTTGCATTCTTACAACTGTTGCAGAAAATCATATAGATGGTTTAAAAAAGTTGGAATACATTTTGTTCAGCGTGCACTAATAAACTCTCATTTTATTTATAAAGAAATGAATGATAGCAATATGACTCTGTTAACCTATTTAAATTACGTCATTGAGTATTTTGTGGATGGACGTACAGAAGATATTGCAAAACTAGACGCAGGAGAACCAATTTCTAGGCGACGTCGGAGACAACCTTTAGAATTTCGTGGTCAACCTATCGTCCATACTCCGTCAACTTTTCCACCAACTCCTCGTCGTCAACGTCCACAGCGAAGATGTGTTAGATGTTCATCATTGAACACCAGACGTGATACTAGATATTTTTGTAGTTTATGTCCCAGTAAACCGGCTTTATGTATGCCAAATCAGTATCCCGTCCCGATTCCCTAATTTGTGTATCGGTTGAAATATCGAAGACTTTCTTCCAGGTGTCTAGCCAGGGCTCTTTTGATATTTTAAATAGAAGGCGTAAATTCCGTTCGAATTGAAATCTTGAGTACTTCCAGGTGTCTAGCCAGGGCTCCTTGATATTTTAATTCCCGGATCTCAACCGTTAATATCTAGTTCCGATTCCCCAAAATTCCCGAAAGTGTTCCCACCATTTGGCCCGAGCTTTCGACAGTTTTATTCAAGAACCGAACCCCTTTTCGTATTTCCTTTCCCGATCTCTAGAAGCATCGTGTACTCAATACTCACATTTATTCTACATACCGGGTGCATCGAAAGTGATTGGACACTTTGCTAGCATCAATGTAGACTCCGTTTTATTAATTTTAATTTATTAACCTGTATATTGAAAAGACTTGTGAAATAGGAGCTTGCTTTCAACGCTTTTATATTAAGCATTGCTTTTGCTAATAAAAACTCAAAAATACCACTATTAAAGAAGTCAGGTATATATAAACTCAAATGTCCAGAATGTAATGCTGTCTATTTGGGTCAGACCCTTAGGAATTTTGAAATACGATACAGTGAGCACTCACGAGCTTACAGATTAAAACAACCAGATAAATCCCACTACGCAAAACATCTACTTGACACCAATCATTCATTGACACCTAACACAGAACTAGAAGTGCGGCATATTTGTGAAAAGAAACAAGAACTGGATTTCCTTGAAGAACTGGAAATTAGAAGACATTTAAGAAACCCACAATATGAAGTTGTCAATGAACAGTTAAATCTAGGGAATTCTCCACTAATAAACTGTCTTCTTAAGTGATATTTGTAAAGATCAGCAGATATAGTTTTCCTGGTTTTCTATATCATTGCACAGTTATACTGATCTTAATTGGAAAAATGATATCCAGGATATCACCATAGGGCTAATAATATCTAAGCTTCAATATTTGTAATATCACATCTTCTTCTTTTTCTATAAACATATATTAAGCCAATCACAAGTTAGGTTACTTCTTGGTCTAGCCAAAAATATAACTACTAAACATCAGGTAGGCATAAAATGAAATGTAACTTCTGTCATTCTGACGATGATATTGATTTATCGAAACAATTGTCAATTTTTTAGAATTTTCAATAACTTGTATTATATTGTGGAATTAACTAGAGACCTTGAGTTTCATTTAAAAACACTAAAAACTCTCTCGCTTATGTCCTGCCCGCTTCGTCTCTAATGACCGCATGTTAAATGTATATAGTTCGCTAACATTTCTCTGCTTTTCTGGGGGTACTAGAGAATGGGTTACTTTTATGTATGATGAGGTTTTTATATGTAGATAACGATTTGAGTAGTTACAGAGCCTGTATTTATTGTTAAATAAAGACATTGTTGTAATATAACCTAACCGAACCTATGTGTTCTACTGACCTACTATAGAATAAAATAATCCTATGGTAGAGTATTTGTTTTGCTGCACGAATCTAGATTCTCCGTAGTGTAGACCAGGAGAATAACTTTCATTTTAGGACCAGTGAGGAAGTTTCTGGATACAATCCTGCCGGATGAGATACAATTAGACCCCTGGAACCGTCCGTACCTCCATCTGAGGCTACTTGGAACTCCTGACGAGTGAAGTCACGGGTGCCGTGGAGATAACCACGATGAAAATCTGGTGTCCGAGCACTAATTCCGAACGTGTTGCATCGAGGAAGTCCAAAGTGACGTGATAAGGTGGCAAGAGCCGCGTAAGGAGCCAAGGAAAAAAGAGCGTCACAAATTTGTGGAGGCCCCGGCGAGGTGCAGGAGCGAAGTTCGCAACCACACCCAACACAACCAACTTTTATTATTCGCAATGAATAACCAACAAACCAAACCACAAAAGCAATGCGTCTACCGTGGCAAACCCGAAAACCAGCGCGACCCAAACGCGCTTCGTGTTAGCCCAAACCAGGAAGATGCCGAGCAACCACAAAGTTCTCAGACTAAGCGCAATGCCCCCCCCCCCAAGCCACCATCAACGCGCCGACCAGTAAGGCTGAGAATCAGTCGAAACCTCACGAGCTGACACACTCTAACCCAGCAGACGGTTCTGTCTTCAGAGCAGAAGCCGCTGTAAGAGAGACTCGATCTCGACTCATTTTCTTCCTGTTAACCCCCGCAGCAATCGAAATCTCGCGTCAGACATACACCGAGATGCTGACAGATGATGCGCAGCTCAACAAAGTACTCCTCCCTGAGTACTTAGACTACTACACCACTGCCATGCCGTGGCTCAGGATCGTGATCCTGAAACAGGAAAATTCACTACCACTCATCCTAGAGGAGCAAGACCTTTTTTTTCAAAGAGGTTTAGGAAATCTGCTAGCAGACCCCCCAGGCATTGGTGTTTCGGCGCTTGGGGGAGTGTGGGGATGGGGAGACCCCCGACCCACTAAAACCCTTTCCTCTTTTAAGAACTTCCATTTTCCTTCTTGGACCCGCCGTTAGGACATCTCCTCAAGAAAGAAAGGAATATTGCCTAATATTCTGCATTTGCCTGGGCTCGTAACTCAACTTTTTCTTTTGCGCTTATCACATTTAAGCATCTTGTCAATGACGTTGCTTGTACTTATTTCCCCTAAATCTGAGCAGAGTTCTTGGCGCTTCTCTGCCCATTGAGCACATTCGAAGACAGTGTGATCTGGGTCATCTACAGTTGCCCCGCAGCATATGCAGCTTTCATCTCTCTTTTTTTTAATTTTAAAAGTAAAAGTGCCGAAAGTACCGTGGCCTGAGTAAGATGGTAGGATACTGTCCCCCATTTCCTATTGCGCCAATGTCGAATATTCCGGATAAGGCGTCTGGTCCAAGTTTCAGGGCCGCTCTGCCACTCTTCCTGCTATTGCTGCAGAGTCATCTCCCTCTCTATATGTTTCTGGTTAACAGAAGCTACACCAGCCATGTGGAATATTCTCCTCCTCTCTTCCGCCAAAAGGTGCAGCGGAATGAGACCAGCAATAACCATTGCAGATGCACCTGAAACGGTGCAGTAAGCAGAACAGACTCTAAGCGCAATGCTTCGCTGTGTCTTCATAAGTCTCATTTTATTGACTTCTAAATATGTCTTAAGGGCCCAAATTGGCGCACCATATAAGATTACACTTTGACACACCATCGCCAGAATTCGCCGCTTCGGTGCTGTTGGTCCTATATTTGGTAAAAGACAATTTAGAGCCTTTATTGTTTTCTCAGCCTTCAGACAGGTTTCTCGGATGTGGTTTGTCATATTTAGCCTTCGGTCTAGGTGGAATCCCAAATATTTGACTGTTCCCTGTGGTTTTATTTCTTGGCTCTGCATTTTAAATTTTATCGCATCGGTCTTTCTTTTGTAGCTAAGAAGAATAGCTTCGGTTTTTTCAGGAGCAATCTCTAGATGATGTTGAATCATCCACTGAAATACAAGATCAAGAGTATGGTTTGCCTTATCAATCATCTGGTTGGAGGTCCGAGAAGCTACGAATACCGCTAGATCGTGGGCATAGCACAATATTACTACTCCACTTGGCGTTGGAAGGTTCATCACTTCGTTATATAGAATATTCCACATACTAGGGCCGAGAACCGAGCCCTGTGGAACACCACCAAAAACTTGTCTTTCAAGGTCCCTCTTCAGGATAATTACTCTTTCATCCATGTAGGAATTTAAAATGTTCTTAAGGTATGCACTCACCCCTATTCTGTTAAGCTGGTCGCTGATGACTGTCCAGGATGCGGTGTTAAACGCATTTTTAACATCCACCAAGATTAATGCACAATGTTTTCCTTTGTTTGCTGCTACCATGTCTTGAATCTTTTCCATTGCATGTGAAGTAGTCCGTCCTTTACGGAATACAAATTGGTTTTCGTGGAAGCCATTAATTTTGTTTTGCAATTCCGCAATCAACCGGGTATTTAAGAGTCTTTCGTAGACTTTTCCAATTTCATCTATTAAGCAAATTGGGCGATATTTTGCAGGGTCGTCAGGTGCCTTTCTTAGTTTCTCGATAAGCGATAGCTTGGTTCTTTTCCATTCTCCTGGAAAACACTGCCTGGTTAAAAACGAATTATAAAAATTTACAAAAAATTGGACATTACCATTAATCACAGCTTTTATTATCACAGATGGTATATTATCTGGGCCTGGGGCTTTGCCAACCTTGATACTATCACAGGCATCCAATATTTCCTGGTGTTTGAGCATATCACAGTCTTGTATCACAGTTAGTTCTTTTTATCGCTGTTTTCCATTTGGGCAGTTGGTGACAAACAACTCCTTAAAATGTCTCTCCCTTTCCTCTCTTGACATTTCAACACGAGCCGGCATTTTTTGCAATTGAGCTCTAGTTATTTGGAATCCCTGGCCAAATATGTCGTCTTCGAGGTCATTGCAAAGGTTTTGCCAAGCTCGCCTTTTCAATGTTTTGATTTCAGTCTTTAGCAGATTTTTTGTAGTCTTATATTCTCTATATTTTTCTTCACGCCGGTTTGAGTCATTTTTTATTCTCTGAAAGAGACGCCTCTTATGATGAACATCTAAGATGGCCTCTTGTATTGACTCGTTCCACCAGTAAGGCAAGCGATAGTCCTCATTGCAGCAAACCCTCGGTGTGCATTCTTGGTAAGCCTTGCGGATGCGGCTCACCAGATCAGAAACACTAGTAGGATCCAGCATATCTCTGGTCTTTTTTCTAAACATGTGAACTAGTAATTCTTTATTCGGTTCACCAAACCTTGTTTTCCTTTTCTTGACTACAGGCTTCACGGTTGAGAGTTCGGTTAAAATAAACCTGTGCTCCGTCACGTCAGGATCCACAAGCACCGTCCACTAAGGGCCTTGTCGTTGTATTCGGTCACACACCACAGTAAGATCGATGTATGATTGCCCAGTGTCTCTAACAAGCGTGGGGACAAGTCCATCATTAATGACATTTAAGTTCGTAGCATTGCACCAGGACAAGAATTCTCTGCCCCTACGGTTTGTTACTCTGCCCCCCAGACTTCGTTCTTTGAGTTAAAATCTCCAGTTATCACAAATGGTGTGTTTTTACTCCCATGCCGAAGGCGCAGAACTATATCCTGCAACTCCCCTAAGCAGTTTTGGAAGCTTTGAAAAGGGATGTTTGGGGAGATATACACTGACATTACAAACAGGTTCGTATACTGGACACACACAAAACAGTTCCCACTAAACACATTTAAAACAGGCATGGAGCTATTTACATTAACAATTAAAGCGTCTTTGGTAGGGTTTACGTATACATTTCTATTCCCAGTTTCACACTTTTTGATATTGGGCTCGCTGATGCAAATAACATCACATTTCTTGTTAGAAGCAGTAAGTGCAGCAATGTCATGGACTGGGACACTACGATTGGCGTTAATTTGTAATATTTTCATTACTGGAGTAAAGTTTTTGACGTTTCATTATTTTAGTCGTACTCAGAGCTCTACGGAAGCTAATGCATTTTCCGGTATTTGACTTATGCGTCTCTTTGCAAACTGGGCAGAATGGTTTATCTTTGCATTCTTTTGACATATGTCCTTCCTGTCCACAATTATAGCAGCAATTTCTGCGATCCGGACCCTTACACTCTTCAGTCTGGTGGTTGTATAACCAGCATCTTTTGCAACGATCGACCCTCACTCTGGGTTCGATCCTGCAATTCGAAAGCCCGATACGAATATACGGGTTCTGGGTTAATTCACGGGCCTTGTCTTCCGAGATAGATATTGTAACTGCCAAAGTGCTGCCAGCATTTGGCCTGAGATTTCCAATAGAGCAGTTTTCCTTAATCTGCTCCCCGACCTTTCGCTCTATTGCTCCAGCCACATCTTCTACTGTGGCTGTTGCATCAATCCCACGAATGTGGAATGTTTTCTTTTTAGGCCAATGGGTACCCCTCGTGCTCACTTTCATGTTGGTGGATTCCACTGCTGCTTTTAAGGAATTCATTGCTTCCTGGTTCTTGTCCATGGTTATTAGAACTTTGCCGTCTTTGGTTTCTCTGATTTGCCTTATGCTGTTAGCATCTTTCGCATTTTTAACAGCTTCCTTTATGGTCTTCAGAGCTTCCAGGTACGTATTATTGTGCTTGCTGACTATAAGGGCGTATGATGTTTGTTGTCGTTTACTTGTCACTGGCTGAACACTTTCCGTTTCCTGTTTTTTTTAGTGGTATAGATGAAAACCTCTATACCCGAACCATGAAAGACACACTCAACGAGTTTCCTGAACTTCCCCAGGGTCATATTGTCAACATGGTGCAGTGCAGAGCAAGACCTGCTCACTATCACTCAGTGTACCTCCTTCTGCGTGCCAGAACCAGTTACACTCCAACTACGTCAAGTTGGAAATGTTGAGACCATGACGAAGCAACATCTCTACCCCAATTTACGGGCCCTTCCCACCGCCATTGTCAATGGCAACCCAGGATATTTTGGACCTATGGTCCCTCCCGCCCCCAGAAGCGACGATTTGATTCACAACCTATACGAGGACCTCCCCTGCCTTGGAGTCCTTGCAGAAGCAGTGAAGCAATCGATCTCTGATGCACCCTCCGGAGAATACGTCTCCAACCTAGACATTTCTCCCCAAGCCAGCGTCAACCGAAACCTCATCAGTTACAGACCTTTGGCAACCCGGCGCCCTGAAACCAAGAGCCTTGCTTTCAACGCCAACATCACAGCCAACGATTTCCCGTGCTACCCCGCCAATACCGGATTCAACTTTGAATTTCTGGTATCTATATCAAACCAACTGTCTTTAACAAAAACGTTCAAGAATAGTGATATAGTATTTTCATCACTCAGCGAAGGCGGTGCTCAATCTCAACTGATCATCTCTCATCCCATTGCCCAAGCTGGTATAGGAGATTTGTGCCATCGTTTTCACAAAAGGTGGCCTCGTTAACGAAACTACTCCGTAAGTCTCAGCGATGGAAGTGGGCTGAAGAGCAAGAAGCCGCTTTCACTAAAATTAAAACATGTCTGTCAGAAGCACCCGTTTTGAGCTGTCCTGACTTTACCATACCGTTCACTTTACAGACCGATGCTTCCGAATATGGGTTGGGAATAGCCCTTACACAACAAAAGGATGGTAATGAACACGTCGTAGCGAACGACAGTCGCACTCTGAGTTCTGCCGAGGAAAATTACTCAGTAACGAGGTTTCTTTCTGGTTATTAATGATTTTAAGTTTCTGAATTTACTTTTATTTAATATTATTTATAACCCGTTATATATGTAGAAATTACTTCGATATGAAATATTCATTCCAGATGTAACGAAGTTTCTTTCTAGTTATTAATGATTTTAAGTTCCGAAATTACTTTTATTTAATATTATTTATAACCCGTTATATATGTAGAAATCACTTTGATATAAAATATTCATTCCGGATTTTTATTTAAAAATTTCAAATTTTGACTGCGATCCGATGGTAGAATTTATCTTTACCTCTACCGCGGAATACAGAGTAAGGAGCGCGCAGGCTTAACTAGCGGAGAGAGGTGGAGAGCAGTCTGAAACCTGGTAGGTGCTAGCGTCGATAGTCGAGAGAAGGGTTGTATCGAGTCCCGAGTCCCGACCGCCAGCATTAGAACAACGCTCCGACTGACATTCATTCAATTTGTTAACCGTTTCTTGTAGTTGTTTATAAGTAGTTTTTTTGAGTTTTAACAAAAGTTGAAGCGATAACTGTGAAGGTAAGAATATTTGAAATTATAACATAAATGGTCTTTCAATAGATATTTGAATTTATTCGAATATTAGATATTTCATTTTTACTATAAGCATTAGTGGTTTTGGGATATAACAGAAATCGAACTGTTATCCGTTTCTTTTGAATGTTTTGAGTAATTTTCTCCCCTTTTTTTTTAAAATAAAAAAGGTTGAAGCGATAACTGTGAAGGTAAGAATATTTGAAAATTATAATGAAAGTGGTCTTTTCAATAGGTATTTGAATTTCTATTTTGAATTTATTTGAATATTAGACATTTCATTTTTACTGCGAGCGTTAGTGGTTTTGTGATATATCAAAAATATAACGAGAAAAAGTACATTTAAAATCTCGAAAATATTTTATTGAGTGTCAACCCGATTCCCTAATTTGCGTTTCGGTTGAAATATCGAAGACTTCCAGGTGTCTAGCCAGGGCTCCTTGATATTTTAATTCCCGGATCTCAATCGTCAGTATCCCTTCCCGATTCCCCAATATCTAGTCCCGATTCCCCAAAATTCCCGAAAGTGGTCCCACCATTTGGCCCGAGCTTTCGACAGTTTTATTCAAAAACCGAACCCCTTTTCGTATTTCCTTTCCCGATCTCTAGAAGCATCGTGTACTCAATACTCACATTTATTCTACATACCGGGTGCATCGAAAGTGATTGGACACTTTGCTAGCATCAATGTAGACTCCGTTTTATTAATTTTAATTTATTAACCTGTATATTGAAAAGACCCGTGAAATAGGAGCTTGCTTTCAACGCTTTAATATTAAACATTGCTTTTGCTAATAAAAACTCTCTCGCTTATGTCCTGCCCGCTTCGTCTCTAATGACCGCATGTTAAATGTATATAGTTCGCTAACATTTCTCTGTTTTTCTGAAGATATCAGGGAATGGGTTACTTTTATCTATGATGAGGTTTTTTTGTATGTAGATAACGATTTGAGTAGTAACAGAGCCTGTATTTATTGTTAAATAAAGACATTGTTGTAATATTACCTAACCGAACCTCTGTGTTCTACTGACCTACTATAGACTAAAATAATCCTATTCTGCACGAATCTAGATTCTCCGTAGTGTAGACCCGGAGAATAACTTTCATTTTAGGGCCAGTGAGGAAGTTTCTGGATACAATCCTGCCGGATGAGATACAATTAGACCCCTGGAACCGTCCGTACCTCCATCTGAGGCTACCTGGAACTCCTGACGAGTGAAGTCAAGGGGGCCGTGGAGATTTCCACGATAAAAATCTGGCGCCAGAGCACTACTTCCGAACGTGTTGCATCGAGAGTGTCCAAAGTGACGTGCTGAGGTGGCAAGAGCCGCGTAAGGAGCCAAGGAAAAAAAAGCGTCACAAATTTGTGGAGGCCCCGGCGATGTGCAGGAGCGAAGTTCGCAACCACACCCAACACAAACCAAACCAACCAACTTTCATTAATCGCAATGAATAACCAACAAACCTAACCACAAAAGCAACGCGTCTACCGTGGCAAACCCGAAAACCAGCGCGACCCAAACGCGCTTCGTGTTGGCCCAAACCAGGAAGATGCCGAGCAACCACAAAGTTCTCAGACCGAGCCTAAATGCAATGCCCCCCCCCCCCCCAAGCTACCAGCCACCATCCACGCGCCGACCAGTAAGGCTGAGAATCAGTCGAAACCTCACGAGCTGACACACTCTAACCCAGCAGACGGTTCTGTCTTCAGAGCAGAAGCCGCTGTACGAGAGACTCGTTCTCGACTCACTTTCTTTCTGTCAACCCCCGCAGCAATCTAAATCTCGCGTCACACACACCGAGATGCTGACAGTTGATGCGCAGCTCAACAAATTACTCCTCCCTGAGTAGTTAGACTACTACACCACTGCCATGCTGTGGCTCAGGATCGTGAACCTGAAACAGAAAAATGCACTACCACTCACCCTAGAGGAGCAAGACCTGATCACTCTCACTCAGTGTACCTCCTTCTGCGTGCCAGAACCAGTTACACTCCAACTACGTCAAATTGGAAATGTTGAGACCATGACGAAGCAACATCTCTCCCCAATTTCCGGGCCCTTCCCACCGCCATTGTCAATGGCAACCCAGGATATTTTGGACCTATGTTCCTTCCCGCCCCGGAAGCGACGATTTGATTCACAACCTATTAGAGAAACTCCCCTGCCTTGGAGTCCTTGCAGAAGCAGTGAAGCAATCGATCTCTGACGCACCCCCCGGAGAATCGTCTTCAACCTAAACATTTCTCCCCAAGCCCGCGTCAACCGAAACCTCATCGGTTACAGACCTTTGTCAACCCGGCGCCCTGAAGCCAAGAACCTTGCTTCCAACGCCAACATCACAGCCAACGATTTCCCGTGCTACCCCGCCAATACCGGATTCAACTTTGAATTTCTGGTATCTATATCAAACCAACTGTCTTTAACAAAAACGTTTAAGAATAGTGATATAGTATTTTCATCACTCAGCGAAGGCGGTGCTCAGTCTCAACTGATCATCTCTCATCCCATTGCTCAAGCTGGACGCCCCAACATTCGAGGTGAAACTCGAACCACATCCCTAACCCAAGAGCAACCCTCCTGTTACGGATCAGCGGTCTTCTTTGATTCGCAGATGATCAAGACACCCGGCCCAAACAACGCTCACCAGCTCTGGTGCTGTGTTACTTTTCAAGCAGGAACCCCCGCCATATGGATTTGCATTCGCAACGATCGCAGAAATCTACCCCAACCCTACATGGACGACGCTTTCCAGTCCATCTCCTTGGATGCGGCCACGTACCGAATCAACATTATCAAGGAATTGGTTACAACCAAACGTTAAGACCTAACGTGTAATCAACTTATTGCTCAGAAACCCAACCAAAACACGAGTAATAAAACTAGTGAACGAAAGGAAGCTCCAGTTACTAGATATCTGAAACAAAAATCAATAAACACTGTTTCACTGATACAATAAATTTGTTAGTTGGATCAATTTTAGTAACTACGTTTATAGATATCATGAACATTTTTATTATATTTGCGTTCTTTTTTAGTTCAGTGCAGTATAACTGTAATACATAAAGATTTTTTTTCTGTTAAAGATGCGAGAATAAAGTATCTTGGAGATCATTTTCGAAAAGAACTAAAAAGATTGCCACCTACGCGATCTGGCGATCCAGCGTCATCATATGAACCCAGTTGGCCACACTTCAAACTGCTACATTTTTTAAAAGATCAAATGGAGATTAAACCAACAACCAGCAATTTATTGGGTCCTTCATCTGTAGTTACCTCACAAGGGCACGTAGACATTGATAATTATAACGAAGACTCTCAAATAGACAATTTAGATTTGTCGAATGATAGATGTTTACATCGTGATTATTTTTTGTGCAAAAATCTATAAAAAGAAAGTTATATATGATTTATATTGTAGTTACATGATCATGTAATATGCCTTAACTGATATTTTCTTAAAAATACTTCAATGTATAGTCATATTGCCAGTTGAAACTTTTCTTTGCAATACGGGATGTTAGCACAGTTTTTTTTAAATAATTTTGTTCGATACGGGGTATTCTCAGTACTGCATTTTGGCGGTAAACTCACGTTTTACTAGATGATGATAAATAAATTTGGTAGTAGTGATTGACCTGGGTAGAGAATGAAATGAAAAATAAATTCAAATAAGATAGAGACTTAGTCAGGGTTGTATCGGTATATTACATAATATTATACTTATTATCCCCCCTAACAGAATAAATTGATAAACAAAGGTGGTTCTAGCTCCGACGGTTACGTTTCAATTTGTCTTCTTGGTTTTATAAGAAACATTTTTTTACAGGAAAGTTCAACTAATACTTATCTGGCTCATTTTTTCAGATGAATTCTTCTTTACGAACAAATAAGATCCTGTCGATGGCCTTAGAAAATCGCCCAGAAAAAACAACAACCGTTACCACTTACAGAATAAATACTGATGGTACTTTAGCAGAATGTAATGAATACAGTGATGAAGAAGTTAACTTTAGTGACACCGACACTGAATCTTTCGAAAATTACGCGAGAGATGATGGCGACTCTGCTGATCAAGACAAAGGTCAATCGAATTCCGATTCTCACATTGACAAGGAACTGAGTAGCAATAATGAACCTGAAGAAGTTACAAAAACACGTAAACGGGAGAAGATCGCAGATAAAACCGAGTGGTTGGTTAATAAAATAAAGTACAAGAAAATGAGGGGAAAGAGGTATGAAAGGTATTAAAGAAACAAAAAAAAGAAGTTACTCATGGAATTAACAGGCCAGAAAGAAAAATGGGCGATTTTTGCAGGTCGAGCGTATGTCAAAAATCTTCTAAGCATTTCTGTAATACATTTACAGACGACTGAAAAAGACTCATGTATGAAAAATTTTGGGAAAAAATGGACTGGGGGGACAAAAGGGCTTATATCACAGGAAATATAGAGTACACAACAAAGGAGACGGGCCTTCCAGAAGAGATGGAACGTACTGATATTATTTGAGAAATAAAAACAATGAGAAGAAGAGGGTATGTAAAAGAATGTTTTTGAATACTATTGGGCTAAATGAAGGGTGGTTTAAAAAACAGAACATGGTCTAAATACCACAAGAAAAATGTGCGAATCGACAGTAAAGCATGAAGATAACAAGGACAAGAGGGCCACTCTTGTTTCATGATTCGAAAGCCTTTCCAAAATGCCATCTCACTACTGTCGCAAAGACGGTAGTAATGTATATTTAGAAACCATAGTTCAGTCGAAGGTACAACTTTATAGGAAATATATAACCTATTGTGATACTAACAATAGAACAAAAGTGTCTTCTACTATTTTTGATAATATATTTTATGATATGAATTTGAGCCTTTACAAACCAAAGAAAGATTTCTGTGATACATGTACTTCATACGAGTTTGGAAATATAAAAGATTAAGATTATGTCAATCATATAGAGCAGAAAAATATTGCTCGCGAAGAAAATCAAAAGACAAGGAAGATGCCTGCCGTTTACAAAACTATACTTTTACCATGGATCTACAAGCTGTGAAAAACTGTCCACTAATCAACGCCAGCGCTATCTATTCTAAAAAGAAACTAACTGTGCACAATTTTACAGTGTATAATTCGGAATCTCATGAGGGGGTAAATTATTGGTGGGATGAAATATAGGGCGACTTGAATGCCTCCACATTCACCTCTTTGATAGAACATATAGAAGAAAATTGTCCAGATACTAATTTGCCAGTTATATTGTGGTCTGACGGATGCTGGCATGAAAACAGGAATGCAGTTTTGTCTAATGCTCTGCTAAATCTTACAATAAAAAGGAGGCAGACAATTGAGCAAGAGTATTTGATGAGAGGACACACCCATATAGAGTGTGATAGTGTACATCACCTCATAGAAGTAAAACTAAAAAACAGGAAAATTTACTTACCTCATGATTACATACGAGTTACAGAAGAAGCCAGAGCAAAACCACAACCATATAGAGCCTTTTTGTTGAACCATACAATTTTTAGAAACTATGCAGTAAAGGAAATGGTTTACAAAAGTATTCGCCCTGGTTCAAGGGTGAATGACCCAACTGTAACGGATTTAAGGGCGCTAAAATATTGTCCATTTGAGGAGAAAATGTTTTCAAGATCAACTTTAGCCATGAGTATCAGCCACTACCTGTGCGAATCAATCCAAAGGGATTTGAAGTAACTCAATACCCAAGACTTCATTTGAACAGACTTAAAATTAAAATAGATACATTTAATCATTTGAACGATTTGAAATCATTCATTCCTGCCGACTGCCTTGCGTTTTATGATAAAATTCCTACTGAATAATTGGCTATGATGTATTATCCTACCGTAAGGTATACTTTTCGTTAAATAAGTGTTAAAAAAATAACGACTATGAGAATATTGTTAAGAATGTTTATTTTTGTTTGTTAAAGAATGTAAATACCGTTGTGTTCAATATTTTTCCATCAAAGTCTTTATTTAATGCAGTTATTTTATTTAGATCGTTCAAAATTCTTCCAAATTTTTTGAGAAATTAACTTTATCAATATTCCGTATCTGCCGTAAATATTAACCAAACGTTAAAATATTGATTACTCTACATTAGATAAGTTACATGAAATTTAAAAAATGGAACTAAATAATAGAACATGAAAAATCTAATTTAAGAATTAGACAGTTTCTGCTGCATTTCTTATAAAACTACGTTTTTCCAGATACGGGATATTGGAATTAGGCCATCGATATACTTTTTTCTCGATGAACCGACCTTAATCCACTAAATTTTATTCTTGGAAATTCTTAAAGGAAAAAGTTTTTGCAACTCCCGGTGTATAATAGAGAAAAATCTATCATATTGTGTTCAGAGCTTGTGGTGAAATAAATAATGATTAGCTAATTCGAAAAGGCACGACAAGTTTCTTGGCAAAAATTTCAAATTTGTTGGAAAAAAACAGATTCAAATTGACTTGTAGTCACAACTGGAAATATTTATAACTACAAAAAATGTTTAATTGACCTTTTTTTATAATTTTTGAAGTAACTAAACTAAAAGTTTTTAAATTGAACAACATATCATGTACAACGTAACATAATTTGGTTATTCTGTTTGTATTTCCTATCTTTTTAGCTGATCAGTTGAATGAATGCAATACAAGTACCCATAAAACACATTGTTGTTTATTTTGTAAGAAAATAATATTCCAATTGGTTAGACATTGGAAAAATATACATAAAAAGGAGACTGAAGTAAGGGACATTATGGGTTTACATTCAACGAATCCTTTAAGACAGAAAATTGATAGACTGAGACGTGGTTACGAGCATAACAAATTAAATGCTTTCAATATTGATAAAAATATGGTTGCAAGAATGTCAAAGGATTCCGACGCTGTATTTGTGCCTTGTCCCTCCTGTTTAGGATACTTCAGCGAAAAAAATATTCATCACCATAAACAAAACTGTTCTCCAAATCCAGGAAACAGACATTTACAAGGAGCTTCCAGAAAATTAACTTTTCACATACATGAGAAAGCTTCAAACGCTCTAAAGAATTTAATAACTCCGGACATGTTCCATGATGAGGTTACAAACCAAATATTCTTCAATGAAATATTAGTAGCGTATGGCAACTACTTATGCATAAAATATACTGAGTATCACTTGAAAAACTACATAAGGGTACAGTTGCGGTTATCAGGAACATTTATGTTGATGGCATGATCCCGAAATTGCAAGATGCAAGGAATTAATTAATTCATGAAATATAGACACTGTCCGTAAAGTCATAAATATGGATTTTTCTACAAATACATATAAGCATCCAACAAATGTTCGTACTCTACTTACTGAAATAAAGAAAATAATTCTAGTAGTCAAATCTGAAAGCGATAAGAATGAAGATCATATTCTTATGAAGAGAGCAAAAGGATTTTTACGTAGAGTGAAGCAGGAGCTGGCACCTTACATTGGTCGTGTATGTGAAAATAAACTTCGGAGATTAAAACTAAAACAAAATGAATTACCACAAAACAAAATTATTGGGAAAAACTTGGAATATCTATACAAAAACATTTCTTCTCTTCAAAAACAAATACAAATTAAATTTTCAGATGCAGCATAGATAAGATTAAATCAATATATAATGGTATATTTGGCAGTATTTAATAGAAAACGTCCAGGCGAGACTGAAATAGGAGATTTTTATAACCGTAAAGGCGGGCGGCCACTGCGAGCGAAACTAAACTAAGCTTGTATAAGAGAAGAAAACGGTAACGAAACGAAAATAAGTTTGGGCGGCCACTGAGAACGATCTTCGTTTAGTGGTAAGCTGCGTTTTCGTACGGAAGGACGTATTGAAAATGAGTTCTGTAGCAGAAAAAATTTTATTGTTAGATGTAAGTTCGGAATCAGATGATTCAGATTTTTCTGAAGATATTGCCGCGGAAGTGTTAATGCAGAAGAAAAATAAATGTTGGATAAGCAGTTACATGAAGGCACGAGAACAATTTGGAGAATTTCATAACCTCATTAACAAGCTGGACGATAACAAATTCAAAAATTATTTCAGGCTAACTCGAGCACAATTTTATGAAGTGCACGAAATGATATCAGTTGACATTCAGAAGCAAAACACAAATTTTCGGCAAGCAATAGGTACCCAAGAGAGACTTGCCATCTGTCTCAGGTAAGTATATATACAGAAATAATCAAATAATATACTTTTTTATAAATTTATTTGTAAATAATTTCTGCGTATATCAGATTCACTATTTATCATATAACGCAAAGTTTTGCACAACGTTTAGCATTCCATAATCGTTTTCTGTAGATGCCATATCATTAGGTTGATGTTCGTTATCTGTGGTTACCATATCATTTGATTGATGTGCATATGTTGCTTGTAAATTGTGCTCGATATCTGCAGTTAGCATATTATTTGGTTGATGTACATATGTACCTTGTAAATTGGATGCAACTTCTGCAAAAACGTGAGCTTCACCTGAATCTGACATTGAAAATGTTGTTGGTGTAGAGGTACCATTAGATTCATTGTCAGCACATTCCTCAGCAGCAGAAACTGCATTGAAAAGAGCTTTTCGTACTTGGCGTTGTTGTGGTAATGGCAAACACTTAGTGGCTTCATACATAGAGTCAAAAAATAATCTAAGACTGTCGTGGGATGAGTGAAGCAGAACATCCCTATAACGTTGCCTAGCTTCAGATCTCTCTTCACGTTTCTTAGCTTGCTCTCTAAGAAATTGCAATGGACTGTTTTTTGCTTTGGCAATTTTTTTCGCATTTGGAGTTGCACTTTGGTCACTTTGCAGTTGGCTTAATTTTCTCTTAAGCTTATTCTCATTTGATGTGGATGGGGTTTCACTATCTTGGGAAACTTGTTCCTCATTACAGTCCACTTCAATCTCATGAACATTTTCATTTACGTCATCAGAAACCGCCTTTTGTGTCTCATTAAGTTGAGATGCTGCCTCATCATCACATGCCATGTTAGAACTTCTGGGTCGATCCTTCATATAAGGGATTAAAAAACTCATCTGTTCCGTAAACTTCCAGACTTTGATTTTCTTCGCAGCATCACCACTTTTGCCAGCCTTGGCAGTTTTGAGAGAACATCTATAGCTGTCTCTAAGTTTTTTCCAAGTGGCTTTTGCTTGGTTGCCTGAAAAGTAAAAATGTTTAAGTAGATGTAGTAGCAGAATTAATTTTATTTGATGCATCATACTGAGTAGGAATTTTTTGTTTTAGGTATCTAGCAACAGGAAATTCATACAAGAGTATAGCATATAGCTACCGAGTAAGCCCACGAACTGTTTCCCGATGCGTCAACGATGTATGTCAAGCGTTGTGGCTCAGATTGCAAGCACAATTTATGCCAGAACCAAGTATCGAATCTTTAAAAACCATTGCTGCTGAATTTAAAAAGAAGTGGCAATTTGATCACTGCATAGGTGCCATCGATGGAAAACACGTAACAATAAAAGCTCCTTCAAATTCAGGTACCTCATTTTTTAATTATAAGAAGACATTTTCTATAGTACTCATGGCTCTAGTGGATGCCAATTATAAATTCATAGGAATAGATGTTGGCGCCAAAGGTCGATTTAGTGATGGTGGAATTTTTTCAAGCAGCCCACTTGGTCAACTTTTAAAATCGGAAATAAATTTGCCTCCAGATGAGCCGTTGTACAATGGCGGTAAACTAATGCCTTTTGTGGCTATCGGAGATGAGGCTTTTCCATTACTGAGACATCTAATGAGACCTTATCCAAACCGACAAGCTTCTGGCAACCCTCGACTTGAACATTTTAATTACCGTTTATCTCGGGCACGTAGGATTGTAGAAAACGCTTTTGGAATTTTGGCTGCACGATGGAGAGTATATCGGAGTCCATTTGAAATCCCTGTTGAAGTAGTTGATTCGGTTGTTAAAGCAACATGCGTGTTACATAATTATTTGTCTGAAAATATATCCGAAAACAATGAAGTGACCAACCACTCTAAATATAATCAGTTAATGAATATCCCAAACAGACTTTGCCATTCCCGAAGAGCTGGTCAAGGGGCTTTCGAAGTTAGAAATGACTTCATGGAATATTTTAACTCACCATATGGTTGCTTACCATGGCAGAAGCAATAACATTATTTTGCATTTTTTATTACAATAGTAAAATAAAAACGTACCTGTTAAAAAGCCGCATTCTTTTGCAATTTTTTCCCATATTTTAGTTTTCAACTGGGCATCACTGTATTCCTTTAAATTGGTGTCATACAGTGTAACGTGTTTCCGAACACATTCAATCAACAATTCACTTTGCGCTATTTTACAAGACATCTTTACATCTGCGCGACATGCGTGTTTGTAGAATGACTTTTAAATACATACTGGCATACGAACTACCCCTGCGAAAACCTCGCCGGGATCTGACACGAGCTAAAACGCGCGAAACTAAACTATGATTGAAAACTTCGTTTCTATATTTTCGCTTAGTTTCGCTTAAGTGGCCGCGGATGCATTTAAGAGAATGAGAACTGATATATAGGAAACTTATCTTCGCTCGGCTTAGTTTCGTTTCGCTCGCAGTGGCCGCCCGCCTTAAATGTGTAAGAACCAGAGATCTAATGCATCTTGAGTAAGCAGATACTGTAACGTTATATTTTTTAATGAAATTTCATATAATTTTTATATTATAATTTTTGTTACCAGCAAGCGGATCCGCCACTGGTAAAGTTTTCGGATATTGATGTTAAGAGAATTAAAATTCGCTAGATAATTATTTATTTACGATTCCAATCAAAATATCGGAATATTCAATCACTACTTTTCTTGCTTTATCATTAGTTATTAAATCTGATTGAAGGGAGAGGACAAATTTATTTTTCGATGTTGAACATCGGTTGTTGAGTTGTTTCTACGACAGAAGGCCGAAGGGAACTCGAGGAGGTACGAGGAAATTTTGAGTTCGTCGAGGAGGAGAGAACGGCAAGTGTGACCGACCTAGTTTGTGCAGGCTGTGTGGAGTTTGAAATTGTGAAAAAAGTCTTTAGTACTGCCTAGCTTAGGGTTCGTATTCAGCTCCATACATTTTAAATCACGAAATAAGGCCTATGAAGTTGATATTTTGGATGTGTGCCTTTCGTGTCTCGTTAAGCGGGGATAGGAAATTTTGAGGTCGAGTAAACCGCCATTATTGCAGTTTTTTTTTAGAAGTTTAGCATTCTCTTTTGAAATTTTATATTCCTGTCTGTATTGGATATTCCCGAGGAACTGAAGTCAATTCAGAAACCGAACCGTTGGATGTATTCCCGATAATTAGGAGATAGTATATATTAGGAACTGAAATGAAAGAAGAAACCCTCGCCGTTAATTAGGAGGTAATTAAGTTATTATAATCTTTTCATTTGTCGCCAGTTTGTGAATTATAATAATTATTATTTAACTACATAATTATTTTTGTTTCAAAGTAAATTTCTTTCACCTAAGCCATACGGCAAGTTTTTATTGTTAGTTGTTTTTTTGGTACCACCTTGCTAAAGAAAGCAGGTTTTAAATTATATTTTCAATGTTAGGATAAATTTGTATCATTAATAATCATTTATTCTGGGAATAGGCGTACGTTTCAATTTAGATTTGAGGCTTTGCTATCTTTGTATTCGTAATTAAGTATTAGTGTTTCACGTTAAACGATTGAAATTGTCTTTAGGGCATCTTATAAATTAATAATGTATTCACACCGTGCTATTTTTTTCTTTTTTTGTGTTAGTTAATAGATTTGTGTGATAATATCTATTTTGAAATGGGTAAAAGTAACATGATTATCGGATAATTGGTCATGCTTGTTTTCTCTCATTTGTTTATAATTGTATAGCTACAAACATATAGGGTTTTTCAATAGTAAATATAATTCTACATTTATACTTTTCGTATAGATAGTCAATTTGGTTAGTTCAGGTTTGATGTACATTGATAGTTGTATTAGTAAGTTAGTTTTCTGGGGTGGTGCTTAATAGAAGTATGGTCTGGGTACTTATACCTTTTCTTTAGGGTTTTAATTTTGGTCTATAGGAGGCTATAGGAGGCTTACACCTACTGTGGCGTTTACCCTGGGATATATGGAAATGAGACGCTGGGATCACTAGAAGATTACTGAAGGGATGGTATATAAGGACGTAGGAAAAAGGGTTACATTATTATTATTGCTACAAATTAATTTTATTCTTTTGAATTAACTACATATTTACATATTTATTTTGTTGTAACCGTAATATATTTTTCAACTTTGGTTTATCAATACTTAATTGAGTGATGGTTAAATATTGTTAAGTTCTAACTTTTTATTGAAAACACTGACTAAAGCATAGCGCTTAGGATCCTAAGAGTTACACTTCTCATTTGAACCTTGTGTAATAAGTGTAAAAATCATCACTGTACTCATGATAATTCTGAGTTAATACGAATTCTCTTATACCTTCTGGTCTTCTTATTTTAAATCTAGGTAACATATATTATGTTTTTATCTGGTTTCGCTGTGTACGATTGAGGTAATATGAGTATGCGGAACTTTGCTATTCTTTTATATTTCTTGTAACAAATCAAGTTAAGTTAAATTTTTGTGAACATTTCCTATTATTAATCGAAGGAGTCACAGAAGTATTTACTTGGCGCCCGCACTAACATCTTTTTTTTTGTAACTGCTACTTTTAATAGTTTAATTTTTCTCGAATCCCCCCGTCTCCACTGGAGTACTAGTTTGCTGGCACGGGATACCTTCAACTGACAGTTATATTCTAGAGGCTAAAATAGTTGCATTAAATTTTATGGTTTTGGTATTTGTTAAATTAACGCGAAACTCATTCGTCTTGTGATTAGGAAGTTGTAGGATCTCTTATATATTTATATATAGATTTTATTTTAGTATATTATAATACAAGATACAAGGCGACAAATATGAAAGAATGAGATTTAGGAGAAAATTGGGCAACTCCACAGCTCTTCTAATAGATAAGATAAAAAATCTTCCTGGCATAAAACTTATTTTGAGATACAGACAAGAAGCAGGAGTTAATTCGTCTAATATATATCTTTCTGCTGAATCAGCAAATGTATACAACAATATTACATTTGATGCCTACAAGCGTCACAAACAATTCTGTGAAGCCTTAGGAATACATCATGAAAATTTAACTTTTACAAAATTACGAAAACGTTTGGCCACCGAGCTTGCAAAAAAAGGAACTTCACAAGAAGAAGGAGAGTTTCAAGTTATATGTCACTTGATTTCAGTATATAGAAAAAAAATTATGATCAGAGTGCTGCATTAGTAGTTATGACTAAAGTTTCTAAACATTTAGAAGGAACAGTAAAAGGAAGAAAATCAAAATGTGTTTCTGAGACCAGTTCTGATAGTGAAATTGATCATGCTTTTAGAAAAAATTGCCCAAAAAAAATGCTTCTGAAAAAACAAAATCTGATCAGAAATCGAGGAAAAACTAAAAAAAATTAGAAGACAATTATATAGATACAGATAGAGGAGAGTTACCATGGTATCCTTCATCGTACCAGTTCCTATTTTACCACTAACAGTGATGCTATAGCACTCAAGCGGCGACATTACGTACTTGCTATTATGGAGAGCCAGTAGCAAAAGTTGCAAGTGTTTGTTTGTAGTGGTTTATGTTTCATGTTAGTTTATGTATTTGTGGCTGGTTCCATGTAATATTTCACCATCTTTCGTAAGTTCACAGATCCTTTTACGATAAGAGTAACTCACTTTAGTACATATACTTATTTATTACATTTAATTTAGTAATGAAACATCAGCCGGTTTCCGCCGTAGTTTTATTTGTGGGTTATGATTTCTATATTACCCGCTACGACGACGAGTTGCCTTCGTCGTACCACTTTTAGGTTCCTTCATCGTACCGCTATTTTAAGGTCGTACCGGTAACTTTTAAACGACACTTAATTTCTAATACACATGTATGTGTGTGTTCTAGATATCAAAAAGGAAATATGGAGCGTGGACGGAAGATGCTATGCATCGTGCTTTTATTTCTTTTCGGAACGGAGATATGGGGTACAACGATTGCTGCCGCACATATAACATTCCTAAACCTACTTTCAACCCCCATCTGAATGAGACAAATACTTCTGCTAATGGAGAAGTCAAGATCATCGGGAAGCAAACCACATTACCGGAAGATGTAGAAAAAGCATTGCTTGACCACATCATACGTCTTGAAAGCCTAATGTTTGGATTGACAATAACTGATGTGAGGAAATTAGCATTCCAGATAGCTGAACAAAACCATATATCCCATAATTTTAATAAGCAAATCCAATTAGCGGGGAAAAATGGTATTATGGATTCAAGGCTCGCCATCCAGAACTCAGTTTGCGAGAACCCACAGCAACGTCTCTGGAACGGGTTAAGGGATTCAATAAAGAGAATGTTCATGGTATTTTTGACATCCTTGAGAAACTCGTGGATGAGAATCAGATTGACGCGACAAGAATTTTTAATGTAGATGAATCATGTCTATGTATTGTCCAAAATAAATGTCAAAAGGTACTTGGTCTGAAAAGGAAAAAACAAATTGGTTCATTGTCTAGTGGCGATCGTGTAGTGAACACTACGTTTGTGGCTTGGACCAGTGCATCTGGAAACTTTGTACCGCCCATGTTAATATTTAAACGAATGCGAATGGCTAATGAGCAAAAGTGGGCCGCTTCCACTGAAAATTTAGTGGAAATTTCTTAAACTGGCTACATAACAAGTGATGTATTTCAAAAGTGGATTAGGAATTTCATTGAAATAGTAAAATCAACCATTGACAAAAAAGTAATTCTAGTTTTGGATGGGCATACTACACATTCGAAGAATCTAGAGGCAATTGAAATGGCCAGGGAACATGACGTAATAATGTTACAGCTGCCTGGTCATACTACTCATCGACAACAACCCCTCGATAAAAGTTTCTTCAGTCTACTGAAAAGTAACTTTAAGAAACCTATACAGAAATGGCTAAGATCAAATCCCGGATTGTGTGTTACGCAGTACCAGGTGGCTGGGTTGTGTACAGAGGCTCACTCGAAAACGGCTACAATTGAGAACGCAATCAATGGATTTAGAATTACTGGAGTTTGGACGGTTGATCGCTCGGTATTTAAAGACTGCGACTTGGCGGCAGCTGAAAATTTAATCCAACTGTGTACGCCTACTGACCCTAAGTGCTCAAAGAAGGAAGACAATAACTTAATTTCGCAGCCAGAAATTTCAAACCTTGATCACTCAGCAACTGAAATGATGGCATACAATAATAGCCAGCATTCGGCAAGTAAAAAGCTTTCAGTTCCAATTGAGACACTGTCTCCTACACCTAAATCAAAATCCAAGTCTGGGAATGTAGGACAAAAAGCACCTATTTCGACTAGGTATTGTTTCTTGTGTGTTGCCACAGCTCGATCGGTCGAGCGAGATCTCGCTCTTTACCTTTTCCTTTCGCTGGCTCGCTCGTACCGCGCACGTTTTGACGATACAACCGCGTCGAGATTGGGAGTGCAACCGTATAGATGGCGACATGGTCACAGTTCAGATTGGCCTGTGGCCTGAATATTCGATAGAGAAAATGAAGAAGAATGTGTGAAACCGATTTATTGACATTGACACTATTGACGATTGTCACGCCAGTTGTCAATCAGCTGTTTTCCTGTTTCAGTATTTGTTAATTTTTCTTCACTTCCCTTACAAATTAATTAAAAAAATAATGGACAGGTGAGTTATTTATTGATTTGCTATGGTAGATTTTTAATGGTAAAGTTGAAATATGTTTTTAGATTTGTCACCAGATTCCCAAAACAGACTGAAGCACAAGAGGAACAGACTGTTGGTGCCGTTTCGATTCCAGCTTCACCAAAACCGACAGAAAAAACAGCGCAACAATTGTTGGTCAAATTCCAGATGATCTCATTCTCAATAATTCAGAGTATTCACACTCAGATAGTGAAGAACAAAATAAAGCTGAACCAGGTGATCCACCAAAACAAAAAATAAGAAGTATTCTCAAAAATTCCAAGAAGAATGGAAAATCAAGTATCCGTGGCTCAAAGATTTCATAAAAAATAACAAATTATATTGCATACCTTGCAACTTATGGTTCCGTTGTGGTACATTTAATATTAAAAGCAGCTGAAAGTCATAGAAGGAATATAAAGAAATAAGAAAATATACCTAAAATAGATGCTGTTATTTAGGATGTTGAGGTATTAAGAAAGCATCAACTTGTAAAGCTTAAAATATGTGCATTCTTACATGAACAAATTTTACCATTTTTATTGGCAGACCATCTATCAAAATTTGTTGCTAGTATTTGCCCTGACTCAGACATTGCAAAGCAAATAAAAGTGCGTTCGAGTTGACCAAAACATTTTACAAAACATAAATTAGACTTGTGAAAACTGTTAATCTTTATTTCCTGCTTTATAGCATTGATTAAGAAATAGGGAAGATACGCTACGGCTATGTTAAAAGGCGTGAATATGTCTATCGCGCACTGTTGTCTCACTCATCTTCCCTCTCTCACCGCACCGTCCACAAACTAGCCGACTGTACTAATGCGCCAGGCCGACGGAAGAAATATCAACTACAATTTGGAAACGCTTCAGTTGCTTTGAGTGTTACTTCGACTCCGTGCCAGTGTAGTCCTGATTTTAATTATTTTTGAGAGTACCGTTTATTATAACGTGTTTTATTTCACGTACATATCATTGGTTTATGGGTCTCTTGAATAATTTTTCGTTAGATTTGTTTTGTTAGCCACAGTAGACAATGAGTACGTCACATCACCAATGTGTTTATTTGGATTGTTTAAACAACGATAGGTTGAACAAAGACATTAGTTATTTTAGGATCCCTGTGAAAGACATTCAGCGCATGAAACAGTGGCAGAAAAACTGTGGTAATATTACAGTTGCTCTCATGGACGCAAGTGAACTCAAATTTAGGGCGATTTGTGAAAAACATTTTATGCCCAGTGATATTATTGTTAATAATCAACGCAAGCTACTACAGAGAAATTCCGTGCCTATACAATATAATGTTGCTGAACGTAAGTACCTATTTTTTCTCAAATCCAGTTACTAGAATCAAAGATCAAACGAATCCGCAATAGTTGAAGTGCCAAGAATTATTTCGTTTAAAAAATCTTTTGAATTCAGTTTAAAGATAGAAATGATTGTTTGAGACGCCAATAAGGTGTAACTGGAAATTTTAAGAGCGAAAGCACAATGTTTTTGTTTAAAATCACAATATTTTCAGCGTATCATGATATCAAAGTTTTAGTTTGTTGTTTCAAACGGATTGAAATCGCGTATCCATTAGCGTGTTGAAAAACGATTTTGAAATAAGCTCTGCAGCTCGAATTCCAATAATTACTTGCGGCTTATAAATTGTTTATACAGAAACGGGACGATCCCGAACGACAACTTAAAAAAATATTGCAATAATTAATATTCCAGAAATCACCATTACTGCGGTTGACAACAACTTATCTCTCCCATTATATACCGAAACGCAAAGTATTGCGGGTAATTCTCGAACATATTCGAGAAAACGTAAATTGGAATCGAATTTTTCCGAAGAGCCGCGACCTACAAAACAAAATTCTCCAAAAGGTGTGTACGATCTGCGCATTGTGTGTAAGTATGTATGTTACGCCATTGATTAGTTTAAGCAATGGTTGTACTTAAATATTAAAATAAGGATATTACAACACAGTTTTAAAAATATCTGTCCTCAACTTTTATGAAGTGCTAGGTTGAAGTATTAAAGATTTCAATAATAAATTACATAAAATGCCTTAGATCACTGAATTCGTTCAATAAAAATGTTTAGTTTCTACGTTTTTCTTGCGAAGGTTTTGAAAGTATAAGCTATTTCTTTTGTAGGCTCGGAAGTACGTCGTTTAAGCAACTCATCAGATAGATCAAACAATAGCGATCGTATTTTACTTATGACCTCTGTAAACAAAGGGTTATTGAAGCAGAAGATTTCTTCGATGACGACTGAAATTATGCACCTCAGACGAAAAATCAAGTCCGGCTAATCTAAATGTTCCAGATTAAAAAAGAAAGTTTCAAGCTTCTCAGCGCAGACATTGATATTTAATATGCTTAAATTCAAAAGTACGGCATTGAAAACATTTGTGAACATGCAACTGTTCCATGGTAAAAGACAAAACTGAAGCCTAGCGGAAAAGAATTTAGCCCTGTCGCTGCATTACAAATCTCCAGCCTCCTATAAGTTTATGTTGCACAACTTAAGATTTGTTCTTCCTTCGTTGAGAACCGTACAAAGTTGGTCAAAAGTGTGTAATATAAAAACTGGGGTAAAAACAACCTTAACAAATAAACTGGCATTGAAAGCGAAGACAATGATGCCAGATGAAAAATTATGCGTTGTTCTTTTCGATGAAAGGTCATTAACTAAAATGTTGGAATTCAACCAGTCCCAAGATATAATTGAGGGATATTAAGACTTAGGAACTGTTGGTAGAGAATCCAAAATGGCAAATACCGCTTTGGTCTTCCAAATTCGAGGTTTACTTTTCAATTGGCGAATTCCATTCGGTTACTTCATCTCTTCTGGACCGGTGAAAAGTGATGCATTAAAAAATATAATTATGGAAGTGATCACGACTTTGAAGAAATTTACTTTTTGTCCTCGAGTCCTAGTGACCGATCAAGGCTCGAATAATAGAAAAGCTGTTAGCCTACTGGGTGCTTCAAAAGAGAATCCATGCATAGACATTGCCGGTAGCAACATTGTTACCATCTTCGATGCTCCCTACTTGTTGAAGTCTTCGAAATAATTTTATGAATTGGAAGCTACAATTTTTTGTTGATAAGAAACCCATATCTTGGCAAGATTTACAGCAAACTTATGACATTGACCAAAAAAGTATGACCACGAGGGCGATGCCTAAAATTACAAATGTTCATATTGCACCTAATACTTTCCAAAAGATGCGGGTAAAATATGCAACAGAAGTTTTTTCTAACACTGTGGCTGCAGCAATTAAGACGGTGTCTGTAAATCAACAGTTAAACAGTTCGACAGCTTACAACACAGCCGAATTTGTTGAAAATATAAATAACATATTCGATGCTCTCAACAGTCGGGATCTACATGATCCTAATCCTCATAGGCGCCCCTTATTTGTCTTTAATAAAAAAAACGTAGAAGTATAAGAGCATGGATTGAATTATTTTAAAAATATAGAAATTTAAGACACTTTGAACCAGTGGGAAGTTGCTCCGTATGTAAAAGCAATGTGTTTTGATACGCCACCTGTAAATACTGGTATAATTCATTTAATGTTTATAATTTTTATAAAGCTTGGATATTTGATTTTATCTTTATATCTTTTTTGATTCAGGGAATCACAAAGGAACTTGTGCTATGATCGAAAAAGCACTTGGCAAAAAATTAGTTTGGCTTCCATGTCGCCATCATATAATGGAGATTATTTTGAGGGGGGTTTTTGAAGTTTTCTGGAAAACGACATCTGGTGCTAATGTTCCAATATTCGTTAGGTTCAAAAGTTACGGGAACAAAGTTGACTAATCCAATTATAAAAGCGAAATGGAAGATGAAATTATCGCAAATACTTTGACAGGAAAAAAAGCTGAAATTGTTACTTTCATTAACAATTGCTTACAGGTACAATTTTTTTATTGCTCTTATTGAGACTTTTTAATCCCTAACTTTCAGTTGATTATTTACTTCGAATGTCACAGCCTCGAGATGATTATCGAGAGCTTTTACTCTTATGCTTAGTATTCCTTGATAGTTCTTCTGAAGAAAACTTTTCCTTTAAACGACCTGGTGCCATGCACCATGCGCGATGGATGTCAAAGGCCATCTATAGCTTGAACATATTTTTGTTTCGCCATTAGTTTAATCTTTTAGCTCAAGAAGAGAAAAATTTACGCCGAATTTGTATTTTTGTGATTTTATTTTATATTAGAGTATGGTATAATTCAACTTCTGCTATCCAAGCGCCGAACAATGACTTATAGTTCATGAAGAATTTGATTCACTCTAAAAACATAGATCCACCGGTGTTACAACGAGCTTGTCAGAAAATGATTGAGCACTTGTGGTACTTAAATGAAGAATTGGTCATACTCTCATTATTTGACAGAAGCGTATCAGTTAAAGTGAAGAAAAAAACTGTTATGGCAATTAAAAATCGAGAAAGTTCTTTACCAATGCGTCAACGGTATGAAGTTACTGAAACAAATCTAGAATCTTCATTGCAAAAAGATTTGAGTGACTTTGTCTCCAAAAATTCCGTAGAGTTGTTCAGCAATTTCGATTTGCCATGCAATTTTTTGGAAGATGATGTTTCAACAGGGTACAGTAATGATTCATATAAGGAATATTTAGAACATTTTAATAACTCAAAAGTGACAAATGACGTAGCTGAACGAGGGGTCGCTTTGATTGAGGAATACAACAACTGCCTCGCAAAAGATGAGAAGAACAACTGCAATACTTATTGCAAGTAGTTCGCGAACATCGGCTGAGATATCCTAATTTTAATAAGACAACTCTACAGCAAGATCAATTTAATGCAAATGTATAAAAATTATTTTTAGATAAAAAAATTTCAGATTTATTAAAAGTAATATATTTCTAAATTGTTATAAGCAAAAAAAACTTAAAAGCGTTGATAACTTTTCAAAACATACATAAAATTTCAGCTATTTTCAAGCGCAAATTATATAAAAATATTTTTTCTATAAAATTACTGCAATACTCGAGAACGAAAGATAATAGGTGTAATTTTTTTTAACTCTGAGAACTTAATAATAAACTTTTCGTTTGTTTTGAAACCCGTAAACTTATAAATTTGAGAGTATTATAAAAAAACAGCTGAATTGAGGGTAAGTTAAACTTTGATCTTAAATAACTTTTGACTGAGTTGATTTATCAAAAATTGACCTTTTTTATAGAGCGTTAAAGTCTCTACAAAAATAATGAATGGGTATTGCAATACGATATATCGTTCATTAGTTATAAAAATCAGAAGAAAAAAGACTTTTTTCCTGTGTTGTTCTTATGGGAAATCGAAAAGTGCGATGCGGACAACCTAAATATTAATATTAAGAGCTCATATTTTCAGAGGCCTATTTTGACATTGAAACGAAACTTTTGAGCGTGGTTCCGAGGAAAAATATTTTTTTTTGAAACGCCCTAATATATATATATATATATATATATATATATATATATATATATATATTGAACTTGTCGTAAGAAGTATTAAAGAGAATAAGACACAAATATATGAAGTTTGCAACTTTGTCAAATAACAAGGAGAGATTATTTTCTTCAAACAGATAGAATCATCTTTTCTACGGGTAATAATAAGTGAGGAATATATCTCATATTGAATCGAACACCTACGATATCAATTATTCCGTATAACTATAGAAATACATAAGTAATATTGAAATTATTTACCTCAAATTCCAGAATGTAAACATTATGAGTCATAAATTTTAATTCATTTCCTTGGTAAATTATAAATTCACTTTCTAATTAGCAGCACAAATGATGACTTGTATATATTATCTAGAATATCCAACATTGAATCTGAAAAGAACATAAAATTATTATTAGACAATAATAAACAGGATATTTGATAACAATATACAAACAAAATTACCACAGTTATCGAAATGAAATAACAGAAGTGTCAATTAAAACGTCATGTCATTTAGCACGGAATAATGATAGCAGAAATATATTCAACCATAGAACTATTTATGTTCGGAACTATTGATTATTTGCAAAGCAAAGAGGATGTTTGGAAAATATAACTGAATTAAATAATAGGCCAAATTTATAGGAATGTTGAATCATGAATAAAAATTGAATTGCAAGGCATTATAAAAGGTTTACAAACGGTAATGATTGTAAATGTATTGATATTTGAATTTAAAGTTGGATAGATATAATCATTGTATATAAATATAAGGTATATTTTTGGCAATATTTCACATGTAAATAGGTGTAATGGATTATTTTGAAATTTTACATGAACAGTAAATAACAATAAGATAAAGACATTAAATGAAATATTAAGCATTAAATAAAAAAGACTATGATATATCTAGTAAGTTGTTAGTGTTTTGTTTGAAAATAACAAAGCCAGCAACAAGAGTTTGTTGATTTAGAAAACAATAGAGTTAGTGAGGTGATGCTAAAGGAAATGGACACATGTAAGAAATTTTTATAAAATTTAATTAAAATATTTGGTAATTATTAGAAATTAAAGTCAAAACATATTACACACGTTAACTTACAACCTCAGAAACATTTCCAGAAGAAAATATCATTAAATAGTAGTGATTTGTAAGAAATACATACAATTGAATTTTGAGAGGGGACGCTATGTATAAATTTTAATAAAGTAACCACATTACAGTATTAAATACTATATAAAAACATTAATAATCATCATAAAAACATTCTGAGCCAAGTTTAATAAAAGATTTAATAATATAACATCGACTTACCTGCTGTACAAACTATAGAGTTTGTTCTACAAGTTGAAGAGGGTCCAGCTTCATTCCAGGGGATAACACAGGAGCAGAGTGAACAAAAACTTCCAAGTATTGTGATCAGGTCAGTGTATAAATAATTTATATGGTTAACCATTTTAAAATTCAGACATATATCACTAATTTGGCCAAATTTCACCATTTGGTATTTCAGTATAAGTAATTTAGTTTGTAATAATTTTGTTTAACATAAGTTTTTCTTCACAAATTATAATGCTTTTCAATTTTATGTCTGTTGGTAATTATAGTAACTAAATCTTGAGTCATCTGTTTTTATTTGCATGTCATCTGCTAAATATAGAAAAAGGCTTGATATCATAGAAATCGCATTGGTGTTTTCCACATAATTTATTCACAGCTTTTGGAGGAGAAGATGTTGATACAATATTTATAAAGTGCAAATTTCATATATTTTTAATTCAATCCGGAACCCAACGGGAGTATATATTTCTCATGCTCTCCATTAAATCAATAAATTAATAATAAAATATAAATCAATTTACCCTGAGCTAGCTATTCAATTTAAACCATAATAGACAAATATATAAAACCTAGATAAATATGAATGTTATAGATAATTGAACAGAACTGGGTTTTAATTAAATAAATCATAAATTAATAATATAGTATTAAATATATTATAATATATATATATATATATATATACAGGGTGGTCCTTAAGTAATTGTACATAGAAGTATGGTAGATTCCTCACTTGGAAATATTACGATTGGCCCCAACTTGCTTCAATAAAATTATGCTAATAAGGAATGTACAGGATGTTAAAGGTTAAATTTTAAAATTGTTTTTTTGAAATAACTTCAACGTTTTTGTATATGTATACATAAAAATTTGGAAATAGAGTTTTTTGGGCACGAAAAATCATAATCTGGTACCTACTTCGATGTAATTTGTAGAGGACGCTACATAGGCCACATTTGTGGCATCAATGTGCCCTAAATTTTTTTGCTGTTGAAGTTAGCTGTATTTTTGTAAAACACTATTAAAGCCACGTTATTTTTATGGAATGAAGTATAAGTATACTTGTTATTAACCTTAAAACTTGACGGTTTACGATATAATCGCATTTTAGGGATCAGCTGCATGATTATTGTTAAAAACATTTAGAAAACAAATTAAAAAAACTAAGCTAAATAACATTATAACTTCAATTGTGTCACATTAAATGTTCGATATGTCCTCCAGTCTCGTCGTTGCATTTATCTAGAAAAGATCGTCTCATATGAAACAACATTATTGGATCAAAAAAGCCGCTGCTTTATTTATCCCTTCCCAAAGTAATAATTATTCATTTCGGAAACTATTAACGTAGTCACGAATGATTTTTACAGCAAAGCATTCGATTTGTTTCAGTATTATGTCCGTCTTGTAGTATTTAGTTTGCATTTTATTGGTTAATTTGAAATAAGCGGAAAACGCCTAGGCATAATAATTATTCTAATACTGATATGAGAGATATGGTTGCTATTTACTGTCGGCAAAATTTTAATGGGCGTGCTGCGAAACGAGAATATTTGAGAAAATATACAAATAGGCAGAAACCTAATCATCAAACATTCAAAAATCTATTTATGAATTTAGGCGAAACTGGTTCGTATCGTCCTAAGCGTGATAACTTAGGCCGACCAAGAATAATACGACGAAATAATGGTTCGCATTGAAGATGATCCTCAAGTTAGTACACGGCGTTTATGTGCTATCTTCAACCGCCGTGGAATTTTTAATTTAAGGAACAATCATCTATGGGCTATTAAAAATCCGCATGATAAACGAGTAAGCCATTTCCAATATGAATTCAAAATAAACGTATGGTGTGGTATCATTGGTAACAATTTCTTAGAACCATACGAGTTACCTCGTAATTTGAATGGTGAGAACGACTTACATTTTTTGCAAAATACTTTCATTAATCTATTGGAAGAATTGCCACTAAATATAAGACAAAATACGTGGATCATGCAAGATGGTGCACCGCTGCATTATACGAGAGAGTCAAAACATATTTAAGTAACAAATTTACTGAACGCTGGATTGGTCGTTGTAGCCATTTTCCTTGGCCAGCACGTAGTCCACACTTGAATCCTATCGATATCGGTGTATGGCGCGCAATGAAACAACTTGTTCACAAGGATCCCATAAATACCAGCGACCAACTTTGGGAAGAAATAAATAGAGCAGCGGGTTTTTTTGATCTAATGATGTTGTTTAATATAAGAGGATCTTTTATGGAACGTGTAGATGAGTGCGTCGACGAGAATGGAGGACATATCGAACATTTAATGTTACACAATTGAAGTTGTAATGTTATTTAGCTTAGTTTTGATTAATTTGTTTTCTAAATGCGATTATATCGTAAACAGTTAAGTTTCAAGGTTATTAACAAGTATACTTTTTTCTATTAAAATAACGTGGCTTTAATATTCTTTTACAAAAATACCGCTAACTTAAATAGCCAAAAAATTTAGGGCACATTGATGCCACAAATGTGGCCTATGTAGCGCCCTCTACAAATTACATCAAAATATGCACCAGATTATGACTTTTCGTGCCCAAAAACCCCTATCTCCAAATTTTTATGAATACATATCCAAAAACGTTAAAGTTATTGAAAAAAGGAAATTTTAAAATTTAACCTTTAACATCCTGTATATTCCTTATTAGCAACATTTTATTGAAGCAAGTTGGTTTGAATCGTAATATTTCATAGTCAGGAATCTACCACACTTCTATGTACAATTACTTAAAAACCACCCTGTATATATATATATATATATATATATATATATATACAAATTGAAAAATATCTTATTGGGGATTGCAGCATAAGAGGAAGAATACACTCTATTCAATTCTCCTTGTACCATCAAAGTGGGACCGATCTTTCAGAAAGTGACTATTTTTATGTCCGGGCCGGGTCCTCACCTAGCCAGTGTCGAGGATATTCGTAATTGCGAATTGAAATTTTGCGGGAGGGTTTTTGATTATGGTCACATGTACACCGTGACTGCTTGGGGAGTTGAGGAGGATGTTTTGCTTGAGACTACAAGATTTGAAAGGCAGCTGTTTCGACTCTGTCGGAATAAATTGATGAATGTTAGTGACTCTATGTCGGGGCTATGCCTGAACACTGCTTACTATTTTGCGGAAGGATTAGACTGCAGCGATAAGACTATCAATTGGGTGTATCGAGTACTTCAGGTTCTACATGGTGAAGAAGATGATATCAAACACGAACACATAATTTCTTTTGAATGCTTTCGAGATTGGCTGAATTCCTATCTTTATGTTTCAAAATATACCTACGACTATATGACTAGGGCGGGCAAAACCGTTAAGTTTGCTGCTTTGCCGTCAGTATGCCGCTGAGTATTTCTCCGATATTAGCGTGCTATGTAATGGATGATCTGTTGGACGTGGTCCCTCCGGTACTTCCTTTCAATGTACCTTTCATCAAGAAATATGTAGATGATATAATCCTAGCTTGCCCTGTGGACTCCACCGAAGATCTCCTTTTCACCTTTAATAGCTATGATCCTTACATTCAGTTTACTATCGAAACAGAAAACTCTAACATGGCTGTCCCTTTTTTAGATACTTTATGGACTAGGTCTCCTGATAATGTGATTATAATTGATTGGTATAGAAAACAAAGTAGCTCTGGGAGATATCTCAACTACAATTCTTACCATAAATTTAGCATAAAGGTTAACTTGGTTAAACAAATGACAGCTAGAGTTATGAACCTCTCTGACCCTGTATTTAGAAATAAGAATCGTAATATTCTCTTTAATTTGTTCCTTGACAATTCCTATCCAAAACAGTTACTGAGAAAGATCATCTTCAACACGTCTTCTGTTTTGTTACAAACCTCAATACAATCAATTGACGCAGCAGGTGCAACTGAGTTGGATCCTCTCTCATCCTCCAGAACGATTCCTTCCGTTTTAACGGTTTCTCTGCCTTATATAAAGGAAATTACGCCCAGACTTGCTAGAATTTTTTCACAATACTTACAGAATGTTAGGTTTGCCTCCAGGAGTTCCTTGATTGTTAAGTCAATTTATAGTCCTTTGAAGGACAAGATACCTGTTGTGGATTGTAGTAATGTTGTTTATAAGCTGTGTTGTAACAGTTGTGGTCTATCATATATTGGTCAAACTTCCCAAAAAATTTCAAGCCGTGTATACCTCCATAAAAGTGATATAAGGTTACATCCTGAAAGATGTTCTCTGGCTAATCATGTCTCCTCGTTGGATCATGTCATTGATTTTGAGGGAGTTAAAATCCTTTCTCGCGAGAGAAGTTATAATAAAAGACTGTTTCATCTTCCAGGAAGAAGGTTGTATGAATAGGAAGACTGACATTCAGAATTTGAGTAATCTCTACTCCCTCCTCCTAACGCTGGATAAGCACAATTGTCTCCATATTAATAACAATAATAATAATAATGATAATATGAATAATTCTCACTAGTTTCCTACTTGTGGCATCATGGTAGGTGTTCCCCCTTTTTAGTAGGTGTTCCCCCATTATTATTAGTTCCATAATAATATTAATAATAATAATTAATAACATTAATAATCACATTAATTCTCGTGATTAAAATTATTTTTTTTTTCATTGGAGTGATAACTCAAATACATTTCCATAATTTTGGTACCACCCTTGTATTCTCTTGAAAGTTTCAATTCGATTGTTTCAGTGTCTCGCGTCATTGCAAAGATCGATTCTTTTCATTCATTTAGTAATGATGATTGGTGTACTTAACCTGACATTTTTAGTTTCCGCCATTATTCTCACAAGTCCGCGTGGGTGTGTGGATTCTCGATTTTAAATGTTTTAAACTTTTTACTTTTTAATAATGTTTTAAATAAAAATGTTTACCAGTAATAGGCAAATGTATTGCCGACTGGACCTATTTCTTTAATGACTTTCTGTTGTGCACTTTTCCTGTGTTCAAGATCAATGATGCAATCTCAATCAAAGTAAGTTGTAGAAATGTTTTTAAGAACACTTTTTATAATTTATGTTTTTCTTTCCTTATTGTAGTTCCCTGATGATGTAAATAAAGATTTACGAAAGCTTGGAGAATTGAATAGTGTATTTTTCCTCTTATGCTGAAATCCCCAATAAGATATTTTTCAATTTGTGTTCTAATTGATCAGCAACGATCACGGCGTTTTTCGCTTTTCAGCTTTATGCAAGATGGGGTTTTTCAATGATATTCAGTCCACCTATGGGATATATGCAGTTGGTTTGTTGAAGAAATGGTCTAAAACTAAGATGAAGTTGGCAAAGGAACGTAATAGAAGGATTTTCCTGCTAAAATGTAGAAAAGCAGGTGTTTTACCTGGTCATATCATACATTCAACCATTCCTATGGAAAATTTAATTTATAGACAAGATACACACACACACACGTGACTAGGAGTTTACTTACCAGGTTAGGATACAAATTGTTAAATATTGAAATCAATGTTAATCAAAAGTTGATTGTTACTCTTGAAAACAATCTCTCTAATTTGAAAATTGATATAATTAATAACACAAATGAATTCATTTGCAATAATTTCATTCATAAACAGTTGAGACATTATAATAGATCTTTTCATGATATTAAAAGAAAAAACATGAATAAATTTAATAATTTGAGAGACGAGTGGTATGGTACTTTTCTTAAGACAAAGCCCTCTTGGATTAAGAACCTTTCTAATGTGAATATCCCCCTAATGTGGAGAAGTTTCTGTCGTTGGGCCCTAAATTCAGTGTGGAACCTCAATTAGGTATAGATATACCAATTAAATCCATCCTCTCAGATATCGATTACATTTCTTCTCTAATTCCTGATGTTGACAATAGAAGTCTTGCTGTTGCTAGGTCCATTAATGTTATCACTAATCATGCTCATAAAGATGATTGCCATCCTTCTCTTTTTCGAAATTTGTTGTTTGAGGCAAGATGTTTCCTGAAAATGCACCCTGAGTTAATTGTTACCAAATCAGATAAGGGTAATGTGACTGTTGTTATGTTAAAGGAGGATTACCTCAAGTTATCTCAGGATATAATCGACAACGATTCGTCCTATGTTCCCCTCTCGAGAGATCCCAGTAGGACGATTCAATCCAAATCTAACACTCTTGTTAAGAGACTGTATAATAAGAGACAGATTGATGAGATCACAAAGAAAAAATTAACTTCTTATAACTCTGTCATAGCAAAATTTTACACTCTTCCTAAAATTCATAAACCTACCTTGACAATGAGACCTATTGTCGCTTCTATTAACTCTCCTACTGAGTTTATTGCTTCTTTCCTCACAGATATCTTGACCAAGGCATACAGTAATGATAATGAGTATTTCATTAAGGACTCCTTCCAGGTTTTTGAATTATTTAACAGAAAAACTCTTCCACAAAACTATGTTTTGGTCAGTCTGGATGTGGTTTCACTTTTTAGCAATGTTTATTTACAAGCAGTTATACGTTCAGCTCACAAACACTGGCCATCCATTAGTACAGTGTGTAATATTGATATTGACATGTTCACTGAGTTGATTGAATTCCTGTTCAGTTCTACCTGCTTTTCTTTTAATAATAAATTTTACAAACAGACTTTTGGTACTCCTATGGGTGCTAGTATTTCTCCGATATTAGCGTGCTATGTAATGGATGATCTGTTGGACGTGGTCCTTCCGGTACTTCCTTTCAATGTACCTTTCATCAAGAAATATGTAGATGATATAATCCTAGCTTGCCCTGTGGACTCCACCGAAGATCTCCTTTTCACCTTTAATAGCTATGATCCTTACATTCAGTTTACTATCGAAACAGAGAACTCTAACATGGCTGTCCCTTTTTTAGATACTTTATGGACTAGGTCTCCTGATAATGTGATTATAATTGATTGGTATAGAAAACAAAGTAGCTCTGGGAGATATCTCAACTACAATTCTTACCATAAATTTAGCATAAAGGTTAACTTGGTTAAAAAAATGACAGCTAGAGTTATGAACCTCTCTGACCCTGTATTTAGAAATAAGAATCGTAATATTCTCTTTAATTTGTTCCTTGACAATTCCTATCCAAAACAGTTACTGAGAAAGATCATCTTCAACACGTCTTCTGTTTTGTCACAAACCTCAATACAATCAATTGACGCAGCAGGTGCAACTGAGTTGGATCCTCTCTCATCCTCCAGAACTATTCCTTCCGTTTTAACGGTTTCTCTGCCTTATATAAAGGAAATTACGCCCAGACTTGCTAGAAATTTTTTCACAATACTTACAGAATGTTAGGTTTGCCTTCAGGAGTTCCTTGATTGTTAAGTCAATTTATAGTCCTTTGAAGGACAAGATACCTGTTGTGGATTGTAGTCATGTTGTTTATAAGCTGTGTTGTAACAGTTGTGGTCTATCATATATTGGTCAAACTTCCCAAAAAAATTTCAAGCCGTGTATCCCTCCATAAAAGTGATATAAGGTTACATCCTGAAAGATGTTCTCTGGCTAATCATGTCTCCTCGTTGGATCATGTCATTGATTTTGAGGGAGTTAAAATCCTTTCTCGCGAGAGAAGTTATAATAAAAGACTGTTTTTGGAAATGGCTTTCATCTTCCAGGAAGAAGGTTGTATGAATAGGAAGACTGACGTTCAGAATTTGAGTAATCTCTACTCCCTCCTCCTAACGCTGGATAAGCACAATTGTCTCCATATTAATAACAATAATAATAATAATGATAATATGAATAATTCTCACTAGTTTCCTACTTGTGGCATCATGGTAGGTGTTCCCCCTTTTTAGTAGGTGTTCCCCCATTATTATTAGTTCCATAATAATATTAATAATAATAATTAATAACATTAATAATCACATTAATTCTCGTGATTAAAATTATTTTTTTTTCATTGGAGTGATAACTCAAATACATTTCCATAATTTTGGTACCACCCTTGTATTCTCTTGAAAGTTTCAATTCGATTGTTTCAGTGTCTCGCGTCATTGCAAAGATCGATTCTTTTCATTCATTTAGTAATGATGATTGGTGTACTTAACCTGACATTTTTAGTTTCCGCCATTATTCTCACAAGTCCGCGTGGGTGTGTGGATTCTCGATTTTAAATGTTTTAAACTTTTTACTTTTTAATAATGTTTTAAATAAAAATGTTTACCAGTAATAGGCAAATGTATTGCCGACTGGACCTATTTCTTTAATGACTTTCTGTTGTGCACTTTTCCTGTGTTCAAGATCAATGATGCAATCTCAATCAATGTAAGTTGTAGAAATGTTTTTAAGAACACTTTTTATAATTTATGTTTTTCTTTCCTTATTGTAGTTCCCTGATGATGTAAATAAAGATTTACGAAAGCTTGGAAAAAAAAGAGAATTGAATAGAGTGTATTTTTCCTCTTATGCTGCAATCCCCAATAAGATATTTTTCAATTTGTGTTATAATTGATCAGCAACGATCATGGCGTTTTTCGCTTTCCAGCTATATATATATATATATATATATATATATATATATATATATATATATATATATATATATATATATATATATATATATATATATATATATGTATATATATATATAGATATATAGATATATACCTACAAATGACACTTAATGGAGCCCGAAGGCGAACGGGCAGTTTCAGAGCCTTACACTTCCGATTGGTTACGGCGTGTATACTTTGTTCCTATAGCCTTAAAATCCCTTAAAACCTATAGAGGGGAAAGCAGAGGGGTAATGTTTTTTCCGTAGGATTGTGCTTAGAAACGAATTTAACCTTATGAAGCCCAAAATTTATTACTTGAACCTTTAGGAGCCCCCTGTTTAAAAATCTATATACTAATACAACGTTTTAAAGCCTAGCGGCGTTGCCAGGTTACTGACACCATTAATAGTACATCTATTTTTAGACTCAAGGTTATATTTGAATATTGTTCATTATTATTATCAGTGTTATAGTCTCAGGAGAAGAGCCGGGCTTCTCATACTTGCATTCGTGTTGTTTGCTTTTATATGGGATTATAACTACTTTGATATTAGGAATTAATTTAATATGGACTGATTCGTATTATACAGGTTATACTGGTTTTCTAACAGATTATGAAACATTGCTTAGGTTTCATTTCTTATCTACGGAAGATGATCAGAACATGTTAATAAAACTCTTTTAATGACTTCTATAGCGTATCTACTTAAGTTTGCAGCGTAAATGGAAAAATATTTTATTATTATAATTAGGAGAAAAAATCATTTTCCATAAAAATCTATGCATAATTTATACATATACACGGATGGGGCAACCCTTAGGTGCAAAATGTTTAAATATTAGTTTTATTTAATATAAAATTTGAACAATATTATATTAGTTTTGCCAGTCAATGTGATTATTGCTCAAAGTAAAGTACCTACATTTATTTTCGATAATATCAAAAATTATTATAAAGAAAAGGTGTTTAGAATTGAATGAATTGTTTATTTACATTAAAAAACTTTATATAATTTTCATTTTTTCGTCATTTGCCCTGCGATAACATTTGAAGATATAAGTTTGTACCTACATTAATGCATAATAAATATGGGAATATTGTTTAGGATTGAAAAGGTAGAAATACAAGCAGCATTAAGTACCTAAGGAAGATAAAATTGACCTAATCATCATTGTCTAAGAATAAATATTATGGATTTTTTTTTCATTATATATTTGTTATAATCTGTCCTTGACTCCATTTTATTAACTTTTCCAGAATAAATTAACCTCGATCAGACATGAGAGATCGAACAGAAAAAATACTAAATCTGACAAGGCGTGACGAGAGTAGCCTGCTTTTTTAACCAGATTACGAAACAACAAAAGATCTACAAACATATTATAGAAATAAAGCATTAAGCCATTCAAGTTTGCCAACTTCTGCAAAAGGCAAGCCAAAAGATGTCTATGATTTTATAGATCAAGAAGAAATAGGTGTACAGCTAGTTAAGAGACAGAATCTTGAGAAACCCAATGAAAAAATAGAAAAATAGTTGTATTGGAAGATCTACAAATAAGTCCTCCATCTGAAAACACCAGTGAGGAAATTCTCCTCTAAGAGATGTACCTCGAAGACAAAGACCCAATAAAGAAATGGAAAAAAACAATTATATTGAAAGATCCACAAATAAGTTCGCCACTACACAACACCAGTCAGAAAAGTTTAGTAGTGTACTCTCCTCTAAGAAATGTAGCTCCAAGACAAAGAGAAATGTCAGAAGAATGTAAAGAAAACTATGAAATTGATGAAATGGAAGAATCTTTTCAATCGTCTGAGAGTGAGCATCTGCCTTCAAGCGATGATGAGGAAAATGAAGTATTTCCGCTTATACGTTACGAAAGGATTAGTAAAGCTGTAGGTAAAAGTACCAAGAAAACATAAAAAATATATAAGCAACAATTATATCAATGATATATCAACAGCTAATACCTTGCTTGGTCAAAATTTAAAACCAAAAGAAGAAACCTTTGGATTAAAAACTAAAAGTAAGCACGTAGACCCTTTTATAGTTAACTTCGGTAAATTTGTAGAACCCTCTCACGTTAAGGTTGAGTCACTCTTCAGTCGTTCACACGACAAAAAAACAACATGTCCGTATTGCTTGGACGATGTAACCCATTTTGCACGACACTTAATTAGAAGACATTGTGATGAAGGTGCTGTTAAGGAATTTTCGTCATTTCCTCCAAATTACTACAAAAGAAAAGTTAGACGCTATTCGCCGTCAGGGAAATTTTGTTAGTTTCTTATCAACTAATAATATAAGACCTGTACGAAGACCCAAGGAAGCTGAAGATGTAGATCCCTCATCGTTTGTTTCTTGCCCTGATTGCATGGGATTCTTTAGAAAAACGTATTTAAGAAGACATAGAAAGCAATGTCCTGGACGATCTAAATGTAAAACTATCAAACGCGAAAATAATTTATCTTTATCACAAGTATTCACTGTATGTTCAGGTGTAAACGGTGATTTTCTTGCTTCTTTTCCAATTATGCGAAGTGACGAGATTTCAAGAATTGCTATGAATGATATGCTCATTTCCTCATATGCTGAAAGCTTACTAAGAAAGCACAAGCGTGCTCAAACACAACCCACTTTAGAGAACTAGCCGCGCTGAGCACAAAGTGGCAACAGCGCTTGGTAGTCCGATAGTCCTATCCCACTCCTATCCTTGTAGGTAGTCTTCGTCGTCGCCTTATTGATTTGTTATTGTTGTTTCTGACATCTCCGCATGGTTTTAGCAGTCAAAACATGTGACAAAGTTTTTCGATCTGTTATGTTATAATAATGAGAAAATTATAATAATTGTAGTGTAACCTTGCAGTCATATTTTAATAATCTGGAGAACAATTCATCCGAAGATACGGTAAGTGTTTATTATTTGATGTTAATAAAGAATTATTTGTAGGTTACATTTTTCAATTGCAAAAAGTTCTAGCAAATAATTACTGAAAATTTATTTTAGATGCCTCGAAGGTGTTCAATTCCTGGATGCAATTCAAATTATGATTCCGTCTTGAAGGGGTCAAATAAATGTGAATCGACATTTGCTTTTCCTAAAGATAAAAACAAATGTGAAAAATGGTTGAAAGCTATTCCAAGGAAAGACTGGACTCCCACAAAGTGTAGTGTAGTATGTGCCAAACATTTTCATGACTCAGACATTATTAGGTATCATGAATTTACTTTGCCATCGGGTGAAAACAAAAAAATTCTATCAAAATACCCAAAGTTGAGTGAAAGTGCAATTCCAAGACAATTTGACAACTTACCTAAATATCTTTCATCTGCACCTGCAAAAAAAAGAACAAACCCAGAAGAACGACGGGAAACAATTTTACACAGGGAAGAACAAATAATAGAAGATTTTTTGCATAATGACATTATAACTGATTTTGATGATCTGGCAAACAATTTTAAAACGAAGTTGGAAATTCAATCCTGGGAAGCAAAAATTGTAACAAAAAATAATAGTCGTAAGTTATATTTTTACAATTTAGATATAGATCAATATGTGACAGTTATGGCGACAATTGCACTTGAAGATAATTTAATGGTTAAAGTTTACCTCAAAGACAATCAACTTGCATACAACGATCTTAAATGGATTTTACCATGGGATGTAAAGTTGCAAAGGTGGTCTCAGCTTTCCAATCTATTATCTCGTTATAAAACAAATACTGTTAATAAAGAAGTAAATGTAATAGAGATGCTTAAAAAAGGATTGAAAATTATCTCTGATGCATATCTAAAATGTGAAAACAATTATGATGAAAGTAATACATTTTTGTATAGTAAACATTTAGAGATAATAATAGATCAGTTGTATCAGATTGTGTCAAACAAAAATAAGTATCGACCATCAACAATTATAATGGCATTTATATTATATTCACAATCGCCCACCTGTTATAATGTTATTAGAGATTTCTTTGTCCTTCCTCATAAAAGGCATTTGCAGAGTATTTCTTCCTCTTTAGCAGTGTCGCCCAAAGAAGAGAATAACAATAAAAATTATTTATTGAATATTGTAAAGTCACTAACCGAGACTGAAAAGGTTGTTGCATTAATTATTGATGAAATATATATCACGTCTCGAATGGATTATGGATCTCAAAATATTTTGGGTTCTGCTGAAAATAATGTCCTAGGCAGTGATTGCGAGTTTGCAAGAACAATTGTTACTTTTATGATAAGCTCAACATTTGGTAATATGAATGAGGTTGTAAAGCTCTGGCCAGTTAATAATGTCAAAGGTAGCGAATTAACAAAAATGACTACAGAAGTAATTAATTTTGTTCAAGACTGTGGCTTTGAAATAATTTGTATTATAACTGACAATCACTCAATTAATAGAACAATGTTCAAAACTATATCCGATAATGGATTATGGTTTTCTAATCCAAAAAATCAAGAGAAATTAATTTTTCTTTTAGTTGATTTTGTTCATATTTTCAAAAATATTTGGAAAAATTGGACGAATTTAAAAAATTTACATAATACTTTTGTTTTTTGTGATTTTGAACAAATTAATGAAGGAACTTTGAAATATGCGAAGTTTCAAGACTTACGAAATGTTTATGAGTCTGAGAAAACTTCGCTTATAAAACAAGCCTTCAAATTGAATTATAAATCTCTGTACCCTTCCACTCTGGAGAGGCAAAAAGTCCAGTTGGCAGACAATGTATTTCATCAGTCCACAATATCATGCTTGATGAGTACTCCAGAGTGTAAGGATACAGGGGACTTCTTGCAAATTATTAGACGTTGGTGGGATTTGGTTAACAACCGAAGTACCCTTAAAGGTATTATGAAAAGAAATGAATGGTGCAAACCATTTGAAAATGTATCAGATCCAAGGATTAGCTTTTTAAAAAAGTTTGTAGATTGGTTAGATAGATGGAAAAATATAGAAAATAATAATGGACATTTATCTAATGAAACTTTTCAAGCCATTAGGCAGAGTACTTTTGTTATAAAAGAAATTATAGAATATTCATTCAAACATTATCCAATTAAATATCTATTACCTGGCAAGTTTACAAGTGAAAATTTGGAGAAGAGGTTTGGAAAGTATCGACTATTATCAGGCTGTAATTATAATGTATCATTAGATGATGTCATAAATGCGGAAAAAAAGATACGTGTAAAACATATTTTTAAAAATAATAATATAAATCAATACTTTACACTTTCTGATATAAAGTCACAGTTTTCATTAATATCTGAAAATGATATTAAGGAGTCCTTTCAGGGCATTGAGAGTAATAATACATCCAGTGATTCATTGTTAAAACAATTTATTCATATATTAAAAACCGACCATTTAACATCATCAGAAATTGACGAGTCGTCAAAGATTTATGTTTGTGGGTATGCCAGTTACACGATTTCAAAAAAGTTAAATGGATGTAAATCTTGTATATCATTGATAACATCAAATAAAGGTGGTCAAACCTCAAATCAGTATTTTGATTATCTTCAGAGAAATGGGTTATCAGTAGCTTCTGATTTTGTCAACCATATTTTTTTTCACATATCCTCAATTCTTCAATATATCATTAGCAATAAAGAATGTGAATCATATTTTCTGAAATGTAATCAGCAAAAATATATTTTATCAAAATTAACTATTGAAAGTATAAAGTTTGATTACTATTATGGACATTTCCAAAATATTTGCTCAGAATGCAACAAAAATTGTTCTAGACTGTTTCATATGATTTGTTCTGTGTTTAGCAATGTATTTTTAAATAATTATGTTAAATTTAAAAATAACGAAAATATAGAAAAACAAATAAACAAAAAGAGAGAAGCTGAAAGCAGCCGAAACTCTCAAAAGAAAAGGAAATTAAACACTTTTAGCAGTTAGATTTATGAATATGTTTTGTTATTTTTTTACCTTAATTAAAATAATTGTCTTTTGATAGTAGCAAAACCTCTGCTAAATATGAATAAAAAATATTGAACCGTCTTAAAGTAATAAAGAAAAACGAGTTTTATTTTAATAACTTCAACACCCTGTGTATCAAAAACGGGCGACATTAGACCCAACATTACCTATATAATTTTTCATGATTTTATGAGAGCTCTTTCCTGTAAAGCGTTGTAAGTGTCATTTGGAAACACCCTGTATAAAATAGTTCAAAATATTAATTTTAAACCATTTTGTACACCATGTCTTTATTACATATTTATTTACGGAAATATTTCAGCAGAATGTGATACAATTTATGTAGATTTGCACCCTATATTTAACTTTCGTAGGAATTTCTTTGTAACGAGTTTAAATGAAGCGCCAGCCATAAAGCTAGAAACCGGACCACTCTTATCAGCTGATCCAGTGTTGCCACATGTGTCAGCGCGGCTAGTTCTCTAAAGTGGGTTGTGGCTCAAATAAGAAATGTTATCTCTAATAAAATGAGAGAATTGGGACGACTTCTTATAAGTTTGAGAAATACAACTGGAATTCAGCTACTATTTGACGCTTTAAAACCACATTTTTTTGACAATATTGTTGGAGCTGTAAGAGTTACTAGTGGATATTGTGAAGAAACCAAGACCTTTCAAGCAAGCAGTTTGGCGTTACACATGGGGACCACGCTTAAGCTGTGCTATTGCGGAAGAAAGTCTTAAGGACATTAAGCGTTTAAATAGTCTTATTGAAAATCATTGGACATCTGAGATTTCAAGCCTTGCACTGAAAAATTTAAAGGAAAATAATTATGCTTCTCCAAAATTATTGCCACCGACCCTAGATGTTATAAAATACCAAAGTTTTGTAATGAACGAAGCCAATGAAGCTTCAGATGCCTTGAAGAAGAATATCGACATTAAGTTGAACTATCGAAAACTGATTGAGTCTGTTTTAGCATTGACATTATTAATAAATAGATAACGCATTGGGGAAATTCAGTACCTAAAAACTGAGACTTATAATTCAACAGTCAGTGAAATCCAGCAAACCGAGTTTCTAGATTGTCTTTCAAAAACTGAACAAACATTGTGTAAGAATTACAAAAGAGTAGTGACAGGTGGAAAAGGAAGCAGACCTGTTGCAATTTTATTTCCACCGGACCTTCAGAAATTTTGAACTTATTCTAAGTTTCCGAAGTATTTGTGTGTCTGGGACCAATCCGCATTGATTTGGTAATCCTAACACAAAGCTGTGGTTGAGTGGCTATCATATTGTGAAAAAGATGGCGACGAAAGCTGATGTATCGGACACAACTCTGTTTACATCAACCCGTTTAAGGAAACAAATTGCCATAGTATTGCAAGCAATCAATATTAAGGATGATGAAATCGAACAGTTCGCTACTTTCATGGGACACACCAGAAAAACACATGAATCGTATTATACGTAATTATAAATTTCACTTTTTTATCTTTTTTATCAATGACTATTTAAAAACTACATTCACTTTTCTTTTATCAAGTATAATAATGTACTTTATTTAGTCGTGAACAATGAATCATAATTCACAGGATACAAATAAATGACAATTTAAGTTTATTTATATAAACATACAACAACTTACATCTATAGAAAAAATAAAGATTTTCTTTCATCGTAGGGGATCGAACCTATATGTTCAAAATATTATTTGGGGTTTAAATTTTTAATTTAATTCCGATTAAACAAGTTACACCAAAATCAAGAAGTACTATTTTTTTATTTAAAAAGGTAATGTGTAGTGCAAAAACGTTTTTATATTGTTAAAAATGTTTATTTATTTAGTGTTTTAATATGAGCAGACTCCACGAAGTAAGGGTCGAGACAGTTAATTTCGTTTATTTATTTATTTAAAATCAGCGTTTATTATCTATTTTTTGTGGCACTGTCCATATTCCGCATACATTTTTAAAGGGAAAGTTTTGTTTCAAAATCCTCTTTAAAAAAAACTAAAGGTCAGTCTACTTGACTACATATTCGAATGTACGTACTTCTGATACTTTAACTAGTACTGTCTTGTAGGCTTCCTCAAAACTTGTATCAGACAGCAAAAGTTTCCAAATTACTAATCGACAAATAATTTTGTCAGACAATGAATCATTGCTGGATGAGACTGAAACAGAAAAACATCATAATTATTTATTTTCTTTTAAGGTGCCAGAATAAAGAAAACATTTTTATGCCAATGAAGTTTTTGAAAAATCATCAAAATAAATTCCAATTCCATAATAGTGAAACCTTTTTTTGAACATTAATAGGTCAATGAAATCGTATGTTATTTGCTGTCATCAGACCACGAAGCACTGCGCAAAATTCATTACTGTAATATTGCTTACTTACAAAATCGATTGATTCACCTCCTTCGACACCAAAAGGAAATACCTGTATCCTGGATCTACAATGGGACGATTCCATGGGACGATCGTCCAAAAAAAGGAGGATAGCGGAACAAGGCACTGGGAATGAAAAAGAGGAAGCGGATAAAGAATCAATTAGGGTAGAGAAGCTAGCAATAAAGATCAGAGAGGTTATCAAACAAATAGATTCTTATTCAAGAAGTCTGAGCAGAACGGTGTATGAGATACCAAACACCAAAAAGGATATTAAAGAGATGTCAGGAAAAATCAGGAGCGCATGCTCTCTTCTGATGACGGGCGAGATGCAGGAAATCCTTCAGACATTGGGCGATAGAGGTGTACAAAAGCCAATGAGCGAAACGAGGAATGAAAGTGCACAAACTGAAATACTAGAAAGAATAAACCATACTAGAGACGCGACAACTCAGACGGTTCCTTGGCATAACAGCCAAAAACCGCTTCTGAAGAATCTGGATGGTATAGATACGTATGCTGCGTGGAAACACGTTGAGGATGCGAATTGGATGGATACCCTTTTCCATAAGACGGAAATTAAGATAGGGAATCCAATTGAAAGTGAAAATCAAACGGTTAGAGTCGTATTTGTGGAACCAAATGACCCTGAAATGAATAACAGTGTTCAAAGACTTTACCGGGACAAATATCCAGAACTGAAGCAAATGGACGACGATTTTGAAGTTTTGGAGCAAACAACCAGAATTAAGAACAAAGGGAACACTCAAAAAACATGTAAAGTGATCAAAGCGGCGCTTAACGGCAAGGAAGAAGACGTATGGGATAAATTAGAAATGGTGGTGGGCGAGACGGATGAAAACGAAAGTATTTCGGTCCATGCAGTCACATATCTGCGACAGGACAGCCTCAGAAAGATGATTGCAGCAGTCTTTCGAAAAAGGAATAATAACATTACAATATATGTCCCGTTTAAACCAGCTAATATTAATGTGTCAGAAAAGGAAAGAAACGCCATAGGCATTGTCGTTAGTGAAAAGGAAAAAAGCTACAAGGAAGTTCTGAGCAGGGTAAAAACAATAATTAAAAATAATCCAGCCAACGAATCAATCAAGACTCTACGAAGCACTAAAGACGGCAGGCTCCTGATTACCTTGGATAAGAATGAAAAAGCTGCCCAAGAAATATGTCAAGCATTGGCACTCGAGAAGGACCCTTTGTCCTGCAGACAGTTGGGGAAAACCGAACTTAGAGAAGCTATCCACATTAAAGGCCTCGATATGGAAACGACACAGGAGGAGGTACAAACTGCACTTAGAGAAATCGTGGGGGAATGGAAGGAAGGAAATCAAATTAGCCAGTTGAGGCCTCTGCCTAATAGTCTTATGGCTATTACAGTGATTATGGATAAAGAAGAAGCAGAAAAGGTACTGGCAAACAAACACATCAGAATTGGGATGGTAAATTGCAAAGTAGAAAAAAAGCTGAAAGTACCAAGATGCTATAAATGCTGGAGCTATGATCATCATGCAGCGGAATGTAGCGGACCAGATAGGACTAATACCTGTTTCAATTGTGGTAAAGAAAACCACCTGGCTAAGGATTGCCCCAACAAAGAGTACTGCCCAGTATGCAGAGAGGATGGACATAAAGCGGGCACCAGCAGATGTGGCGCCTTTAAACTGGCTCTAAGGCAGGCAAGAACTCTCAACAAACAAGTAAGCTTGCAACAGTCTATTTCTAGGCAGGAAACGAGTCAAAGAGAAGCAACCAATGAACCTCAACCTCCCTCGGAGGCAGAGGAACAAATGGAAACGGGGGCAAACAGCGATGAAATAATTGATAATATATTCCAATCCCAGCAAACGGTTAGTGAGGCTCAACATTTGGTAGAGTTACATGAAAAACCAAGTGCGAATACACCTACTTATTGAAAGTAACGAGTAAATAGTCTCCCTTTAATTCACGATGGCTAATTTAAGCACAACTAACTTGAGACCGTCTCGGAAGGCTCATTCACCAATAAAAATCCTTCAAATTAATCTTGGCAGAAGTATTACTTCTCATGATTTAACCGAGTGCACAGCGAGCAATTTGAAATGTGACATTATAATAATGAGTGAACCAAATAAGAATATAGTCAAAAGGGAAGGCTCCTGGATAACAGACAAACAACACGACACGGCAATCAAAATTATTAACAATAGATTACGCATAGGCAGAAGGAAAAGAAGAAACGGCTACTGCTGGATTAACATTGGCGAATATAGAATAATGGCATGTTACATATCTCCGAATTGTAATGCTGAGATATACGAAAAGTTCCTACAAGACATTGAAACTGACATCAAAAGAACGAGGAGGAAAATAATAGTGGCAGGCGACTTTAATTCAAAATCTCCAGAATGGGGCTCCCATAAGGAAGACATTAGAGGACGCAAACTTGCTGAGTGGGTAGCAAAAAACGAATTAGTTGTGCAAAATAAAGGCAATAAACCCACATTTGTCAGAAATAACCAAAAATCCATAATTGACATAACGTTCAGCTCTGAAACCTGCAAGGATGAACTCCACAAATGGAAGGTCCTGGACGAGGAATCGGCAAGTTTACATCAATATATTTACTTCGAAATAGGGCAAACAACCGATGGAAACAAGCATCTACTCCACAGAACTGGCTGGAACCTGAACAAGATAGATCCTGACATTTTTAAACATGTACAACATGTACAAAGATAGGGCAAAGTGGGAATACGAGTCCTTCTGATCTCATCAACAAACTAAAAGAAGTATGTGACGCCTCTATGCCCAAAAGAAAAGAAAGTTCAAAAAGGAAACCTAAATATTGGTGGACGGGAGAAATAGCCAAACAAAGAGAAGAATGTAATAGACTGAGGAGAAAGAAGTCCAGGACGAATTGTCAAAATACCACCGATGCAGAGCTAGATCAAATAAATAAGGATCTGAGGGAGGCCAGAAGGAGACTTAAACATTTAATTATTAAAAGTAAAGTAAACTCTTGGGAAAAGCTATGCAGGGACGTAGAAGAAGACCCGTGGGGGAAACCATACCACATAGTGAGGGGGAAACTGGACCCGAAACCATTAGGAATTCCGACGGATTTCAAGAGGGACATTATAAACACACTCTTCCCAAAGCAAGGATACAAAACGTGGGTACCGGAACAAGGGGACCAAGAGGAAATCCCTGAAGTGACATCAGAGGAACTGGAAGCAGCAGCCGGAAAGTTAAGGAATAAAAAAGCCCCTGGACCCGATGGAATACCTTCAGAGGTCGTCAAAATGGCCATAAAAGAACTCCCTGAAACCATACGTAAAACTGTTGATGGAATTGTACAAAGTGGAGAGTTTCCAATAGAGTGGAAAATCGGTAGATTGGTGCTTTTTAAGAAACCGGGAAAAGATGAAGAAAATCCATCTTCATACCGTCCAATATGCCTTCTTGATTCTATGGGGAAACTAGTCGAACATATAATTGCCAGTAGGATAGTCAGGGAACTCGAAAGCTCTGAAAACTTGTCGACAAGGCAGTTCGGATTTAGAAAAGGAAGGTCTACGGTCGATGCTATCAAGGAAGTAGTTCAAGCTGCCAGAAGCGAGATGGAGAAAAATCAAAGGACGAGGGGACTCTGTGCTTTTATAACGATAGATGTCAAGAATGCCTTTAATACAGCCTCTTGGAACCTCATTCTTAAAGAATTGAGAAGACGCAGAATATCTAAATACATTAGAACCTTGATTTCTAGTTATTTTACGGACCGAAGGATAATGGACGATGATGGGAATACATACTGGATAACCGCAGGTGTCCCCCGAGGCTCAGTTCTTGGCCCACTATTATGGAATATTCTGTATGATGGTATACTGCGTCTTGAAACACCGGAAAATACTAAACTCATCGCGTACGCTGACGATTTAGGAGCTATAGTGATAGAAAGAACGGAGGAGAATTTGATGGCATCGGTAAATGATGCCTTAGAAAGAATCGCGAACTGGATAAGAGATCATGAGCTCAAACTGGCATCCGAAAAAACAGAGGCTATCCTACTAGTGGGGAAAAAACAACTGAGAATCCCAATTGAGTTTGTTTTAGAAGGAACAATTGTAGTGCCAAGTAAAAACCTGAAATATCTTGGAGTCATTTTAGACAAGGGACTAACCTTCAGGGACCATGTAAACACCACGGTTGCCAAAGCTAAGACGATCATGGCGTCTTTAATTAGATTGATGCCTAGAAAAGGGGGAGCTACGGAAGCTAAAAGAAGGCTATTAGGCGCTGCTGTCCATTCTGTCCTATTGTATGCCTCTACAATATGGCAAAAAGCTCTAGAAAAAAATGCAATCGTAAATTAATAATGCAGGTACAAAGAACACTTGCCGTAAGGATATGCAGAGGATACAAAACAGTATCAACGGACAGCTGCTTAGTGATTGCAGGGATCATACCAATTTTCCTATTGGCCAAAGAACGCGGGGAAGTAGTAGGAAATAATAGGGAAGGAAAAAAGACAGCCAGAGAAAGAACGTTGTGCAGATGGCAGAGAGAATGGGAAAGAAGTGAGAAAGGACGCTGGACATACACACTTATGCCTATTATAAAAGAATGGACAAACCGAAAATTCGGCAATCTAACCTATTATATGACACAATTCATGACGGGACATGGGTTATTCATGAACTATCTCAACAGACTTGGAATTACTGAAAGTCCCACTTGTATTTATTGTCCTGCGGTAGATACAGCGGAGCATACGTTTTTTCAATGTGACGAATGGAGGAAGATGAAACAGAAGGTGGAAAGAAAACTCGGAACAACAATCACCAAAGAAAATATCATCGGAATAATGACAGAAAAAAGAGAAAACTGGACAAGTATTAGTAACATGATAAACGAAATATTAACGAAAAAAGAAAAGGACTTTAAGGGACGAAGAAATAATAGAGGGATTTAAACATCATACTTGCCATGTCTTCCTGAAGTAATACCGACCGGTCATTCCAGGAACGACCTACACGAGGTACAGAGTGGAAGTTTTTTAGCCGGTAAGAATCCGGCACTATCGGGCGGGGCATGCAGCTCGGGATCATCTAACAGTGGTTCCTATCTGTATGCGCCGACCGGTGTCTTTTTGAAGATTTTGTTACCACTCAGGGAAAAAAAAAATATTGCTTACTAACACACACAATAGTGCAATGAAATTTTTTAAATTACAGTTCATTTTCAAAATTCGCCCCGTTAAAAAATATAGATACTTAAATTTTCAGTTATTACGTTAACTAGTATCTATGAAATATGGAGGAATTTAAAACATGCTTTACTCACCACGTAACTTTAGCAAATCGAATTGATGTTTTATTAGGATTAATATAATAAAATGATATGCTGGCATGAAGATATATATTTATATTATATTGCTTTTAGATCAAAATGTTAATGAAAATGGAGTAGAAGTGGCTTGGGAACAGGAATTCGGAGAACAAGCAATGAAAAATGCGGTATTAGGTAATTATCTATTTTTTCTCATCCAGAACTAAGAATTAAGAGAACGTGGAATAATAAATAAACTGTTATATTTTAATGAAATTAACTGTCTCGACCCTTACTTTGTGGAATCTACTCATATTAGTGTTATATTTTAGAAAAAAGGGAAAATAATATAAAAACAGGTAAGCGAGGAAAGTGGAATTCAGAGCAAAAAAATGTATTGAAAACAGCTTTCAAAGAGCACATAAAAAACAAAAAGGCTCCGAGAAAAGAAGAAACCAAGTTGATAATGAAAAAACATAAAGATTTATTCAAGGATAAGACGTGGGTTACAGCAAAAGCTTTTGTTTATAACTGTTATAAAGGTTAAATGTTTGCTAATGTACTTTAAATATTCTAGACTTGTACTGCGCTAGTATAAACTTTTAATTTCATTTCAATATTTTAATAATTATTTTAGTCATTTTCAGCTTTAATTATAAATAAAATAAAATGTAATATTTTATTTATAAATTTGTATTATTTTCTGGTTTTTCAGTCGTTAAAAATTTTTTCTCTTTAAATCTGTAACACCTGTTGTAGGACATTTACTCAATGAAATCGGATATCTAACATTACCTATAGGTATAGGGTGTTCTATTATAAAAAAATTTATTTGGTTTACTTCATTGAAAAAATCGATTATAATAAAAACTGTATTAAATTTTGTTTTCAAGATGAAGAGAAGGAGAACATTATATTTCTTCAATACTGTCGATTTTTTTAGGGTGAGAATTACCCACTCGTGTCCCTGAGTAGCTACACCGATGTTTGTGTCCTTTATTGAATGAAGCACTCTGCATAGTATTTTTCAGATTGATTTTTTTTATATATGTGAGTCGTTCTTACTTTTAACAATATGTGATTTACGACCTACAGTAAGTAGGTAAGAATAAATTTCACGCACGTTTTCAAGCCCAGCGGCGTTGTCAAATGTCGGGCTTCATAGCGATTTATTTAAATATAATAGTTCAAATGTATAAAACTTATACACGAAAGCGCCCCCTACCGCATGATTTTGGAAACTTTTTGTATCAGTGTATGTATAAGTAGTACGTTGCGAAGCCCTCGCAAAAATTTGTCCAGATGGGTTGGGAAGTAAGAAGAATCCAATCGTTATTAGATACTCGGGCGACGTTTCGAAACCCGCAGTCAAAACAAAAGGTAGTTGTGGGCTTGTAAACGTTCAAAACATATATTTTACGGGCCTGTATACGAGTATTGAAAACATAATATTTCATTTATTTCACATACCTTCATTTCCAGTATCTTCTTCCGCTGTCGCATAGTGTTCCAAAAAATACTTTTGAACCCATTCCAGAGCTCCTTCGATGCCACACTCACCACAGGTCGCGAGTTCCTTCCCACTAAATTTATCTGTCATATTCGGTTCGGTTTCGGTTATTTTCTATCTTGAAAAACAACCAAAATGTAGTTACAACAGATGGCAGCTGGAACAAAACGCGCCGTGCACCACCTTCAAGCTTGGGGCACATCGAGCGAGCTCGAACTACTCTCTTTGTTTCAAAACGAATTTGATGGAGCACGCTCAATGCGTAAAAAACGCAAAAGTAGACGTGGAGCGCGCTCGGAGCATCTTGACCGTCAACTCGAAAACATTTTAAATTGATTTCTAGTTCATCTTCATTATCTATGCATATATTATGTAAAATGCAGGTTGCCATTATTATCTGGGGAATGATTTCAACTCGAGTAGCTTCCATCAGTTTAAGCCTTCTAAATCTTCCTTTTAATAGGGCAAAAGTATATTCAATAAAAATACAAGCCTTTGCAAATATATTGTTGTAGTTTATCTGTACATTAGTAAGATATCCATTATCTTTGAAAGGTACGAGTAAGTTGCTTCTTAACGGATAAGCATAATCCCCAATAAAATGCTCATCCTGGTGAATTTCTAAGGAACCAAGCAAGGTATCAAAATCTGACCGCCTTAATACACGAGCATCATGCATAGACCCAACCTCACCCCAATAGCAATGGATAATTTTTTTTTACAGTTACATACTCCCTGGAGAATCACAGAATGATAGACCTTGCGGTTAATATAAGAAACTGGGTATCTCTGTGGAGCTTTTAGGGGGATATGTGAGCCATCAATTAGTCCCAGAATTCCTACAAAAAATGTAAAATGACTATCAAAATATATCACATGCTCCTATTTATTACCTGGAAAGCGAGTTTTATTTCTAAAAAAGTTAGTCGTATTGTTACAGTCATCTTCTTTAAGAGCTATAAATTTCTTACTTTCATTCAAAGCAAGTGAATCTCTACTAATTTTGTTGACACAATCCCAAGCAGTGGACCTGCTACCACCAAATCTATCGGGAACGCATCTAATAAAATATGAGGACCAATAAAATTATTGTCTTTACTTACTTATTTATTTCTTTAGATATAGCCATAAGAACATTAAATAATAATTTACCTACATTGTGTTTATTACTCACCTAAAACTTTCTATATTTGACAAATACCATAAAGATATTAACATTTCTTTGTCCTATGTTAATTCGGTATTGCCAGATATTCTCAATCTCTTCCTATCAAGAACAGAATGCAAGTTTCCATGAGAATCTCATAAGTAGTCTTTGTCAGTCGGAAATGCTGCTTGTAACGCGCATACATATATAAAGGCCAAGAAAAAGAAGAAAAACGGTGAAAGAAATGACTTTTGATATACCACCACTTAACCTATGTTCTATAATATACGATTGTGAACCACGTTGTTACAATATACTTTTGGCGCACTTCTTTGTTTAATTTTGATTAATCAGAATAATTTCGTATAAGTGAACCCCCTACAAATTGGCGCCCAACGCGGGGCTGTTAATAAAGAAGGTTATTAAGTGAATCAAGTTTTAGTAATTACACAGTTTTGTCAGTTCCCAAACTCGTAAATACCAAGCAGTTTAGTACAGTTAGTGTGTTTATAAGTTAAATAGTGGAGTTGTTATTGTCAGTTACTCGTATGTTCTTACGTTCCGGAAGAAATACCGCTACATCAACTACAATGCCAGACACCGAAAATCAAATTCAATAGGTAGTAATGACACCTGAAATGTTACAGGACCTGATTGCAGGTATGAGTTTAGCAGGGGTAAACCACAATCAACAGAACGCAACAACCGTAAGTAATAACTCTAATTTCTCCGCATGTAAACATAAATTTTACGGCAATAAAAACGAGGATATTGAAGCCTTTATAGATGCTATTTCGGTGTATAAGGAATGTCTTAATATTTCAGATGAGCATGAACGAAAGGGCCTCAGTATGCTGCTTCACGATACTGCAGCAAAATGGTGGCAGGGAATCAAGTCATCGGTAAACACGTTCGACGAAGCTTTGGACTGCTTACGGTTATCCGAAGCCAGCATATCAAATTTATCGAGAACTATTTTCTCGCGAACAAGGCAACGAAAAAACTCGACATTTTCATTAGTAAGGCGCACGCTCTGTTGTCACGTTTATCAGGAAATTCCGCAATTTCCGAACATGTACAATTAGATTTAGTTTACGGTTTATTAAACGCTCGCATTAGAGAAAAAATAGCTCGTGATAAAATTACAACATTCAAAGAACTAATTGAAAACGCCCGTACCTTAGAACAATATCTTTCGGATACAACTCAGAGAGGTAATCAGCGGAATAGTCAAAATGCAGTTAATGTAAAATCTGAAACCGATCATTTAAATGCAAATCATAATGTAAACAATAAAAAAAAAGAATTCAATGTATATTTTGTGAGAATTTTGATCATATCAGATATGAATATCGCAAATATGCTGCGCACAAGAATAATAGTGTTAATGACACCGTTCTACGGGATTTCGGAGTTGCCAGCTCTGCCGATAATTCTAATATCTTCTGCTATGGCTTTAAAACTCCAGGTTATGTAAAATCTAATTGTCCCAAATGTAAGTCGGTTGAAATTGCTCAGGTTAGCGTATCTAGCGAGTTCCTTTGCACATCGCTAAGCAATGTTGACAGTCAAGCCGCTGCTTTGCCTATGCGCCCACTCACTCGGGTTACCATTCAAGGTCATCATGGATTTTTATTCCTCGATTCTGGTGCTCAGTCCAGCATAGCCGGAGGTATGCTTAGAGATATTTTACTAAACGAAAATACCCCTTATACGAACAAGTCGATGATTATGACATTGGCAGATGGCAAAGCGAGCACTGTCAATGCCTCATTTTTCCAGGTTAAAATTGTGTTAGAACATCGGGAATACCCGCTTACTGTAATTGCCGTCCCTGAACATGATCAAAGTAGAACCCTATTTGGTTCCGATTTTATCAAGGCAGCTAATATCATTTTAGACATCCCACGCGATTGCTGGTATTATGGCGACTCTCCTGAAGTCCGGTACTCTTTTGCTCCTGAACCGACTCGATCTATTGCTCCTAGCTTCAATACCATCCCTCTATCCCGAATCGAATTGAGAAAAAATGAAGGTGTCAACCTCCCGCCGTCAGACAAATACTCTTTTCCCAGAATGGATGATTTTCTGTACGCCACTAAGGAAACAAAATTCATGTCAACTCTGGACTTAAAATCAGCTATCACCAAATCGCGGTACACCCCGATGACAGAGACAAGACAGCGTTTATATGTCCCTTTAGTACCTTTAGGTACACTCATATGCCTTTTGGTATGAGGAACAGCCCTGCCACGTTTCAGCGTCTCATTGATAAATTTCGTGTGGGATTGCCAGCTGTCTACCTGTTGGCCTATCTAGATAACTCAATAGTTATTTCCCCCTCATTTCAAACCCACTTGCAAGATATTGCGCAGGTTTTCGCTCGTCTAAAGATCTTCAAATTACACTTAAATCGTGCCAAGTGCACCTTCAGTTGCGACTCGGTCCTTTACTTCGGCCACATTATCACTCCGTCTGGAATCAAACCGGATCCTAATACAGTTTCATCTATCATGAATAGACCGGCCCCCAAGAACGTCAAGCAACTGACCTCATTTCTTCAAACTTGCTCATGGTTCAGACGATTCATTGAAAATTTTGCCGAAATAAGTAAGCCTCTGTCCAACCTTCTCAAAAAGAACGCTAAATGGAGCTGGGGATATGCCCAATCTCAGGCTGTGGACCGGCTAAAGGCCCTTCTGTGTTCAAATCCAGTCCTTCGACAGGTCGACCCTGGTCTTCCCTTTCTTCTTCGTACTGACGCGAGCTCGTATGCGCTCGGAGCATGTTTGCTTCAGGGGGAGTATCCCGGAGAAAGGCCTATTGAGTATGCGAGTCGACTACTCACTCGTTCAGAACGAAACTATTGCACTACTGAGTTAGAAGCATTAGCGGTTGTCTGGGCATTAAACAAGTTCCGTGGTTATATTGAAGGGTCTCCTATAGTAGTTCAAAGTGGCCACCAGCCCCAGGTAGATCACTTAATAGCACACCCAGGCAGATCAAGAGGACATAACCCCAATTCAGATTTTAGAGTTCACCACCGATCACGATCTGTGTCTACAGATAGTCGGAATCGGGCGGGTCCCCGTCCAGGAAAACAGGATAGAGATTTCCATAGTCGACTGGAATCCCTAACAGGTGCTGCACCTGCAGGGCTCGGTTTCAGTCATTATTCACGCCGGGACAGATCTGTATATTCTGTGGATGGAACTCAAATTATATTGTTGTTTTGTGTATTTTGGCTCGTGATCTTAGCAACATTTTAAGTGATTCAATGATATTTTGTAAGTAGTCTGTTGTTTTGTGATAGAATATGTTTAGTTCCCGTACTAGTAAGTAAGATTTTTAATCTCCAACAAAAAGATCAAGTGAGAGGTAAATTTTCAGCAATATTTGTTAAAATATTTTCCCTCCGAACATGTGAAGGTAATGAAACAATGTCAAAAAAAACCTTTTGTGGTAACGGAAATGAACACCTGTCATTTTTTGAGTGTCAATATGATTGAAAAAAAAATCGCCTACAGAAAAGCAAGCATCGACGGACAAAAAATAAACTGGCTAAAAATAAGATCGATTTTATTAAAAAAAATATGAACCGTTCCTGTTCACAATTTAAAATAGGAGAAATATAATATAAATTAAAATTAGATATTAAAGGATAAATTTGTTCTTTACTAAATAATTTAATAGCATCACTAAAAGGCTGAATCAAACCAATAACTCCAAATTTATTTGGTCCTTCACGAATTTGGATATTGCTTAAGACTTTACGTTCCAATAATGTTAAAAAAGAAATACTCCTGTTCAGCACGATTCATTTGACGCACCAGTACACAAGATTTATATAAACAAAAAGGATGGAAGGAACAGCACGAAAATCAAAATAGAAGACTTTTTTTAATGAGTACCCTTTGGCCCAATAGCCCAATGCATAAAGGAACCAACCCCAAAAATATGGCTGTATTTTTCAAAATATTGAAGAAATTATTTTTCTTTTAGTTTCACTTTGTTAACATCTAAAAGCGCCTACATTTTGGGCTACTAACAAGATTGCGGGAGAGGATTGGTTTACCGGCTTCATGAAAAGACATAAGAATTTATCCATTAGGTGTGCCCAAGCTACAAGTCTTTCGAGGGCTACAAGCTTCAACAGGGCGAATGTAAAGGCCTTCTATGACAATCTGAGCAGAGTAATGGATCGTGAAAAGTTTGCAGCGAAAGATATCTACAATATTGACGAGACGGGTATTACAACTGTCCAGAAACCCAATAAGGTAGTGGCCAAAAAAGGAATTCGGCAAGTAGGTGCACTTACATCTTGTGAGCGTAGAACTCTTGTGACAGTTACTATTGTTGTGAGTGCCATGGGAAATTATGTCCCGCTAATGTTCATTTTTCCACGCAAAAGGTATGACGATCATTTCATAAGAGATGGTCCCATTGGGTGCATTGGCACAGGGAATTCTTCAGGGTGGATACAAGAAACCGAATTTGTGATGTTCCTCAAACACTTCCAGAACCACATAAACTCATCGGTGGATAGGAAAGTACTACTACTATTAGACAACCACTCCTCTCATATCACGATAAAGGCACTGGATTTCTGTAAGGCCAATGGTATAGTCATGATGTCATTTCCTCCCCACTGCTCCCATAAGCTGCAGCCGTTAGATATATCTGTTTTCGGACCTTTCAAAAAAGCAGTGAACAGTGCTAGCGATTGCTGGATGCGAAATAATCCGGGTAAACCCATGAAAATCTACGATATACCAAGCATCGTATCTACTGCTTTACCCTATGTATTAACTCAAACCAACATACAAGCTGGCTTCAAGTGTACAGGAATATACCCATTTAACGCAGACATATTCACTGACATCGATTTCGCACCCTCTTATGTTACGGACAGACCGATCCCCATGTCAGCGCTCCAAGATACACCTTCACTCCAAATGGAAAGCAGTTTATCTCAAAGTATTTTGCCTCAGCCAGAAATTTAAATAACAGCATTTCCAGTTCCTGAAAATTCACTTGCCGATGTGGAATTACCAGAACTTCCGAATCCAACTGAGAATGTGACTAACCAAAACATTCCATCAACATCGAAAGATATTGGCGCCACAAAAGATATAATGGCATTTTCTCCTGAATATGTGAGACCATTTCCGAAAGCAGGACCCAGGCAAAATACAAATAGAGGGAGACCAAAAAGGAAGTCTGCTGTTTATACAGACACTCCTGAGAAAGATTCTATAAGAATAGAATCGGAAGCGAGAGAAAATAAGAAAAGAGCACAGAAAGTGAAAAGAAATCTAACAGATGTGAAAGGTAAAGGAAAGAAAAGTATTGCTAAGAAAAAATCTCGGAACGAATCTCCAGAGACGAGTCAAGACGAACAGGAGTATTATTGTCTGGTTTGTATGGAGTCATACAGCAGCAGCAAGCCGGGGGAACAGTGGCTGCAGTGTTCCGATTGCAAATTCTGGGCGCATGAGGAATGTACTCCAAGTTTATATCCATATATTTGTCACAATTGTGAATCAGACTGATTTTTATGTTCCTGTTATTTATGTTTCATTTATATTATCACAAATATGATACTTATTTCTTAATAGTTCAATAAATACCGATTTTGACAGAAAAAATTGTTATGTTACTAATGACCCCATTAACTGTTACAACTGACTCGGGGTCGGGGACGGTTGTAACATTGCTCAATTTTTTTTTAAATACATAGGTGACGCTTTGCTAGGCATCTCAGAGAAATTTGAACACGTTCACTTATTGATCAATTAAGTGACAAATTATTAGGTGAAATGATTTTGTTCTAGGTTTATTACCCTACATACAGCAAGTGTACAAAGTCAAAGTGTTACAATTGCCCACGGTCTACCCTAAGCTGCAAAAATTCAGAGCGGCAGCACTGTGCAGGACACAAGTTAGTATTGTCGTGACGACACACACGTAAATACGTCTGTGCCAACAATGTTTGACACGGAAAAATTCATTTGTGAAATTGAACAACGACCAGCGGGCCTAATCTCGAATGACATTTGTCGTATTCGGCATATGTCGATAGAAATTGTCGCACAACATTGGCATCTGGCATTCTCAAATGGGTTCGACATCTAAGTCGCATGAGATAAATTTTGTCGAATAACATGAACTGGCAACACCGAAATTTCGATATTATATCGTGTTCCATGCCAATTCTCTTGTAAAGTTGTAAAATAATGAAATAATGGTAATGATTTGGTTATTTGTTAGAAGTTAGAATGTACTTACTCGAATGTACAACAAGAATAACAAGATAAACATGGAAAGTGAAACCAAAAAAAAAATATTGCACCCAAAATTAAAAACGAACATTAATAAATTTAATGCAAGAAAAAGAAAATGAGCCTCTTTTATCAGGAAAACTTTCCCCAAATTTTACCTTTCAAATTGCAAGGAGTAAGTGTCAGAATATTGCCTCCATTCTAAATTCTGCCCCCGGAGCATCGAAAGACTGGAAGCACTGGAAAAAGGTAATTATAAAAAAAATAATGCATGAATAAATGCTATGTTGAATATTTTCATTTTCCAACACACTTGGCAAGATTTACGGTCAAAGACAAAAAGGAAGAAGTCAGGTCAAATTAAGTATGTGAGGCAAGATATAAACCTCCTGGCAAATGTTTATTAATTTTTGATGGCGCAACTTGCCATTTGGATACATCCATCGTAGACACTGCCGAAGCTCATTACATTACGCTTTTCTGTCTTCCCAGTAATACGACACATGAACTTCAACCGATGGATAAAGCAGTGTTTAAGTCATTTGAGTATTATTGGGACGAGCAGGTCCTTTTGTACTGGACTCGACACAAGAATCGTTGCATAACAAAACAAAGATTTGGAGAAATTTTTTCTATTGTTTGGGACAAAGCAGTTACACCCCAAAACATCACATCCGGTTTTTCTTCCACAGGCATATATCCATTTAACCCCCAAGCAATTCCTGATGAAGCTTTTGCCCCCAGCATTTTAACCGAAAGAGAATTCCCCCTACCAGATTTTCAGGAAAACCAACAACAAAGAGAATTTTCTCCAGAACCGGGACCCTCTGGATGTCAAAATAAGACTTTCCAAAGTTCAACTGAAAATACTCCTCCTTAAAAAATTACCCATAGCCAAAAATCTTTCAAACCTAGACAAAAACATAATAAGAAGAAGGACGAGTGGACATCTTCAAGTGGCTCTTCAGAAGACGAAATATCTCTGTACAGTGACACATTATCAGAAACGTTTTCTTCAGAAGAAGAGAAAAGAGCGGAAGATAAAAACATTAAATCAGCCAAAGTGGAAACAACAAAACTAAATTTGGACATTACCCAAAATGCCGAGATTACCAAGAAACAAGAAAATATAAAGAACGGAAATATTAAAGATAAAGAATCAGAAGATGAAGAGATAAGTTTCACTGAAATGCTAGAGACACCATACAAAGATGACGTAAAAAACAGAAGAAAGGCTATTAACAGTAAAGCATTGGTAGTTTTTAAAGAAAAAAGGGTTGCAAAAAAAACTACTTCAAAAAATACGGCAGTAAAACCAAGACAAAGTAAGGAGTCTTGGTACTGTAAACTTTGTCAAGAAGATGTAAAAAAAGACATGAGGCTATGCTCAGTGTGTGCCACTTATGTGCATGAAGAATGTGTTGGACTTACGAAAAGTGACAAATTAGTTTTTATCTGCCCGGACTATCAATAAACATTTTATTGCCATTTATTTATATTTGAATTTATGTTTTATCAAAGTTCTTTTAAATTTTTTTAAGTAAGATAACGTTTAGATTTTTTATATTTCTAAGGAAAACTTTTTTGTTTGTTTATTATCAATAAAATATATAACATGGTTCCAATTTTTATTTCAAGAATATTAAAGCAAAATAAATGTTTCTCTTATTTTACAGGACTGCGCATATTACCAACATACCCATGGGCGTTTTACCAACATAGGCTGGTAATATGCCCAGAGATGTCATTTTATACAAATAATTATACAACATATACATAAGTCATATATATATTTTTTTAATATTTAGGATGAACACATTGGTATAACAGAATAACTTCCACACAAACCGGAATTAGCATCTTTTTTATTTATTTTTCTATTAATTTTTTTTCTTAGCGTGGGCATATTCCCTACATCTACCTTATTGCTGCTTCCCCAAATATAGGAATCATGAGTGCTTCCAGGAAATTTAGCAGTAGCATGAAGTATCTTCATTTTCTCATCACATATCTAGAAAATTATTAGTAAGTATACAAACAATAATGGATCATATACATATAACTTGCCAGCTGAACATTTATTGAATGATACTATTTTCGATTTATAAAAACATGCTCAGGAGCTAGCAGACTTATATATATATATATATAAAAAAAAATCTTAATCTTTTCATTGATTATTTGTCTATTTCCAGGGTCAGAAGGTTCAGACAGGAGAGCTATAGACGCCTCCGTGTCTCTGTTGGTTGTTGTCCTGAAAACTCGGGATCTTCCATTTGAAGGCACAAATGTGCGTTTGGTTATCTTGTTGAAATCCGTTGTTTGTGTTTTCTCATGTTTCAATTAACATCCATGCTCCCAAGTTGTACACCTTTTCTTGGTTATGCCGTACCGATGAAGGCTAATGAGCCAGAAACATGCATGTCTACGGTTACCACTCATTCTCTGTAACCTCTTTTGCGTGATATGCCCGTTAATTCTGTTTTTGTTTCATATTCCACGCGTTATCTTTAATCTTTTCATTGATTATATATATATATATACAGGGTGGTCCTTAAGTAATTGTACATAGAAATATGGTAGATTCCTGACTTTAAAGTATTACGATTTAAACCAACTTGCTTTAATAAAATCTTGCTAATAAGAAATATACAGGATGTTTAAGGTAAAATTTTAAAATTTCTTTTTTGCAATAACTTTAACGTTTTTGGATATGTATACATAAAAATTTGGAAATAGAGGTTTTTGGGCACGAAAAATTATAATCTGGTACCTACTTCGATGTAATTTGCAGAGGGCGCCACATAGGCTACATTTGTGGCATCAATGTGCCCTGAATTTTTTTGCTGTTTAAGTTAGCGGTATTTTTGTAAAAGAATATTGAAGCCATGTTATTTTAATAGAAAAAAGGTATACTTGTGATTAACCTTAAAACTTAACGGTTTATGATATAATCGCATTTTAGGGATCAGCTGCATGATTATTATTGAAAACATTTAGAAAACAAATTTAAGAAAAACTAAGCTAAATAACATTATAACTTCAATTGTGTCACATTAAATGTTCGATATGTCCTCCATTCTCGTCGATGCATTTATCTACACGTTCCATAAAAGATCGTCTCATATTAAACAAGATCATTGGATCAAAAAATACCGCTGCTCTATTTATTTCTTCCCAAAGTTGGTCGCTTGTATTTATGGGATCCTTATAACAAGTTGTTTCATTGCACCCCATACACCGAAATCGAGAGGATTCAAGTCTGGACTACGTGCTGGCCAAGGAAAATGGCTACCACGACCAATCCAGCGTTCAGGAAATTTGTTATTCAAATATGTTTTGACTGCTCTCGTATAATGCGGCGGTGCACCATCTTGCATAAACCACATATTTTTTCTTATATTCAGTGGCAATTCTTCCAATAGATTAATGAAATAATTTTGCAAAAAATGTAAGTAGTTCTCACCATTCAAATTACGAGGTAACTCGTATGGTCCTAAGAAATTGTTACCAATGATACCACACCAAACGTTTATTTTGAATTCATATTGGAAATGGCTTACTCGTATATCATGGGGATTTTCAATAGCCCAAAGATGATTGTTCCTTAAATTAAAAATACCACGGCGGTTGAATGTAGCTTCGTCGGTAAATAATATTCTGTCGACGAAGGTGTGATTAAGATTTGGCCTGTTTCGGATAGCACTTGCAAATTGGTATCTCAACGGTAGATCTGCTGGCAATAAATTTTGTACCGGAGTAAAATGGTATGGGTGATACTTCTCGAGGTGTAGTCTTTTTAAAATAGAAGTTTTACTGATTTGTAAAGCAGCAGATAAACGCCGTGTACTAACTTGAGGATCATCTTCAATGCGAACCATTATTTCGTCATCTTTATCAGGCGTAATTATTCTTGGTCGGCCTAATTTATCACGCTTAGGACGAAACGAACCACTATCGCCTAAATTCCTGAATAGATTCTGGAATGTTTGATGATTAGGTTGCTGCCTGTTTGGATATCTTCTCAAATATTCTCGTTTCGCAGCTCGCCCATTAAAATTTTGCTGACAGTAAATAGCAACCATATCTCTCATATCTGTATTAGAATAATTATTATGCCTCGGCATTTTCTGCTTTTTTTAAATTAACTAATAAAATGCAAACTTAATATTACAAGACTGACATAATATTGAAACAAATCGAATGCTTCGCTGTCAAAATCATTCGTGACGTCAGCCTACTATGTTAATAGTTTCCGAAATGAATAATTATTACCTTGGGGAAGAAATAAATAGAGCAGCGGGTGTTTTTGATCCAATGATGTTGTTTAATATGAGACGATCTTTTATGGAACGTGTAGATAAATGCATCGACGAGAATGGAGGAAATATCGATCATTTAATGTGACACAACTGAAGTTATAATGTTATTGAGTTTAGTTTTTTTTAATTTGTTTTCTAAATGTTTTTAATAATAATCAAGCAGCTGATCCATAAAATGCGATTATATCGAAAACCGTTATGTTTTAAGGTTAATAACAAGTATACCTTTTTTCTATTAAAATAACGTGGCTTTAATATTCTTTTACAAAATACCGCTAACTTAAACAGCAAAAAAATTTAGGGCACATTGATGCCACAAAGGTGGCCTATGTAGCGCCCTCTATAAACTACATCGAAGTAGGTACCAGATTATGATTTTTCGTGCTCAAAAACCTCTATTTCCAAATTTTCATGTATACATATCCAAAAACGTTGAAGTTATTGCAAAAAAGAAATTTTAAAATTTAACCTTTAACATCCTGTATATTCCTTATTAGCAAGATTTTATTAAAGTAAGTTGGTTTAAATCGTAATATTTTGAAGTCAGGAATCTACCATATTTCTATGTACAATTACTTAAGGACCACCCTGTATATATATATATATATATATATATATATATATATTTACTAGTTTTAAGGTTCTTTGACTAAACGTATATTTTTTTATATAAATTTTCTTGGATTTCAGTCAATTAAAACATTATGGAATGATTAAAATGTCATTTTACTAAAATTCTGTCAAACAATGGTGACGTTTCAGTCTTAAATTTAGACCTTTATCGAGGATAAAGGTCTAAATTTAAGACTGAAACGTCACCATTGTTTGACAGAATTTTAGTAAAATGACATTTTAATCATTCCATAATGTTTTAATTGACTGAAATCCAAGAAAATTTATATAAAAAATATATATATATATATATATATATATATATATATATATATATATATATATAGATAGTTGTTGTTAATGTGGCACCAAATTCCTATAAACATTGTATATGCAGCACCCAATATTACAAAGTGGCACCCGACTTTGGGTGCTACAATGTTATCACCTGTATATTTTCTTCCTGGCATGCGATAGAATGACTAAAAGTGGTACACCAAATATAGGGGGGGAGCCACATTGCTGATGATTTTCCTCACTTTATACATTTTTGTTCATCGATTTTTATATAGAGGGCGTACCAGTATATACAGATGTATAAAATTGGTGAAGAAGCGTCATTATGGAACTCAACATTGAATGTTGTTCTGGCACCCTATACATGGCAACAGTGTGAAGCCTTTATCGCTTCTTTATTTTTGCATAATTTGCATTTCCTAATTGAGATTTATAATCATAATATGAATCAGCGTGAAGTCTTTATGGCTTCTTCGAAAATGACGGAGAGGTAATAAATTATTATTTTTGCAGAATTTGCATTTACTGGTTTCTATATTCGTAATATGAATTTTGTGTTGTGCCTAATATACGTGTATGTGAAATCTAGTGCGTGTGGCTCCCATAGTGAACAGTGTAATAAGTGGCTCCCAGTGCTTAATTATTTTGTTACTATAATGCGCCCAAGAACAGAACGAATTTTTGCAAATCTTCACGGAAAACAAGAAAACGGTAAGAATTATACATACATAATATATTTTTGGGGTAATTCTTTAAACAATGACAATTTTATTGCTAGAACACATTTTTTTTGTAATCTTTTAAAACACAGGTACAGGGTGGACAACCACTTAATGGGAAAATTAATTTTTAAAGAATTACAAAAATCCAATTTATATTACGAACACCGAGTACGGTTTTTGCCACCTCTTATTTGGAAAATGTAATTTAATTTCGTATTGTTAAGATGATATTTACGAATTTAATGAAGGTTCAGAAGAACCAGATCCCTATACCACGGACGAAACTGACTCATACAAACCTTCAAATTCTGTAACGAGTGATTCCAGTAACCATTCGGTAAGTCACATTTAATTTTGTTTATACCTTGTTTCTGCTATAAACATAATATTGTTTCATCGACTCAGATAGCCGAGTTGTCAGAAAAAGGTGAATCTGATAGGAAAAGAGGAAAAAACCGTACCCCAAAGATTAACGTGATCCAGGAAATAATAATTCCAGCAAAGGTTTGTCATTTTTATTAAATTTAGCGTCTAGATATCATTTATAATTATTTGGGGTGGGGGGAAGGGGTGTAGGTTTTGCCACCCGTTAAAAATTACAATATTCCTAATCACACTCTATAAAATAAGGTAAATATTAAACAACAACCTTGCAAGGTTGTTACGAAAAATCATTACGTTAATCTATAGTGAAAAGTTACTAAAATTCTGTTATCGGTAGTTTTTCGTATTTTTAAAAGTTAAAAAATAAAAGTCATTAGTTCCTGATTATACAAAATTAGAGGAGCTCAAATTTAAGAAACTACTTAGTTAATCAATTCAAATGGTGTAAAGTACAAAATACTAAGAGTCTTTTTGCATGAGATTTAATTTGGAGGTTGTCATAGAAATATACGTTTATACTTATTTTATATGGGTCATCACAAAATCACAAAAATCAATGTAGGTTGATAGTTATGAAATTCGGTAAACATACATACATACTTTGTGTGAAAGAGACGCTTTACCTACAAAAAAATAAAAAGACCTGATTTTATACTTCAAATCAAAAATTTTCATTCACATCACAGATTCACTTATGCAGGCAATACTGCGTTACGCTTCCTTGCCTTATATACTGTATATAAAAGTGTATTCCACGTAAAATAATTTTGCATATATAAGGGGTCCTAAAAGTATGGCTTGTGCACCTACTTTTTTTTAAATATTGTTTGTTTTTAGGGTTTCGTACCCAATGGGCAAGAACGGGACCTTATTGGCTCCGCTGTCTGTCTGTTCGCCCGTCCGTCCGTCTGTCATTAGGCTGTATCTTATGAACTGTGATAATTAGACAGTTTTCATTTTCACAGATGATGTATTTCTGTTGCCGCTATAACAACAAATATGTACTAAAAAACTAAATTAAAAATTTTTTACGGTGGACCCGTACAACAAACGTGATTTTTTGCCGTTTTTGCAAACAGACAGGAAAGTAAAAATAATAAAAAAATTCATCGGTGAAAGATATTGCGAAACGGTTTGCACTTTCTTATTTTAGTTAGTCAACTTTCGGTTTGATGGGATTTTACTAAATTCCGGCCAAACCGGAAGTTTACCCGATTTTAGTAAATGATAGATTATGCAAAACAAAGATAGGAAAGTGCAAACCGTTTCGCACACGATCTTATACCGGTTCGATTTTACAGCCTATCAAAGTGACCAAACCGTCAATTTTTGAATGTAAATATCTCCAAAATAATTGAATTTAAAAATATGATATGTTATATCAATCAATATGCCATTAAAAAAGTTATTTGAACGAGTCAGATGTTTTCGGACCACCCAGTATATGCAAAATTATTTTTCTGAAATATACGCACTATAGCTGAACCCTGTAAATTATCTTATGCTGGGACACAGTGTAGATATAGATATATTGCAGGATCTTGTAGATTCGATTACCTGGGACACACTGTGGATATAGATGTTATGTAAGTTTATTAAAATAATTTTACTTTTTTATGTAGCAGGCGCAGTCAAATATTACACGTGGTGCTTCAAACTTACTGAACTTAGAATCTGATATATGTTTTGAGGAGCAGATATTTGAGTATGATAATAGTTTCAAAGTAAGTTTTTTATTTATAATCTTTGGTCTTGAAGTTACAATTTTAGTCACAGGCCTTTAAAGCGGTTCTACACTGAAGCAACTATAGCAACTTAGTTGACGACGGGATGGATGGACCTCCTCCAGGTCCATCGTCAGGACCACCCTCTCTATCAAATTGCCCATTGATCTCTTTACTTATAATTATAGTGCTAAGATTTTGTTTTAAATATAGACATATCATGAAGGCTACGAGTTAAATAATTCAAGTTATATTAAAAAAATATGTTTTCCTGGGTCAATACCTATGTATTGAGAAAACCCCTCCCAGAGGAAACTTGTCGGTGCGCCACTGTCCTGAAAATACATTGATTCGCGTTATGGCCTGTTGCCATGGCTGCTTAAATGTTTACCCAATTTTAATACTAAACTAAACGGTTTAATTTCTGACTGATCTATAATGGTTAATCATATTTTAGGGCGATTTTTTAATCCAGGACGATCTTATTGACAGGACATTGGAATTTTTTGAAGGGGTCCTGGAAATAGCTTCTCAGAAAAAGGAAATTGAGAAAAAGGTACACACTGATTTTTTGACACAATAGACAGTATGAACATAATGACACTTTAAATAATTATTTGAATTAAAAATAATGTTCAATATACCACGTGTTTAAGACGGACTAATTTCTCCTAGCCCTATAAAGATTCCTAACCTCAAACAGATAGTCCTGAGAATTTCTGATTGTAAAGTTTTAATACCTATGGAAATACTTAGAAGGTTTTAAATGAAAAAAATGGGGCGCATGGAATAGATAACTCGCTTACAATTCCATTGCACTACAAATAATATGGTGAGAGTTTTTTCAATGACAGCTACTCTCTACACTCCTTACTATTATTGTAAGCGCCCAACGTTTTTCATTTAAAATATTACAAGTATATTCATAGGTATTCAAAAGTTATAATCACAAATTCCCAGTACTATCTGTATGAGATTAGGAATCTGTATGGAGCTAGAAAAAATTGTATTATACTTTATAGCTCGTCTTAAAAACTGCTATATTCAAAATTATATTTTATTCAAATAATTATTTTGCGCTTTTTTCAGGGCTACTAATATATTGATTATTTACGTTTCAGAGAGCTGCAGTTTACGAATCACCATACCTTATTAAAAATAAATATAAAAAAACAACATGTAAATATTGCGAATCCTTAGTTGTGTCCAGACACTTTTCTAGACATCTAGAACGACACCATAGCAATGAACGAGAAGTTAAAGAGCTTGCTAACTTTAAAGCAGGTAGTCGCGAAAAGAAACGATTACTTGAAATGTTGCGAAACGAAGGAAATTTAGAAAATGCTATTAGAGGACAAATAATTCCAAAAAAGCGCCATTTCGATCAAACAAAAATTAAAGAGAAGGATTTTGCAGTTTGTCCAAATTGTAAAGGATTCTACCGAAGATTGACTTTAAGTCGGCATATGAAAAAGTCATGTGTGGCGAAGAACATTAATGACGAAAATGAGGCCCGTCCCCTAGCTCATTCCTTAATATTTTCTGCGTGTACAAAGAAAATTTGGTGAATTTCTAAGCAAATCTGCTGTGAAAAAAGAAATATTCAGTAAAATGCAACCAGACGAAGTAACATCTAAAGCTATTCAAGATGTGTTGGTGGTAAATTTCGGAGAAGATCTGTTAAAGAAGACAAAACTAAAACGCAAAAGATACCATATCTCCAATAAGTTGAGAGAATGTGGAAGATTTTTATTAGAAATGAAAAAATTTCAGTGTCACCAAGGAATGATTTCCATATTGAGACCAGAAAATTTTGATGACTCTCTTGCTGCCGTAAAATCAATGTCCAAATTTGATCCTTCTGCTAGAACATTTGGTGCTGCTTCTCTAGCATTGCATTTTAGAACAACGTTAACAGCTCTATGCGATTTGGCCACGAAACTAATATTAAGAAAAAAAATAATACCACCTCAAGAAAATATTGATAAAAGCCTAAAAGATTTGGAAAGGTTTAGGAATTTAGTGGACACTCAGTGGGCTACAGAAATTGGAAGCTTGGCGCTAAAGGACCTAAACGAGAAGGGATCAGCGAAACCCAAGATTCTTCCCGTTACCGAAGATATAATTAAATTAATAAATCTTATAAATAAAAAAGCTGAAGAGGCCTACGAAAAACTTGAGTCATCAAAAGATATTGATGCCTACAAAATTTTATCAGAAACTGCTCTAGTAGCAACAATACTTCACAACAGGAAACGCGTGGGAGATGTGCAGTACTTGGAATGGAAATCCTGTGAAGAGCAAATCGAGAGATCCCACGAAATGACTCAAACCGAATTTACTGCCTCACTTACAGAGAATGAAAAAATGTTGACTCAAAATTATTGCAAAATTACAGCGATTGGCAAAGGAAGTCGCCCAGTAACAATTTTATTACCGAGACACATTCGAAAGTATTTTTCAATGATATGTAAATTGAGGAAGGAAAAATGGTTTCCTGAAGAAAATATTTATTTTTTCACCTATCCAAAGTCTAAGTTCTGGATTGACGGCTGCTCAGTAATGAGAAAATATGCTGCAATATGTGGGGCAAAACATCCTGAATTACTAACATCAAATAGATTACGAAAGCATATTGCTACTGTTACACAGTTGTTGAGCTTAAAGGGCAATGAAATTGATCAGCTTGCCAAGTTCATGGGGCACACAACGAGAACTCACGAGACATTCTATAAGTAAGTTGATTTTAGAAACATTTTATAGCTGTCTTAATAATATACTCTCGTATTACTAATTTTTTATTTTTAGGCTACCCGAGGACGTATATCAGGTCGCAAAAGTTTCTAAAATATTACAGATAACAGAAAAAGGAAATGCTGACAGGTTCAAAAATAAATCCTTGGAAGAAATTGATATTGATATGGAAGAAATATGTTCGGATCCAGATGAGAGTCAAGAAGAGATATCAGTTGACAGTAATAAAACAATTTTTTGGCATAAGTATTTTTTAATCAATCTGTTATGATTTGTAGGTCAAAACGAAATGTTAAATACAGAAAGTCCCCAATCTCCTCGTCTCATGCCTTCCACTCCATTGAAAAAATCGGGTATGTATTTAGAGTATCGTCAATGAAAAATATTTTCACAGTTAAATATATAGACTTGTTTCCAAATCTTTTTATTATATTATAACTACATTTTTTTTTATTTTTTTAACGAAATTATATATTTTTAGGTTCAAGAGTAAGATGGACATCAGAACAAAAAACTGTGATGAAAGTTTATTTCGAAAAATATATTGGATCCAAAAAAGCACTCCGGAAGGATGAATGCGAAACTTTTATAAATAAACATAACAATATGTTTTCTACAGTTAATTGGCTAAAAATCAAAACATTTGTTTACAATGAATATAGACAAAGATGAACGTTTCGTTCATTTTGTCTGTATTCTTTGAGTCAAGTAGATCCAATTTCGAATTTACGTAGTGTCGCCAATAAACCGTGCATCTAAAGGTCTTAAGAATTTTAGATTTTTTTTATTTAGTCTCATAAATTTATAAAAACGAAAAGAAAATAGTAATAATGAAATTAATTAATAATAATAATAATTACTAATAATAAGTACAATCTTTTATTTGAATAAGCTGTGTTTCAAAGCTAAAGAATAACTCATTAACAACTGCGTAAAGTACTCACTTTACGCACGCTAAACAGTGGGTAACGCTTAATTTTTAGCACTAGTGCGTAAAGTAGACTTTGTTTACTATTTTTGACATTTACCTGATATATTGCCACTAAAGAGTTATGCCAACTGTATAAGCGTAAGTTAATGGATTTTTTTGCAGTAGATAGTATAATTATACCTTTTCTGTTTTCAGATTTGTGTTTATTTGATTTATTTTTTAATAATTGAAAAACCATATAAAATGGTTTAGGTCTAAGTAAAAAAATATGCATTTTCTATTTTTACTGTAACATTATTATAAGATTTTTTAACAGGCTTCTAGATAAGTACCTACCTAAGTTTTCATGTACCCTAAAATTTGTTTTTATATTTTTTTAATCTGAAATGCATTAAATGATGCTAAACTATTTTTTTATACCAAGAATTACATAAACTGCTCATTACAGTAATTTTTCTATATTGGATATTCCTATAAAAGTAATTCTTTGGCTTGGTAAGCTCATGATTCATCTTAACTTTGTTTTTGTTATAAACAATATTGTATATTATTAAAAAATACACAGAATGTTCTCAAACTTAAGTAATTTATTTTACCACTAAAAATAACAAAAAACTAGTAAAACGGTCACTAGAAATATTCAAAAAATATATTTCTTAGTAACCTTGATATTATACAAGGGTGATTTAAATTTGATTCGGCAATCCTGAACAGTAAGACTCTGATACATATCTTTTTCTTCTTCTCCTCGGAATTTTTCTGCATCCACAGTTTACTAAAAACTGAACGATAATACAGGATCTGTTGGGGTTATCCACTACACCTATTTGGCTTATTGCTGATCCGGCAGGACAAATTCGTATGAAGTCAGTTCGCACAGAAGTGAGGAAGTCACAATTATGATTATAGACGTTATCTATTCGTTCAAAACGTCCAATCCACCGATGTGGATTCCTGCCTGTAAAAAAATTTTTCATGATTAAAAATGGGGTGGTAAAGGGGGGGTTGAAGGGGTTAAATAAAAAAAATCATAATCAAAAACGATTTCAACTTGAAATTTTCAGGAAAAATCAAGCTCTATAAGAGGTCAAAGTCTATTGATTAAAGATAAAGTGGTTAAGAGGGTTAAAATAAAAAAATCATAAATTAAAAACGAAGAATGATATCAACTTGAAATTTTCAGAAAAAATCAAACACTATAATGGGATAAAGCCTATAGATTCTGAAACAAAGCTCTGAATAAAATGGGGGTTAAGGGAGGGTTGAAATATTAAAAAATCTAAATTTAGGAACAAAAAAGATTTGATATCTTCAGGAAAAATCAGGTTCTATAAGTGGATAAATCCTATTGATACTGAAAAATATCTTATTAAAATTGGCGTTACGGACGGGTATGTGAAACTGTGAAGACTCCAAGACAAGGGAAAATTTCTATCAACAAAAACATGAGTGAAACCGAGAAAAAAATTAAATTATCGGGAATTAATTTTGCTGCGTGGGATATTCGCTAAGAAAATTTCAAAAATTGTATTTTTTTATTGTAATTTTTTTGCTAAAATGCATACTTCCGGCGGCTTTAGTTAATTGAAAGTAATTAGGATTTTTAAGATGAAGTTTATTTTAGCCGTTAGCTCGTTTTATTACTAAAATGTGAGAAACATTAAATAACAAGGTTGTTATCTGAAATCCAATGTCTTTATAGTTTAAAATTCAAGTAAAACTTTAAGAAAGAAATTTCCGATGAGTTTAGTTTAATATGATGCACTCTGTACTTTCACACTAGAAGTTGATTTTACCTGTTAGTAATTAAGTTTTATAGACGGAGAGCTAGCTACATAAAAACGGCTCGAAACCAGTCCCAAGATCAGAGCCCGAAAGTTGTGAGTAAAACCCTAGTACATCACTAAATGGCTACTCTGCCGGTGCGAAACGTTTGCGGATGAAAATGCCAGCCGGTTTTCCACGTTGAAAAACTTGCGGAAAAGCTTGAAATGAGTCCCACGTGAAAATTGTTTAGAGGCATTCTTAAGGTCTCAACTAACAGCGGTAAAGCAATGGCAGAAGTTTAATCGTACAAAAAACCCTTGGCAGAGGCGATTGAAAAGTGTCGGAAAAGCCCCCCGAAAAATCGATACGAGTCCCGCGCCCAACTTTTTTCCCAACATTCTTTAGCCCTTAACTAAGAGTTGTGCGTAATGGCAGAAGTTTTGAATGACAATAAACCCTCGGCAGAGATTAATTAATCGGAAAATGTCAACAAATTTGTTAATACATGATTGTTCGCTAAGTTGCAAGTTGAGGCTAATTTCATGTATGCCATTACAATTATTTTCAAATTCTACCCCAAGTAAAAAAAAAATTATCATGATACGATTAAAACTCGCCGAGAAACTCGAATTTTTTATCGCGCGTTCAATTTGAAACCACTCTCTCGTTTTTTGTAGGCCAGGATACAGCGTCTCCCGCAGCGTACGCTGCCGATCGCTTATGTTCATGCGTGATTGATTTTTTGCTCATTTATTATTTCATCGATCATATGTTATTTTTATATTATTTTTTACTGTTCATCATTGAAATACTATGCCAAAAATTTATTCTTTTATTATTTGTTATTATTCATAAGTTGAAAAAAACAGTCATTCGTCATTTGAAGAAAAAAAGTGTCGTTTTGCGCAGGTACGACCCATCCTGAAAATGTATCGAACAGGTCAAAATTTCCGCAATGGGTCTTACAATTTAGAGGGGTACTGGACAGCCTTCGTTTTATACCTGCGAACAAGCGCGCTCAGCTGCCAGTTTGTGATGAACAGTCGTAGAGAATAGACAGAAAATTAGTAGTGGTTGTATTCTTTTTATCTGCCGACATGGCTTCAGGCGAGGCTTCACATGGCCCACCCAATCAATTAAAGTGTTTTCTTCCTAAATGCACTAGAGATGGCAAAGTAATACCGTTCAACGATGAAAGTTTTGAGCAGTGCCATAAAGTGTTGCATGTTAGAAAAACATTAAATTTTATGTACAGTGACGTTTACTTGCCTCCTCAAATCACAGACTCTATAGGGTATCATAGTTCGTGTAAAGCTACTTTTACTAGTTTGAAGAAAAAGGATTATTTAAAAAGTGAATTATTGAAACCATATCGGCGACGTCGAAGTGATAGCTCAAGATCGCGTTCAAATACTCCTACGCCGAGACACTCAGGCGGGTCTACGCCGGTTCTACCAGCTGAAGAAACGAATGATTCAACTACCTCGAATACGGACAGGTATTTATAAATTTAATATTCATGGAATTTGAGAATGTTCGGCCAGATATACGTCTAGTAAATTTTGCAAGGAGCAAGTAGTCGTTCGCACTCTCTGATTTTCCTATTGTCACTTTCCTCAGTACTTGAATGTAAAAGTAAATATCTGTTACAAAAAAAAATTTATAACAATTAACAATTAACAGTTGTTGCAGTTGTATTAAAATGAAATCCTTTTAATGAAGCCTTTAACGATTATTTTTTTTAATTTTCATAAAGTATTCAATAACAACAAATATGATAAATAAAAAAATCCACAATCATTTCAAACAGTGCCAAAAATAAATTTTAAGAAATTATCAGTCAACCACTTTAAAAGATAAATAATTTCACAATTTCTTTGTATTCACAGTGCCGGGAAGCAACAAACAACATGCGATGCTACTCAGACACCGAGCAACGATGCAGAGATGGAACGGTTTGTAAAAGTTTCTACGAATTTACTATATGACAAAATTACATAAAATTAAGCTAAGAAGCTCAAACTAACACGTGTTGCATGAGTAATTTATTACTTATCGAGTTACTATTGAAATAATTTATGGGCGAATAATCAAGAGAGTTTCAAAATTGATTTTCTTTTTTAGAGATATTCCGCAGCACATTCAAATGGATGTTGATGTGCAACAAGATGCAAATAATGAAGTAGTAGAAAAGTACGTTGCTTTTTTTATTAACAATTATTATTAACAAAAAATTTTTTATTCGTTTTCGATTACGTTGTAATATTTGTTTTCGTTTTTTTCAGAAATATTCCCCAGCAAAAATCTCTAGATGAAGAACCAGATGTTGATGATGAAAGTGAAGACAGGTATGTGAAAATTAAACTACACTTATTTAATATATTTTAAAAGTCTTACACGCATTGGTATCAGTCTGTAGATGATAGAGCCCGCTGGTTTTTAAATAACATTTTAAAAAGAAAAAATCGCTCAACTAGTCGATTTCCATGATGTCAAATATTATAGCTTTAGCAATGAAATAAGCTTTGTCGAGTTAATGATTAAAAAAAGTTCGTCAACAAAAAATATTAAAGAATATGGATTTTTGACGTCTTTTTTTCATGTCCAACTTTAAAGTCTTAGCATTGGATCGAAAATGAATGAATTGGTTTAAAAAAAATTGTTGAGCACATTGAACACGTACGAACACTTAGCTGTTTGGTTTACAAAAAAAAAAAAAAATTCGGGAATTTGCATAATCAATGACAAAAGTCGATTAAATAAATTAAAAGTTGTAAGCAGTTGAGATTTACTTAAGAAAATGAAAAAAACTATACCTTGACACAAACTTTGTCGAGTCCATTGCTAAAATAATATAATTTTTAAGCGACAATGGAAAAAAAATATTCGCTGTTTTTTTTTTTTTTTTGTAGTATCTGTGTCACAGATACTATATACTTGAGGAGAAACATTTGAAGCCAGCTCAATCGTGGGCTTAGTTTTAACTATTAATAAACACAAATAGTCTGATTTTTTCATTCCAAATTTGCTGTTAAGCTGATGATCTGAGAAATCGATATTCATAAATAGTAATTGGAAATTTGGCAAAATGTCTGTAGACAAATTTAGAACTTATAAAAAAAAGTCGTAAAATTTAGGATCACTCCTAGTGTACACATTAGCAATGAGTAGCAAAGAAATCAAATCCGTCAAAAATTTTTTTCATTATTGCTAAAAAATTATTCAATTTAAGTAATACATTTGACAAAATTTACGAAAAGCGTTTTTTTCTTTATGTGTTATCACCTAACTTCGTACGACTTTCCATTGATTTGATCGCCTTTTTTTGGATTTCAAAACATCGTTCATGCAAATTTTCAAACTTTGTAAAAATCTCTTCGAATTTCTTCAAAATGAATTCATTCATTATTGATCCAATGCTAGGCCTTCAAAGTTGAGCATAAAAAGAAGGTCTCAAAAGTACCTGTTTTTTTTCAATATTTCTCGCTGTCAAATTTCGTCTGATAATTGTTCCGAAACGCGACGTCATATAAGTCGCGTTCGGGTGTAATTTGCTTTTACTCAAACTCACAGTATCCAAAGTAGAAGTTATATTTTTTATACTTATTTAATTAACTAAATCATTTTTTTTTCGGCTTGAAATCGTAGAATTTACAAACGCGGTAACGCATATTAATACCGATATCCTTATGACTATTCGTACTTTCAATGTAATGCGTAACAGTACAACATTTTTAACCTGTTATTAATTTATTCAAAAATATTTATATTTTAGCAGAGGCAATCAAGAAATGGTAGGGAACGATGTTCTTGATGATAGTGGTGGGCACATTGTGGAAAACAAATGCGTATTTTGTCATTTAGCGCGCAAATACATTAATAGAAAATCAATAAAACTTAGTATGTCGAATAAAAAAGAGTTGAAAGATAAGATCAAACTTAATGCTACACATGCAAAAGATCAGCATATGTTAAATACCATGAATGATTTACAAGACGACGATCCTGTTTATTTTCATAAAACATGCCAAGTAAAATATTATAGAAATTTTTCTCTTGCATATCAAAGAATGGAAAATAGTGAATGGCATGCAAGTAGAAATATTTATGAAAGAGTTTTAGATGAAATTTATCTACTAGTTTCGGAAACCGTTATTAAAAAAAGGGGAATACTTTTATTTCAATTTGTTTATGATTGTGCTCGATCTTTGCTCGAAAAAGAATACAATGCTTCTTTTGGAACGTTTGACTCTACTTTTAACCCGTCCAAGTTGTTGGGTAAATTAGTGGCACATTTCCAATCAGAAATTCAAATTATCACTAAGGATAAAATGAAAGTTATTGCAAGTGCAGATAGACTTGACGTATCACATTCACAAGTGAACGAATTACTTGAAAAAGAACGTATTTTACAAGTTGGTTTACTAGTAAGAAAAGAAATTTATTCCATTCAAAAGAAACCTCTTCCAGCGAATCTAACTGCTACAGACGTTATTAATGGAGAATGTCCTGTCATCCCGCCTAAATTGCATCAGATAGTGCAAGCAATCATTTGCGGCAACGATCCCAGATCCGTGAAAAGCGAAGGTTTACACAGGAAAGTCAACTCGATGTGCTACGACTTCATACACAACGCGACCCACGGAGCGATCAAAACTTGCAAGCATATGACCTTGGGTGTCGCGATGAAAAGTATGACGAGTAGCCGTCAAGTAGTGGACGTGTTGAATAAATATGGGCACGTGAGTAGTTATCATGTTGTAGAGGAATTAGAAACGGAAGCCACATATGCATCGACTAGCAGGTCCGTTCTTTGTCCGGATGATATCGAATTATCGCCCGAATTTTTCACCGGATTAGCGTTTGATAATTTCGATCGGTTTACTGAAACCAGCAGTGGCAAAGATACGTTACATGATACTGTTGGAATAATCTATCAAAACGATTTCCGCAATAGAGACGACCTGAAGACACTGTTGAGTGATGATATTGCTCGATTGATGAGAAAGTATTATCCTGAATATTCTCGTGTCGAAATCGACGATCCAACTAGTTTGCAAAATGATGATACTGAGTCTGTGTCAACACCACCTTTGAAAAGGCGTAGATTTCAAGCTGAGCCAAGTCAAATCGAAGATTACGTTGGTCGACCGAAATTGAAAGCGCGTTTACTACCCGTCGATGATGAATTGCGAAAAATTGATGACACATCTTTCAAATTTGCACGAATGTTAGATAAATGCTGGCTATTTTCTAAATTTTATCAGGTTCCTAGAACTCCAATGTGGGTTGGTTTTAACAATCTTGTTGTGATCGACGATAGCATTAAACAAAGAGTATCGTACTTGACTCCTATAAACGAATCGCCCACTGGCCGACATGTTGTGGCTGCTACATTGCAAATGAGTGAGGATATTGCTAAAGAATGTAAACAACCAGAAATTCAAGTCACGTACGATTTAGCAATTGCAAAAATAGGTTACCAGATTCAAAATCATGAAAAATTAAAAGCAATAACACATCAAAGTATCCCAAAATATAGCAAAATATTCATTCACATGGGAGGATTTCACACTGAAGCTGCTTATTTCAAAGCTATGGGAAAATTCATTGACGGGTGCGGTTTGACACATATGATGGTAGAAAGTCAATTGTTAGCTCCAGGCTCGGTTAATGGTTTCATAACAGGGAAACATTTTAACCGTTGCAGGAAACTTCACCCAATTGCGTCTTTAGCCATACAGATTTTGCATTTTCAAAGTTTTTTGAATCTCAATAAAATAGAAGTAAGCGATGATCTTATGACAATAATCACAACTTTAAAAAATAAAAAAATTGATCAAGATTTTTTTGAAAAACCTGAAAATGTTCAATTGAACGATTTGATTAATAAATACGAAAAGTACGTAGAGGAAACGTTGAAGGGCAATTATGGCTACACTCCGCAATATTATTTGATGTACGTTGAACACGTTAATAACTATCAAACTTTTTCTAGAAGTATTCGTATGGGAGACTTTGACATGTATAAATTAATGATTGTTATACTCTGCGATTTATTTTTTGTTTTTAATCTAGTAAATTATTGTCGGTGGATTTTGTGGTATCTTTATCAACTTTTAAAAGTAGCAACGACTCATCCTTACGTAGCTTATCAACTCAGCAAAGGTTTTTTCGGAGTAAAGCGTACTGATAAAGCTTTTTCTAAAATGCCTATTGATCTCACGCTCGAACAAACGTACAACGCTGATGCAGGTAGACGGCTGACTGGAATAAACTGCTTTACAAATTCTATCAGTGCACGTCAAAAGTGGTCAAAATCTCATTGCTTCAGGTCAACACTAACAACTCACGCCTACACTGTAGCTGGAATAAAAAAAAAACAAGACACAACTGCCGATTTGGAGCCTCATAATATCATTAAAAGCAATAACAGAATTAAAAACTTGGTCGACACTATACAAAAAAACATGAACCCTTTTGATCCCGAACTCGATAAGCTTACACTGTACAATATCAGTACAGGAAAAGCAGCATCGCCCGCGGTCAGTAATTTCCTCTTGAATGCAAACTCTTCTGGAAAAAAATTGAAAAATGATTTTATCTCGGCATGCTCTGTATCAGAAGACAGATTTGAACAAAGTATTAAATTAAATAAAATTTTTAATTTTGTATCAGGGAACAAAAAGCAAACTGTAAAAGTTAACGGTAAAGAAAAATGTCTAAAAATGCAGAGGGATTTATTCGGGAGAATATTAATGATTTCTTTAAAAGATGACCGTAAAAATTATCGCAAGCCTGACTTAGCAAAAATTTTATCTTTCCCGCTAACACCCGTGCCAAACAACTTTTGTCATTTGGACGGTACGATATACTCGACTCAGAAAAGTGCACTTATAAAATGCATTGTCGGCGAAGAAGATTCAACCAGCACAAAAAATTTGGAATGTGATGTTATGATGATTGACGGTTTTTTTTTCCTTCACACACTTCGAGATATTGCTGATCAAACGTATTCCAAGATATCTACAAGTATTTTGAAAAAAGTCGTTGCCTACAAAGCTAATACAATCCATTTGATATTTGATCAGTATTTCTCTCCCTCGATAAAGGATTATGAGCGAAACAAGAGAGGATCTCCGTCAGAAAAACAGTATAAAATCGCTGCTGATATGAGATTACCTAGCACATTTTTAGTTGAACTACGAAGTACTAACTTCAAAAAGGCATTTTTAGAATTTTTGATTGAAAATTGGAAACTAGATGAAAAGGCCGAATTTTTTGAAAACAAAACTGTTTTGCTGAACTACGACGAATGCCATGAATACAAAGCAGTGGTCGACTCAAACGATAAAAAATTTGTCTCTCATTCAATTAACACCATATATACTGCCCCTAGGCATGAAGAAGCGGATACTAGGATAGTTTACTCAGTTTGTAAATTAGATTTTGATGGAAAAATAATAATAAAATGTGATGATACAGACATTCTTATAATTTTATTAGGTAATATGCATAAATTAAAGCACAACTTAGAAATTTTTCTGTTATTTGGTGTGACAAAGTATCTACGTCTTATTAATGTGACCGAGATTTATTCAGAATTGGGAGAAAGATTATGTAAGGCTCTTCCTGGTTTCCACGCATTCACAGGGTGTGACTATAATCCATCGTTTTTCATGAAGGGAAAGCAAAGACCGTATGCGATTTTGAAAAAATGCGAATCATTCCAAATTGCGTTTTTCGATCTGACTGACGAATCGATGGACAGACTAAAGGTCTTTGATGTCATGGAAGACTTCGTATGTCGAATGTATTCGCAAAAGAAATGTATAAGAAAAGTAAATGACGCCAGATTAGCAATAATTAATAAAAAGTACGATTTCGATAATACTGATGAAAGTTTCGATAAATTAGACTCGAAAAGCATTGATTCCACAATGTTGCCGCCATCTCAAAGAGAACTGTACCAACACTTCTTACGGTCTCATTTCATCGCTTGCACGTGGGGTAATGCCGATCTCATAATTCCAAACGAAGCAATTACACCGGAACAATGTGGTTGGAAGAAAGAAAACTCCACCTTTGAGTTTGTTTGGTTTGAAGGACCCCAGTGGCCGGCGAGTATAAAAGATGTCATAATAAATGCAATCGCAGAAGACGATGGTACATTTTTTTTATTTGTACTCAACTTACCGATATATTTTTTTATAATAACATTGTTTTTCTTTACAGACAAAGTGTCCGAACCGTCCGAGACTCTTGGTACTGATGAAAACGGCGATACTGAGGCGATAGAGGATAACGAGGAAATAAACGGAGTCGATGAATTTTTCGCAGAAAGCGATACTGACAGTGGTGATAGTGATGATGCTGATGATGATGAGACAGAGACGGATGACGATGATGTGTAGTTTTAAATAATCGCGTATTAGCGCATAATTAACCTTTAAAATAACTATTTTTTTTTATTAGCAAATGATCAAACTATATTTCCTTTTCCTCCTGATTACATCTTATTTACGTTTACTTTTTATTTTAGTATCGATACTACAACCAATATTAAAAGAATAAATTTTGGGCATAGTATTTCAAAGATGAACAGTACAAAATGATATAAAAATAATATATGATCGATGAAATGATAAATGAACCATTGAAATATACAATAAAAAAATATATTATAACAATAATATATGGTATTACTTTTTATTTATACATCTATGCAACAAATGATGTGTAACCTTCAAACAGCAAAAAATCAATCAGAATATAATAAGCGATCGGCAGCGTACGCTGCGGGAGACGCTGTATCCTGGCCTACAAAAAACGAGAGAGTGGTTTCAAATTGAACGCGCGATAAAAAATTCGAGTTTCTCGGCGAGTTTTAATCGTATCATGATAATTTTTTTTTTACTTGGGGTAGAATTTGAAAATAATTGTAATGGCATACATGAAATTAGCCTCAACTTGCAACTTAGCGAACAATCATGTATTAACAAATTTGTTGACATTTTCCGATTAATTAATCTCTGCCGAGGGTTTATTGTCATTCAAAACTTCTGCCATTACGCACAACTCTTAGTTAAGGGCTAAAGAATGTTGGGAAAAAAGTTGGGCGCGGGACTCGTATCGATTTTTCGGGGGGCTTTTCCGACACTTTTCAATCGCCTCTGCCAAGGGTTTTTTGTACGATTAAACTTCTGCCATTGCTTTACCGCTGTTAGTTGAGACCTTAAGAATGCCTCTAAACAATTTTCACGTGGGACTCATTTCAAGCTTTTCCGCAAGTTTTTCAACGTGGAAAACCGGCTGGCATTTTCATCCGCAAACGTTTCGCACCGGCAGAGTAGCCATTTAGTGATGTACTAGGGTTTTACTCACAACTTTTGGGCTCTGATCTTGGGACTGGTTTCGAGCCGTTTTTATGTAGCTAGCTCTTGGACTATTATTACTAAAATTTCAGGAACATTAAAAACATTAATTCGTTTTACCATAACATTTGATATTACATGTTTACATAGTTTCAAATACAACTTAAAAAACCATATTTCCGATGAGTTTAATTAAAAATGACGAACTATATTTTCACAATATTTTCACAATAGAACTTGATTTTACTTGTTAGTACCTAAAGTTTATTACTAAAATTTCCGGAACGGAATGAACGAGTGTCAAAATATTACATATATTTGTTGAAACACAGACAATTTTTAATGACAGAATCACCAGGTGTTTTGCTCGTTAAAAAAGATACAGGGCAAGAATTTCTTAATATTTTAAATATTTTCAAAATGTTTGTGCCTCTTTTAGCCCCGGTGTTCGATATGTAAAGCAAATTGGTTAGTATCAATAAAAATTATAAGCAACGTAAACAAAAAGGAGCCTCCTCATTGGTTAAAAATAAATTTATCAAATTTTCAGGTATAATTTGACCTTGCAATAGCTCATTGATGCCAAGCTAAATTGCTAAGATAATAATAATTTTTGACAACTTTGACAATATCTGTTTTTTATACATACCTGTCTGACTTATTGGCTCAGCTTCAATTAACCGGTAGCCAGGCGGTGTTGAATTCTCTAGTATTCGTTGCGCTAAGGCCATACCCGCTGCATTAACACCTTCTGTGCATGGCAACACATCAATTATTCCCGCACTTTGTTCAAAAAGTATAAACATAACAAAAAACAAAAAAACAAAACCCATTTTTTAACTTGTGCGAAACGTTCAATACATGTACCCGCTAATATGCGATTCTCTAAATATATGATTCATTGAGTCATGAGATGATATGATTACTAAACAGCTTCTGTTGACAAAAACAATGTATAATATTAGAAATTTACTTTTAAAGTGGCACCATAAATCTGACAACCTCGCGGGGTGCTTCTTTTTGAAGTATTAAAAATTAAATATACATATAGGGTGCCACAAAGAAATTATTTTTTTGAGTGCCAGAACTTCAATATATCAAACATAAAATATACGCTGGGTGCTGCATACACATTGATCTTAAAGGGTGCCAGTAAATACAAAACATATGTATATATATATATATATATATATATATATATATATATATATATATATATATATATATATATATATATATGTATCTCTCCTGTATGATGCCGCAACCGGAGCATTGCTCTTCCGCCAGGCACTGATGACGCGAATCGCTTTTTTACTACAGGGTTGCCGTTATTGCTGGAAACAATAACTGTTACTGTTACTTTCCATGGAGGTGTTCCAAAGTAACGAAATAGTTACTTTATTGGAACTCATAAAAGGGAAATCTAGTCTGGTCAGGTATTTCATATGATCATTTGTTAACCTAAAATTTTCAATTTATCCGACAAATGAGTGAACTTTAATGATTTAAATTAATAGTTGAAAAAATAAATGTTACCATAGCCAGAGATTTCGGTATCTAATGATTAACTTAATTCTCGTAAATTACACTAGGTGTACCATAGTAAAAATTAACTATCTACTGTCTAAAAGTAGTTCAAAAGTGCGATAGTGTTTATAAGAGGAATAATTAAGAAAACTTTTGGATTGTCTAAAATACTAATTTAAGAAATACAGGGTCTTGAAATTTGTTATGAAGTCAGTATGTGCATGGTTTTAAATAAATTAAATACGATATAATAACACATTGTAAATGTGAGTTATAAACCTACCTCATTTTTTCATAAATAAAGAATTTATGAATGGAAGTATGTACTTCAGCCATTACTTCTGACAAACAAATAATTAAACTGTCCATTTAGATAAACAACAACCTAATGTTTAAATTTATTTAGACGTTTAATGAGATGAGTTCCTATGTAAGGATTTGCTGTGTTCATGGATGAATTGATAGACAGTCGAGGAGGTTAGTACTAATTAATATGTTAATTTATATCTATATTATCAGTAGAAAAAAATATTTTTACAAAAAGTATAAACATAAAATAAATTCAACTTGCTACAAGTATTAATTGATAAATTGTTAAGATAGTTTTTTGTTAGTCTTAATAGTTGGAATTTCTATAGCTGTATATTAATTGTCCTTTGATACTTGAAGTCAATGATTTTCTTGAAATAGAAATGAACAGTATCAACTGAGTATTTTCTATATTTTTGTTGTAGGAATAGCATACATGCTAACCAAGAAGTTGCTACCGTTAGGTTTAAGAGACTAGTTAATTCCAAGTTGACTCTTAACTGTTACAAATCTTAGAGTGATAGTAATTTTGAAGATTGCTGTAAATCCTTGTGGCAGTTTCAAGAAATTTGCCCTACCCACACTATACAGGGCTGCCACATGCACCTGATCAAATATCCGTAGATTGACTAGATTGGTTTGAAAATTTCCGTAGATCCAGAATAGAGGTTCAACATACAGTATGGGATTATCAGAACGTATGAACATCTGATGCTTAATGACCTTGAACGCTCAAGTAGCGTGCCGGTGCGAATTTTGAATTTGTTTATTGGATGATATACAAATTTTTAGCTTCAAAGTTATGGCAACCGTAATTGTTTTTAATTTTTTTTGCAAGGAGTAGTCGAGTAGTCGACTCTGGGTAGGTATTGGTAATCAATGAGTTTCTGGTGCTAGTTATGTTTATATTAATTGAAGAAAAAATTCTTTCTACTATTGCAGAAATATGAGAAAGAATTCTAATGTGATTTTCTAATTTTACTAATAAAGGAAATGTTCATCATTTGCATTTTTAAAAACTCATATTTTAATCCAGAAGTTTTCAAAACTATCCGAGAAATTTAATTCACATTTTCACTCATTACTATAGGAAAATCGGTAGCTAAAGCTGCAATAAATGGGTTTCTTTTATTTTATATTTGTGGGAATTCAATAATGAAGATTTTTAAGTTTTTCGTCTGTTTTTGGTTATGGTTATATTCATGATTCATGTGAGTTAAACAACCACAAATACAGATTGGTGTATGTCAGGTTATCTACTCTCCGCACTCTTCGTTTTCGTAGTAAGTATTTTGTTAGTGGGTAATATTTTGAGAAATAATTTACTCAGAGAACTCGGAGCAAACAGTATAAGAGTACATAGTAATTAATATCATTGTTTTTGAAAATTCCGTAGATTTTCGAGACTTTTCGGAGATTCCGTAGATATCTTTTGAATTCCGTAGGTCTACGGAAAATTCCGTTGATGTGACAGGCCTGACACTATAGGTTTGTTCGTAGAACATAATTTGCTAACGGTTTCCAACCAATTTCTGATTATTATGTACTCATGCGCGGTTTTTGATTGGTTTCAAATCGGTCGGAAATTTTTCACTCTACGAACGCAAATATGATATTTTCTCTACTTGATAGCGACTTTTTGTAAACACAAATGCAACTGTGCCGAAATCCGAATACTTACCTCAATATCTGATTGTTGAGGAATATAATTTGTGATAAAATATATATTTCTTAAGTTGTGATATTAATATTGAAAATTATAAAGCTGGTATTTTCAGAAAAAGGATGGAAAGTATGTTTTTGGTATTTTACCTGTTGTCGACATTTTCTTTATATTATGTTTTTTAGCAAGTGATAACCTGATTCTGGATGAAGTATTAGTTTTTAATACAACAAATAATAATTCCTTAGAACTAGAGAACCCCTTAAATAGCACTGAGAATACAACTTTTGCTCATTTATTCTCAGATTGTAGCACATCATTTACATAGACAAGAACAAATACTCTTATGCTACTGGATATATACCAGAAGTATAGGTCAAAGGTTGGCACTTTAGAAATCCGTAATTTTTATTTACTTGTTATCAAATTTAAACACCAAAGAAAAAACAAATAAACAGCTCATTTTTAGTTCCTATTGGATTTATCAATGTCATTGTGAACTACGCATGTCTGACATCTCTCCAACTTAAAATTTCTTATTGGTCAGCGAATTATTCTGACGGTTGCCAATCAGTTTCAAACCGATTATTTTCTTTGTACGAACGTTGGATTTTTAATCACTGAATTTTGGTTTGGCTTGTGCGAACGCTCTTTAACGAAATGCGTCTGTGCTGTACAGTTGCTAACGGTTTCTTACTGCTCTACGAACGAACCTTATATTTGTCTGGTAAGTACTTATCTTTATATACAGGGTGAGGCATTAGTGTGAGGAAGTCCAACTACTCGGTTGTCATACGAGATATGAAGAACATTTATTAAGATCAAAATTAAAATACACATAGGGGCATACTTTAAAAATATTTTAACATATACAGCCCACTATGCAAATAAATATTACAGTTATGTTAATTCAACATCACATTGTGATAATGTTCTTCCTTTTTTCCTCTTGTTTTCATCACATGCACATCTATACAACCGCTTATGCCCAGCTTGTGGCTGTTAACTTAACTTCTCAGCAACGTTAAAGCGCTGCCTTTTTACATTACTGTGATGTTACTAGAACTTCCTCAAAAGGTAGTCTTTATAACGAACTAAAAACAACATTTCTGTTACATTCTGAAATCCCTTTTAACTTCTCGACAATGTTAATGCAATGTCTAAAAAATAACATCTTATCAATGATCTAAATGAGACATATCAAAAACAATACAGTGTATTCTCTTAGATGTTGTATGGACATTACTTAAACCTCTAAATAACTTACCTCAAACATTTTAGATGACATCCTATAGATGTTTCTGTGCCTAATCAGCAAATACAGGGTAAACAACTAAGAACGCCATATTTCAAAAAATAATCATTATACAACTTTAAAAAAATACCTTCAGGAAAATGACCCTGAAAAATCGCTGGAAAACATTTTTGAGTTCCTAAAATATCTGCTATGGGGTGGAATGAACACTTAAAAACATAATACTGTGATTATCTCCAAAAAAGACATACTAAAGGTATCCTAGAAATACAATTTTTTATATATTGATGAGATTATGAAAAAATGTAGACAGGGACTTTTTGTCCTTATTCTTCAAATAAGGGGTGGGGGAAGGTTCAACCTAAAAAACAACACTTTTTTGTTTTTAAATCGATATCAATGTTTTTGGAGTCATTTAAGATTTTTTCCTCTTTAATAAGATATATGCTTAACAAAAATAATAAAATTGGACAATTTTGTCAACGCTATGTGAAAAAGTCGACAATTTTCCCATTTTCTCGGAAATTTCAAATGTAATGAGACATTTTTTAAATCCTGATGAAAAGAGATTTACGTTATCATATATAAAAATTAAAAAAATGCTTCAATTTACATTTGAAATTTCCGAGTGAATACAATATTATCTAATTTTGTTATCCATCTTATTAAACACAAAAACACTTTTAAATGCAGCTAAAATCATAACGAAAAAGTTATACATTTGTTCATAAGTTTGAACCTTCCCCACCCATTATTTGAAGAATAATGGCAAAAAATCTCCTTAATTATATTTATTAATAATCTCATCAATATTTCAAAAATTGTATTTTTAGGACACCTTTAATATGTTTTTTTGAAGTATTATGTTTTCGAGTATTCATTCCACCCCTAGCGGATATTTTAGAGACTGCAAAATATTTTCCAGCAATTTTTCAGTATCACTTACATAAAGGTAATTTTTTTGAAAGTTGTACCATGATTCTTTTCTGAGATGTGGCCTACAGTCGTTATTAGTTCTTCACCCTGTACATTTAAAATAAAATAGCAAAAAAAACAATAAAGGATTTAAAAAGTTTATTCACTTTTAATGAACAGTACAGTAAATTTGAAAAAACAGGTACAAAATTAAAAAAAAATATATTGTCCAGGAATCCAACCTAAAAAAAATAATATTGTTTAAGCATATTACATAACAAGTGTGGAAAGTGGAAACTATTGAACGCATTCAGTGAAAGCCAAGAACAAAAAAGGGTATATTAATCTGTAGTTGCCATAATGCAACATACTTTGAAACTGAATTAATAAAGTTTAACGGATACACATACATTACAGCTAGTTTACAGAAAATTTATTAGAATAGTTTTTTAATGATATTAAAACTAATAAAGATTTTATGAAACATTACGTTAAATCAACAGAAATCCAATCTGAAAATTCTATCGTTTACTTACGATTACTTTTTCTTAGGTAAGAGTCGCTGTTTTGAGTGCCTCTACGATTCCATAACGTACACTTCAAAATAATTATCTGTGAAACATTTAAAGGTGTTCTGAACAGCAGGTAATAAAACAATTACTTTAGATCAAATTGTGCCCATGGAGACCTTTGATCGATCATCATAAACTACATCAAACTCGATTTTCAGCCAATTGATTGGGACCCATTTTCCACAAGAAACACGCGGTGCTTTTCAAAGTAATAACAACATATTTTATTTCGAGAAGTAACTTTTCATGATTTACCTTCTATTACATGCCTCACTCCGTTTCGGAGGTAAAATCAGATGTGCCATGAAAATTCATACTTCTTTCCTGTATAAAATAATATACTATTCACATCTTGTTATTTTCATCCTGGAACATATTGTATATTAACATCGTGGAATTGTAACTTAATGAAAACTAACATTATTAATACACTGTATACAAAAAATCTACTTATGAAGGAGAGATATGAACACATTAACAAGTTAAATGAGTTTATAATTAATTGTATCCAATAGCCGTGTTTCTACAATAATAAATAATTTAATCCTGTTTGTTGACTGGAGCATTCAGTGTATTTTCAAATGGAAATGAGCTTTTCAACAGAAATTTCTGTTTTTAATGTCTTAAACAGTCTCTAATTGTTCACAAGAATTGTTAGTATTAATGTTAAAATTTTCTAAACCTGCAATACTATATTGATGGCTATGACTGCTACTACAAAAACTAGAACTAAAGATACTCCATTCAATATTTTTTGAACTGTTTAATACAATATCTGTATCAGACTATCTGAAATAGTTATTCCCCTTTCTTTACATAATTACCAACTATTTGTTTTTTATTTTTTTATTTTATTTACGTAAGTAGCTTCTGAAACATCTTGAACATTGAAAATATTTTCTTCTAGATTCAACTCTCTGCCAACATAGGAGCATGTTTTATTATTAATAATAATATCTACCCTATTGTAATATTAAGTTTTTTGTATGGTATAATGCATATCTGTGATTTAAAATAATGTGAATCGTTTTTAAAATATACTTACTAACTAAAATATTTTAAAAATTGAAAAAACCGTTATTTTGTAAACTCTATTATATAATGTTAGTGTACAATTCCGCCACCTGGAATTTCAATGTACAATAGCCGATTAAAGTCTTGAATGAGTATTAAATTTTAATAATTATGATTTTGGAATAGGTACTTACCGATAACAGCTGTTGTTCGTCCATTATAACAAGAATTATAACTAAGCATAGAAGCTGAAGCTAGGTAGGAACTAACAAAAACGAAGACCAATTCATTCAAGTACTTGCAAAAAATGTGCTTCCTGCAAATAAAATATAACACAAAACTGAAAACCATCCGCCATTTCATGCCCGTCATTTGTTTCCACAGATAATTGTTCGTTCATCAGTTCCTCTTCTGTTTTCTTCTTTTTTATGTTACTGTGATGTTTAATATGAGACATTACTGAAAGTTTTATGAACTAACATCGTAAAGAAGTAATCACACGAACTTACTAAAAATTATTTCGAAAGATGTGAAAGTAACTGCAACATGTGATCATCTTAGAAACATGTTAATTTGTAATATTACAGTAACGTTCTGTATGTGATATTAGTGAGAAGTATACAAATTAACATCGTATGAATGTTTCCTATAGGAAGTTGATAAAAAGAAGTTCATAGGATGTGTATGTAACTGCGAATACAAGTATTATTGTGTACATCAAAAATATGTTTTATTTACATGACATGGATGTTAATAGAGTTGGTAATTAAATTAAGACATCTAGGAGATATCTTATTAATGTTTTAAATAAACATCACGAAAAGTCTCTAAAAATAACATCACAAAAAAACTTGTTATGTTTCTTGTTTAGTGGGAGGGTTACTCATATTGATGCAGGCAATCAAACTTATGTTTTTTCAAATGGAACATCCTGTATATTTTTACATTTTTAGACTCTTCTGGTTATTCTAGTTTCTATAATATAGGGTTTTGCAATGTTATGCAGGTTACTTTAAAAAATATAAGCAATTTTATATTAATTTCGCAGCAACTTCAGCACCCTGTAGCATTGTAGACATTCGATATAAAAATATCCTGCACCTGGAGAAATTTTAATATTGTCTATTGTTGTTTAAAATTATTGATGTATCGAAAAACTTCGTTTTTGAATACAGGGTGAGTAGAAACTCGGATTGCTATTGTCTCCGATTTCTTAAATAAAACACCCTGTATTTTATTATTGTGATAATATCCTAATTTATGGTACGTCATTAGTTCTTAAGCATTCCCTATACTCAATTGTCTTAATTTCTGAGTTATTCCTGATTTTTTCAGCCAAATATTATTTGGATAAAAAAAATTGAAGACATTTTATAGTGTTAACCGTCAACATAAATAGATTTTTCCAAAAAAACAATTACAAAATAGTGTAAACTCATTGTTCTGTGCTTTACATTGGGTGAAATATCAAAAGACCTTAATAGTTAAGATTAATTATTGTTTAATAAAACGTTAATGAAACCAGACAATAACCATTTGGCCATGGCTTTGACAAATTAGGTTGATGCATTGCAGATTATACAAAATCTAAATAACTATTAATCATTTTATACTATTGTCAAATAAACATTAAGTTGTAACGAAATTATTACAAAAAAATTAAATCTACAACAAGCGCTTACGTCGATGCATAATTGCAAGCGACCTTCAAAAGAACTACTTACATTTCTTAACATTTAACGTCAAACTAAAAGAAGAACTGGTCTATTTACAGTTTTCATTAACGTTTTATACAACAATAACCATATCTGCGAAGATCTTTTGATATTTCTCCCAATGTAAAGCACAGAAGAATGAGTTTATATTATTTTTTTCGAAAAATCTATTCATGTTTAATAATTCAACGGTGAACACTATAAAATTTCATTTATTTTTTGATCCTATTAATATTTGACTGAAAAAATCTCGAATAACTCAGAAATTAACAAAATTAGGTATAGGGAATGCCTCAGGAATAAAGAAGTGTAATAAATTAAGATATAATTACAAACATAAAATACAGGGTGCTTCGTTTAATAAATCCGAGAAAATAATCAATCCGAGTTTCTGTTCACCTTGTATCCAAAAACACAAAGTTTTTCGATACATCAATAATTTTAAACAACAATAGACCATATCAAAATTTCTACAGGTGCAAATAGATTTTTTTATATCAAATGTCTACAAATGCTACAAAATTGATATAAATCTGTTTATATCTTTCAAACTAACATGTATAACACTGCACAACTCTAATTATGGAAACGAGAAGAGTCTAAAAATGTAAAAATATAAAGGCTGTTCCATTTGAAAAAACATACGTTAGGTTGCCTGCATAAATATGACTAACTATGTATATTCCAAAATATTTTAAAATATGCACATATTTGAATTAGAATTTTGATCTCAATAAATGTTTATCATATATCATAATTGTACTTCCTTGCACTAATGCCACACCCTGTATGTGCACTAAACTATTTGAAATACCTAGCACTTATTGTAACCACAATATACAATAGTCACAATAAAATTATTATTAGTAATGTATTAAATTTATTGTTTGTTTAATACTTCCTAACTTCTATCATTAAATAAATATGCTAAATTAGTATAAATTTTTTTCAGAATAGGAGAAAAGTGAAGTTGATTGATACTTTTTGGGTACATCAGAAACAATATTTTTCGAATCCGGAGAAGATAAGACGTATCTATACAAAGTTTATTTTTTACTTAAGGGAATATAAAAAACATGTTTTAAGTGCCCGATATCAGTTACATACAATATTTTGAGGAGTATATCTACTAAACTTTTTGAAAGAATAATAAATTCATATGACAGAAAAAAACAACTTTTTCATTCAGACATTTCTTTATTGTATGGATCATAAGAATTTTGTAAATAAATTTATTAATATTAGTTTTAATGTTTGTGTTTTTATGTGGATACATTTAATAAAATTTTAAATGGAAAAGACCTGTGCTGTAAATATTATGATATATTAATGAGTTTGGCTTTTGCAAAGTACAAAGAAATATGTAAATTAGGCAATGTTATACATTAGTGTACACTTTTTTTGATGCAGCCTCGATATATTTTACTAATAGTATCCCTAGAAAACTTGCTTTTGTAAGAATTATTCAGGAATAAAACAAATATTGAACAGAGGATGAAATTGTCATATCAAAACGTCAACATTAAAATTGAATATTTAGTAATAAACCAGATTTATTACTATACTTTTAATATTGACTTTTGATATCACAATTTCATCGACTGCAAAAATTACAAAGTGTGTAATGAAACTACATTTTACCAAGTGATAAAATAGGTAAATTTAAATCTAAGATAATACACAATAATATATTAACATTTTAAAATAAATTACATATTAAATTTAGGTTAAGGTACGTGTTAATAAACTTTATAAATTGCTAGAAATATTTAAGGTGCTATTCATTTCGTTCCATTACCAAAGTATCTAGACGTGCCAACTTTTTAAATTGTTTGTGCTAGATTTTTAAAATGTTGAGCCATATATTTTTGTTAAAATTGAATGTCCTATACCTAAATAGAAAAATAAAAATTACATGTATGCCCTCGACTTTTAATGTTCTACCTACCTTTAGCTTAGAATTTTTGTAGTATGAAGTGTTATCTTTACATTACATTTTATTTTGATATTATAGTAAAACAAAACGATAAAACCTATAAACCTTTTGAGTCCGCTCTCTTTTACCAAAGTAAAATTAATAATTTTGAATATTGAGCATTAAATACAAATTTTTAAATAAAATGATTAAACTTTCCAAAATTCAACAATTTATTTTGAAGCTTACTGACAATTAACAAATAATGCTGTATTTTACAAATGACAATTATGTAGCAATCTCTATACTCAAGGGTAATAATGACGTCCATTCTGTGCAATATTAGTTCGATTCTCCTTGACATATTATGAGATGTGGCTGTATCAACAATTTCGGCTGTAATTTTTTGAAATGCGTGTACTATCCGTCAACATATTCAACAGATTTTTGGACAAATATTTAGTGTTCATTTTTTAAAAAAATTCTTACTTAATTGCTATTTAAAATTATTAATTTGACTTTAGTAAAGAATAGCGGTCTCAAAAAAGATGGAAGATTTTTCAAATACGTAGAATGGTGAAATGGTCAAGTATACTATATAATTGTATGTATATATACAAAACCTAAAAAAGGGTTTAATGAAAAATCCAAGTCCTTATTCAAAAAAATTAAGTTGATGGTTACCCAAATTAAACTTATTAAGCTAGTAGCAAACTCTGTTGATACATTAATGTTTAAAAATCCTTAGGATTGAAATATTTAAACGACCAACGTAACAAAATCCAAATTAAAAAAGTCTACAACGCCTAAACCTATGACGCAACATAATAAAGATTTTAAAAAATACCTACAACACACAAGTTTATAAAAACCATAATTCATACAATTTTTAAATACTCTTTCTTTGTCGATTTACATATGCAAAATCATGTTGAAGGTGACTTTTTACGTTTGGTATGGATTTATCTTTAAATTCTTCTACTGTCTCAATTGCTTTTTGTATATGTCTTGAGCGGAAGGATATACAGAAGATGAAGTTTTGTTGTAATATTTCGAAAAATATGTTCTGCATTTTATCTTCTGGGGTGTAGTCCAACCAACTTTTCCTGTAATATTTAATAGTATCAATAAATATTCAACATAAAAATATAAGTGAATACTGTGCGGACACACTCACCATTAAAAACAAATCTTACCTCTTTTTGTTCGTTGAATTTCAGCCCTGATCCAACCTTGAATTTGTAAAGAGGAACGGGCAAGCGTCTTACAGTCCGATTTTCTCTTCTGGATAATGGTAAGCGCAGGTACTTTACCATCTTTAAAATAATCTGCAAATGCTTCCCTAGTTGTTGCTCTCTCTGGAGATGACCAAGTAGTATTTTTCTGCCTTAAAAATGGAAGGGGTGTGTGTGTTTCTCGTGAACTATCACTTCATGAATAACTATAACCAACATATTCGGAAAATAAACAGTTTAATGTAAATGACCAGACATTTGTCAACTAAGTAATTTAACACAATTAAAGTAAGCTATGAAAAATTGTATATTTCTTGAAAACTTCAGTTACAAAATATACTAGTTGTTGTTCCCATAACTTACTTTGATTAAGTTAATAAATTTTCAATATTCCCAGTACTGCACGGTATGATCATTACTAAAAATCAACAGCAGACAATATTAATAATAATGATTAACTTACCAGTATTAATATACTTTTTTCTTCAAGCTACTTTTATTGCAAACAATGCAATGGAAGGTAGAAAAAATATTAATATAAAACCAAACAACGCAATTATGATAACGCACGCACCAACCAATATTCACCCCAAAATATGAGTGAAAGAAGTAAATTTAAAAATATTTTCCCTATTTATAGTAGAGTCCAAAATTCGGTTGGGATCTAGTAGACCAGTTAAATATTTAATTTGACTACACAATAGTATCGAATATTCAATTGTTCCGTAATAGCAAACAGGTATTAAAAACAAGGGTTTGAGTGACCTTGAGTAAACAGAAATGAAACGACGATTCAACGTTACAAGTTATAAAACACGTGGAAAATTATTGCAACATAATTTCTTCAAATAAGTTCGTCTCAAAATGAAATTTTTGAAGCAATCTATGAATCTAGGTACCTGAGGTACCTACCTAATATTTAAAAAGTAATAAAGGCAACTCCCAAATTTGTATATAGGATCTAAAGTCTGTTCGCTCCCAAGAAAAACCGCATGTAAATAAAATCACGTGCATATTGAATGATCTAGGCGGGTGAATATGGTTGAACAGGGGCGTATTGAGTATTCACACAATAATGTATTAATTATTTTAAAATTTATTAAATCAATTACGGTTTGTTACCATAAAATGTAAAATATACGTTATTTACAAGATATGCATTGTATCTATCACATTATTTACACAAAATGGAAAAAGGTATCCTTTATAGAAAGATTTGCATGGGCCAAAATTTTAAATACAGTTATCAGCTATAAAAATTTTGAGTCGTATACGAGGTGTGTCTAAAATATGATTTTTGTCCAAGAGTAAATTAAAATTTTAGTTGATCTTTTTACATTCAGCTTGTAAGGGGAAATTTAAAAATTCAAAAAACATCACTAAAATATTAATTTACTCTTGGACAAAAATCTATGTTTGACACACCTCGTGCACGACACAAAAAATTTCTACTCTACTACTCCGAGCAGCTAGAGCTCTTCTTCATTTAGGGGAATAATGATTGGTTGTATGGTTGTGTCGAAAATATCATCCAGTAGATTATCCAGCTCCCACATTTTACTTTCAACTTTTTCTTTAACGTGATTTACGTGTTTTTTTCATGTATTAGAAGTAATTGTTTCTATCGCTACATCAAATATTTTTTTCATATCAGCAAACCGAAACGTTGTGTTATGATCTGCAACATATCTTTTAATGTCTGCCCATATTAACTCAATCGGATTAAGTTCACAATGGTAAGCCGGGAGCCTTAACACCGTTTTATTTTGTGCTTTTACCATTTAATCAATAATATATTTATTATATTACTTTTCCGCCCAACCTATCTAATATACGATTGGTATTGGTTTATCCACAAAAAAGTTGAAATATCTAGTTACGGTTTGGCTGTTAAAAAATAAAGTGTGTATTGAAACGAATACGCTGTTTTATATAATTAAAGTATTGTAACAATAGGTACCTAATTCAGAATAGGTACGTACCATGTTTTATAATGAGAAATAAATAAAGGCAAATAGAATGTACCTATAAAAAAGTCCATTCACTTTAGTACCTATCTGCTGACTAATCTACGTACTTGTACCTATTTAACTTTAGACAACCTAGAATTTTATATATTTAACTGAAACGGTAGGTATTTTTTACCTATGAAATAAACTACATGACGATGAGACAACTAGAGGTAGGCAACTACATAATAAATATTCATGGTGAAAAATGTTATAGTATATCTTAAACAAAACCTACCTACCTACTTCATCCTCATTTGGGTAACGTACTTTAAACCCTTTTAAAAAATAGATAAGAACTTTCGTCTAAGTTATCTAGCTAATATACAGTAGAAATGGTGAAGCTTTTCCATCACGTGACTAAGCTGACGATATTATTCAAACATATACTATGTTGGTACTGTCTTCTTCTAACAACAGAAAAAGAACGGAACTCATTACAAGCATTTGTCAGATTATTTTGGTTCAGATGCATATGGTTGATGACGTTTCAGTTACGTGACGGAAAAGACTTAGCGTTTCTACTGTATGTACAGTAGAAAAGCGTTTCTACTGTATGTACAGTGAAGCTTTATTTCCATCACGTGACTTAGTTGACGATATTATTCAACACATACTATGTTGGTACTGTCTTCTTCTAATAACAGAAAAAGAACGAAACTCAATACAAGCATTTGTCATATTGTTTTGGTTCAGATGCATACGGTTGATGACGTATCAGTCACGTGACGGAAAAGATTCAGCATTTCTACTGTGTTAATAGTGGACAATACTCCTCATAATAAATAAACTGGTCTCTTAGCAAGAAATTGATAAAATTTAAAGATTTATGATTTGAAGTGAACTAGGTATACAAAGGAACAATTATTACAAGTTTTTGGAACAAAAAAACTATAGATTATGTATAATAAATGAAATTGTAGAAAATAACGGACTATGGTTTCAACACTCCTAAATCCGATTGAATTATTGTGGTCACTTTTAAAAAGAAGTGTCAAAAAATATAATATTAATTAGAGAGCAAGTAATATAAGTTACTTCTACACATTGAGTAGGTACTGAGTTAATTTAGATATACCTATTGTTAATAAAAAACGAATAGGTATTTTAAATCTTTGCAACATTGTCACAATTTATAATAGATTTAATTCAAACGAATTGACAAAGTGAGAAGTGACAATCATTAAATGTGACAATAACGGCAATGCTTTGTAATCCTGACTGAATATTTTATAGAGCACAATAACTTACCAATAAGGAAACGATATTTTAGGATTCGTATATTAGTCGTTGAGATACCCTGATTTTAAACTAGGAGGACCTTTTTAAGAAACCTGAATCACACCACTAGAAATCACTAAAAAAGCTACTAGATTGGGAGCGATGGCATAAAATACTAGTCATACTAAAATTATAGTCTGAAAATAATGAACCACAAACTAAATTATAATTAAGTTAATAGACATATGGTAAAAGAGCGTATGCATATTATTGAAAAAAAACAACGAATTGTAACATTAAATCCATAAAGAATTCCAAGGTCGGCGACTACTTTTGTAAGAAGGTTAATAACAGTTGTCAAATTTGGTGGCATATAAACTTTTAAGTTTCAAAAAGTTTTCTATTATTTTTAAATAATGGTAAGATCTAAGTAATTTCTGATCAAATGTAGATAATTGAGAATGAAGGAACCACAATAGAGAAAATAGAATTATTGAAAGAGCGGAGATACAAAAATTAAGCAGTATGAGAAATGAAGATCACTTGAATAATACAGTTGTTTTAAATTAACAACTTTAAGTATGAAGCAGATATCAGAAGTTGTTCCATTGTCAGAACTTGTTTGATTTAAAAATAGATAAAATATTTTTTTGTTCTAGAAATAAATCATCAAAAATATCTGTATGTGATATACTTTAGCAGAATAATGTATTTGTCATCACTTCTTACGTAGATTTCTTAATTGGAATATTTCATAGCAAGATCAGGTACCTATACCGAATAGGAAATTTCCAAATGGTTTGAAAAAGGACCTAATTTTCAAAAGGTTAGAAAGTCAACCTATTATGCTTAATCGTCACACTGAAATCAGATTTGTTATAACAATAATTTAGTCATTGAACTATTTGCATAATGTGAGAAAATTACCGGCTTTTCGAAGGCCGGTAAAGGTTCATTTTGAAAATAGGGGAGGGCCTAAAGCCTCGGCCGCTACAATTTTCTAGAATATTTGGTCGGTGCCGGCCGCAAAAGTTGTTTACGTCTGAACACCTGCATGAATTTGGTATCAACAAAAAATACAGACTCTGTCCTTAACTGGAACAAAAAGTTGAAAATATGGATTTTTTTATTATATGAACTCAGGAAAGAGATCTTTTAAAATAATGTTTATAGAAGAAGGTGTCCAAAAAGGATTTTGAAAATAAATTATCTGGTTTTTAATACTAGAAAATAATGCTAAAAATAACGATAGATGATCTATCGTTACAATTGGAAAAACGGTTATTTAAGCCGACATGATGTTATTATAGGTATTAGGAATATAGACCATTGCTTTTACGGAATGAGAATAAGGCCGCAATCGGTATAGATAATAAGTATATTATTAGCTTTATTCGCAGGTCTGATTCCGAACCAGTTTAGGGACAAGCCGCATGCGCACATTGATTCCAAATCGGTTATAGTAGTTCTTGGGGTTTTGTTAGGACTAAAAGTTCGGTTCGGTTGCTCAAGCGCAATACCAAAAAGTCGGCTTCAGCGTAAATTGGCATCAGCTATTATTTGATGGAGTGTTTGTTTACATGGTTGTTCCTTTAAGATACGGTTGTTCCAGTCAAATTTAAAGTGTACATTTGTACCCAGAAAGCCAAAAATATTTTCTAAATATTTTAAAAAAATGTTTGTTAAATACTTGTAGCGACAGATTTTTAAATATTAAACAAATATTATTTTTAAATATTAAATAAATATTTGTTATAAATATTTATCAAATATTTGTTTTAAATATTTATGAAATATTTGTTTGGAATATTGATTAAATATTTGTTATAAATATTTTAATAATTAGGTACATGATTGACAAGTTAGAATTCTTTGGGATTCTGCAAAACCATTTCCCTAAAAAATGAAACACTGTTAATTTATAAATATTTTAATTCTAAGAACCATGATTGACCATATTAAATAGTCAATATCAAAATTCTTCGTGATGGTGCATTTCCCTAAAAAAGAAAACACATTGCTACTAATTGTTATTATAGGCGAGAAAATTAACTGTATTTATAGTTGGGTAGATTTTCGTGAAGGACTTCATATAAATTATTTCAAGCTTTTATCTTGTGATAATGTATATTAACTATATTATAAACACAACTTCGAATACACAAACAATCACAATAATTCACAAAATATAAACGATGTCTCTGAATGGTACCTGAACGAACAAAAAACAAAACAGAACACAAAATGGCTGCTATGTTTACGGCGCACGGTACCGTTCGTTTTCATGTGCAACGCATGCTCAGTTAGTTAGAGATGGGTAAAATGTATGATGAAATCTATTTGAAATGAAAATACAAAATGGATTTCAATAAATTCATTTAAGATACAAGATACAAAATAGCTTTGAAAAAGTTATTCAAGATAGAAAATGAAGATAGGTATTTCAAATAGATTGATAAAATGAAAATGCTTTTTAAATTGATAAGGTTTTATTTATAATATTGTAAATATTTCATGATTTTTTTCGTTTGCTCTTAAAAGAAGCAATTTTTGAAAATTTTCATCGCTTAAATTTCTCCTTTTCGGCCTCAGGATCATTCCACCTAACGAAAATAATTGTTCAACAGCTGCCACAAGCTTGACAAAAGCTTCATGTTCCACTAAAACCAAAGAACTCATGGTTTGGCAGATGAAATTCGTGATAAGATTATCAGCAACTATTTGCTCAGAATATTGGGACATCTTACTTAGTAATGTTTGCTTGAGTTTTTTAGGTTTGGAGCCATCTTTATGAGTGGAGGAAATTGGCAATCTTTTCTTGGGGTGGACAAATTTTGTTTTAATATATTTTTCATATTTTTGGATTAAATGAGGATGTTCCTTTACCTTAAAAAATTATTATGTATATCTAAAGAACATGATAACTATGAGAAAATACTAACCTTTAGATGATTTCTGAAATTAGTAGTCGCATTCAACCTGCCCTTTATATGCGTTTTACAATTTACGCATTCAGCTTGTACACTTGAGTCAGAATTACCGTTATCAATTTTTATAATTTTGAAAAAATTGCCGTTTAGAAGTAACGGTAATGTTTTAGACATTTCATTGTCACAATTTTCGTTTATCTCGTTTTCGGATTGCTCAAACATTTAGTTTGCCAGAAAAAAGTATCCCAGAGACAAAAAAACAATCATTTTACTATAGAAAATATAAAAAACTCTCAACTCAATGAAATGAATATAAAAAATATATGATCAAAGATTATACACTGTGTCCGTAAAGTATGGAACAAATTCATTTTTAGCTAAACAGACCATTTTATGAAATAATCCTGAAACACGTCGATTTTTGATTTTAATTTACCGTATTTTAAAATAATAATCTAATATACAGGGTGAATTACTTTCGAGTAATGACGTCACCGTCATTTTTTTTAAATGGAACACCCCCATTTTGTCTCAATTTTCGGATTACTCTAGCTGAGCTAATTCCAAAAATGTATCACATGTTGATTCCAATTGGTACAGGGTGGACAAAAATACAATAGTTTTGTGTGTGCTCATAAAGTAACGCCTAACATTCTTTATTAGTTAAATTAACAATATTATCAAAAATACTTATTATCTAGTGGAAATTGGTTTAACTATAACACCCTGTAGTTTGTTACATTTTTAGATTAATAAAAATGAGCTGTTTCCAAACATGTTTGGTACTTGTGGTCTAGCAAACAGAATATGAAAGAAATTATTTCTTATCAATTTTAAAAAAAACGTAGTCGTCTAGTTTTTTGTGAAATGTCATTATTTGTTTACTAATTTATTGATGTTCAGTGACAGTTTAGTACTACAATATTTTTGGTATTCGTGAATGTTTTAATTATTGCTTAGATTTAATTTGAATTAGAAATGGAGTTAAGTGTAAAACAAAAAATTGAAATACTTGTGATGATTGGGTATGGAGACAGATCGCTAACTCAGATGGAAGTGTGTAATTTGTTTAATAATAAATATTCAGAAAGACCTATAACGCGTTCAACAGTCAGTAAGATTGAAAAGAAATTTCGAGAAACTGGTACGGTTGAAAATGTACGCAAATCAGGTCGTCCCTCTGCAAATGCTGATACATCATTAGATGTTGTACTTAGTTTTGAAGAAGACGCGCACACTTCTGTGCGTAAAGTTAGTCGCGATATCGGTGTAAGCAAAACAACGGTACACAAATTATTAAAGCTTGAAAAATGGCATCCTTATAAAATCAAACTTGTGCATGAATTAAACGAAGATGATCCCGATAGAAGAATCCAATTTTGCGAAATAATGATGGATAAATGTCACCGAGACCCTCTCTTGATACAAAACATTATTTTTTCTGATGAGGCCACTTTCACGTTAAATGGCGAGGTTAACCGTCAGAATTGTAGATACTGGGCCAAAGAAAACCCCCACTGGATGCGTGAGCATCATACACAATACCCGCAAAAGGTAAATGTATGGGCTGGAATTGTAAGAAATCGAATCATCGGACCCTACTTTATCGAAGGTAATTTAAATGGGGCAACGTACCTTGAGTTTTTAAGGGAGTATCTCGTACCTACTTTACGTAATTTGTTTCCCAGCAGACGTAATCCTGAATGTTGTGATGAAAGTTTATGGTTCCAACAGGATGGTGCACCTCCACATTATGCTGTAGATGTTAGAAGGTATCTAGATGAAATTGAATGGCCAGCGAGGTCACCAGATTTCAATCCTTTGGATTATTTTATGTGGGGCCATCTGAAGAATGTTGTGTATCAAACGAAACCAGCAAATATTCAAGAATTAAAAGAGAGAATGCGGATAACAATAAACAATATTTCTCAAGACACAATAAACAAGCTTCAACAAGAATTTGTACACCGTTTGGGTTACTGTCAAATACAGCAAGGGCTGCAGTTCGAACATTTATAAAGTCATGTATTTCATCATATTCTGTCCGCTAGACAATAAGTATATTTGATAATATTGTTAATTTAACTAATAAAGAATGTTAGGCGTTACTTTATGAGCACACACAAAACTATTGTATTTTTGTCCACCCTGTACCAATTGGAATCAACATGTGATACATTTTTGGAATCAGCTCAGCTAGAGTAATCCGAAAATTGAGACAAAATGGGGGTGTTCCATTTAAAAAAAATGACGGTGACGTCATTACTCGAAAGTAATTCACCCTGTATATTAGATTATTATTTCAAAATACGGTAAATTAAAATCAAAAATCGACGTGTTTCAGGATTATTTCTTAAAATGGTCTGTTTAGCTAAAAATGAATTTGTTCCATACTTTACGGACACAGTGTATACACGTAGACAAATTCCGTGATTTTAGTCGATGAACGATCGGCTTTGCTGTCTATGACGTCAGGTCTTGTCAAATGTTCCAAGTCTAGCAAGCTGAAGTTCGTTCCCAAAGCATTTTATATTTTACTTTCACATGCAAAATGGAAATGGAAAATATAAGCTATTTAAAATACAAAATGCAAAATGGTTTTTTCAGATTTATTTAAAATGAAAAATATAAAATGCCATTTACTATTTTAAATATGTATTTTGAATGATTTTATTCTAAATAGTTCCCAACTCTGCAGTTAGTACACTATAGTGTGGCATGTTGACGATATCTGATGAATTTTAATATAAACCGTAAACAATACTAATAACTTCACATGTCCTGTTCCTTTTGAATGTTTGAGTAACTGAATTTAATGTCTACTGTTTGTAGTGAATATTCCAAATGCAGGATGGGATTATTACCTCGCAAAATAAAAATAAAAGAAGAGTAAATAATACGTTTATTTGAATTTTATTACCCCAGCGTATATAATAACTATATTCAACCGGCAACATTGAGCAGAACGTTCTTCGTAGGCAAAGAAGGGAGCAATGAACAAATATTGTACCTGTAGGTAGCGAGGAAATAAAATTTAGGTATAAACACAGATAACTCATTCAAGTACAAAAACATTCAACTTGAATATTTTTGTGGGTATTTACCCAAAATGTGAATTTTTCAGAGAGGTAGGTAGGTAGGTATTTAACATTATTTGAATGTTTGGTTTGAATTTCTAAATTAGTAATATAGGTGTATACCATGGAATTAGAAAAAATATATACAATTTATTTATCGAATAATATGAAAATATTGAACAAATATTTTTTATATTCCTGCTTCCTGGCCATCGAAAATTATAGGTGGGAATAATTTACAAAAACGAAATAAACTTAAACGGTCTTTAAAGCAGGTATAACATTGTGGTTCAATTAAGTATAACTCTTATATATTTATCGTGCTGACAATATTTCTAAAATATTTTTATAATATTAAATCTTGAATATTTTGTATCCATAAAAAACGAATATTTATTTTATGTTAATAATGAAATATTACTTTTCAAATATTTAAGCAATATTTATTAAATATTTGTCACAAATATTGTATAATAAATATTTGACAAATATTTGTTTTAGATAACAAATATTTATAAAAGATATAAATATTTCTTTTATGCAAAGAAAATTTTTAGCAAATATTTGGTGCTATCGGGGTAGTAAATAGAGTTATACAAAGCTCCCGTTTAGACTTGTAATGTGTATAGTATTACTCCCCTGGAGTGATGGAAACTCCAAAAATTCAGATATTATTGTAATATATCAACAATAAAGAAAACGAACAAATTTAGTAATTAATTCATGGGTTGTTTTCCATGGCGTCTCACAAAACATATCTTTTCAATCAAACGTATTGGCTAACAGTTAAAATTTATGTGTCTTTCACTTTCATGAGTATCTAAATTTCTACCCTAAAAACTAATATTTTTATCACATTCCTTCGTTGTGATTAAATCCCATGATTCACCCGACGTAGTATTGTACTTCTTTTCACTAATCTACATAGAGGATGTTTTTAGTGTTTACCTTGTTACAATATACTATTCAACAGTAAGAGACAGTCGAAAGCCTATAGATAACATTTGTCGAAAGATAAACTTTTCCCGTGGTCCTTAATTCGTTCGCGGTAAATAAAAATACTGAATGGGTTCCTAATCAAGCATGCGTATATTTTAACGAAAAAATGGGATAAGGGACCAAAAAGAAGTTTTCTGAGTCATCCTGGCCAATTTTATTTTAAAAAAAAGTTAAATATGGCTTCCGTATTTAAATAAAAAATTATAAAATCATTTAACCAAGTTATTAGAGAGATGAAAAAATTCACAGTATTTTTCTTATATTTTTTCAGTTTAGAACATGCCTGAACTGAACTGAATATTTTAAGTAAACTTAATGATTTTGTAGAAAATAGATTTGTATTTAATTTATAAGGAAAACTAGTTAGATTAGGGGTGAGGGGGGGGTACATTTAAACACTTTTTCTAAAATATTTTTTATTACGAAAAAAATAAGTAAAACACGGTATCAATATTTAGTTAAGTAGCCTTAGGTTATAAGCAAAGTTTTTGTATAACTTAAAAATGAAATTATTTAAAATAAAGAGAATAAACCAAACTTAATTAGATCATGCATTTGTTGGAATCTACCCCTTGCATGGGGTACATTTGAACCATGGGGTCGATTTGAACGAGCCTTCCAAGATACATTATATGGAGTAAAATCGACGCAAAAAGACATGTTCGTGCTGTACCATCATGTATAATGGGTTTTGGTAACTTTAGAATAATGTCTTTAATGCTACCATCGCTACATTCGGGACTTTCTGACATTGAACACTCAAATATGTCTTCTCGTTTCCCTAACACCCCCCTTAAATAGTTCACTTTATATTCATCCGTTTCAAGTCTGGATATTACTTGCGCTACAAAATGTGTAACATTATTTCTAGCAAAGCTAATTAAAATATAGTCTTTTTCTTGATGTCATCCAAAGCTTTTAAATTTGGCGTTCTAATTCTGCAAAAATCAATCTGTGTAACCGCATTTGAAGGACCGGCCTGAGGTTCTTCTAAATTAGTGATGGGTTCTTGAGTACTTTTTTTATTCAAATTTTGAGCAATTTGCTGAGTCTGTGCTACCTGATCAACGAGAGGCCTATCTGTCACAAAAGCTGCTTCAAAGTCTCCGTCGGAGAAACAATTTCGGAAATCGGCCACGTACCTGTTTTAATTTTTAATTGTGAATGAAATTACAAAAACAGTGTTGGCTAATTCTAAAAAATGGATTGTCAGTCATTTTGCACGAGAGAATACTTTGATTTAAATGGAGCCATCACTACCAGATCCAATGGCTGCAGTCATGGTTGTCCATTAAAATTAATATGGGGTCTTCTTTTGAACTATTGGTGTGTTTCTGTATATGTTCGAAAACTATAATAAATAAAGAGGCAGTTATCCATCCACTCTTTGGGCTATTGGCAAGACCAATCGCCCCTGGTGGACCTCCTCGTGCCCTTTGATCGGGAAACTTCGCCCTCGGAAAAACAAAAACTGGAGGAATCGTATTTCCGGTCGATTGTACGATGGCACACATCTTCACTTGATGACCTCTATCAGTAGACACTACTTGGCCCAACTTGCTTTGTACCGTTTTGGGCAACGTTTGGTGTCTGGACGACCATCGTTATGCCAGTTTCATCTAAATTAAAAACTTTTTGTGCTGTAAATGGATAAAGTTTAAGAGCTCGCTCATAGTTGTGAAAAAATGGGCAGACGTTTGTTTTATTAAAACTATTTGCACGCGCCAAAATGGTACTTTCAGGTTTTCCGAGCGTTAACTGTTCATGTTCAATTTTCTGGATAGGTGCATTTCACTAGTTTAGTGTAACTGTACGCTAGCTTTCGGATATCAGTGTAAGTTAGGCCATAACTAATTTGGAGCATTTGAGTATGTAGGCCTTTAATACTTTCTCCTGTTGCATAGTAAAAACATGCTTAGGTATATATTTTGAACTATAATCTCCTTTACTTTCCTCTAAATTGTACTTGTTGAGTCTGTAGTATAGAGCTGTGTGACCTATGCCGTAGGCTGCAGCAGCCCCTCTGATTGACATATTTTCTTCCTTTACATCACGTATAGCAGCAGACATGTTTTCCTCTACAATCTCTGGCTTAGATCGTTTTTTCTTATATATGCGCACCATTATTTTTCTGAAATAAAGACATAAAATTAATATAACAAACTTTTATTGGGGTACATTTGAACGCTGTTCAAATGTACTCCTATGACTATGTTAAAATTTGCCCCAAGAAACAATTCTAATACCTATTTTGATGAATAAAAAAATTAACGTTATCCAGAGAACATACAGTTAAAAAGGTAACAAATCTATATCCTTTGAGAAGTATGTAGCCCTAAAAACAAAAACGAATCTACTTACCAAAATCAAAGTTATTGCACTTTTAAATGTTCACTAATTAAATCAATTTAAGGACGCAAAAACAATAAACACATGCTCTTGCCATAAAAATTGAAAAACTGAACACTCACGTATCAGTGCAATTGAGCCAGTACGGAAATTGTTCCAAGTACCTACCCAGAGGTGACAGTGGCGGTAAATTTGAAAGTGTTCAAATGTGCACTATCTTCAAATGTACCCCCGTCACCCCTATGACTGATTATTATTATTATTACGAGTTGAAAGTTCATTTTGAAGGCTATAACACATTCATTATAACTTGGGAGAAGTATTTGTGTAAAGCAAAACCCAAAAAAAAACCAAAACTTGGTAAGTAGTGAAGAACTATATAAATTATGGTTTTTCCACGCTGATCCAAATGAGTTATAACGTGATGCAGAAATTAACCTAAGAAAGTAGGTGTTTTAAAATTTATGAATGTATTTTCTGATTATTTCACTCGATACTTAAAAAAGGCCGATTTACCTATCCCAAAGGTAGAATTTTGTAAAATTTATGAAAATGTTGAAACAAAAACTAATATTGGAAACATTTTAATTTTTCACTACGATTCAGTAGTACACCACAAAAGAGGACATTGAATAAACATTTCACCAGCTGTTGTAGATGCGTTGACCGATTTTAGTATTTGGAAACATTAATACACAAAACCGTATTGTGTATATTTGGAAGATGCTAAATAATTTGTATATTAAAAAAATCCAATAAATTCGTTGCGATTTGTAGGTAGGCCCTATCGAAAATACATTTATCAGCTTTTAGAATAGGCGACTCGAAAAGGTAGGTTATAGAAACAATCGACGCTCACCTCAAGGTCACGGATAAATATAGCATGTCATCTTAATACTTGATAACGTCGTTTAAAAAGCTTAACTGGTAATTTAAATAATTACAAAAAGAAAAATGAAATATTTTATTTACAATATTATCAATATTGTTTAATAAGTTAGCAGAATTGATTTATAAATTAAAAAGGAAATAAAATCTCATATATAAGAAGTTCCATTTCAAAAAAATTAAACATGACCGTGATTTGGAGAAAGTCGTTTTGATAACTAAAAAGTGAAATGTGTCAATCTTAACCATTAGGCCACCAAAACCTATATTGTTTTCCATAACTTGGTAAACTAATCATTTATTTCTTTGGTTTAAATTAAAATCTATTTAGTTTCACCATTGTATTTATTATACCTACAACGGTTTTACTTCAAAAAAATTTAACATGTTTTTGAGTTAATTTTATTGTTTATTTCTATATGTTAATAGTTTTTTTAAATTATATTTGATAAGAAAGATAATCTGCTATTCTGAATTTAACATGGATTTTCCTTTCACATTTTACAAGCAGGTAAGGAGGATATCATCATCAGAGATAATATCTCTGATCATCATTGTGTCTCTATTGATTGTGGTTTGTGGTCAGTTAGGGATGGGAATTGAAATATCGATATTTGTTTAGAAAATAATCGATAAATTTCGTCGATATTTTTAATTCCGATACTGTCGTTTATCGATATTTATTTCAAGGTATCAAATTCGACATTTTCATTTGTGTGTTAGTTTCGTTGATCTGAGATCTGCTGCATGTAACTAGTAAGTATAAGGAGGGTAAAGGTTACCTTCCATATGTGACATGACATATTATGTATGTAGGAGTATATGTGTACAGTAGTGCAGCTGTAGTGTAGGTGGAGAGCAGGTCTAATAATTTTGTGGATAATATAATGGCGGATTGGCGTCGAGTGGTATAGTTATAATAATTAATTGTTCATATTATGTTTCATTCGTGATTCGTTCATTATTTTTAGTGTTGGTTGGAGTTAGATTTTTTATATTTATTTAACAAAGCGACATGTCTGCAGTTTGGAATTTTTTTGAAAACATAGATTAAAAGGAACCAGTTCGATTACTTTGATAAAGCTCATTAGTAACCACTCTGAAAAATAAATCAATTAATTGATATTTTTTATCATACATATATCGATACTGTTGAAATATATCGATACTTATATTTTTCTACTTCTTCCACTGACAATAGCACAACATTTACAGAGCCGTATAATAATGATAGAATAATTCGAAACAAATTTATATTCCTAATATAAAATAACATAACGTCGTATCTTTGCATGATTATTATCAGATGTGCCACGATCACAAGTTTTCGACATAATAGAGGTACATTTTTAAATAAGTAACGGTTCCGGAGACTGGTACCTCCTCATTTAATGTTTATTGATAGCAGTGGCAACACTGCTGCATTTCAGTCAGATTTTTGAATGATAGGGCGACCAAAAATATATTTTTGTTGGTTGCGCTAAACTCCATTTACCTATCCATTTTATTTCCCAGCAAAGACCCGGTCGACCTATCATCCAAGCCCGGTCGACCTATCATCCAACTGGCAGCACTATCATCCGATTTTGCCTAAAATTGGTTGCGGCATCGTACAGAGGAGATACATATATATATATATATATATATATATATATATATATATATATATGAGGCGTGCGTTTCCATAACTAACTAGATCCGATATTATTATGTTATTCTTTGCATGCTACGGTTTCAAAACTTGTTAGATCCCGTTCGTATGTGCACTAGGATTGTTTACTGTTTTTATTATTATGTTCGTAGGTGTTTGAACGTGAAGCAGTATTGTTGTCGGTTATTTAGTACATTTTGTGGATTAGAATATAAAGTTAAAAATAGTTTTAAGCATGGAAAGAGTTCCTACCTTATCAGGGCCTGGAAGGGGAAGAAAAAGAATAAGAGATGAATCCAACTGGCAAAAAACTAAGAAAAAAATAGAACGGTAAGAACGAAAATTTATATCATTGGCATTCCATATAAAACTGAATTATTTTTTAGGCATAGACCAAAGAATCCTCCTGAAAAACCGCAGTGCAAACATAGTAAAACGTTTTCTTGTCCAACTTTAAGCATGCAAGATATAAGAAAATTTCATCAAGCGTTTTATGATAATAAATCAAAAGCTGAGCAAGATAACTTTATTTTAAAGCATACATCGCAGTGCACCAAAAAGGCATCGTCCTTCAGAGGGTAGGAAAACTAACACTGTTTCTGTGTTCTACTTTATAAAAACCAATAAAGGAATGGAAAAAAATTTGCAGCAAAGCCTTTTTGACCATACTACAAATATCTAGATTTCGGGTGCAAAACATAAGTAAGCATTATCTTAAAGAAGGTACTCAACCCGAAGAAAGAAGAGGTGGGGACAAAAGAAGTAAAGTTTATGCTACACACAGAGAAAAAGTAACTGATTTTATTTTGAAATTAAAATGCATTGAATCACACTATACCAGAAATAAATCGGAACGCCAGTACATGTCCAGTGACTGCAGTATTAGAAAACTTTGGACACTATATTGCCATGATAATGAAGAGTTTAAAGTTAAGTCAGACTATTTTCGGACTATTTTTGATACATATTTTAACATAAGTTTTAAAAGTCCAGCAACAGATGCTTGCTCTGAATGCATAAGTCTTAAAGTGCAAATACGTTCAACGAAATCAGAAGAGGCCAAGTTGGAGTTAATAACGAAACTAAGGGTGCACAATTTAAAAGCCAAACCTTTTTATGAAAAAATTAAAAGTCCCGAGGATGATGTTATTAAGCTCAGTTTTGATTGCCAAAAAATCTGGTCCTACCACGGGTACCAGATCAGTCAGCTTACTATTCCAGGCAACTGTATTTTTACAACTTCACTGTTTGTCAAGGTCATTCCAAAGTCCCTCAACCCAAAGATAGTGTAACTGTATTTAAGACAGTAGTTAGAAAGGGAAAGAGTTTGAAAAACATTATTTCAGAGCCCCTCGAAAATAAAGTGGCAGTAAAAAAAGAGAAGCTCTCCGATGTCGATGCGCTTTTAAAAAAACATTATGGTCCTGATTGGAGAAATGGTGCAGAAGATGATTTGTCATTTTATGAACGTGTTCTTAATACCATTACAGATGACGATAACAACTCCGACTCCGAGGCAAATGTTGCTCCAGATGAGCTAAATATTACAGAAGATGATGACTTGCAAATTTAAAATATGTTACATTCTGGACCTGTTTTTTATTAAATGAGAATCTGAAGTTTTGTTTTAGGAGTTTTTAAGTTGAATAAATAATATTTTTGCGTCACATAAGTTTCTTTAAGTTTGCAACCCTACAGGTACTTTTCCAAAACTGTCTAAATCCGCAATATGTTTCCAAAACTTGTTTAATCCTACTTTGTTTTTCAAATAATTCAGTAAACTATTATCTAATATTTTATTGCTGACCGAAAGACAGTTTTAAAGGACATCCTCAAAATAATAAACCAGTCGCATAAACCTATTTGATTTCCCAACAAAATTATCAGATAAGTTGAATTTTCCCGAAATCACATCCGATGGATTTAAAAAGTTTTGGAAATGGACGCCTCATATATATTAAATTATAACTTGGGGCTGACTAGGTATACCTATTTCTCATGACATTAAGCTCGTTCACATTCCTAGGAAATTTAACAAATCTTGCAAAAATCTCTGGTGAATTCAGAGCTACAGAAATTTCATTAACACATCTGCTAACTGATGATTGAGACCGTCCAAAACTTCTATTATCACCTACATTACTCTGGTAAGAACCAGTTGCATAGAAATTTAGTGTCACAGGTACCTAGAAAAAATAAGAACTATAATACCTATTATGATACAATGGAAAAAAATACCTTTCCTTCAAGACATAATGCACTTGCACGATTCCCTTGTCCTATTAAGGGTTCTAGAATAATGATTAGCTCTCTAGCTAATTCTTTAGTTAATCTGAACGTTTTAATAAACTTTCTGTCAGATAAAAATGTAAAAGCGCTTCTATATATTCCTCGTCTCTCTCGAGGCCGCTGATACATCTTTTGATTTTCTAAATTTTCAATTGCAATTAATATTAATAAAGTTGCCATTTTCTCTCTACAGAAATTTCTGAAACAGAACCTAACAAAAGTATTAAACAATGTTTTGAGTGTTTTGACTTTAGACATGTATAACGTTAACCTATAAATTTCGCAATTAATGAAATTCTCGCATTCGACACAAATTGTCGACTGTCTTTCACCATTCTACAATTTGTCTATCAGAAATTTGCGAAGGCGACATTTCAGAATAAGAATATTCAGATTTTATTCGACAAAGAGGATGTCTCGCTTGCGACAAAATATGTCACGGTTTGAGAATAGGGTCCCAGGGCCCGTATTCTCGAATCTCGATTAAAAATGTCGCAATCGACATTTGTCGAACAAAAATGTCGAACGAAAATTTGAGATCCTGACGGCTATTTTTGAAATGTAGTCGACATCATGTCGCAGGTGACAAGAGTCGAATACAAATGTCGTGGGTGACATACATTTGCTATTTTTGAACACTATACGAGATTTACTAACAAGAGTGTCGCATAGCCGCTTGGCAACGTTGCAATTGAAATAGTGTCAACAGAAAATTTATCGATCTAAGCAGCGTAAAGACAGAGCATATCTGGAAACTAACCTAGAAACAAACCATCGTACTTTAATTGATTTTTATAACGATTTTTTATTTGGTTAAAATGAGCGATAAATTAAAAAAAGTATATATATCATCTAATCAACGCACAGCTTTACTAGCTTTCATGGAAAAAGAAGCCGATTAAGGGCCGGTAAATTTACATACACACTTTTACATACAAAGCCGCTCAAAAACTGTGGGAAACTATAGCTACATAATTAAATTCGATGCCCGGAGCGACGAAGAATTGGTTACAGTGGCGAAAAGTAAGTTCTTTATAAATAATTCAACAAATAGGGATTGCTATTTTATTATATTGATTTATTTTTCAAAACATGTCGATATAAAGATTTTTTGTTGAATATTGAGTAATATCTACTAGTAACTCTTGGTGTTAATTGTCTACTCTGAATACTTGCTTATTATTTTTAATGTATACATTCACAAAAACTTTATTTGTAATTAATAGTAAATTTTGTTTTGCAGACTTGGCAAGATATAAAAAATAAAACAAAATCCAAAAAAGCAGCAATAGTGAAACATGCCCAAGTTACAGGGGACGGACACCCTTTACAGGAAATAATAACATCTGAAGAAGAAAGGGTTCTCGAATTAATTAATCCCTTATCCATTGAAGGGGATACGAACGTGCCCGAGTCGACAGTTGAATTTGATGGTCTCTTTTCATAAGTAGAAGGAACTATTACTATTGATCATGATTATAATCAATACGAAAATAGTGATAACTTGATGAAGAAAGAAAATGTTACACCACGTAAAGAACACCCCATTTTAGAGAGAGGAAAGAATAAACGTCTTCTATCAAAACATGCAAGATTAAATCACACAATTGCTGCAACTTCGAAACTGGCAGAACAAAATGAGGTTAATATTAATGTAAAAAAGATAATTATGAAGAAAAATTAGAACTAATGCGAGAAGATGTTCAGGCAAGACAAAGGATCGCAGCAGTAGCTTTAGAGAGAATTGCTGATTATACAAGAAAAATCGTATAGTTATTACTAGTCTAATTAAAAGTTATTATTTATTTTTATAGATTTTGTCTTCAAAAGTACAAATAATGTATGAGTTATTTGAATGTTCATATTAAATGTTGCAAAATTCTATTTTTTTATTTACTATTATCTTATGTTAAATACCAAGTATATTAACTAGAAATTATATTTTGAAATAGTTGAGAATTAAATGACTTCTAGTTTAAATCGCCAATTAATTAAAAGTTGATTATTAACTGGTCTTTTCTAAAAAAAGAACATGCTGAGAAAGTGCTAAAAATATGTGCAAATCGATTTGAATTGTTGAAAATAGTAAATTATAACTACCAAATTAAATTTATTGATATATATTATTTACAAAATGGGTTCTAATTAATTGATTCCTCCTATTTCTTCCTGCCCGAAGTTCTGGGTTTATACGGTTACTCACATCTTCATTTTCATTTGCTACGTTTTCATAAATACCAAAATTAAACTGTTCTTCTAGATCTAGATCAACCCCTGTACATCCTTCTAAACTGTTCCTCTGTTAGAATTTCAAATGGATCTTGATATCTGCTGTAAACTCTTTGGATATCATTTTCAATTTCCACTTCTTCTAAAGCACCTATGCCAGCTAAATATATTTGGTCTTCAATTTCCATATTCAAAATTCTTGCTCATTAGTCTTCACTCGACCACCTGGCTTTCTTTATAGGTTATAAAACCATTCGTCACAAGCATTTCGACTGCTGTAGAGCACTCGCGACTTGTCTCCTACAATTTCTCGCACACAGGATAATGTCATGTGCTCAAAAATACGTTTTGACAAAAAGTGGTCGACATTGTTCTATTTCTCGCATGCGACATTGTCTCGATCGTTTCAAAAATAGGTCCCCGTATTCTCGAACCACATTCGACATTAATGTCGCAGAAATTTTATTCTTAACCATCCGCACGAGTCCCACCGCCTGACGAGTCCTCACAATATGCGCTTGCGCGTTTTGCAGTCTCCTTCAGTGTTGGTGTTGTTGTTTACGATTCTGCGTACCTACATTACTGTTTGTAAATTTTTTAAATATTTATCTATATACACTTTCCGTGCTGTTAGAGGTTATTGTAATAATGCTTATTATGGATAAAAGTAAAATTCAAAAGGTAAGTACAATACTCGGTAGTACAATATATTTTAATCCCAAAACCACAGCTTGTGCTTTATTTTGGATTTTATTTTCATTATGACAAATTTGTTGGTAAAAAAAGTAAGTAATTTTTTGTTCTTTTGTGTATTTATAGGCCAATTAGACTATTTATATGGCTTAATAAACATTAGCATTACTATCCTATGTAAGTAATTGTACATATATTATTATATTTACAATTTACAGATACTACCTGTAACTTTTCCCACAACTATAACTGCTACTGATGAAATAGAGAATGGCACGAGTTTTGAAATCAGCGTTGATTGTAAAGCAAAAGAATTTGAAATTTGGTTAAAGGAATTTGAAACCATTACGAAAACTAATTATACGGTAGATATTTATTTTTAGTATGCCCAATCTGCCTTGTAATCTGCTTTAAAAACAATGGATAAAAAATTGATATGTACACTTACCTATTAAAAAAATTATTACCTTTTTAGATTAGAAAAAAAAGTTCGAATGGAACTTTATATGAAAGAACTATATATGCTAAATGTCATCATAATACATATGGAAAATTGTATGATAAGGATAATTTTAAATATGGGTCAAAAAATACACAATGCTCATCAACGATTCATATGAAAAAACCAAGACCTCTCTTGAATGGTCATAAAACAAGTACTTTAATTACAGTACATTTTAATCACAATCATCCAATTCTCGCAGCCGATTCATTAAGGTTTCGCAAGCCATCTGCAGGATTAGAAGAAAAGTTTTTAAAACTTTTCCAGAGTGGACATAGTCCAGCTTCAAGCATTCAGGCACATAATTTAGACATTGTTTTGGAAAACCCAGATAATTATGAAGTCATTCTTTCTGATAACAGTTTAAACCCAAACTATCAATGGGTGTCTCGTCTTTATAAAAAAGTAGCAGATTCTAATTATGGAAGCAAAAATTTAACCAACATTGAACTAGCAGAGCTGATTGAAAAATTAGCTTTACAAAAAGAATGTTCCTGTAAAATTGTAGAAGATGGAAATCAAGTAAGTATATCTAAAATATGTGTACTGTATGTAATTCAATTTTTAATGTTTTTAATATACCTAACACACTGCTATTATCATCATAAATAATGAGAAAGTTGATAAATTATATATTTTTTAGGTTGCCATTGTATTAATTACTAAAATGATGATTCGCATTTCTTTAATGCCCGAATTAGGAGAATCTTGCTTTGTAGATTCTAGTGGAGGTGTAGACCGAAGTGGGACCAGATTTTTTTTATTTTTAGGAAGATGCCATGCAGGTGGTGTACCTTTGGCCATTGTGCTGACAACTTCTGAAAATCAAAATTTGTTGACTCGCGCTTTTAAAGCTGTACAGGTAACTGAACAAATTAATACCTATCTAAATTCTGGTTATAATATACATTATAATTTAAAGGAACTTCTTCCAAAAGATTCTTTCGGGGGAAGGTCTAACTTGGTTGGTCCAATGTCTTTCATGACTGATGATTGTGCAGCAGAAAGAAATGCTCTCAGACAAGTATGGCCCAATGCTGCTGTTTTGCTTTGTATCTTTCATGTGTTGCAGGTAAAGTATTTTACCAACTAGGTACTTGATACAAATTTTTGTTTAACCATATTTGATGTTTAAGGCCCTGTGGAGATGGTTATTTGATAAAAAGCATGGTATTGAGTTAGATGATCGTTGCCACCTACTTAACTTATTTAAAGCAATGATGTATGCCAATACAGAAGAAGAATTGGAATATTTGTATAATGCTTTATTAAATGACAATTGTGCAAACAAATATGTTAATTACATAAATCACATAGCATCATATGTGAAGCGTCAAACAGAATGGGCTTTATGTCATAGAAATGAACTATTAGTTCGAGGAAATAACACAAACAACTTCTGTGAATCAGCAATGATGATAATGAAGGACTATATACTTCAAAGGATAAAAGCATACAATATTGTACAGGTAAACTTTTTATCCAGTGTTTAAAATTAAACTAATTTTGATTTTTGATGTAGGTAGCAGATTTTGTAGTAAGTCGTTTTGATTTGTATTTTGAACAAAAAATACTTAAGGTAGCTTTCAATCGATTGCCAAACTCTCTACTTTGCAAGATGGCATTTTTGGAAAGAAATGTCGAATTTGCTCGAGGCAAGATTATTGAGGTTCGTCAAGTAATTTTTTTGTATTTCTAAGAATTTCATGTTTTTCATATTTTTTTAGAAGGGCAGCAACATATTTCTAGTTCCTAGTGAAAAAGATGCTATGCAAACGTATTGTGTTAATATGGATCTTGCTTATTGTGATTGTCCTATAGGAAAAGATGGAAGCCTTTGCAAACATCAAGTAGCCGTTGCTAAATTTATGGATATTACAAATATCAATATCATACCCTTAAATGATCCAAACAAAAACAGTACTTGTATTATATCGCAACTGGCAAGGAAATGGAGTTAGAATTTTTTCAGTCACTAAGGACACAGATTCAGGTATTGTTTGAGATAATTTTTGTTAAATTATTTTTGAATGGCATTTTATATTTTAGCAAGAAAATACTTCTAATGAAATAAAAATTTGTAATGTTGATGAGTTCATGAATGATAGACCAAGTTTTTCTTGTGATAACAAAGATGTTGAACATTATGAAGCTTTAGATCAAGAGAAATCAAACACAAAAATGGTAATTTTTCATACCTATCCAAGTATTTGTTTTATGCTGATGTACCCTATTGGTAAAAAATGTCAAAGGTTGTTGTATATAATTAGACCAGCTTTATTGTCAAATTGTTTGAAAACGAATACCAAGTCCATAAAATCAGTATTTTTCAGGCTATAGTAGAAGCAGAAGAAAATTTGAAATATATATTTAATGATTTGCTCACTAAATCAAGGGAAAAGCCAGATATTTACTTGCCAGCTATACTAGCCTTTTCTAACAAATATAAAAATATAAAAACAGATGCCAATTTATCTTCATCACTGCATTGTTTTGGGAAAACATTTAATGGTATGCTTTTTATTAACCATTAATTTTAAGAATATAGTTATAAACAAATTATTTTTTCCAGACAGCACTACTTCAACAAGTGTATATGGAATTAAAAGAACAGGAAAAAAAATTCGTGTTCAACCTACATCTGTTTCTCGTCGGCGTATTCTAAATTTAGGAAAAGGGACATCTTCCTCAGCTAATGTTGGTCGACCACATAAGCCCAAAATATTGCAAGAGCATAAATATGCAAGTAGTCGTCAATCAGCCAAAGCACCGCATAGTTTAGCTAATTGTATTATTAAGGATACCAGCATTGGTCGATAAAAACACGCTGACATTATACTCGAAAGGGTGGACCCAGAGCTCAGAGTTGCGGAAGGTGGAGATCAGGGTGGTTTTGGTTTACCCACCGCTAGGCACCACCATGTTATGCACATTTCTTTTAACAAACATAATCATTCATATAATACCAGAGGTTTGAATGACATACATATAAGTAGAACTGTTTATTGAAGTACAATGAACTCTTTGTTTTTTAAAAGTTTTCACAGATTTAATGATTTACATCCATCTATAAAAAAATGTACCACTTTCAAATTTTAAAATGTTGCTTAAAGAGCATATCAAAAATTTGTAGCTTTATGTCGTTACTCCAATTTTTCAATTTTAAAGTGTTTTTGTTTAAATATATTATAATTAATGACAAATTTATATAACATATTTTATTAGTGTATTTTGTTAATTGTAATTTTATCTATATAATTAATTTTATTTTTGTGTACTTCTAATTTATTTTTATGTATATTAGGGTTTCTAATTGAATAAAGATCTATCTACCCATAATAACTGCCTAACTATGTATATTTAAACAATGGTATTGGTCAATAAAAAAAACAAAATAAATATTTAGTGATATTTTTTTATGTGTTTCTTTTGGTTGGAAGTATTTGAAAATGTTGCTACACAATGCTCACATTGAAATCTTACACCTTCGTGAATATTAAAATGTGCTTTTAAATCCGCACGACATATAAATTGTTTCTCACATGTAGGGCAAGAATAAACTTTTTCTTTGTTGTGGACAAAACGTTTGTGCTTCTGAAGACCCTCTGGAGTTTTGAACGTCTTTTGGCATAATAAGCATTCCAAATGGCCAATTCCACAAGATTTGCTATGAAATTTCAGTCTAAATGCAGCTTTGAAACTGCGACCACACTTGTTGCATAAATGCTAAAAAGAATAATTTGAACTACAATAATGGGCACTGAAGTGGCGGCACATATGACAAAATAAAATTTCCATCGCTCAATACTCATATGAACTTAAAAAGAAAACCATCAACATTGTAAATTTTATGAATAAAATAATAACATTTAACTCCTTTTTATGTAATATAAACATATATTTTTTAAATGAACGTAACTATAGTATTTCTAAAATGTTTCCTACAATGCACACCATGCATATTATTATGGAATTTATTGATGCTAGTATTATGACCTGTATTTAAGGAGTTATCAACAACCCTGGCAAAAGAATTAACGAATTCAAAACCAAAATGGGTAAAGGTTAATTAATTACTTTTACTATTTCAACTCTTGTACCTAGGAGTGTTTTTCACTTTAATCAGTTACAAATTGTTTGTGTTATAAGTTTTGTTAATTTGGTTTAACCATAAGGTGATGTTCAACCAATCTAAGACAAGTATTATTGAACCAAATTGAAATTTTATAGTACCAGCCATTTATTTAGGAATTATCAATATAAAAATCTTACTTCATTTTGATTGTTAGCACTGGTACTTTGATGGTATATTGAATGGCTTTCACTCTGAATCCTATATTTCTAAAACATCAAATGAATGTTTATTACACAGTATATCAAACACACAAACATCATAAAATAAAATTACCAACATTTTTTTCGCTTGCATCTAAAGCCTGCCATGCTTTCCCTGCTTCTACAGATTTTTGAGCGAATGTGAGTTGTTGGTTTTCTGCTTTCTAAAATACAAAATCTCTTTAATAAAGGTACATAACATTTAGTTAATGTAGTGCCTTACCTGCGAAAAATCAGAAAAATAGAGGGCATAGCAACTTTTCCTTTTCAATGCCATTGTACGATCCAGGTAGTTATTAATTTGACACACCACAGAGTCAGAGATAACTTAATAATAATATTCAAAAACAGTTTACGTTCAAATAACAACATAGATGAAATAATAATAAAATAAAAAGTTACAAAATGGTTACAGACACAAACGAATATTTTGATATTCTAAAGTTAGATTTGACTAAAGCCAAACAACAAAACGCGCAAGCGCATATTGTGAGGACTCGTCAGGCGGTGGGACTCGTGCGGATGGTTACGAATAAAATTTCTGCCATTAATGTCAGCGTTCGACATTTTGTTGCATATGTACATGTGACAATGCTGTAAATTTATGAAAGCGTGTCTGGTATTCGCAAATGAAGTCAAACAATAATCAAAAAGAAGAGCACAGACAAATAATAGAGGTAAGACAGGCAACTCACTGACAAAAAATGCCTCGGCAGATGTGCTGCCATGTTTATTTGTCACAAAAAACTAAAAGAAGGGTTCTGTCGTCGATTCTAGCTTTTAAATGGTGGTAAATTCAAATTGTGTGATATGGCGGAAAATTTAAATTCGATTGATTTATAATTTCTAAGAAAGGGGGGAAAGGCTGCAACAATTTAGTTAAAATTTAGTTTAGAGTATAATTCTAGAAAAAATGGTATTACATACATATCTAACAGATTTTATAATTAATGTCATACTTTTTATTTTTGGAGTACTTGCAACCATATTTTGTGGTTTAATTGGAAAGGAAAAGCAACTTTCTTCTAATTATCCCCAGCAAATAAATCTACAAAAACAATATACATAGTAGTTTAAATCTGATAGTATTACAATAAAATGCTTACCAGGTAAATTTAAAACAGGAAGTGCAACTTTTTTTAGTTTTCCCCCTTCTTTACATACATCCAAAAAATGAGTACCAGAAACTACTTTTCCCCTTAAAATGCTTCTTGGCTGGTTAAATAAACTGGGATTATTGATTCGTTACAACCAAATATTTTTTATATGCTCTCCGCGGGAATAAAATATCTGTAAAATATTAATATAAATTGCTCATTTCAACTATTAATGATATTTATAACCTACCTTGGAGCATCTTGATCTTGGTTAAAGCAATTGGGAACAATATGCTCTCAAGGGGCTGGCATTTCGAATTAAATCAATAAAATAAAATAAATTAATAACCGAACAACAATGATGGCAAACTTTAAATTCCTAACCTCAATGATTTGTCTGTGGATGTCAAAGAGATTAACGAGCGCGACCGAAATTCTTCCACAATTTGAAGGCCACAGTTACTAGGGCTATTCAGCCTAACGCAACCGAAGTGACTTGTTCTTCGTGACAAATATAGATGGCGCGAAGAACGCGTATCTTTTTTAATAAGTATAAGTGCACACCCCCCGAAGAAGAGTTTGATTAACGGTTTTGTGTTGACGTATATTTTTAATGTTTCTCGTTACTTATTTTTAAACATGAATACGGAGGGTAAAAAAACTCAGTATTCCAGTAAAGCGCAGAAATAATTTTTAGTGGAACTGGTAACAAACGATCCACGCCTGATTAACGGAAAATTCACCAACGAGTTCACCTATAAAGATGCTCAGTTACAGTGGCAAGGGATTGCCAGAAATATAAACGCCATACCAGGAGGACAGAAAAAGTGGAAGCAATGGAAAAAGGTCAGTTAGTAGATATATTGAAAGTTTTATTAGTAACAAACATTTGTTTAGACTTGGCAAGATAAAAAAAATGAAACGAAGGCTAAACAAGCCACAAAGAATAAATATGTAAGAGGGACAGGTGGAGGTCCCCCAATAGTAGATTTGGCAACACCTACAGAAGAGAAGATTATTGGAGCTATTGAACCTCTGGCTCTTGTCGGTGATATTACCATTCCAGAATCGAATATAGAGTTTGTATTTGATAATGGACTACCAGACAACTCTCCTATTACTTCTATTATAGAGGTATGCATTGAATGTTGTTCTGTGTTATATCTTGTTTCTGCTTCTGTTACTGCATTTTCCAATAGGCCACTCCAGAATGCTGTCAAAATAAATCCAATATGGCGGCTGGAGGACAAATAGTTGTATAAAGTTAAATTGTTCAGGCAAAAAAGGGGTAATTGCAAGTGTCTGGTGGTTTTGTGACTCTTGCTTATATAAACATGCCTTCGTTTTGTTGCATAGTTCAGTGTGGAAGCAGAAGTAACCGGGACAATGTAAACTTTTATAGAATTCCACAAGAACTGATCTCAATGAATTATCTGCACTCCGACGCCAAGAATGGCTGAAAGCGATCAGACGAGAGGACTTATCGGATGTAAAAATCAAGTATGCAAGGGTGTGCTCGAAACATTTTATCTCAGGTGAATTAATTCATTAGCATATAACTGATGTGTTCATTTTTAGCCAAACCTGCGGAGTTGCTTGATAAATTGAATCCAGACTGGACCCCTTCAGTGAATATGGGCTATAGAGACACTAGAATAAGTGCTACAACTTCCAAAACAAAAAGATTTGATCGTTCTATTAAACGGTCAAAGGTAGTAACAAGCACAAATTTGTGATGTTAAATTGTGTTCTGTAAAAGTAGTTGTTTCTTAGGGCCAATTTCATAATCAAATTTAAAATTATTTGCCACTAAACTGATGTGAGAATGTGTAGGTCACCCTACACATCTCATGTATACATCATATTTCTATATCGTTTTAACTAAAAGGAGCTTTAAATTTGATCATGAAAGTGTATTATGCTTCGCCCTTTAGTATTTGTATTTAGTTGTAGTTCTGCAAAGGAATTATAAAGTTCTTTACATTTGAATGGAAAAGTTACAGAATAAACTCCTAAATGTGTTAACAAAAAAATGTTTGTTAGTTAGTTACTAATTTAAAATTTATTGTTGATTAGAATGTGTACCTTTTACAAAATAATATAGCTAATTTGTTCTGTCTTTCTACTTTCTGTGTACAACAAACATAAATAAACATTATTTTGAATACAGGTTTCAAGAACTGAACAGATGCAGGTTTCACAAACTGAAAAAATGCAAGTTCAACCAGTGTTTCCAACAGGTGATTAATACTCAAACAACCTTAACAATGGATGAACTAATAAATATATTTGTAAGATTGACTTAGTACGATGATGTACAAAGAAATCTTACTAGAGTAGTGCTCAATTATGACAGTTTGCGTGATGATGATGTAAAAACTCGTTATTATACAGGGACAGGATACATATATTGGGAAAATATAATACACCCCCTTTATTAAAATCCATGGCAATACTGTATTGTCAGCAAATGAACAATTTTTACTTGCTCTTGTAAAATTGAGGCTCAATATAGATTATAAAGATTTGGCATATCGTTTTGGGGTTAGTCCTTCCACAGTGTCTTCTTACTTCAAGAATGTTTTACATGTTATGTGTTTACGATTAGAAAATTTTGTTTTTGGGCCTGACAGGTTAATTTAAAAAAAAACAATGCCTGCATGTTTCAAGGAGTCATTTCATGACAAAACTACAGTAATAATAGATTGTTTTGAAATTCGCACTCACAGGCCTGCCAAGTTGGTTACAGCTGTCCAGTCATGGTCAAGCTACAAACACAGTCAAACTATTAAATATTGGTTGGGGTGGCAGAGTTTCTGATAAGTTTTTAACAGAAAATTCAACATTCTTGGACAATATACTTCCTGGGGACGTTGTCATGGCAGATCGAGGATTTCTTATAAAAGAGTTTGTAGAAATATTCAATGCTACTGTGAAGATCCCAGCATTTACAAGAGGAAAATCTCAGTTACATCCATTACATTTGAAAAAGACAAGAGCCATTGCCCATATGCGCATTCATGTGGAGAGGGTGATTGGTTTATTCAAATTAAAATACACAATTTGTAATGATACCCTTTCAATCGAATGGTTAAGCACAGGGGGCAATGAACCCATAGTTGCTGAAGTAATATTTATTTGTTGTGCCTTAATCAATATTTGCCCCCCAATTGTACCTTTGTAATTTCCTTAAATTAATCTAATTTTAAAAATAAAACTATTATGACCTATATGAAAATGGTAATGAATAGTAAATAACTTGTAAATTATTACAATAAAAGTAAATTATTCAGAAAACTTTACAAAAAGAATATTTTAATTATTTTTTTTTTCAAATCTCATTTTTGTACTTATAAATGGGTTAAGTAACCCACAATTCTGAAAAACGTTAATTGGTAAAACGTATGGTTTAACCCACATAACACATTTTTGAAAAGCTTTAAATTGGTTAAACATACGCGTTAATCCACATAAAACATTTTTGAAAACATAAAAATTATTACTTTAAAAATTTATAATCTTTTAGGCATAAAACTTATTCAAAAACTGTTTGACCAGATCTAATTTGTAAAGGTTCAGAAATTAATGAAAGGCAATATATACAAAAAAATAAACATTTATTTTCAGAGATTCAGATTATGAAAAAATTGTCTTCAAGTGATATGCTAATAAGTGTCAAGGTACTTAACATATTTTCCATAAATATTGAATTCAGTCAATTGTATGAAAACTGCATGTAGATCATAGGTACTGTTTATGTATTCTATTGTATTGTATTCTATTATCTTAATACATTATTATAAATTATATTATTTGTTGTCTATTTTTACACAAAAAATACCTATCAATATTTACAGCTACTACTATGATATACAATAAATGGAGTTATTATAAATGATTATGACATCCTAATATGCTTTAACTGTCACATTTAACATTGATTATAATGATAAATAGGACATTTAAAGCTTACTATGATACAATCATCTATAGTGACTCCATATAACTACAGTTAAGGCAGTACCAGGATTGCTCGGGGATATCGAGTATTTCAATGCATTCCAAGTGATACCACTTAATGTTGCAATCGTTATTGTCGCAACAGAGCATTGGTCTACCGTCATCTATTCCCTGACAAACACACCATGTTTCTGAGGTAGATACATTTTTTGTAAAAAAATCTCGCATATAATTCCGGTAAAATGATCTTTCGGTGAAATTGTTCTGCTTTCGTCGCCTCACTTCCCCAAAAGTCTTAATCAAAAGAAATTCTTTGTAAAAAAAATTCTCTAGAGGACCATATTAAAAAGTCACAAAAACACATTCCTACTATTGCCATCTGCATCTGGATCTGATAATAATATGAATGATCCCTTTTAAGATAAAATTCTCCCATCTCAGTTTTCCCCAAACAAAAAGATTTTTTCTGTGAAAATTCTTCAAAAGACTGTTCTTTTAGTGAATATGGGCACTTCACCTCAATACATCCACTGCCACAACAACTGCATGTTACAAAGCCATCTGGTGATGCTCCAAACTGTGGGTATTCTGGTGATAGGCATAAACCAACTTGTTCCACTTGCAACCCTGGATGTATTGCAGCACAGTGGCTTTGATATGTTGCCAAAGCTTGTGCCTCATGCGTGATACCCCACATTGTTGCCTTTGTTTTAAACGAGAAATGGGTAGGGTAGCAAACCATTTTTATCAATGACAATGATGGTGCCTCTAAACTGGTACGACATACTGCCTTAAAATTTGAGGCTGTAATTCTTCCTGCCCTTTGCTGGAACCACATGGCACTATGGGACTGTTTTCTTGTCGCCTTTTTAATTTTGTGATAGTCTTCAATTGTTAAATCGGCTTTAAATGCCATTACTTCTAGTAAGAGCTCCTCATACGAAAGCATTTCATATTCAGGGCTGTATCGGTTGCAATACATGTTTACAATTTGCTCTTCAACAACTTCCAATTTGGAGGCAAAAGGTTCCAATACATGCATAAGAACCTACGAATTACCACTGTTCTCAATATCTTTGAAAAACTGCACCACTACTGTTGCCTATATGGAAGGAATAACATCCCTTATATTATGACGTCTTACAATATGTCCAAAGTCCATGTTTTTTATTAAGGAGTATTCTATGTCTATTCATTTTGGGCACATTCCACATTGCAGCTACATCGGTACAAGAAGTTCCATTCAGACTAACATGTACATATTCGAGTGCATAAAGAATAGCACCTATGTGACTGTAGACTTCTCCACAGCCAGCCATACAAGTGCAGTGTCCAGTTTCTACACTACCATCAACGTGGCACATCACCTACACGTGGAGTGGTTTTTCATTCATTTTTTGTGAATGTTTAACCTAAAAAAACACAATATATAAAAGTCTGCATTTACATAAGAAAAATACAATTTACCCATCCAACAATTACTATACAGTCATTAATTTTAGTGCACCCACATTTGTGGACAAACCCAGCCTCAAAATACTTATAGGCCAGTAAACTTTTATAAGCCTTCATCTGAGCTGATGTATAAAAACTCATGGTTAGCACAAGACAACTAACAATATCAATGCTGGTCACTGGTGGAAAATTTCTGGCTTGGAAGTTAACATCCTGTTCCTTTAATGAAAATGGATCAACTCCATTAATTTTCGATATTTTTAACTTGTGTCGAGCAGCAACATCTGGATGTTCATCTAGCAACTTTTTGTAATAGTCCGACTTTGTGTTTCCGGCCATAGCTAGTATTATTAGGGAAACAACAAGAGTCGTTAATTGTTCTTTATCACTTAAAATCACCACGAATATGATATTTTGCTATCACTGCAGGGGATTTTATATATTTACTTTGTTATTATTTGTCCTCCAGCCGCCATTTTCTTGTTGCGCAGGTCATGGTCTTGGATCGGCCTATGGTATTAGGAGCCACGGTCTTAAAACATAACCTGAATCACCTAAAATACAGTACCTATATTTACTTAAGAACACAATATAATCCGTTATTAAATAAAACGCGAAAAATACTTTGAGTTGATTAAATACAGTACATAAGTATTCAAGACTAAAATTATTACATTACCTAGAAGAAAATATCCTTCATTTCCTCTATCATGTAGGTCCCTAAAGAAAGACTGAACATTTGAGTTTTGCAAAATAAATTTATCACTAGAACTGCCAGGGTAACGAGCATTTATATGTATAATTTTCATATTTACGGCACATATCTGTAAAAGAAAAAAAGGACTTTGGTCAGAAAGCTACTGATGAGCAGTCTCTTACCTTACAATCTTTTGAAAGTAAGGTAGTTGTGGATAAATTATGATTATATTAAGTACTTACTAACTGGGTATTTGTGTTTTTAAATGAAACTCAAGGTCTCTAGTTAATTCCACAATATAATACAAGTTATTGAAAATTCTAAAAAATTGACAATTGTTTCGATAAATCAGTATATCGAAACAATTGTCAATTTTTAGAATTTTCAATAACTTGTATTATATTGTGGAATCAACTAGAGACCTTGAGTTTCATTTAAAAACACTAATATGAGCATATTCCACGAAGTAAGGGTCGAGACAGTCAACTGGGTATTTATTGAGTGATAGTGCTTTCGGTTAACAAATACATATTCTGGGGCTACATCTCTTCTTGTTGGAGGAACATTGGCAATATGCGTGCAATCTGCACAGCCAATAACACCAGGCATTCCATATTTATTGAAAAAACTAAAATGTTGAACAATATTAATAAAGAAATAAGTTTTTCATTATTAAAGTACATTACTCTTGTCTAATTCTATTCAAATCCAGAAAATTTCTAGGAAATTTAATAAACTGGTTCAATATTTCAGGTCTATTTAAAATGTTTACTATTTCACCAATGCTTCTACTAACAGAAGATTGACTAACAGAAATTGCAGCATTACTCCCTACTAGAACCTGGTAACTCCCTGTAGCAAAAAAATTAAGGGTCATAAATACCTGAAATACAGTGTAGAAATACACACTGAAGTTAACTTAAAATTCTCAATTCACCTTTCATTCTACACGAAGCGGTGATGTCCTAGTAGGCTCTTCCATAAATGGTCTTACTAAATTTATTAAATAAGTGGTTAAATCTTTCGTCAACCGAAAATGTATTTTAAACATTTTTTCATGCATATTAACCCTTAACTGGTATCGTCGGGTCAAAATTGACCCGGCGCATTTTAAATTTTTCGCAGATTGGGCGCTATTGCAGTTACGGAGTGGGGGTTCCGTGACTTCTCATAAAATAGGCATACAATTAAACGCCTCAAGCGACAGTTCAATTCAAGCTTTGCAAGTGTCGTTATATATGCATTCGGGTCAGATTTGACCCGACGATACCAGTTACGTGTGTGTTTTGAGTTTAGTGCATAATGGATTATATAGTTATTGACGGCAAGCGATATACCGCACAAGAAGTACGTGAGGTGTTTTTGAACGACGAAGAAGATGGCGATATTAGTGACGCGGTTACTATAAATAGTGATCACGATTAAGATGAAGAATATGCTATAGACGACGATGTGGCTGATGAAGCTGAACCAGTTCCTGTAAGTGAGTTCGCTCTTGGTGCCAGTGCCACAAGCAGTGCGGATTTAGATAACTCTTCGGTTTTGCCTTCACCATCTACAGGTTATGTTTATGGAAAAAACTGATACAAATGGTCAAAACAAGCTCCCACACCCGGTCGGACCAGAAGCCATAATATTATTATGCATTTACCCGGACTAAAAGCAGTGGCAAGAAACTTGCAAGATAAGAACCCTGTTGATTACTGGTCTCTTCTTATAACTAATGAAATGATTAGCACAATTGTCGACTGCACAAATGAGAAAATTACGGATATGTCCAGTAGATATGGAGAAACAGCCACATTTGTGAATTACACCGATTTAGTTGAGGTGAAAGCATTTTTGGGATTACTCTATTTGACATCGGTTTTCAAATCTAACAATGAAGACTTCGAAGGTTTATTTAGTTCAGATGGCACAGGCAGAGACATTTTCAGAGCTACTATGTCCCTAAAGAGGTTCCTGTTTTTGTTAATCGCATTGCGTTTTGATAGTGTTTCCACCAGACACGCGAGAATGTCAGATAAATTTTGCCACATACGTGAAATTTTTGAGTCATTCATACAGAATTGTAAGAATTGCTATAGCCCTGGTGAATCCCTCACAATAGATGAGATGCTTGTAGGGTTTAGGGGCCGATGTTCTTTTCGTGTATACATGAAAAGTAAACCTAACAAGTACGGATTGAAGATATTATGCCTTTGTGATGCAAAAACTCACTACTTGCTCAATGCTTTCGTCTATACAGGCAAATCACAAAATCTGCAGCCTAATCCACGAAAACTATCAGTGCCAACCCTAACAGTTTTATCGCTAATTGATAATGTCAAAAATACTAACAGGAATATCACGGCAGACAACTGGTTCACGTCAATAGAATTGGTTGAAGAATTGCGCAAGAACCAACTTACTTATGTCGGCACTGTGCGTAAAAATAAAAGAGAAATACCTCAATATGTAGTTCCAAATAAAAAAACTGAGCCAGGTACTTCTAGGTTCGTGTTCACCAGCAATACAACTCTAGTGTCGTATGTACCAAAACAAAATAAATACGTTCTCTTATTATCATCTATGCACCATGACAACAAAGTAGATCCAGAATCAAGGAAACCTGACATGATTTTGTATTATAACTCCACAAAAGCAGGAGTTGATGCATTGGATCAGAAGTGTGCAAATTACAATACGGGTCGTAGAACCAGAAGGTGGCCGTGTGCTATTTGGTATGCTGTAATGAATATAGCGTCTGTAAATTCATTTATATTGTTCCAGACTGGTACTCAGAGTTCTATGAAGCGACGGAATTTTATTATTCAATTAGGTCAAACTCTAATTGAACCTTGCATGAGACGACGTTTATTGGAAACAAGACTTCCTAGGGAACTTCGTTCAGTCATGCAAACAATTCTAAAATGCGACGATACTACAGCGAATCAAAATCAGCCATCAACTTCTCAACCCAGAGTTTCGGATGCAGATACTAGGGGAAAAAAAAGACGTAGATGTTACATGTGTCCATCAAACAATGACAGCAAAAATTCTACAACGTGTAATAAGTGTAACAAGCACGTATGTAAAGCACACAGCAAAGCTAATGCAAAATGTGAATATTAGGCTATGCAAACGTTATTGCACGTTTTTTTGTATGATAAATTATTTGTGTTTTTTTTATAGAATATAGAGGATAAATATGTTATATAAGTGCCTATTATGTTAGTTTTCTTGTATTTTCATCTTTATGTTAAAATTTTCAAAATTGTATTGCGTCACTCGTTTTCAGACACTGTATTTGTATTTGTCTACCTATAATAAAGTGTTTTCATTTTAATTACTTTTGGGTCTGTAAACTTATTGTTTATATTGCTAGTAATGGATTAGCAATGGTATTTTTGAATTTAAAACAATCATTAAAAAAAAAGCATCGGGTCAGAATTGACCCGACGATACCAGTTACGTATGTAAAAGTGACGATACCAGTCAAGGGTTAAATGCATTTTGAAATACGTAGCTCCTACGTCCAAACCCTTCTTCAGGATACAGCCCCTGCAATATTTCCTGCTGAATAGCGACAGCCTCTTCTTCGTAGTCCTCCATGTTTAGGAAAAATTGACCTTTTCTACACTTAACGTAACCACAACAAATTAAAATCTCGCATATATGAAAATTTTTCAATCGCTCAAATCCTAGTGTGATTTTGTCGCATGAAAATTGAAGGTTACGACATTCAAGAATTCCAGTTTTGCGTTTTGTGCGACATTCACCGATCGAGATTCAAGAATACGGGCCTATGTGTGGAATTTTCGAGCTTATGCGATGCGCCGTCGCATGCTCTTTCGCATGAAATTCAAAGAACAATATATTTTCGAATCTTCGTATACGACACAATCAGTCGTGTACGATATGAAATGGGTTGATCTAAAGTAGCCGACGTTTGCTGTCGTGTACGACCGTAATTTTGTATGATTTGTATTTGTCAGTGTGAGACTATTTTTGTCATGAATAATTTTTATCATTAGTTTTTGTTTATATGTACTACTCGTATAAATGCATTTTTAAGATCCAAGAATTCCATTTAATATGCTAGTTATTTCCAGCCAATGTTTTTCTGCGTCTGAAAAATGAAAAATTTTTTGAAAATTTGCCACTGTGAAAATGTGGTTGTTGCTGAACATAATCATTCTTTTTTGTTGTCATTACTGACATTTTTGGATAAGACTTAATTTATACCTATTCTCTGATTATAACACGACAGTAACACCCAAGACATCAACAAGTCTATTTTATCAAATACACATCAACCACTATCAAACCGTTATGCATTTCATTTCAACACAAATAAAATTAGATATCTTTGACATCTACTTCCATGAATTTTAGGAAGGAAGATCATTTATAGTAACCGTCTTTGATAACTACTAAATATCTTCCACTAGACAAGCATAACTCTTTCATGTATATTGTAGATCTTCTTGATATTACCTGTATCAGACGTGTGATGATTTTTTTTCATTTAAAATACAATTTATGAAATAACGATGGAACAGTGAGAAAAATGTCTATAAGAGAGTAAATTTACCCGAAAAATTACGAAAACTGACATTAAAAATTTCAACTTTTTTATTATATGAGAAATTACCGTACTGCTAAAGAAAAACTTCATTTTTCGTAATTTTCCAGCGATCCTTCAGGTTTATGGAAAAAACACAAGAGAGGAAATTTGAAGATAATCAAATTCCCCATATTCCAGCACTATCACTTTTTTCTGTGGGATTCTGCTTTGAAAAAAGGACGCTTTCCAATAAAAAAGTGATACCATCTAGTGCACTTTCGAAGACTTGACTCGCTACACGTACCTATGTATCGACTCGCGTGCTGTTTGTTAATTTTAGTTGCTTCAGTATAGGGTGATTGAACCTGTTCACCGGCCACCACTGGTTCTCGGCCACTTTGAACTTTTTTTGTTTAAAATAGTAAAAATATAAATAATAATGTGTGTTTAATATAATGCCTGTTCTCGGTCACAATTTTCCCGCCTTTTATAAAAATTGTAAGGTTATGCCTTGAAACATGGAATAATCACTTCAGTTCGAAGTTGGCTGCCACCAAGACGAGTGCGACTGTTGTTGCACCAATTCAAAATCGTTAGTGAACATCCATCCAGGAGTATTTTTGTTTATAAGCAATATTATTGTATAATTTTGGTTTCTGTGCTATGATTCAAGTGATATTTCAATTCAGTTAATGTAGAATTCATGAACACCTATTAGTTTTTTTTAATTAAGTGGCCGGCAAACTCGTGTACGTCCCATATCATTATCCTGTTCTCGGCCTAGGGTGGCCGAGAACCGGTATATGAGTTAATAACTTGAAGTTACACAGTGACGGGTCAACTTAAGCAAATAAACACAAAGCATTCATTGGAAAATTTAAAATTCTATTGATCGAATATTAAAATTGAAAATGGAAGGTACATCTGTGTTCAAAGCCTTTGATGTAGATAATTTTGTGACTGAGTTTCTCAACACTAATCCTGATTTCTTAGAGGATTATGCCTACCAAGGATTCGATCCCTTGACTATTCGTAATCACTTGCAATCGAAGAAGGACTCGAACAAAGATATTCCTGTATTAGTAGGATTGTATCTAAGCAGGGGCACAAATATAACTAAGATGCTTCAAAATTTAATAACTTTATGTCTCTCTTTCTCTAAATAGAGTTGTAGCTGTTTATTTTCCTATTGGGAATAGCAGAGTTGTTGTTAAATCTACATAAAACCCATTCTCGGCCATAGATTTTGTATAAGAATTTAAGTATAATTGCATTATGAAATATTGGGCGGCCGAGAAAGGGATAATATAACTGAATCGCTGATTGCAGAAAGGGTACATGTCATGTTTTCTGTCATTTTGTGATTATGAGGTTATTCGAAAGTTCAGACCAAGGCGCATCGTTGGGTGTAAAAAGGATGTATGTACTAAAATTCCTTATGGACAATAATAATCATATTAAAAACCGTTGAGTGCAGAAAAGGTCTAAGTCATTGCCTTGTACCCTTTCTGCATTCAATTTGTCTTGAGAATATGTAAACAGGTGGCGTGTTTATGATAAGTGTGGCTGTCGTCACGTTGTCGAGAGTGAGGTTATAACTACTGCAAAACCTAAACTCGAAGGCATGGCAGACTTAACTAATAACAAGCGTAAGAAAGGTGTTGTTAATTTTGATGATTATAAAACGAACGTCATAAAAAATGCCGGTAAGTTTGGTATATCTGAATCAGGAGCAATACATATTTCATAACATAATTTTGTGCTTTCTAGGGTTAAAGGCCAGGAGTATACAAATTATAAAGGGAACAGTGTGGCTGATAAATCTATTGGAGCTCCATGTAACTGCAGATTAAAATGCTTCGAGAATATTACTGTTGAGAAACAGGGTGAAGCATTTGAAAGATTGTATGGCTTAGCAACAAAAGATGAACAAGACTTGTACTTGCAAGGATTGGTTCAAGCTGAAAGTGTTAAAACCCGTCGGCGTCGTCGTTCCCGGACACCACGAATGGAAGACTCTAGGCGAGATACCACGTTTAAATATTACATTCTGGTTGGAAGTGAACGGCAAACGATATGTAAGAAGGCATTCTTATCTCGTCATTCCATAAGTACTAAGCGATTACAACGCATTCAGCAGTTGTTAAAAGCAGGTGTCACCCCTACTGATAGAAGAGGCAAGCAGGTAAGCGCTAATGCTATGCCTGCCACTGAAAAAATACGCATTCATGAACATATTGCTACATTTCCGGTCAAATTATCCCATTATTCCTCAAGAGAGTATCATTATCTTGACTCTAATTTGACTGTCAGCTTAATGTACTCAATGTTTATGGAAAAATATCCAGGTTCAAAGATTAAGTATGAATTCTACAACAAAATTTTCAAGGAGGAGTTTGATTTGAAGTTTGGTAGGCCGCAAGTTGATACATGCTGCATGTGTGAGAGCCTCTCACTCAAAATTAAAAGTAAGAACTTAAACGAAAATGCTAAAAGGGTGGCCACTGCTGAAATGTTGGTACACAAGAGGCGTAGCAAGAAATTTTATACTGCTTTGCAAGAGTCGAGAAAAGCAAAGAATCTGACAACGTGGTAGCCTTAGCGTTTGACTATATGCAAAATCTACAGCTACCAAAAATTCAGGTGCAAGACTTGTTTTATTCAAAACAATTAACAGTTAGTGTCTTCTGTATTCACAACATGAAGATCGATGAAGTCGTTTATTTCATTTACCATGAAGGTACCGCCAAGAAAGGTCCTAATGAAGTGTGTTCTTTCCTTTACCAGTACATAAAAGACTACATACCTGATAATGTAAGGGAACTGCATCTCTTTAGCGACAACTGTCCAGGCTAAAACAAAAACAATACATTGATAAGAATGTGTCTGTTTTTGAAAGATTCAGGTCGGTTTGAAAACATACAGCAATATTTTCCAATCAGGGGGCACTCGTTTTTACCTTGCGATAAAGACTTTGGTGTTCTTAAACGCAAGCTAAAGAAAATCGATCGTGTTTATACTTTACACCAGTATGTAGAGATTATAGCTAATGCGAGCAGCAAACACAGATTTTTTATTCATGTAGTAGATGGCAGGAGTGTAATTAATTTTAAGTACTGGTGGCCAAAGATATACAAGAAAACTTCTGTATCAGTCGAAACCTCACAAAGAGGTATACTACGGGACAGAACAGTTGCATTTAATATCAACAGTTTCCATCTTTTTTCTTACTGCAAAACTAATGGAAAAGGTGTGGTGGTTGCAAAAGACTATATCAACGGTTTTATAATAAATACATTTCGTCTAGGGCATTCTGAAAATGAAGGTCCACCTCATGAAATTTGTTATCGAGCAGGAAAAATTCCTATAAAATCGGACAAAATGGATCACATTAAAAAATCTGCTAAATATGTGGAAGATTCTACCAAAACAAAGGAATTTTGGGATGAATTTTTCGAATGGCCCATTGTAGAATAACAGAACTTGTAAAATTTGTGTAGTTTGATTTTATTTTTCCGTGTATTTTGTGTTAATAAGCTGTTACTCACATATTACGTAGCTAATTTTTTTGGTATTTATCATTGATTGCAGAAACGGTATATGTTTGTCAACTTTGAAGGTCTGTAAGTCTTAAGTGATCAAAGCAAAATATTTAAAAAAATTCTGAAAAAGACAGTGTTCCAATATATTTTTGATATGTGCTTCAATTTTTTTCTAATTACTATACACAAGTCCCAAAAACAGTTTTTTTTTATTTTTCTCGAAACTTCAGTTTACTGACTTATACCCTTTCTGCAATCAGCGATTCAACTGTTTCTCGGCCACATGCAAATTTACGTGTATTTCCGCGGCCGACTGAAAGGCCGGTTGGTTCGGCCATTTTAAAATATATTATTGTGTCTATGAGCAATTGTCAATTTTTAATAATTTTCATTTTTTCATTAGGCTGTGGAATTATTAAGAAACAGAAGTTCCTTTTAAAAAAAGTAAAATAGGTATCTATGAACAATATTAAAGAAAAGAAAATTTTTAGATGTCCCTATCAATCAAGACCTCGAGGAGTTTTAAGGCCAAACCTAAAAGGAAACTTTTCGTCAATTCTGAAGGCACCCTTCAACAGGCTATAAATGAAATTAAAGACAATCAGCATTCGCGAGGCTAGTCGTAATTTCGCAGTCCCAAGATCTACAATTCAAGATAGACTTAAATAAAAGGAGTGAGTAAAGCAAAACTTATTAGAAAACCAGGACCTCAGCCACTTCTTACTGCAGATGGAGAGGAGAAAATAGCTAAATGGGTCCTAAATTTAGCTAAATCTGGTTTTCCCATTACGAAAATTAATGGAGACAGCGATAAAATTTTTTAAAAGTTTAGACAAACAAAATCGACTCAGTGATAGGTGGTACAAAAATTTTATGAAAAGGCATCCCGATATTTCCATTAGGGAAGCTGAATGTATTAATAAGGCTAGAGCGATCGTAACGGAGGAATCAATCCAGTTATGGTTTAAAGAACTGCAGGAATATTTGGAAAATAACAAGTGGTCTGCAGTTCTTAATGACACCAATAGAGTTTTCAATTGCGATGAGTCCGGTTTTTCGCTCTGCCCTAAGACTGGCAAAGTTTTAGCACCAAGAGGCTGGAAAAATCTATACAGCAAAACTGGTAACGAGCAAGAAAAATTAACAGTACTAATTGTGTTTAATGCTGATGGTAACGTATGTCCTCCAATAGTAGTTAGTGTATCCCTACGTAAGACCGCCAAAATCACTTGTAGAAAATATGCCCGAAACATGGGTTTTAGGAAAAAGCGATACCGGATGGATGAAGGGGGAAGTGCTTTATGAATATTTCGCAAACATTTTTCATAAATGGGTCGTGGACAATAATATAACAAAACCAATCATGTTTTCAGATGGGCACCGGTCTCATATGTCATTACCGCTTAGCAATTTCTGTGATCAGAACCAAATTATTTTATACGCATTTCCTCCTAACGCCACACATATCATTCAACCTGCCGATGTGAGTGTCTTCAGACCATTAAAACTCGAATGGAAGAAAACGGTACAAAACTGGCAATCACAACCTGAAAATTTAAATGCCAACATCACCAAAAATTATTTTGCTAAAGTTTTCAAAGAAGCTCTAGATAACGTTAATATGGTAGATTACATAAACAATGGTTTTAGAAAATATGGGCTTTTCCCATTTGACTCAAACAATTTCGACTATACCAAATGTGTGAAAAACACATTGGAACAAATTTCATCTTTATTCCAAGAAATCTCGATAGGCGAATGTGATAATGCTATCAAAGTAATTAAACACTGAGAACGAAAACTACACATCGGTGGATTTAACTCCGCTGTAATTTTAGAAGAGATAAACACTTTAAAAAATGAATTAATTCATTCTTCTCTAACTACGATCAATAATACTAGCTCCTTTAGATCTGTAACAATTGGTGACGTTGTTCCAATGGATTCGCTGGATATCGTATCTTTAGGTGAAATAATTGTAACAGAACATCCAGAACCACCAGATGATACTAATTTGGACAAGAATGATTTAGAAATACAATCTAACGCTTTGAGAGGAAATTAGTTTGAAGTACCCCCATATGAAAGCAAAGAAGAAGTTGTTTTTGAAACAATGAAACCCTTAGAAACGGATTTTATAGTGGATAAAAATACTATTGACAAGAACCTAATGATGTGCTAGAAAATTGTGATATTGAAGAAACTCCAAATTCAAAGACTGAAAAAGATGTTTTGAAAATTTCACAAACTGAACTTCTAGGAATTGAAAAAACTGGCAATTTAGACGAAAACATTTTAATAGAAAAATCGAATCAAGATACCCAAAAACATATAGGCAAATCAATTGAAAACGTAAAAACGGATCTTTTGGAAAATGCAGTAGAAGCAGTTTTTTCAGAAACGACTCGAGAGGAGGTAGCGTCTACTTCAAATATTTTAAAATATCGAACTAATTCTTCTAAAATCACACAAATTAGTAATCCTTTCGACATCCATTTATTTTATCCAGACCCTCTAAATCAACTCAAACAACTAGACAAAAAATAAAAGCTCCCTAGTGCTATAAGTTCTAAGTCTTGGCGAGAATATTATGAGAAAAAGGATCAAGAAAAACACGAAAAATTGGTTGAAGAGAGAGAAAAGAGAATTGTTGAGATGACAAAAAGGGACAGGAAAAGTAAAAGGAAAACAAAAAAAATCATTAAAATTAAACGAAAACACTAAAGAAAAGAAAAAAATACCATGTGCTTCTTGTACTGATGAACTGAATGAATAGTGACACTGATGACAACGACAATAAAAATATAGGTTGTGATTTTTGTCCCGGATGGTTCCATTTAAAATGTACTAAATTTTTTGGACAACTCACATATTCCGAAGCTGCGCGGGAAATTTATAAATGCCATAGTTGTCTGTAAATTTTTGTCATATTTTTACTAGCATTTTACTTCTCAGAATTGAGTTTTATTTTATATATTTTTATACTTTCTTTATTCGTTTTTAAAGTATGTCTTATGTTTATTCTAGATCTCAGAATTGTGCTTTAATTTGTTTTTTAATTTGTATTTTAAATCGTACCTGACGAATTATTTGTTGTTTTTTATATACGTTATTAGAAGTATATACATGTTTCAGTATATATTTTATTTTTAATTTTAATAAAAAATATGTAATCTAGTGTTAATGTTCTCCTGAAAATCATTAAACTGACGAGAAACGGGTGTTTTCGGCCACCAGGCCGAGAACCAGGCACATTCTGTCCGGTAATAGGTAGTCTGAGGCCGAAAAACAGAACTTGATGCTTTCCTATAGAAAAAGGATCACAGTAATTTTGTTAAACAGGTTTGTCCCCTCCGAATGTGAAAATTATCAACGAGGAATAACTCCGTATTGCTTAAACTTCAAAAGCCCGAATTCTGCATTTTGACGCTCCTGGTGGAATTGTTAAACAACAGGGAAGCTCAAAAATATTATACTATTGTGGTGCAATAAGCCTCGAAAATAAAAGTTTGTGGAAATGATTTCCTCTGAACATGACACAAATGCCATTTTGGATCTATTGAATATATTCAAGAAATTCTGCATGGACAATAGAACCTGGCCACTTTTTGATGTTTTGTTTTTGTCAACCTAAATGCAGCAATTATATCATTCAACAATATCAATTTAGAAGAATATCTAAATATCTGTTATGATTATGCGCACCGCAATGAAGATATACCAAAGAAGGTGATTAAAATTTCAGTGTGTTGTGCTCATTTTATTAAAAATGTTTTCGCTGTCATTAAGGAGAATGTTGAAAAAGATGGAAAAACTGCAATATTTCTCACTGTCTCAATCTCAAAACATTAAAAGAAGCGAAAGAGTGATTTCGATATTTCGTGATAATTATTTCCTCCGAAAAAGAGGATGATCGATTCAATGAAGCGTTGGTACATCTCAACATGTATTTTGTGGAAAAAATAGATATTTCCCTGTTTGACGAAAAATTGAACAACAGTATCTGGGATTTGAAAAACTTTGCGAAAGAGATCACCATTTTTCAAACTATTCTCAAGTATATACGAAAATAATTATTTGTGCGGTACAAAAACTAAGTCAGCATCAGCAAATATTTTGTATAACCCTAAGTTAGTCCAAGAAATATAGGAAAGATGTATGCCTTTTTACCCCTTATGGTCAGCGCTCATAATAAACAGAAGACTTAGCAATGCTTTAATAGAGAGGTGGTTTGATTTTTTAAGGAACAATGTAATGCATGGAGCTAAATACTTGCCCCCCTCATTATTTATTCGTAAGATGAGAGCACATGTAGAAAAAATTGACAAAGAAATTAATCTGAATATTGAAAAAAATAATTTGGCAACTGTACCAAAGGAAGTTGAAATAGATATACAACAATCGGGTGCAGCAGATGAAGAAATTCTTAATGCGGTCGAAAAGTGGAATAGAAAGCCGAAACCCAAATACACATTCTTTTCGGGAGGATATCTCGGGTTTCTTCAAAAGAAAATAGCCATAAGCAATTCAAATCAGAAAGATATTGTGCCTGCAAAACTTGATAATCTATTGATTGCTGATGTATAATATTATAAATTGTTGCATGATTTGTCCTACTACATTGGATATTATCCATTCATGAAGTTGTAACGTTTTTAATCTTTTTTATATTCGAATTTATTTCCCAGTGCGGCCCTGTGTATCAAAATTTTCCTCGGACTGTGTAAAAGATCGTTTCATACTACCAATAAAAATAAAATTACCGGAGTATGATACATCTTTGAACGCCGAGAAAGGTTTATTACGGCTCAATCGGGATTCTCAATTGAACGAAATGACAATTGAATGTATTTATAATACCGCCCTTAAAAGGATTATGATGGGGACACAATAGTTTTAGAATTACCTTCAGAGAACGAAAAGTACCTTTTTTGAAATTCTCGGTAGACAGTGTAATCTGTGTATTCACCTCCCGATTCGTTTTTATATGGCTGTTATATGGCTTTTTGGAACTAATTTTACAGTTATTTTTCGGAAATAATTTCAAAGAGAAGGCTATCCATCCCCAAAAAATTCGTCACGAGAGCAGTGAGCAGCCGATTCTCAAGGCGAGTAGTTGAAAAACTTCTTGTAGTGTTAGCGTGAATTATCGTTCATTATTTAGTGCCATTATCGAGATAGAGTCTACGAAAATTATTTGAGCGAAGCAGTGGTGATTTTCTTGGCTATTAAGATTAAATTATCGTATAGTACCAAGGTATGGGTATTTACTGTGCTCATAGTCGAATTAAATTTACCGGAGTATATGTTTATAGTGATTATTACCTTCATTAGACTACCGAAGATTTCCGAGTGTCTGTGATCTGTTCCTTCACGCGGTGAGGGTAGCTTACTTATTACAAGTGTTATCATAAGTTTTTTAATCGATCTAATCGAGAAACCACGCCTCCGGCGTTGTTGCAAGTATCTGCATTTGAGTAGTAATTTGGTGATTGGATGGAAACAATTGGACTCAGGTATCGTTAATGATTATTTAGTATCTCTCCTACCTGGAGTAATAGCACCCGTTTTTAGTCAATGGTGGAAAGATTAATTTAGTGTCACGCTATTCCTCTAACGAAAGAACTATACGGTCCGAACTATTTTATTACAATACCGGGTGTATTGATTACTAATATTGCAATTATTTTAGAGAACCTTTGTTTATGTTTTATAGTATAATCGTTAGGAAATTCGGCGTACGTCAAATCTAGACTAAGTTATTTTCCCGATATTGACATAACGTTCACAAAGCCCATGTTTTTTTTGTTTTCAAGTAATTTAATAATACAATATACTACATTTTCTTCTTTAAATAAACGGAAAATAATTTTGTTTATAAACTAATTTTTTAGTTCGCAAACTCTGCGACATTGATCATTTGTGTATATATGATTTGTATATTTGTTGTTGTTTATGTATATATTAATTTTGTTTGCGGTACCAGTTTATGCATGAACCCATCTTGTAAATATTTTTGATGTTTCGTTCACTGACGCTGGTAAAATCTGTTAATAAACTGGTTAACCTAATCAAACGCGTTTTAGTGAGTACTTCCCTAACCTCCACAGATACAATACCAAAAATACCTCACTTTTTATAATTTCTCTCGTTTATCGCAGTTTTTGAATTTTTTCCTGATGATTAAAATTTCTGGCGCCCTCTAATTACCTTTCCGATTGATTAACGTTCCGCAAATAAACCCACGACCCTTAGCTCTCCAACCAAAACAAGAGTGCCGTTCGCATACGTCTTAATTGTTTATCGTCCAGAATTGTTCCCAATAAAATCGCTATCTTGGTCCCATGCAAGGAAACTTAAAAAAAATTGATACCGAACAATTAAGACGGTAACAAAGTGGGGAGAAGAGTTTGTTAACTCTGATGAATTGAACTCTTTAAGAAGAAGAGAAAACCGATCAGTTATCTCCCCTAAATTATTGGATATTATAGGTCAAATAATACTCATAAAAAATAACACACAATCTAATGTTGATGTTTGGCTGACTGAGAGATCATTTCATGATATGAAAAGGAAACTCATGTATCACAAATATTCTAATTTCAAAAAATATACTTATATTCCCTTTATCGTTCTCGATGAGAAGTTCGTATTGATAGAGGTGGATATGCGGAATAAATATTTAACCCTGTTTGATCCCTATGGAACAACAATTATTGAGGGAACAGAGTATCTACAGTCATTTAGAGAATTTTCGAAACTATATAATGAAACAAATTCTCTATATATGGCTTCAAAAAAATAGAAGAGAAGGGATGGTCAATTTCGTTAAAAGAACATGTAACATGTCGCTGAGACATGTTACTATTTTCATCAATTATTTTAGAGCGTTACTTATTCGTCGGCTACTCCCACCTCTAATTCCTAATCCTTTTATTTCGAATATTAGGAACGTATTGCTGATAGCTTTTTACTATCATTAAATATCTATTTAAAACTACGATTCAAGGAATCGGCTGGTTCATTTCTTCGCTGAAAACTTATTCAGTAATATCCTCTTTAAATATCATTTTGTGTGTTGTTTGTAATTTTCTTCGCTGCTCTGCAGCCTGTACTTTAAGGACCGACCCTAAAGACCGTCTGCAGGATCCACGCATCGGACCACATCGTCCAGTCCAGTAACAACGGCTCAAGAATCCTAGACTACTGCTGCGAGCTGTACGTCCCGAGTCTTCCCAAGATAAGTCCTTAACTGTTCAATACATTTTCATACATATTTTCGTCCTCCCGTAATCTGTGAACGTGTACATTTTCTATCAATAAAGACAGTCACTACCGAACAATTGGGAGTTGTCATCTACAGTCCAAATCCTCAACAGTAAGTGTGTTATTTTTTTAATTTTTTACAGAGGTTTTAAAATTTTTGTCGTTTTTATTAATATGTGTGGCTACATGGGGTAACTTTTAAATATTTCAAGTAGATTGCCGCCAATAAAACAACATTCTGTACTGTACATACGCGTATAAAGTATTTTTACAAATAAGTTGCTGCTTTGATATGAATATAAGACAAACCTCGAAAATCTGTAATTTTTTTCTTGTGCATATTTATATTATGGAATCAGCAAAATGTTGAACAGTGTAGCCACAAATAAAAAAAAACAGTAACAATTTTGAATCCCGCGCGCAATGCTTAACGAACCATCATATGATATTATGATCTGTCTTTTTGTGTTTGTTTTCTGTTTCGGAATCGTAGGTGACAAAATTATTAAGATTCCAAAATGAATGAAAATAATGCAATAAGAAAATATATCGCGTTCGCGACTAAGGAATTTTTCATTGAAACACATTAATAATTCTATTTTGCTTCGTAATTCGTAAGAAAGTCCTTTCATGTGGGTGTCTTTGAGTATTGATTTAATTAGTTTAATTAGCTACTTATCTAATTAGTAATTATTTTCCAAAACCCGTACATGTTCTAAGAAGGTAAAAATTAGGATATAGGGTTAGGATTTTACTACATGCTGTTATTTTTTTAGGCAAAACATGAAGAAATTCAAAGACATCAGGTCATTTTTCAAAAAAACCGAACAGTCAAAGATTGATAATGATAATCAAAATTCGACAAATGTAGCGGATCCCAGTGATAGTTCTTCTGCACAACCTACAGCATCAACAAGAACGTTTCAAGAAAATTTCCGAAGCAATGATTTCGAAGATTGAGATATTCCTAAAAAAGACAGTCCTATTTCGAAGAGAAGACAAACAGCTGATTCAGATCCGGAAGTAGTAACGTCTTCAGAAGAATCTGCCGGTAATGAAAAGTGAAACAACTTGGGCACCCTGCAAACCGGACCATCGCAGCCTTACTTAAATTTCCCAAAAACAAACTTTGGCGCCAATTTAAGATCTTTTTCATCAAAATATTATTAATTATACAGCTGGTTAGAATACAACACGGAAGAAGATAAGGTCTACTGTTTTATGTGTAGGCACTACTACAATGAGGATGGACATCGTGACCCACATGGAAAATTTTTAAAAACTGGATACAATAATTAGAAAAAACTGGGAGAAAGTTTCAAAAAACATGCCGAGTCGTCAGTTCATGTTGATAGTACACAAAAATATGCATGCTACAAAACTTCTATCAAAACTGGAGATGTCTATCAGCAAGTAGTTAAGCAACAAGAGCGAGAAGTTACTCAAAATGAAGAATACTCAATGAAACTCATTGACATCATACTTACTCTGGTCCGTCAGGGTTTGCCGTTAAGAGGGCATCAAGAAGACAAATCGTCCAAAAACCGGGGAAATTTTTTGGAAATTTCCCAACTCATCTCCAAGTACGACGAAAATTTTCGCATGCATTTCGAGAAACATTTTAACTATTGCAGTCCAGATATTCAAAACGAAATCATTGAAATTATAGCATGCCTAACTACAGAAGAAATTGTCAAAGAAGTAAAAGCATGTGGATTTTTCGCCTTGAGTGTAGACGATGTTACAAAGAGGAGCAATTGTCAATTACGATCAGATACATAGACCCGTATGCACCGTCAATAAATTTCTTAACTAAGAAAGGTTTTTCGACTTAAGTCGAATTTTTACAATTCACCGTCATTATAAACTGTTTAACCCTTAACTACTACCACTGGGTCACATTGACCCATGCGCAATTGGTAATTTGTCAGTGCGCCATTCTACGGAGATTCTATTGCTTGGGCTTCTCAGTATGCTTTAAGTAGCCATAGAGAACACATGCGGCGGCGTTTTTAGTTTAAATTAATTATCACAAGTCTGTTAGAACGATCATATTGGGTCAGAGTGACCCAGTTATAGTGTAAAAGTTATATTTGAGTCAGGTAGGTAATTGTTCCCTACAAAATAGTATTCGCTAAATATAACTGTTTTACCTAATAACTACTTTATTTTTTAGAAAAATGAATAACCGTCCTCTTACTGAAAAGGAACTCGTAGAATTGGCTGAAAGTGACGAATTTTGGCTAGATGATGACAACCCTCAAGAAAATAATGAAAATATACCTTTCAAGCAGTGATAAACTAGATGCTTGTAAAAATATTCTGGACTGTGGAGATGAAAGCGACAAAGAAGAAGAAGATGAAGAAATACAAAGCGATCATTACACTGATAGTGAAGAAGAGTGGGAACCTGACAATAATGAAAATTTAGAGAGTGACGATTCTGTTGAGAATGATACGGTGGTTGAAAATAATGAACAAATTGATGAATCCCAATGAGAAAATATAGCGCCAGAAAATGAACAAACAAGAAAAAATTATTGGTATGGTAAAAAAGATAAAATTAAATGGTCAAAGACACCTCCAAAAAAAGGTAAAACATTCTCAAACAATTTGATTAAATTTTTAGCAGGCGTCAAAGGTTTAGCACGTGAACATCCTCCTACAACTCCTCTAGAAAGTTGGAGATTACTTTTTGATGACTCAATGAAAGAAAGTATTGTGCAATTCACGAATCAACGTATTGACATAGTCGCTGCTAAATACAGTCGATGTAAAAGAAAGAAAAATGCGCGCCGATCATTTTTTCCAACATTTATCAAAAATACAGAAAAATTGGAAATTGAAGCGTTTATTGGTCTCCTTTACTCTCAAGGTTTGTTCAAGTCAGGCCATGACGACTTAAAAAGTCTATGGGCTACGGATGGTACAGGAAGGGATCTATTTAGAGCTACTATGCCACTAGCCAAATTTTCATTTCTTTTATGCTGCATTCTTTTCGATGACGAGACTACTCGAGCGGATAGAAGAAAAGAAAATAAACTAGTGCCAATTTCTGAAATGTTTGATAAATTTGTCACTAATTCAAAGCAAAACTATACACCTGGTGATAGCATGACTGTAGATGAAATGTTAGTACCTTTTAGAGGCCGTTGTGGATTTCGAATGTTCATACCCAACAAACCTGCAAAGTACGGCATAAAGGTACAAATTCTTGCAGATTCTCAAACAAATTATATGCTAAATGCTGAAATTTACGCTGGAAAAGATCCTACAGAGAGAAAAACAAACAACTTTTCTAATCCAACACAAGTAGTTCTTCGCTTGGTGGAACCAATAAAAAATACTTCTCGAAACATAACAGCCGATAACTGGTACTCCTCAGTTGAACTAATGAGAGAATTAGAGAAATTAAAGTTGACATTTGTTGAGACAGTGAAAAAAAAAACATTTATTCCTTTGGAATTTATGCCACCTCCCAAGAGAAAAGCAGAGTCATCCATTTTTGGGTTTACTGCTCAGGAGACAATAGTATCATACGTACCCAAAAAAAAATAAATATGTTATTCTTATTTCAAGTACCCACCATGATGATAAAGTGGACACACAAACCAAAAAACCAGATATAATACTATTTTACAATAGTACCAAAGCGGGAGTGGATGGCCAATTACCTTTTTCATGATCTTTTGAATATTGGAGGGGTAAATAGTAGAGTAATTTATCAATTTGCCTCAGGTGGTAAAGAAATTTCAAGGTGCAATTTTTTAAAACAAATTGGACGTAATTTATATATACCGCATATGCAAAAAAGGTATCAAACTTCGTTGCCACGCGGTTTGAAAACTTTAATTTTTAATTTGATTGGAGATACACTTCCACCACCCCCAGCACCTCAACAAAGAGTGGGAGCCTTTGAAAGAAAAAGATGTGCAAGTTGACCCATTTTTAATAGATGATGATTTAGATGTGATAGACATTATTGACTTTGGTTTTCCTCGGAGATTTTATGTTTAAGAAATTTTTGTTGACACAATGGACAATTTGTCTTTCTTTCGAAGGTTTCGTTTAAGGAAACCTACAGTTTTGACTGTGTTAGAACAAATTGAACCGTTTCTCGAATTTGATAATGATTTGTAAGTACAAGTTGCAATTAGATTTAAAATATAGAGATATAAATATATGGACAATTTTTTTAGAAATAATAGTGTTTCGCCAATAATTCAACTGTTAACAACGCTGAGATTTTATGCATGTGGAAATCATCATATTTTCATAGGAGACTTTATTGGAATGCATCAAACCACAGTATCACGGATTATCAAGAAGGTGTCCCATGCTATTGCATCTCTGGCACCGAACTACATTACTATGCCCAATCAGGTTGAATATGTCACGACACAAAACGAATTTTATTCTATTGCTAGATTTCCAAGGGTTATAGGATATAATACCAAAGCTTATTTATCAGGAGATGCTTGTTTCAATATTAATCTTAATTCATCTTTAATAAGTTTTCACAATAAATATATATAATAAAAAAAGACAACTAAAGAAGTAGCAGTCAATTTTTGTTTGTTTAAATTTTGGGTGTATGTCGCAGTAGAGTTTGTGTTCAAAGGCACAACATATGTATCTGCTGCCCCAAAAAGTAGGTGAATGGGTTACAGTGTTCATGGCCAAAAAAAGATAAAGAAACTAAAGCCTTCAAGGAATGCCATGACCCTACTGAAGACTGGAACAAAATTGATGATGTGGAGATATTCGGTTTAGTATGGAATTTATTTTGCGAAGAATGGAATGATTTGAAACTATTATTTGGACTCGATTATCCATTAGCTTCATTTAATCGAATTCATTTTATTACATCCACATTTAAAGAAGCATGATTTTATGAACGGATGACGAAAATTATTGTTTTGAGAAGGCTTCAGTGGAGAAGATAAAAACGAAATGCAAACCTAACAGTAGGTACAGAGATTCTTCAATTTCCCCACCTCCATCATTATCTCTAGATTCCGAAAGCTGTAAGTATATAATAAATTATGCTTTTTCTACGTGATATAATTTTATCAAGGGACACTATAATAGTTGAGGCTTTTTTTATATTTAAGTATATCATTTTTAGTAATAATTTTTCAGAAAATTTGATTTTTCATAAAAGTATGTCTGTATATATTTCATATTTACATACTGACAGCCATTCTTCAGTCGAAGATGTAATAATTATTAATGCCAATGTAATGAATGAACAGCCCATTAATTCATAAAATACGCCAACCACATCACGTAGCACCATTACTGAGCCAGTTCCAAATAGTCCTGTTGATGAGAATAATAAATGAGGCACCCATAACTATTGAGAGTTCAACCTCTGAGCAAATGACAGGTATGAATAATGTAAACCATAAAGAGATTCACGGGTAATTCACACAGCAAGGAAAAAGGGGGCTACGAGTGGTAACCGCAAACATGCATGCTTCTGGCTCATTAGCCGTCTTCACTACGGTATAACCAAGTAAGGTGTAAAACTTAGGAGCAAAGCTGTTGACTGAAACATAGCTGTCCTGTTGAAATCCGTTGTTTGCGCTTTCCCATGTTTCAGTCAATAGATTTGCTCCAAAGTTTTACACATTACTTGGTTATACCGTACTGAAGACGACTAATGAGTCAGAAACATGCATGTCTGCAGTTACCACTCCTTTTCAGTAGCCCCTTTTTTCTTTCTGCATGAATTACCCATGAACCTCGATGGTGTTTAAATTCGATCAAAATTTTTCATGCTAATGGAAATATTCATCCCAGAAATGAAAAGAATTACTGAGACTTTCTTGATTCTTTGTTTGGTAGCATCCGTTGAAAATCATAAATATCTCATTTGTATGGCCTTTGAAACTTGAGATGCTAGTAAAAAACACTACTTCTAATGCTGAGTTCCCATGGAAGCCCGGACTAACTTTCAGAAGGCATGGGCGTTCCCACGGCGCGTAGTGCGCAATATTTAGAAAATTAAGAAACTCAAAAACTGACGTTCCACATGTTGCACGATGTACAGTGTATAAACCGTATTACCCTATAAACATTTGTCACAAACATTCACTGTTTTCTGTGCAATCTGGCAACAGCGCTTTGCATGCTCTGTCGAACACATGTATTTTGTAATTTTGCTTTACTGTACTCAAATATATATAGTTAGTAGTATTAAAATCAATGTGGTGTTTCTCTCCATTCATTTAACCAACATGGAGGTGTAGAAAAGTCTACACTTACCCAACATACAGTTTCCAAGCGAATGCGCAGGCGCAGGAAGCTCACTACTTATACGAGCCCGCTCGCCCGAGCTACGTCGGCTTGCTCTGGATCGGTCGCGCCATCTCGGGTCTTCACGGGCTACCTCGAACGGCAGTCATCCCGCGGCCCAGATTGAAATATCACGGAATGTGGGAAAGCCAGCATAAGCTGTTGTCTCACGATTGTTTCCATGTATATTGGTTATGCCGATGGTGAATATGATTCTTTATATTAATTATATTCTTTCAGACATAAACAAAATTCTTGAAATATTATTGAATATCAGTGGAAGATTAGATATTATGGAAAATAGAATAAGCAACATAGAGCAAGTTCTAAATACCAGTTTTTCGGTAAACCCTCAAAGGTCCCAAAATAATATTTCGGAATTGTTACTTGTAAAATCAATCCACGAACTTCATGAACTTGAGCAAAAATTAGATGATGACAACAACAAACAACAACTGGTGAGTACTTGAAAATACTAAATCACATTATTTTTCAATTTGATAGGTTGTAAATGTTGGGGAATACTTTTACATTTCAATTTTAGTTCCAGGTTCTACAGTATATTGGTGGCTTGAATGAAAAGTCTTGTGTTGGAAGAAGTCTTAAACGTTTTTTTACAAATCAATGTGCCACGTTTTGTTGTTGGACCGGGAAAAAGGACAACATAAGAATCAAGGATTTGAAATCCATACAAATTTTAAAAGGTTACTACTTGAGTCTAGTCAATTTAAATATAAAGCAAATGTAAGCAGAATAGTGTCATAATCAAGGACACGTTCAATTGTACATTCTTTATTGAAATAAGACCATAATTGTTAAGTTAACTGATTGTAGGTATTTACAATAATTTTTTTGTTTCAGATGCAGTGAGACATTCTTTTCCATGCATCAAAGATGAAGCCGTTGAAAGGAACGTGATGGCTTGGTTGCAGTTTGCCAAAACCCGGTTTGACAGAGGGAAGCAGTAATTTTTATCATCGTGTATGATACTTTAAAGGTAATTCTTTCAAAAAATTTTAATGGTTTGTTGAGTCAGTTGAGATTGCTGTATAGGTATGTATGTGAGATTTGGTAGAGTAGGTAGTAGATCAAATTGTCAATCTTGAAGCTAAACATTCCATTCAATGATTATTTTGTTTCAGGTACCTGATAAGGACAAAAAGAATTTTTATTTTATTTTGACATTTTAACCCTTAACCGGTCATGTGGCGTCTGAGAGACTATGCAATATATAAATTAGGCCATATTTCTATAACGGTACTGCCTACAAATCGGTCACGCCACCTAATCCTCCCACTGCTGATGCACTATTTGTTGCCCCACTTAGTCGACTGTATTGGTCATTGGTTAAAAATATACGGGAACAATTCAGTTTGCCGTAGTCTGTCAGACGGTACATGTCGGTTTGTGTTAGTAATTTTAAATAGTGTGATATGGCCGGTCCGTCGAAAAGAATTCGATTTTCGAATAAAAATTTCAAAGAAACTGCTCTTAAATGGTACAATGAACTCGATGATAATGCAAGTGATGTACGAAGTGGGTCAGATAATGAACACATTAAATCGGAACACGATACTGTGTCCGAGTTTTCCGACGATGATGATAATAGTAGTAGCTCTAACGAGAACGAAGAAAACAGTGCTAATCTTAGAGACAAAAAATATTTATTTGGTAAAAATCGCTTCAGGTGGTGTACAAAGGAAGTAGTCCCTTCATCGCGTGTGAGAAAACACAATATAGTCACGAAAGTTCCCGTTGTGAAATGAAGAGCTCGTGAGCTTGGCGAAAATGCAGATCCTCTTTCTATATGGAATTTACTTTTCTCTGAGGAGATTTTACTTCAGATTATTGAATGGACGAACCATAAACTTTCTCAAATGCGTTCAGAATATAGAGACAAAAATAGCATAACTCACGTAAGAGAAGTAGACATGGTCGAATTGAAAGCTTTTCTAGGACTCTTGGTTTTTACGTCGATATTCAATTCAAACCATGAAAACATTAACACAATTTTCGCTACTGACGGGACAGGCAGAGATATATTTAGAGCGGTTATGAGCCAAAAACGGTTTTCAGTACTTCTGTCTGCTCTACGATTTGATAATCCCGAGACTAGAATGGAACGTAAAAAACAAGATCCAGCAGCAGCAATTTCCCAAATTTTTAACAAGTTTATAGAAAATTGCGAAGCCTTTTTTTGGTAGTAACCGCAATATAACTGCCGACAATTGGTTTACTTCTATACCACTTGTAGATGTTTTGCTGAAAAACAAACTTACATATGTTGGTATAGTAAAAAAAAAATAAACGAGAAATTCCAGCTGAAGTTATGCCAAATAAGAGCAGAGAGGTCGGATCATCGTTATATGGATTTCGAGAGGAGGTCACTATGGTGTTGTATGTGGGAAGGAAAGGAAAGGCCACAGTCCTAGTTTCTTCTATGCACAACAGAGCATTTACCGATCCCGATACCCAAAAACCCAAAATTATCTCATATTATAATCGTAATAAAGGCGGGGTTGACACCATGGATGAAAAATGCTCAAAAAGTTCAAGTAGTCGACGCACTCGAAGATGGCCGCTTGTAATATTTTTTAGAATGCTTGACATTTCTGTTATAAATTCATATATTTTGCACCAGTGATTTAAGAGTAACGAAGAAATAAGGGAAAGTCAGTGTATGCAAAAAAATTAGCGGCCCAATTAGTTCATGAAAATATGAATAGACGAGTAAGAAATCCTCGAGTACCCCGCGAAATACGCTCCTCTATAAGTAGGATTTTGAAAATACGGGATGTAGATTTACCACCAGCTGAAGAAAACTTAGTGTTGCAGAACCGTAAGATTTGGTATTTATGTCCGCGAGCAAAGCATCGTATGACAAAATACTTATGCGTGCAGCGTAGGAAGGCAGGCCATTTGCTTGCAATGTTCCAAACCGTTATGTAATACATGCATAAATATTCGGGATGTTTAGCCATTGCTGCAACGTACTATGTTAATTTTCACGTTTTTTTTCTTATTTTTTATATAATATAACCCTGTTTGGAAAAAAATTTCCCAAAATATTTATCTTTTTAATGTTTTTTGTGTAATATTTCAGAAAAAGACAAAAATAATGTATATTTGAACACATTTTTGTATGGGTGCCCTAAAATATATTTTTTTGTTACTTTTAGTGCAAAAATTAAAGCAAATTTTCTTGTTGTATGTAGTAATAAGTATACTTGTAACGTTTCAATACTTATAAATAAATTTAAATGCATATATATATATATATATATATATATATATATATATATATATATATATATATATATAAGAGAAGATGTAGGAATATCGCGTGATATGTTAACAACAACAACAAATATATTCACGGGTAATTCACGCAAAATAAAGGGCTACTGAAATAGAGTGGTAACCGTGGACATGCATGTTTCTGGCTCATTTTGCCTCATCAGCACGGCATAACCAAATAAGGATGTGAAATTTGGGAGCAAAGATGTTAATCGAAACATGGGAAAACACAAAATAACGGATTTCAGCTGGGAAACCAAACACTCATTTGTGTCTTCAATTGGAAGATCCCGAGTTTTCAGGACATCAACCAACATCGACACGGAGGCGCATATATATTTACTATGGGTCGGAAGGTTCATGGCGGAGGGGCTATATGCACCTCCGTGTCCGATTCTCTTTGTTGTTGTTGTTAACATATCACGCGATATTCCTACATCTTCTTTTATATATATATATATATATATATATATATATATATATATATATATATATACATATATATACATGGATTACAAACTATACCAAGCCCACTACATTCTACTGATGAGGGGCAGCCCGACTTTCGAGAGGTGAAGGGATTTATTTACTATTGTTAAAAGACGATTATACGAAGCCCTGATGTAGATACAATGGAGAAGTGTCCGTGATCGACGCACTGAATGAAGCCCAACATTGTTGCCGCTTTAGGTACAAGCGGTTTCAAGCTTTTCATAACATTCTGTCATGACAAATATCATGTGTTATTACAGATCTACTCCAAATTATATTCTGTCTGTTCTCAAATAATATTTAATATGTTTTAAAGCGAACTGGTTTTAAGTTTCTATTTTTACGAATTGTTTAACTACAATGGATTCCAAAGATCGTACTAGTTTCTTAGGGAGGTTAGCTATCGAAAATAAATTGGCGGTTGTTTCTGATGATCTAACGGTTATTTCTCTAGATAACAATAATTCATCACTAGATTCTGAGCAGGTACGTACAATTGATATTTTTTTTGTTACTATGATTGAATGAAAAATTGGGATATAATGGTGAATAGTTATTTTGCGAATAATGAGAAATATTTTTCGTAAGATTTTTGCCTTTGAAGTGATTTGATTTTCTTTGCTAATTTTTTATTGGCATTCAAAGACCTATAAATCGATATCAAGATATCTTCATCATCATAAGACATTTTTTGTGCGATGTTTAATCGATTGTCTCTAGTTTTGAAAGTCTACGAGTCTGTACTAGAAAAAGAAAAAGATTTATATGGATTCAGAATTTGTACAAGTTACTAAAGATTGAATATTTATTACTTACCTTTTTTCGTGTTGAGGGTTTGTTTTTTAATTCAAAAATCATTGCTTACAAACAGTGATTGAAAATTTTTGGTAAAATTGAAATATTCTGAGTAGATTAAAATTGCATAAAAGAGGATTAGAATGCGCGATAGGATAGTCAATGTTAATTTAGGTGGAGAATTAAATTATAACACCGCCAGACTATACAGGCAGGCTCCTCCGCTGAAAATGAATGAAAAATTCAATTCATTGGACACATTGTCTGAATGGCTTTTTTGTGATACAGATGACGAAAGTTTGGAAAAAGATAGTTTTCCACAATTTGTGTCAAAACCGTTCAAGGTAAAATCCCAAAAATTGGCAATTTACAATTGCTCAATTAATTTCAAATTTAACCATTCTTTTTTCCGATTTTCACGTAACAAAGGGCTCGTTGCACTAGTCCAGTTACTTGAAGATTCTGGTCTGAACGTTCTCAAAATTTAATAGGCTGAAAAATTATTCGTCCAACATTGGAGTGAAAATGTTTCATTAAAATCACGTTTTTGGACTTCTGAAACTACCCCTTTAAAAATCAGAAAAAGGAAAGACATACATTCAATTTATTGAGCCAGAATGGTGTGCCAATTCTTAGGATTTTACATTGAACCATTTTGGAAAATAACAAACAAATTTTTTTCTTTTGTCACCGTGTCTCAGAAAGGAAGCCATTCAGACCATATGTTTATGTGAACTATTCTCCTTCTTTTGAACTGCCTGTTCTTCTGAATGATTGTGCAAGTTTGTTCACGTCAATCATGTTCTCAATCAAATCTAATACAAATCTACAAAAGCTTTCTTTGAGTCTTTTTAATATTCTCAGAATCGTGATTTTAGCGAAATATGTAGCTACAACACTTGTGAGGAACATTATTACCAGTTCACTTTTTGTGAAAAATCGTAAAAAAAATATTTTATCACCCAAAAATGGTAATTTCCTTTTAAGTGACTTAAGTAAAAATATTTTTCTATAGCAATATGAAAAATAGTACCTAAACTTTATATTTCAAGGTTTTGGTCGTCGAAGATATCAAGTTAGTTCTACTGAACTAGCTGAGTTTTCAGGTTTTGTCAAAGTGCCGATCGTGAGTTATCTTACGGTCAGCCACGTTAACATGTGAGCTAGAAATTATAGCTGTAACTTTTGATGCAAGTGAGTCTTAGATTTGAGTCCAATATCAGAATTTTTGTGCTTTGCAAAATCTCAAATTACTCATTTCAAGTCCGAAGGTAGCCCTAAAACAGTCTAACACGTGAAATGATGCAAGACGCTGTTCAAGTCGCATATTATTCAAATTGATTATTCACAAAAACAATCTCCGAATATTTTACTCGCGTAATCCGCTCACATAGCGTCGTCCCCTCAAAAGAAACTTATTAAAAATGAATTGACAAAATTTAATCGAGAAAAAGGTCGCAGTTTTCGGCCCTTTTCTTCGATTTGTTGGGATATCTCTGTGAGCAGTCGGATGTGAGCAAAAATTATGAGATTCTGAGATTCTTTTTGAGAATAGTCAACCCAATTAATTTCATTCCACGTTTTTAGTAACTTTTGAGGCTATATTCAGGTTCAAAATGAGTAATTTGAGATTTTGTTATAGAGTGTCCTCATCGAGCAACAATTATGGCGTTTGATCTCAATCTCAATTGCATCACACGTTACCCGGTCATGCTTGCCTGAATCTTAGCATATCTCATGAACAGCAAAAAATATTGAAGACACAGTGAGAGTGGACAAAGAAAAATTAGGAAATAACTATATATGAACAAGAGAATTAGTTCAGATCACTGTTGGGAGTTTGAACGGAGGAAATCAGATGTGAATTTTCCTGAATATGGTATAATAAAAACTGAAACAATACTGATTTCCTATAATGTAGACCTGGTCCCAACAAAATTGCTTCATAGCGAAATTACTACTAAAGAACAAAACTATAATTTCATGTTAATTCTGATGAAATGGCTTAGATCTTCATAGACCTATCTTCTCACATATCCTAGAAGTTTATAAATTGAAAAGATTTAAAAAAGTATTTCTATTAAACAAAAAGAAAGCATCTTAATTAACGTTGAACATTTTCTTCATAAAAAACTTCTTAAAAGGACATCTTGTATTAAATCAGGCTTCATCAGCTATTCTATAACAAAATCTTGTGTATTATGTGACAAGTTCTTTGCGACCATCGGGAACCATTCTGGAAAATTGATAGAAATAATGAAGTTTACGTTTGACCAAACCTTTTTTTCGATATAGGGTCCTCTATCCATTTAACAATTTGGGGGTTTTTCAGGGTCGATCACCAACTGTACACTCCTTTCATTCCGATGAATATGACTCTCAAGAAATTAATATTAGAAAACTAACCTGTTTAGATTCTTATACTGAGAAAGTCAACCAGGATAATCAGAATTCGATAAATGGTAATATTTGCAGAAGAGTCAACCATGATTTTGATGGTTACAATAATGATATTGAAAATATTAACAGTGAGACTTGCGCAACTTCCAAAAATAATAATGCAATAATACGGGAAACGACTAATGTATTCACTAATGAGCCATCGACAAGCAAGGTGACGTCTTATTTTTTTCCACATGAAAACAACAGGAAGTCCCTTCTATAATAATTTCAATTTTTAAAAGATATTAAAACAAAAAAAAATTTGCTTTGAAAGATATACAACTGTTAGATTAAAAACTCGTGTATTTTCATTCAGTCAATATGAAGTATGTCAGTAAGTTGCGATATGAAATATTGAGTAACTCTACTACTTCGGAATTTGTGAAAAGTCTACTTGTAAACTTACAAAAAAAAAACATTTTACTTCATTAACAAGCCGTCAGGTTGATCAAATTTGGCCAAACCTCGTTTCAGTATAAGTTTCTCTCACATAATCAATAATTTGTGTATTTTTCAGGATCGGTTACCAACTAAGCGTACATATCATTTTGATGATTACCCCCAAGAAATTAATACTGGAAAACTACTATATTTAGATTCCTATACTGATAAAGTTAACCGGTATCATTCAAATTCAGTAAATGATAACAATATTAGCACAGGAGTCGACAGTAATTTCAATGACTTGAATACCAACTATGCAAACATGAAAGAATATGGAAGTTTCGAATCTGAGTGTATTATTGCGTCTACTCCACCGGTGAAGCCTGGTCTATATTCAAGAAGTGAAATTTGTTCAACTTCTAAAGCCAGTGGCGCAATAATAACTGAAAATAATATGATATTTAATGAGCCAGGGGCAAGTGTGAAATTTTAATTCCATATGGAAACAACGGAAAGTTCTTGCATATTTTTCTTTAATTTAAAAGATTTAATTTAAAAACATTTTTATGAAAGGAGTAAATTATTGAACTATCAGTATCTTCCAGAACTCCCTTTTTGCTTCTTGAAAGTTTCTTGAAAAATGTTAAACATTATTTAATTAAAACTTTGTGTCACATCATTCAGTCCTCAATACAAAATATGCCAAATCAATGGCGATAAGTGGTATAAAAGTACTTTCCTATGTTATCATAGACCTTAGTATTAAATTGGTTAAAAGTAGCATTTCATTCGAAAGAAATGACGTTGTTTAAGTTTTACGAAACATTAAGTTTTTTATATTCGGGCTCTTTAATCATTCAATTATTTGTGAACTTTTCAGGCTCAGTCCTCCACTATATGTTGCTTTCTTTCTAATGATAACGACAAAGACCTCAATAATATAGAACTAACTAATTCAGATTCTTATTATGGAAAGGTTAACCATAATTTTGACGATTCCAATATTGATATCGAAGAAATAGAAGCTTATGAAAGTTCGGGATCTGAGTATATTCCTCCAACTCCAACAGTGGAGTCTGAATCTTCATCGCCTTTGCCACATGTACATGAAGTGGTGAAAACATATTCAAGAAAAAATAAATATCCCATTTCTAAAACTCACGACGCAATATTCTCTAAAAAGACGGATATGACAATTAATGAGCCATCAACAAGCAAGGTAATATTTGGTTTACAAATGAAAGCAGCGCAGAGTATTTGATTCTTTAATTTCAGGTGAAAGAATACGAACAAAAAACTGACTTTGAAATGGTTATAGAAAATTCACTATATTCAGTAAGTATCAGAACGAAGTAATTCATAATAAAAATAAGTGCAACCGTATCGCATTTTCAATTATAGGAGGATCTAGAGAGATATAAGAGAAAACCATCAGCAAGAGAAAGGCCCACAATATGTCCATTATGTTTTGAAGATGTTATCACTCATTTTACTCGGCATCTGTTTAGACACCACAAAAACAATGAGCAAGTGAAAAAAATACAGGCACTGGATCCAAAGGATAAGGCACGTTTGCAGCTGATAACAGCACTTCGAAAACAGGGCTATTTTCATTTAAAAGTGGAAAAAAACATTACTACTCCAGTACGTAGGTCTGCAAATCCCAATACTCCTTATGTTATCTGTCCGCATTGTCTAGGAAATTACTCAAGGGGTTTGCTCTATAGGCATGTCAACCGATGCAGAAGTAGACCTGCTGATGTGGCCAAACCTGGTAAGCATTGTCTACAGAAATCTCAAACACTGACGGTAACAATGACGATAGCGATTTTCTGAGAACCCTTAGGATTAAGGAAGAAGTGTTCGACAACATGCGAGCCGATGACATAAGCTTGGTTGCCAAAAAAGACCCATTAATATGCTTATACGGGGAAGTTCTTCTATCTAAACATAAAAGAGAACAAATTTCCACTCTAATCTCCTCAAAAATAAGAGAAATGGCCAGAGTACTAATGGTCTTGAAATCTTTGGATAGCAACCTCAAATGGTTATTTGATGCAATGAAGCCACAAATGTTCAGTAATTTGGTTTCGGCTGTTAAAATAATTAGTGGGTATGACCCGAGTTTAAAAACTTTCAGAGCCCCCTCCTTGGCATTACATATGGGTACTAATTTTAAAATAGTATGCAATGTTGTATATAAAATAGTTCTCGAAAAGAAAAATCTTCCTGGTATAGCTTGGGAAAATGCTGAAAAAAAAGGAAAGAAATTAAAGATCTGAAAGAACTAATTGAAGGACATTGGTGTTCAGAGTTATCAAGTCTTGCATTAAAAACACTGAAAGAGAGGAAATGGGAGCAACCAAACCAGTTGCCTCTAGCCAGTGACATACTCCTCTTTAAAAATTATACAAATTAATGTTCTGAAAACGCTTATCAAAATCTCTGCAATAACATTGATGTTCTAAGGAATTATAAACTACTAACTGAGTGTGTCTTGGCCCACACGGTCATGTTTAATAGAAAACGAATAGGAGATGTGCAGTATCTCACCATCGAAAACTATAAAAGAATGCATTTGTTCAGTCTTTGTCAACTGTGGAGAAAATATTAAGTAAACAATTTAAAAGAGTTGTTACTGGAGGAAAGGGCTCCAAGCCGATAGCTATTCTATTTAGTAAACATATTCAAAAACAAATTACATTGTTATTGAAATTTCGTGAAACTGATAACATTGTACCAAGATCTAACCCATATCTATTTGCTGGACCGAATTCGAAAAAATGGATTGCAGGCACTAAAGTTATCCAGAATATCGCTAAGAATTGTGGCGCTGAAAGGCCTACGCTATTAACATCGACTAAATTTCGAAAGCATATAGCCACTACTCTTCAGTTAATGAGTATGCAGCCGGAAGAAATGGAACAGATTGCCACGTTTATGGGACACACAAAAAAAACGCATGCAGAATTTTATAGGTAAGTTGAGATGTCATTTTCACTGTTATTTTCAACGGTTATACCACAAAATCACTTTGTGAAATATATGTTTTGTATCCCAATCATTTCCGAGAGTGTCTTTGAACATTGTAGTTTTCAACTGACTGTCTTAATTTTGGAAGTATAAGTCATTAGTAATGGTTCATTTTCAATGAACGAAATTTCATAAATCATTTTTCTTCAGTGCGGTTATGATCATTTTTAAAAATTATCTTGATCTTCAGATGACTTTGAAGGCTACTGAAAGGCCAAGAGGTGATTGAAAAGTACTGCTACTTTAGCATCAACATTCTTCTGCAAAACTGTTAATTTCCAAGTTATCACACTGTTTCGTTAATTTATAATTACTTGTACCGACATTAGAGCAGTCTATTCCTTGCGTAAAATGAAATACCTTTTTTATTTTACATTTCACGAAATTCAACAATAGGGGAGATACCATTAGCAAAAAAATATTTTATTTTTTTAATAATTCAAAAAATGCTACTTTGGAAACCGATCTTTATTTGTTTTCAATCCTACTTGCTACGTGATAAAATATGGAGAGTGGTTTATGAAATAGAATGTCGTTGTTTTGGATATTTCAGAACATTTGTGACCTTTATATTATGAATTGTCAGTCGCTTATTAGTCCGAATTTCGTAGAATGGGAACTAAAGGAAGTGTTTTTTCACGCAAGTGAGCTGTTAAAATATCGGTACTCTTCAAAAACTATCTTTAAGAGAATTTTCAAAGTTGGACATCAAACTAATATTTTGGGTCGTATCGGTATCTAATTTTGACTACTTACATGCGATGATAGTTAAAAACGTTCATATAGCTGAATCTATATCAACTACTATGCAACAAGTTCAAACAGTAAACGTTTATTGCACGAATTGCAATAGCTATGCATAACTATTTTTTCCACGAATAGAACATTTAATCATTTTCACATTGATAATTTTTGCCTTCCTCTTGTACTTGATAGGTTGGAATTGACAAGAAGTAGTCTGAGAATTCAAAGTCGAGTCGAGAAATTTTTCTCCAATAGTAGGAGTTAATTTTTCATTACCACTTAGTGGAAGAGAAATTTATCTTCTGGATTCAAACACATTTCAAAAATATATTCTTTACTCGTCGGGACGCAAGTTGGTTTGCCACTTCGATTCATTAATTTTTTAATAATTTCTTCCAGGCTGCCTGAGGATATTTTTCAAACAGCCAAGGTAGCAAAAATATTACTTTTGCTTGAAAAAGGGAGAGGCGAAGAATTTAAAGGGAAAACGCTAGAGGAAATAGGTCTAGATAAAGATATTTATTACAGTTCAGATTCGGGTTCAGAAGAACCAGAGCATACCTGTGTGAACGTTGATGGAATGGGTGAAATGAGAGTAAATTCAATAGAATGTATTAAAGTACTTTCTCAACCTCAAAGAGAGAATGAAGAGATGATGGAAATGGAATTATCTAGAGAAAAAAATTATAACGATAATAATGAACGAAGTAGAGAACCTAATGAAGAAGATGGAGAGGTGTTAGAAATGGAATTATCAGCAGAAAACTATGAGAATGATAACAATGAAGAGAATAACAAACCTTATAATGTATTTTCCAAAGATAAAAAAAAGAAAGCCCGAATTACCAGGCGAATTCCATGGTCCACCAAAGAAAAGAATATTGTATTGGAATTTTTCAAACATCATGTGAAGAACAAGATTACACCGAAAAAACATGAATGTGATCAATTTCTTCTCCAACATGGAAAAAAACTTCAGTCCAAGGATTGGGTTAAGGTCAAAACTTTCGTTTATAATTCTTTTAGACAAAAATAAGAGCGTCATGAAGTTAGGTACTTATTTTATTTTTTGTTAGGAAATCAATGTAAGAATTTATTTAAGTTTATTTTTCTGTGATTATATCTTTTAGGTTCATGGGACATATAGCATTATTTCCCACACAAATAAGACAAATAAGACTTACATCTATTTTATGTTTTATTCAATGATTTTTTACAATGTTTCGTTTTTTACTTTATACTATTTTGTAAAATTATTTATTTTTTATTAACAAAGTCTCTGTTATTTAAATGTTATTAAATAAACAAAACAATAAGTGTTCACAAATTATATTTATTTATAATAATTCATTTTCTAGTTCAGACCCATAAAATTTAAAAAAAATTTGAGCGTTTCACCAAACTGATTCATCCTCCTTTATACTGCTTCCCCCTTATGAAAGGAACATCCAAGAAATTTCTTTCTATACCTATCTGGTGGAGAACCGAAGGATGATAGAACAATTCAGATGAATAATTCAGCTTCAGCGCGTCATTCTACATGCGAGCAGGCTAGGTACGAGACTCTCGAGAACAAATCTAAATTCCTAGATCACCCAACTCCAAAGTATTTCCATACCTCGAATCTGGATTCTATGTTGGAAGTGCTCCTTCACCTGCAAATTACCTTCTAAACACGTTAAACAGTATATGGGTTGAGTCTCTGAAGTGTACACGTATTTAACAGTAAGGTATATTCCTTGCATAAAAAACTATTTGCTACGAAAACAATAAACCACTCTCCTTACTTGGTCAAAGTCACGTAGCAAATAGAACTAAAAAACAGAACAAAGGATCGGTGCTGAAAGTAGCATTCTTTTGGATTCAAATCAATTATTTTCACAAAATTCTAAATCACTCTAACATAAATACTTTAATTTGTAGTATTTTGTGATCAAATAAATTACCTGATGTTTTTCAGTTTTCAAATTAATACCTGCATATTTATTATGTATGCACGTAAGGTAGTATGTCTTGTAAGATATGTGTATGCAGAATAATCTGTTACTCGTGAAACAGTCTTGTCAAATACCATTCAGGCATATAATTTTTCCTGTGAAAAAAATCGGAAAAGCACAATGCAAAGTAATATTTTTTTTAAGAAAATGCATTCGTCTTCGACTCGGATTTTTGTTGCCACCAGCACTCATGCATCTTGTTAAAATATTACTTAGCAACGATTTTTGTCGGAAAAATTAGATGCTCTTATGATATTACTTATGAAAAAATCATACCTATTATTACAATATATAAAGTCAGAAAATTATCGATGTGAAATTTAAATTTCGAAATACGCCGTTGTACTTATAGCGACAACTAAATCTGCGTTGCTAAGGAAACCTTTAAAGTAATCAATTTAATTCTGTAATTTGATTAAGAATTGCGAACGAGTTGATTGTTTAGCAGTTATTTTAAATATTATCCGGGAAAAAAGTAATTTCATAAAAAATGATATTTTTCACCTGTCAACAAATATTTTTCCCGTCGCAAAAACAAAATTCTAACAGATTATTTTTCAAATACGCAAGTGGCAAATGTTTTACCTTACGCTCTAGTGAAAAAAGTAAAGCGCTGAGTGGGTAGAGTACTACTTTACGCAAGCTAGTACGAAAAAAATATTGCATGCTTGAGGGACTGGGTCATACAACTTCCATGCATTTTCTCGTATGATGTGAATTACATGCCAGAATTGCTCCGACTAAAAAACAGAGAAAGGCCTCATTTTTAGCTATTGTTTTCCATCTCTGGGGAAAAACCTTAGGAATTTCTTCTTCAGTTTGTTAAGATACGTAGTTTGTGTACATGCATTATCATATGGCACATTATGATACTTACATTTTTTCCTTAAATTACGGAATAATTTTAAGCGGCCCAGAATAAAATTTGTTAATATATTTAAAAGAAAGAAAAACAGTAAAATTATAAATAGTCAAAGTATTACGGAAGTTCGAAACAGTGTTGCCTTATTTCAGGGCTTCTACTGAGCCGTGTTCTTTCGGTGGCTTCACAACCTCCGTGTTACATCTTAAGTGTATATACACTTTCGTGCTGCCCCAACTAGCGGCAGATGTAGTGAACTAAACGTGTATGTCTTTAGAAACAACACAACATTAAGAAGCCTGAACAAATTTTCAAGATCATTGTTTTTGTAGACATCTATTGAATGCAAGACCAAACAATTGCCATAATTAGGTAGCCCAAAATCATCAACAGAAACCTTAAAACGTATGTCCAAAGAATGCTTTACCAATATAGAGATACTACTAAAAAATTTTGCCACAATCCCTGTAACAAAAGCTACAGGCGAGAGAAGTTTTTCATCGCTAAAACTACTAAAATCCTATTTGAGATCAACGATGGGACAGGAGAGACTCAATGGGCTAGCTTTGGCATACATTAATAAATCTAGAGAACTTAATATAAATGATATAGTTAAAACTTTTTGTCAAATGAAGGCCAGAAGAATTGAAACTTGTAATTGGTCTACTTAGATTATCGTTAATATAAGTTGTTGTATTTATGTATATACTATATTATAATAAATTTTTTTGTCAAATTAAAAAACTTAAAAAAAATTATTCAAGCCCCCCCTTTGTTAAATCCCAGATCCGCCCCTGCTACGCAGGTAAAAATAAACAAACAAAAAGAAGGATTAATATTATTTTTAAATAGCTTACCCAAGCTAGAGTCACAGACTGTAGAAAGTCTACTAGTAAGCTTTATTTAGAGCCAGTTTGGACCTCTAAATTAGAACTTTAAGGCTTTATAAAAACGATTGGTGTACCAAGAACAACTTATCACCATTATCTGTTACATCTTTTTCAAACATGATTGACGATCAAAACATCGCATTATTTTCTCCAAAGAAAGACAAATGCGACAAGTGTGTAGCTTATAAAACAGGAAATATCAACATAGAAGTATATGAAAAACATCAAGTGAAAAAAGAAGAAGCACGAATTGAAAAACAGAAAGACGAAGAAGCAGAAAATTGTAATGTATACACGATGGATTTGCAGTCGGTATTATTATGTCCGAAGAACAATGTCTCATCCCTATACTACAAGACAAAATTCGTTATCCACAATTTTACAGTTTTCAATCTCAAAACCAAGGACGGCTATTGCTACATTTGGCACGAAGGAAAAGGGGGATGGACAGCCAACATTTTTGTGTATATATGATGTATATATAAGGATTGTCGTCATCGAAGTACCCCCTAAAGTAAGCCTTTTCCTACCATTTTTTATTTTGGCTATTGATAACGACGGAGAAAGTAGTGAATCCGAATATATCCCATCAGAAAATGTATCGTCAGAAGATGAACATATGCTATCAGAAGACGAATCAAATATATCGAAATATAATAAATTCCAACAAAAACGCAGATCAATATTAAATGCAACTGATGCTTCAACATCAAGTTTAGATGCCACACAAATTAATAATAATGTAGCCGTATGCAACGACGCAAACATGCATGTCGAAACTTCTGTGGAAAGTTGCAAACACAACTAGCACGTCATCTTGAAATGATACATAAGAATGATCCAGAAGTAAAAAATGTACTGTCTTGCCCGAGACGCACCCAGAAAGAAAGAAAATCATAGAAATTTTAGGGAAACATGGAAAGTTTAAATTTAATACAAACGTTGATTTTATTGCTTGTGCAAAATGTAAGGGCTTTTTTATAAAATCCACAATACGTTATCACTGCCAACGCTGCTTTGAAAAAAATTTAAGAAGAATCGATGCATCATGGTTATGGGTTGAAAAGTTACTTGCAGATTACATCCTTCGGCAAATAATACATTAGGAAAAATGGTATTTTCTGTGATGCGAGAAGACGAGGTTACACGCCTTAAGGTAAGCGTGCATTTGTTCGCATCGGACAGACGGAATGGATGAAAATTATTTTTTGGATTATTTTAAATGAAATAAAGCACACAAATACGTATCGAACGCATCGTAGAAACGGAGTTCCGCTAAGGATTTATTCAAAAAGATAAAATCCAAGCGTGCGGTTGACGTCATTCGCAAATTCGATTAAATGCGCGACAACTATCGACAGGAATCTGCTCGGAGAAGTAATATTTTGTTATTTTCTTTTCTTTAACAACAAATTTCTGTGCACGCGTTAAGTATAGCTGCAAATTACAATGGATGATGGATTATTAATAACTTTGGTACAACAATATGATAAACTTTATAATTTAAAAAATAAAGATTATAGCAACCAACAGAGACGGCAGAATATTTGGGAAGAAATTTGAGATATATTAAAACAAACAGGTAGGTAGATGAAACGACATTTATTTTTACGATGACTATTAGATATATGTATAAGATACACCCTGTACTATTTAACCATGAATATGATGTCATTCTGTTCGATACAAAAAGGAGAAGATAAGAGTTTTTATCTTTACATGCAGCTGCTGGCTTTCACGACGAAAACTGCTGATACAACAAGCTTTATGTTTAATCTCGAATACGAATATATCAACATATTTATTTTTAGTCTTAAGACACTCTCTGTTCAAGTAAAGCATAAATAAAACAGCTCTGCAAATATTAAAATATTAATAAGTGTTTTAATTCAAATGCCCTTTTCCTATTATCAAATCTAATAATGACAATTAGTAAATATTCTTCCTTGTCGAACTTTTTTTATTTGCCACTCAACCCTACCTACGGGCGAAGTAAAATAATTCTTAAAGGCCTCTCTAACCTGTAACGCATCTGTGGCTGGAATACCACCAATACCGTGAAGATTTCGTAATCCCTCCAGATTATCAACCGTGACAGCTAGATCATTTTCATTAAACATGCGTCGTTTCTGTGATAATTGTGTGAACAACAACAGGCAGAAATAATAATATTTAAATGTTCCGGTGACATACATAATTTTCTTTCAAAAATTCGAAATGTTCTCACAAGAATTCCAATACTATTTTCAGAAACATCTCGTGCTCTGCTTAACCTATAATTAAATATTTTCTTTGTTTCATCTGCTCTAGTTTAATCAACAGACTATGGCCTCATTAAATTTTTGTTAAGTGGAAAAGCGTCTCCTATCATAACATGAGGTAATATCTCTTGACTTCCTGGTAACTGCTTATCAGGCGGCAAGTGCAGCTCATTTTTTTTCATAGCTTTTCACAGTGGAGAAGACGCGAAGATGCCACCATATGAATTTTTCCATAAGCTCCTATATCAACGGAAATAAATTGGTAGTTGGCATCTACTAGAGCTAATAATACTACACTAAATGCTTTTTTATAACAGAAATAATGTGAGCCACTGTTAGGTGGAGCTTGTATAATAACGTGTTTTCCGTCGATTGCACCTGAAAGGTTCGGAAAGTTCAGTTTATTATGAAAGTTTTTTGCTATATCTTTCCACATATTTTCATCTGGAATTAGCATAACTGCTGGTTGTAGTACTTTCCAAATTGCTTGTCAAGTTGAGTACACTATTTCACGAACTGTTGTCTCACCCAATCGATAACTAAAATGCAGTGACTTGAAAGAATTCCCAGTAGCCAGAAATCTAAAAAAAAATAATTTTAGGTACTGTCTGCAGAGAAAGATGGGTGATAATAATTGAAAGTCTTTGAAATTACGTCAAACTAAAAGCGGGCAAGCTGCCACAAATTTGAAACCTCCAAAATTTTACAAAGAGCTGACATTTTTAGTACCTTATTTATTTGAAGATGAAGACCGCATTTCAAATATCCCAGAATCGGAAAACACTCAAAACTCAGAGACCGAAGTAAGTGAAGTCACTGAAGAAACTTCACATGATTCATTCCCTTAAGCGCAAAGCCCCAATTTAAATAACTTTGAAATAAAAAACCTAACGCCCACGTTTACGGCAAATAGAAAGTTCCAAAAGCGTGCACCGACTAGGGAATCAACTTCAACTGATTCGGGTGCTTCGGTGTTTGAAAACTATTAAAGTAAAAAACAAAAAACTAACTCAGTTGAGGAAAATCTACTAATTAACTTTTTTGTATCAATGGCTCAAACTGTTAAAACATTTCCATTGGCAGATCAAATAGAAATAAAACGAAATCTATTTAAAAATATAAACGATGTGGAAATGAGAATTGTATCAGCAAATAATAATTCAGCGCATACAGCACGTCAATATTATAATAAGATACTTAGCCCGAACTATCCGCAACAGGAAGATATTCAACAAGAGTCTACATATTACCGCCTTTAGTACTACATATTTAATTGTAAGATTTTGAAGTAGCAATACTTTTTTTGGTTAATTTTTTTAAAATAACTATTCAAGTTTAAACTAGCCTAAACCTTTGACGCTTATTTGATACTGATTTTCAAATAAAAAACATAACATGATATGAGTATTTCTTACCTTAAACAAACTGCTAGTCATTCGGCAGGACCAATCGATTCCCGAAAGGTACTATTTTGCTTTTCTGTGGTTGGACGCAACATATTTAAAAGATCAGAAAATTTTTCATGGATCATCCGAAAGTATTAGAAAAATATTGCTTCATCACTTATTAAATCGTCAAATAAAGTATGGAATTGTCCGTACAGTTTTCTCTTAATATTTATATCATGGATCCAAATTCGTTTTTTCTTCTTTTCTCCCTTTTTTCTTCAGCTTCAAATGCACATGCAATTGCAAATATTTCTCTATCAGAACTGCTCATTTTAGATCTCAAAAACAAACGCGAAGAGAAAATAATGTGTACTATCCCGCTTTTTTGACTGCACTAAATAAAAATACGGCAAGCAAATCCGATTAGACCGAATGTAATGTGCGATGAAGACAAAAATAATACGATTTGTCCATCACCACCGATACGTACAAATGCGCGCTTACCTTAATACGATACGATGAATTATTAATTTCATATGCGAATACGCTATGAATAAAATATAAAATACCAACATCACCATTCGTGCTAGGATGCGCGTCCTTGGTCGTCTTCTTTTGACATTAAAAAATATAAATACAAGTGTAGAAAACTTTGAATCGCTTTATAACACCAAAGTGTACGATGATTTTATTCGCACTATTAATACAGTCGCAAAATATAACGCTGAAGAACAAATGTACGAGGCACTCGCAGTAGCGGCAAACTTATCTACATTAATCAAACATGTTGGGAATCCCCTTATCACGAAGTGTATAAAACGAGAAGATGAAGGAAAAAAGAGACAAACCGAAGATTTCTTGAAGTTACTGACTGTAGATGTGGCAACAAGTGTTGATTCGACCGTAGCTGAAACGCAATCTGCTCGCAAGCGGCATAAAAGAGTCAATCTGCCATCAACAGAAGACATTACCAAGTTATATAAACATTTAAGAAAAAAACGAAATGAAGCTTTTAGAGAATGACAGCAATCTTTTTCTTATTCTAAAAGGTTGACTTTGGCAGAGGTCACCTTAACTTCCGTTCACGTTTTCAATAGACGACAAGCGGGATAAATAGAACAAGTTCTCATAGAAGACTTCCAAACTTATGAAAAACTGAACCAAAACAAGTATAGCGATATTTACAACGCACTATTTAATGAGAATAGAAAGATTGCAGGAAAATATGTAAGATTCTGCATTAGAGGTGCAGTAGACGTACGGTACCAGTTTTGTCAACTAATGACTTATTTGATTGCATTACCTCAATTTTAAAATACCGCAAAGAAGCGGTAGTACCAGATAAAAATCCGTATGTGTTCGGATTACCTGGTTTTATTAAACAAAGATATAAATATCTTAGGGCATGTATTTTAATGCGTAAATTTGCAGAAGAGTGCAATGCAGTGTATTATTCTACTACCTTGCGTGGTACTGCCTTAAGAGAACATTTGGCAACTTTTTGCATACAGTTAAACCTTAATGATGTCGATGTATCAGATCTAGCTACATTTATGGGACACTTAGATAAGATACATAAAGATCATTATCGACAACCGTTGGCGAGTAGAGACATATTAACGATCTCACAATACATGGAAGCAATCCAAGAAGAATTAAAAGGGCCAGATGATGAATCCTCGGCAAATAGTCATTTCGAAGACGAAAACCCAGCACGTAGCAGTTTTATTGAGAATGTAAATATCACTCAAGAAGATATATCTGCAGGTTTATATATATATATATATATATATATATATATATATATATATATATTGAAACCAACTCAAGAAAACAGAACTTAACTAACGTACCTCATGTCGGTACAATAAACAGAATGGGATATAGATCAGTATCGTTAAAATGAAGATAGGATTAAATCTGCTATTTTTATAGAATTTCATGATATATACAATCAACTTATCAATTTGATCAAGAAGGATTCAAAATAATGTTGTATAATTTCAAAAAGTTACCTGAAACATCCATAGAATTTCAGTAGATAGTTTATTTATAATAACATCAGCGTTAATATTTATATTTCATATCCATATCTCCATCACAAGCTGTTAGTAATAATATTTACTCTTAGATCCATCTAAAAGAGAAACAAAACACAGAATATAAGTATAACTAGAGTTAAAAAAGACTATAGAAATGAAAATCTTAGTTTGAGAATAATTGTGAGTAGAAAATTATTAAAAAAATGTGTTTCAAATATAGAATGGAATAAGAGTTTATATAAAAGAATACATACCTTTTAAAAGACTAAATATGAAGAAAAGGGGTAGAGTTTAGTGAAAGACTTTCAGAAAGAAGTTATACCTAACAATTAGAATCGACTTCTCGACTTGAACAATATATCAACAAAATCGAGAAGTAGATGAAGGTTGGCAAGAGACAGTTTTTTTTAAAAAAAAAGAAGAAGCGAAGAAGACAGATAGAAGATTTAAAAGTAGATGCTGATGTAAAATAAGCTCCCACTGAAAATGTGTGAAAATTATGGTAAAAGTGACAATCCGAATATGAAATAATAAGAATAATCCAGCTCCTAAAGGAATAGGGAAGTGTACACAAAATTTGACATCTGCGATTGGAACATCTCATCAAGCCAGGTCAGTGTTCAGTTTTAATTAATTTTGGTACTAAATAAAGAAACAATAAATATTTGCAAATTATAAATAGATAAGATAAAAATATAAAGGCCTAAATTAGTAAAAATTTACAAATGCTAGTCGAAATGACCGTACTATGCTCAAAGACAATATTATAGACACTTACCTTTCATTCAATATATTATTTCTTCTACTTTCTTATAGATATAATTAGTTAAGTATCATTTGAGCTTCCTGTTATTCATATTTTTACATTGTTGTGTAATTTCATTCCATTTACTATCATTAAATCATCTGGTTATAACGTTTTAAATCATTTTATTCTTATAATATTTCAATATATTAGAATTAGAATACAGAAATCAATCCCTTACATCAAGGTTATGTGGTTGAAATGAAATGTCCAGTGGCTGAATACAATAATAGTAAGAGTCCTCTGTTATATGAAGGTTCTCTATCTATTCCATAGGCGCACCAATTTTTTTAATTCATTCAGTGAAATTAAACATAAACATTATTTTGAATCCTTTATTAAATTTTATTATTGAATTATTATTATAAAATATTGTAATTCTATAAAATCAAAAAGAGAATACAGTATATTTCCTGAACTCGAAGAGAGATAGAGTTTTCATGCCTCCGACAGGAACTATGAGCTTGCTAGGGTAAATATAAAATTAAATATAATAAATACTATAGAAAGTAAACAATTATAATATATATATATATATATATATATATATATATATATATATGTCGGAGGCAAACAGTGAAATCAGTCATTCCCCGTAATTCCTAGTCAATTCAGGGAATGCCGGCAAACGCCGTAATCGTCAAATTATTTCAGCGTTTGACTAACATTTTTAGTCAATCCCTGTAATAGCTGGTCTATGTCAGTCAATTACCGGAAAAACGAACATCAAGCTGTTACCTTATTTTCCTATCTCAGTCATTCCGTGTAATAACCGATTTAGGCAAACGGTGTTCTGGCATTTGAGATCTAGGAGGGGGTGAGACTAGAGTGCCGATGTGCCGGTTGTAGTTCAGCGAATTGCACAGTAGAGTTCAGATGTAAATAGGTTATATTTCACATTCCTTCATATTTTTGTAGAGCAACATGTCGCAGAATTCGGTTTTGTTTTATAAAAGTATAGATGAATATTATTCCAATAAAAATAAAAAGAAACCTTGGACATCTGCAGAATTAAATGAGGTGAGTGAATTTGTATTAATACAAACCTATCCGGTGGTTGTTACACAAATTGGCATGTTTTACGGAGTATCTCGAAAACGGAAGGAGATAGAAAAAAATAATTTAGTTGTCATGACTTATTTTTTTTAAACTAAACCTTGCGCAAACTAATCGTTAGTAGATGGTTTCGTTTTCGATATACAGGGCGATTCCTGAAAACGGCAGAAAACAATAAGAGTCAATAACTTCCTTAATAAAATATGGAATAATCTTGAAGGACCGTTTTATTAGGAACGTTATAATTAAGTAGAAATTCAGTGTTGCGCATAGTTAATTTTTAGGGGTTCCACTAAGGAAATATTATATCAAAATACGTTTTTTTTAAATGGAACACCCTGTTTTTTTTTACGAAAAAGTTTAAGATAAAAATAAGTCAAAACATCTAAACTACTTTTTTTCTAAGGCCGTTTTCGAGATAGGTTTTTTACCAATTTTGTAATTTCACTACTGCGAGTACTACGTAAATTGAACTGTATATTTACAAGTTCCACAATCTTACAGATGGCCGCAGAGATTTTATCAGCTAAAGGCCCATTTACATTTGTCACTTTTGATGATCATCTTGGAGGAATCATCGAAAGTGACAAGTGTAAATTGCCTTTCATTGTGATTTCATCACGAACTTAGGATCCATGGACTTCTAATAGTATATGTTTCCCATATATCCAACTTGACCCCCTATTTTGCCTACACATGGCCGCCATGTTGTGCTAATTTTAAGTTGGTATTAAAAAGCTACAGTTCATATGCGTTTTCTTGATATTGAGGATTGAACGTTGGTTGGTTGCGCGAAATAATTGACAGCATAATAGAATTGATTAACCAATTAGAATTTAGCTGGATGAACTGACGCGACATTTTCGTTCTGTCAATTTCTGTTTCCTTTGACCCGTTGTTACAATGTGGTTTGACTGATTTGCGACAGCGTCAGGAGTGGCATCAGGTCACATTTCGCAATTTTCGCATTGTATTTGATTGAGTTAAGTGCAAGTTTGATATTTGCGTGTTAACTTTTGGATTATATTTTATATTCCCGTTTTTTTACTTATTAATAGTGGTTAATTAGATTTTGTTAGTAGTGTTATTTTAGTAAGGTAGTTAATAGTATAGTGTTATTTGTAAGATCTAGAACTCTAGGAGATTAGGTACAAACTGTGCTAAAATGCCTTCCTGTTTTGTACGAGGTTGCTCTAACGCTACTTACGTTTCTCGTTTGAAAGAGGGTGTAACATTTCATAAGTAAGTTATATTATTTTTTTGTATCTAAGTTAATTCATATTTGCCTTTTTCTCCAATGTGTAGATTTCCCAGTGATAATACGCTTAAAAGGTCCTGGTTGGTAGCACTTGGAGAAGATCCAGCTTATAATATTGCCTATGAAAGAGTGTGCTCCGAACATTTTGGACAAACCAATTTTGAAGTGGCAGGCGAACGGAAACGTTTAAGAAAAGGGACAATTCCAACCCTAAAACTACCTCAATGGTTTGAAGTAGATCACCTGGAGAAAAGTTATTTACCTAGCTCACCTCCACCTACATGGTATTTTAATTTTAACTTAGTACTCACAAAAAATCAAATTTTTTTTTAATTGTAGTAGCAAGCTGGAAAGTGTTGATTCACCTCAAAGTTCACCAAAATCTCCGACAAAACTTTCTCCAATAAAACGGAGTGATTCAGACTCGTCTCCATCTGCTCATTCTTCTGATATAGTACGGATGGTACAATTCTTTCATCCATATAGGTAAGTTTAAAATTAAAATGTATTATGTATTTTATTTATATAAATTTTACGTAGCATCTATATAATGCCTTAGTACCAAAGTATAACTAGTCTAAAGAAATGTTCTATTTTCAGCAAACCTTCCACTGAAGATACCAATATAAAATTGAGAGAGAAGATTCGCTTTTTGGAGAGGCAATTAAGAGTATGCAGAAAGAAACTAAAAATTTGCAAAAAAACAAGCAGGAGGCGAAAACTAAGAATAAAATCCCTGAACAGTTTATTAACTGAACTAAAAAATAAATTTTCTTTGTCTACCCAAGCCACATCGGATATTATGACATCTCTTCAAGGAGCCCCAGCTGCTTTATTAAAAAGAATGATGTTGAATAGGAAACTGGATGATAGGAAAGTATCAAAGGCAAAAGTTGAAAAAGAATTAAGAAGCTTTGCTATGACTCTACAATTTTATAGCAGCAAAGCTTACAACTATGTAAGAGAAATATTTGGATTTGCGCTTCCTGCCCCATCAACAATTAGTAGTTGGCTGTCAAAAGTGGACTGCAGTCCAGGGTTTACAGCTCCCGCAATATCGTCACTAAAATTAAGAGCTGATGAATTCTTCACTAAAAAGAACAAACAATTAATGGTATCTTTGTTAATTGATGAGATGTCAATAAAAAAAGAGTTGACTAGTGATAGACACACTCAACAAGTATTTGGCTACACTGATATTGGAGCAGGCAATAGCCTTAACAATGAGCAAGAGTTGGCTACTGAGGCCTTAGTTTTAATGGTAGTAGGAGTAAACGACCATTTTAAAGTTCCAATTGCATACTTTTTAATTAACAAAATGTCGGGAATTGAAAAGGCAAATTTAATATTGGAAGCGCTGAGGCAATTACAACAAGTAAATTGCAAAGTTTTGTCAGTCACCTGCGATGGACCGCATGTTCATTTTAAGATGTTGCAGAGTTTAAGATGTAATGTCACAAATGTTGTAAATCTGAAACCATACTTTTACCATCCCATTACTCACCAGCGAGTTTACGTATTATTAGATGTTTGCCACATGTTGAAGCTTATTAGAAATAATTGGGCAAATATCAAAGTAATCATTGATCCCAGTGGAAATGAAGTGAAATGGGAGTACATAGAAAAACTCTTTAAAATTCAAGATGATGAAGGCTTATACTTGGGAAACAAATTGAGAGGAAAACATATTCAGTGGGAAACAGCAAAAATGAAGGTAGGAATTACATTATTTATTTACTGTAATAAATAGTTTTATTTTGTATAAAATTTTATCAGATTTATATTTTTCTCTTCATAAAATAAAAAGTGGATATACGTAAATTTCCTATCGACTATGCCATCTGTTTTGTGGATTGTGTGATACATATAATTTTCTGATTCCATAAAGTAGTAAATATAATGTCATTTTATTTTGTTTTAACCCGAAGTCTTTATACTTGCTCCGCACTCTATTTGTTCTATGTGCACTTATAAAGAAACTGTAAAAAACTTATTAGAACTCCTACACTGCCACTCTTAATTATCTGGTGTCAAAATATTTGCAAAATATGTGTACGTTGGGGTTACATTATTATGTAAATGTTTTATTTTTAGGTGAACATTGCCGCTCAGACTTTGAGTAATAGTGTTGCAGATGCACTTGAATTTTTGTGCGATACTTTGCATCTCGATGATTTTAAGGGAGTCAAACCTACAGTAAATTTCATAAGAAATATTGACCAGTTATTTGACTTATTAAATTCAAGAAATTTATATGGAAAGGGTATGAAAACTCCAATGCAAGAAAAGAATGAAGCTACCTGGAAACCAGTTTTGGAAGAAATATTGGTATATTTGGAAAATTGCAGAACCCAAACTGGCAGGTTGTTGTATACTACAAAAAAGAAGACACCATTTCTGGGATTTATTGTTTCGGCAAGGTCGCTATTGAGTATTTATGAATATGAAGTAGTGACCAAGAAAACTTTACAATTTTTGTTGACTTATAAATTCAGCCAAGACCACCTTGAGCTATTTTTCTGCAGCGTTAGGTAAGTTTATTGATTTGGACCATGTATAACTCAATCAATTTTAATTTATGTGTACTCTTTCTACATTTAACTTTATTTTCAGATCTCGAAATGGATGGATTAATAATCCAAATGCACAACAGTTTATGCACACATATAAAAGGCTACTAGTGCATCAGGATGTAAGATATAATACAGGAAACTGTCTGGCACAAGATCAAACTAATATTCTAGTTGTCTCCAGCAAGAAAGAAAACATATCAATAAGTGACATACATTCAGAAAGAAATACTGAAATGGATAATGTGGAAATATATAATGAACTTTTATATTTCTTTATGCCACCAAATTTAGGCGAATATGCTGAAAATGTAGTATCATACATCAGTGGGTTTGTGGTCAGATCATTATTAAAATCAAGGAAAATAAAATGTCAGCCATGTGCAGAATCCCTGTATATGCCACAAACGGATGACCAGGACACAACCTTGGCATATTTAAATTTTATTAATCAAGGACGGTTATTTATTCCTTCAAAAAGTGTAAGAGTTATTTGTTCTACCATCGAAAAAAAAATACAGTTGATCAGAAAATTGTCTGGCACTATGTTACCTGTTAAAGATAATTTCATTAATGTACTTTTAAAAGAAGCTGATTATTTATTTGAGCAAGGAAACATTTTTGGTAATTTGGAACATTTTGATTTGTTAGAAATAACAGATACTCCACATAGGCGAATATTAATTAAACAAATTATTAGATGTTATGGTTCGATTAGACTACATAGTTTAACAAGAAATATAAATTTTAATGTAAATGGAAAGAATATTCGTCAAATATTTAACAAATTAGTTCTTCATAAACATCAATAAAATTTTACTGTTTTAAATGAAACTTACTGTTTCAAGATAATTCCACAGTATATTGAAAACTTTTAAAAACTCTAAGAAAATTGACAATTGTTTCTATATAAAAATATCATCGTCAGAATGACAGAAGTTACGTTTCATTTGATGCCTATTTGGTGTTTAATAGTGAAGTGACCTACCTAGTGATTGACTTAATATATGTTAATAGAAAAAAGAAGGTATGATATTACAACTACTGAAGCTTAGATGTTACTAGCCCTATGGAGATATCCTGGATATCTTTTTCCAATTAAGATCAGTATAACTGTGCAATGATATAGAAAACCAGGAAAACTATATCTGCTGATCTTTACAATTATCACTTAAGAAGACAATTTAAAAGTGGAGAACTCCCTAGATTTATATGTTCATTGACAACTTGATATTGTGGGTTTCTTAAGTGTCTTCTAATTTCTAACTCTTCAAGGAAATCCAGTTCTTGTTTCTTATTACAAATATGCAGTACTTCTAGTTCTGTGTTAGGTGTCAAGTAGATGTTTTGCGTAGTGTGATTTATCTGGTTGTTTTAATCTATATGCTCGTAAATGTTCACTGTATCTGATCTTAAAATGTCTAAGGGTTTGACCCAATCAGACAGCATTACATTCTGGACATTTAAGTCTATATATACCAGACTTCTTTAACCCTTTGATGGGCGCGAGGTAACCAGTTGCTGTAGAGATTTGTTTTAAGGTGCAATAAACTTAAAACTGTATTTTTTGCATACATATTTTTTGGTTTTTTGAAAAGGATAAAAACTAGGAGTTCATACCGCTTCATTATTATTCAACTTTATTATGTTTTTTAAGTGTCATAATACTGATAAAAATTTAAAAAAATAGTTACTAATCATTTTGTTACATATTTTTTAAACATTTTTCATTTTCCGTGAAATTTGTTGAAACAAATGTCTAAACACAGAGGCACTTTACATCCAGTGCATAACACTTTTGTCCTTTTTGTTTGGCCACAGTGCTACAAAGCCTGCATCTTCTGTATGTGTTAATTTTTTGTGGAAAATGTGTTCCAGCGCCGTTTAGCCTTACTTCATCTGGTACTAGACGTTTATTGCTAAGAAAAGGAGTAGGTTTGTATCTTCGCTTTCTCGATGAATATCCCCCTATTAGTTGTCTCGCTAGGTTTATTCTAAATAGTTGATCATTATTTGTATTGTTAATTTTCATCAAAATAAAAGCATTTATAATTGCCATATCTAACAAATAATAAAAGATTCGAAACCACCACTTAGTACTTTTTCGACCAATTTCATAATTTTCTCTAAGCTGGTCATATCTGTCAACCCCTCCCATAGTTTTGTTATATTCAGCTACCAGCCGAGGACACGAAACATTGATTTTTTCTCCTAATTTATTTTTCCTAAGAACATATGTTGTGTCCTTTGGAGAAAAACATGTTGATAAAAAGTGTACGGAATTATTATCCATCCAGGTTACTGCAGATGTTTTATTGTTAGTTTTGAACATAAACTCGCCTCTGGATAATTTTGTCTTAGTTTTCATCATTTCTGGTAACCCTTTTCTGTTAGTTCGTATGGTACCAATATAGCGAAAATATTATTTTTTCTCAACTTTTCCATCAGAGAATATGTTGTAAAAAAATTATCAAAGACAACAAGACTATGTCTCCTTTTTAGATTAGAGGTAAGTTGAAGAACCACACGTTCTCCAAGAGGAATTGCTCCAAGGTTGTGCTCAGATTTCCCTACATATATATCAAAATTATAAATGTACCCAGTTTTAGAGTCCGCAAGGCACCAAACTTTGTATCCCCATTTTATTGGTTTTTTGGGCATATATTGCTTGATCCCTGATCGACCTTTGAAAGGTATCATTGACTCATCAACTGCTACATACGATGAAGGTACATAGAATGCACTAATAGTGTGTTGTAAACCATCGATTAGTGGTCTTCGTTTGTGCAATTTATCATAGCCTATTTCACCCTTAGGTACAGCCGTTGAGTTGTCATTTATGTGTAAATTTTCTACAAGTTTTTTGAACCGTTTAGAGTTCATTACTTGCAGTCTACTTGGAACATTCAAATAAGGATCACTTGACCAATAATTAGCCACTCAAGGTAGTTTATGAAACCCCATTATAATCATGACACCAAACAGAGCTTTGATTTCTTCTGCAGTTGTTTCAGTCCAAAATTTTGAAGGACCAGGACCATCTTTTTTGTTAGATCTTCTCCGAAGGTTTTGCGAGGCGTAGAGATTAGTCTGATCTACGATAGCCTGTATCATTTCTGGCGTAAAAATTTTTAAAAAATAATCAATTTCCTTGTTTTTGATACAAAAGTTATGAGTTGAAGAAGGGTTATACTGATCGAAGTCTGTTTCCAATAAATCGAAATATTCAGTATTGTCGTTCCATTCTTCCTCACTATCAGTGTCAGAGGAGCTGTTATCGTCTTCTTCAGGCACTTCAAGATTTTCTAGTATCTCAGGAACGTCGGTGTGGAATTCCTCTTCGACGTCACAACTTTGTTGTGTGGATGTTTGAATGGCGATGGTACTATCAAGAAGATTGTGAGACGGTGAACAAGAACGTGTTGACAAACTTCTTGTTTTTAAAATTTCTGTATTTTCTAGCTCCTGAAACTCATTTTCTGCGCCTTTGTCTCCTTCCTCGTCAGAATGTATTTCGTTGTCCGGTAGGCTAAAAAAGTAATGTGAGGCCTCTTTTGCTTGCCTAGGATCATCCAGATTCCATTTATTCATATTTGAAACTGAGCTACAACTCAGATTGTACAGTCCCACTGCCGTATCTAAAGAGTACGCTATTCCTTGATATATGGCAGCACACTAGAAAGTGGTAAATATTATTCCCATTACCTACTCAATGTGATTTTGTAAGTGGGAATTCGTCTTCCCAGTGCCCATCAAAGGGTTAATGGGGATATTTTTGTTTTTACATTTAACAATTTTGTACTCACATTACTCTCTGTTTTAAAAGAAATTGTTGTATTTGTAGCTAAAGATATTATTTTTGAAATATTATTAGAAATATTACCTGCATATGTGATGGTTTTATAATTTTTTATTTCATTAGTTTGTTCAGAAAATATTAGTTTTAATGCCGCTTTTTCCTCTTTTTTATTAATTAATTTATTTATAATATGTAATGGATAACCGTTGGATGTTGCTATGTGTTTAATCGTATTAATTTATTTATCAAAATTACATTTATTCATTAAAATATCTCCTTTTACTGTTGTTTTATTTATTTCCTGATTAATTATTTGAATAAGAATTTCATTGTTATTTTCAAAAATAAAGGCACTTTATTATTGCAAAAAATTCATATTTTTCTTAAATCCTACACGATTTAAAAAAATTTTATTTGGTTTTATTTCAGGTTTTGGGCCATTCATATCTTTTTATAAATAAACACTTCGTAAAATTTATAAATTTTTTTCCATAATTCCAACTTAGGTATACACAATAAGCAGTAACTAGTGTAAATAATAAAGTATACTTTTTTCTCTCACCGTTTCATATTTTTGTATCAAGTGTATCATAAATTATTTCTGCTTTGTTCTTTAAACCGGTCCTGTACGAATCACGTGACTTCAGGCCGGCCAACTTAAAATTAGCACAACATGGCGATCACAGTAAAGGAGTCAAAACGAATATCCTATTAGTAGTCCATGGATCCTAAGTTCGTGGATTTCATCCAAAGTGTACACTTAAGATGAAGGATGAAATATTTCGACCCCCGACCTACTTTTGATGAAAGAGTCGTTCCTCGAAGCGATGATTCATCGAGAGTGAGGGCCCAATGACAAATGTAAACACTTTGTTTATTACGTTTGTTCACTTCACAAACACCAGTTGATTGTTTTGGGTTTTGGTAGTTTTATTTGATTTAAATATTGTGCATACCTATCATCGTGGTAATGTCATTCAAGTGGCAAGATAAACACATGGAACTATTTCTAGAAACTTACCAGCGGTATGAGTGCTTGTGGAATAATAAATGCAGTGATTACAGCAAAACTAACCTACGGGAAAAAGCGTACTCCTTAATGCTGGCCGATTTAAATTTGCCTGGATTAACTGTACTCGACATCAAGGCAAAAATAAAAACTATTAGAACACGTTATGGGGCAGAACTTTGCAAGATAAAAAATTCAGAAAGAAGTGGAGCTAGTGCTGATGACGTTTATGAGCCCAGACTATTCTGGTTTAAACTTGCAGACGTGTTTCTACGCAACATATGCACTCCAAAAGCCAGTTCATCAAACTTGAAGGTGAGTTCTCTCAAATACATATACTTACGTAATTATTTCTTTTTCTCAAAATGATGTATGATTAATTTTTGCTAATAAAAATTCACAAACCAAATGACAAATCAATTTCAAAGCCAAAAATAAGATGTTTATTTATTTTTTTTAAATTTGTTGATTACTAAATCATTTTCAATTGCCATGGTACAATGTGTGTTGTGACAAAACATTCAGCATAATAATTGCGTACTTCTCCTGCTGCCCTGCTGTAGTTATTTGAAGCACCGTGGGTTATTTCCTCAAGACCACTGTGTGGATGTTGGGTAGCGGTACCTGGTTCAACCCTTCCTTCTTCCCAGTTTTCAATATCCAGCATATCTCTCGGGATGTATGGGTGTGTGGGAGTTGAAGTCTTTCGCAGCCAGTTGTGAAGAGCGCATGTAGTTTTCACCACTTGTTCCGTTGTTTGTATTGAGAGTGGAATAGGTTTCTCAAAGATTCTAAATGTCGACACAAGTATGCCGAATGTGTTTTCCACAACGCGACGGGCCCTTGAAAGTCTGTAATTGAATATTTTTTGTTTTTCCGTTAGCTGACCACATCTAGAATATGGTTTTAAAATATTGGTTCTCAACGGGAAGGCATCGTCAGCGACGAAAATTCCTTGTTCCGGTATATTCAGTGAATTATTTTGCAAGGCCTCATTAAAAGTTGATTTCGCAAATACTGCAGCGTCATTTACTCTTCCATTGGTTCCCACATCGATGTATATGAAATTGTAATTGGCATCAACAATTGCGAATAGTATCGTACTGAAATCTTTCTTGTAATTAAAATACTGTGAACCAGTTTTTGGAGGGCACCTGATGGTGACGTGCTTACCGTCCATAGCCCCACACACATTTGGGAAATTCCACAAAGTTTCGTAGTCTCGCATCACATTTTCCCAGCTTTCAACTGTGTTAGGCACCTGTAACAAGCAATAATTATTAGACAGTGTACATTATTCTATTTTTAGAGCTTTGTATTTGTGTCAACTTTCAATTGCTTTCGGGAATGATTGATTTCATGTAATTTCATGTTCTTTGTTTCAGGAGTTAGAATCGACGATAAAGGGCATTTCTGGAAAAGCAACCGATGATAGCCAACATTTGGGACAACGTGAACAGGAAACTGAGCAAACAGCACACATTCAGGACACTGAGGCAACATCTCCAAATATGATTGCAACCTCTTCGGCGGAAATTAGGAATACTCCAAAAAACACAAAGGGGCGTAAACGTTCCCTCAGTACTACCGTTTCAGGGGTTCAGGATGCAATAAAACAATTGAAGACACTATCGGAAGAAAATAAGCAGGATCTGAACGAATTCGACGTGTTTTGTGACAGCCTTGCTATACAGTTGAAAAAAATGCCCTTAGATAGGGCTCTTATCTGTCAAGGACAGCTACAGAAAGTGATGACACAAGAACGACTCTTCCAACTCACATCACACCCCCAGTCTCACTCATCCATGTCGTCCAGGTCACCTGCTGATTATCAACAGTCGATAGCAACTTCAGGCCCGTACTCTGCGATGTCATCAACGCAAAGCAGCACACATTCACGGCAGTCACAAAACCATTACTACCAATCTACCGAAAAAGATGACGATTATGAAAACAGTGATGTTTTGTCCGATGCCATTTCTTCAGCGGGAATAATAGTTGATGATTTAATGACTTTATAATAAATTATCTTACGTTATTTTATAGAAATAAAAAACATTTTCAAAATTACTTGAAACTTTGTATACTGTAAACTTTTTATTCTACCGGCAGACAGCTTTTGCTATTGCTGGTATTAAATACTTTTTCTCCTACTGTTTTAAAGTTCAATTAATGTTTTTTTTTTGTTTTTTTTAAGTAATGTTCTTCTTTTTCTTTTTTTGTACCCCATCTATTTCATGTAAATAAAGTATGTGTTTCATTCATTCATTCAACTTTTTATTCTGTTAACCTATGAATTAATTAAACTACAAGATATTAAATTTCTACTTACCATTATAAAATCTGCCAAACAGTTGTATATAGCCCTGCATACCTCAGGCAAAAACCGTGAAAATGTGCTTCTTGGAATTCTGTACAGTGCACTTAAGGTACCTATATTATCTCCAGTCGCTAGATATCGTAGCGTCATTTGCAGTTTTATTTTAGGGCTTAAAGCTTCTCGGAACCAAGTATCTTTTTTTCTTATCAACGGAGTTACTTTGTCTAGAAGATATGCGAATTGCTCCTCGTTCATTCTTAAATGATTTCTATACACCTCAGGATTTTCCTCTGCCCATTCTCTTAACAGGGTTGACGAAGCTCCCAGATTTGTCCTCCTTGAAACCCATGGCTTCACCCACCAACGTCTTTGAACACGTTTACGTGATATAATAGCATTCAATTCATGCAGCAGTCCACGTGAAATTAAGGCAATGCCTCTGCGTATAATTTTTTGATTTCTTCTTGAACGAGACATCACTTTTCACAGACACGAACACTGTGCACGAGAGGTGAAACCAGCAAACTGTAGAAAATATGTAAACGAGGATGATCACCCTGGATGATTTCACTCTGAGTGATTCACTTTGGATGTACCTCAAAAGTGATATAATGTAAACCCCACTTAAGAAAATCCAAAAAACCAAAACCCGAAGACAGTACCATTTGTTATTTTTGTACGATGTAATAGAAATTGGCGGTAAGCAAGTCGTAATTAAGACCCGAAAATCTAGGCCAGATGATAATTATATCTCCATTGTTTGCTATGAAGATTTGTTTAACATATTACTGGAAACCCATATTAGTGTAGGTCATAGAGGTAGAGACAAAATGATCCACGCATTACAAAAAAAATGTGATATTGCCAGAAATGTGATTGAAACATTTTTGGAGACCTGTGATATTTGCCAAAGAAAAAGAAATAAAATCCATACCAATTTAACAATTAAACCGATCATTTCGACCAATTTTAATTCTCGAGGACAGGTAGACTTGATGGATTTTCAATCTTGTCCGGATAAAAACTACAAATGGTTATTTAACTACCAGGACCATCTAACAAAATTTCTTTTTTTGCGTCCTCTCAAAACAAAGACTGCGAATGAAGTTGCCAATGAACTACTCAAAATATTTTTGGAAGTTGGAGCACCCAGCATATCACAGTCGGACAATGGTCGTGAATTTACCAATTCATTAATTTCTGAATTAGTGAAAATGTGGCCCACTTTAAAAATTCTACATGGTAGACCAAGACACCCGCAGTCACAGGGAAGCATCGAAAGAAGCAACCAAGACGTGGAGAATATGTTAAGGGCGTGTATGCACGATAATAATTCAACAAATTGGTCACTAGGATGTTATTTTGTTCAGTTCCAGAAGAATAGTTCTTTCCATAAAGTTATTGGGCGCACTCCATAAAGTTATTGGGCGCACACCATATAACGCTTTATTCGGAGTTGACCCAAAAGTAGGTTTTTCCCCTCAACATATCCCAAGAGATATATTAGAGCCAATTGAAGATGAAGATGATTTGAGGCGTCTGCTGGAAACAACGCAGGAGGAAAAAGAGACTGTTAAAATAGAAGAAACATATTTAATTGACGACAAAGTAATTGAAAACACAAAGATAGGTGAAAATTCAAAGGAAATTGAAAGCACCATTCAACAAGTCTCCGCAAAACTAGCAGTTTGCCAAGAAATTGATTCAGAGTCCCTATCAGAAGCACCAATGGCATCAGCAAAATCTAATACCCCAGACACTTTAGACATTTGTTTGATATGCCCTGAACACGGAGGCAAATGTAATTTATGTCGGAATGAAATGACAATTTTAGAAAACAGATCTAATGCTAGTCAGGGTCAAAAAATGGCGGCAGAAAAAATGTTGACAAATACTGCTCAAAAACTAGCTCATTTAGACATGGGCTCGTGTGTCCTTTTACCCGTTGACAAAATTGATAGAGGCCCTTCTGATTTGCAAAACTTGATTTGTGTAATTACTGATTACAAGAATGGTGTTTATCAGGTAGGATGCTCAGCTGGTCGTATTAAATCGTGGTTTAACCGACCAGACCTAATAAGTACAAAGGAACAATTTTTTACAATAGATAATGTTCCAAATTTGTTTGTGTCAAAGCGCGAAGCAATACAGGCATTATCACTGGCCGGGGGTCAGGGATACTTAAAGTGTTCTTGTAAACCGGCAAAAAAACAATGCCAATCAAACAGATGCGCCTGTTTCAAAAAAAAAGTTCTGTGCAATTCAAGGTGCCATAAAAGCACAACTTGTGCTAATAAGTAATTGTTTTTTAATTTGTCCCAAATTATTATTTCTCTTATTTTTATATGTTCATTTAGGTATTGTATGTTAATACAACTAGGTATTTCTTTTATGTTCATTTTATGTTTTATATTCGTTGTTTGTTTTTTGTTCTTTGTTACGTTCTGTATTATTTTTTCGCACTTTGCAATAAATAAATTATAACAAAAACACCAAATTATTATAGGTAGGCTATTTTTATTTACCTATTAAAAATGAAGTGAGAACACCGTTTGCCTAAATCGGTTATTACACGGAATGACTGAGATAGGAAAATAAGGTAACAGCTTGATGTTCGTTTTTCCGGTAATTGACTGACATAGACCAGCTATTACAGGGATTGACTAAAAATGTTAGTCAAACGCTGAAATAATTTGACGATTACGGCGTGTGCCAGCATTCCCTGAATTGACTAGGAATTACGGGGAATGACTGATTTCACTGTTTGCCGACATATATATATATATATATATATATATATAAACAATACTATATTTCCTGCGTCTTTTCATCCTTCCGACGTTTCGGCGTCTCCCTTAAATCAAAGAGTATATTATATTCCAATGATTTACTTCCAATGTCATTATTGAGACAAACACGTAGATACTTTGAAATTTCAATATACTCTTAAAACAAAAAAGTTTTTTTCCAAAATTTATCATACATCTTGCAGATATTTCTGCATCCGTACATATTACCGATTTTTCTGCATCCGAAAATATTCTCATTCACCACATATGCAACTCTGCGTCCGATTTCGGGTATTATGTTCATGGCATCCACCTTTCTGCATCAAGCAGTGGTGCCAGATGTATAAGCGCCTCGAATTTGATTCGTATTCATTACTCTGCGAGAGAAATTGGTGATAATCGTGAATCAGTATATAGTGTGTTTCGCTATAGGGTCACCTCCAAAGTTATCCAAATTGGCATGAAAGTTAAAATTGCGAAGAATATTTTTCGTCTATATCTGTAACTGTGAAATATTTATTCATGATATAATAACTTTTTTCTCCGATCGTGGGAAAAGTGACACTATTTTGACCTGTTTTCTATGCGCAAAGCTCAACATTCCATAATAGTGGCAGTTGCTAAGCAATTAGAAAATAACAGTGCGGTAAAATTCTTACCGCACTGCTGTAGCGTCCGGCAATGTTACAAATGGATTATTACAATAAAATGAAACAAAGTATGGTTTTGATTTTTATAGATATCGATAAAGTTGTTATAAAAGAATTAAAAGAAACATCTAAATTATAACGATATTCTTGAACACAAATTAAATTCTTTTTTAATTTCTTATAAAATACAAGTCAAACAAAACCGGCTTGAAAATTATTTTACTTTTGTCATAACAACGTAATTTCCATGGCGACCACTTCTATATTGCAATATGAACATAGAGAAACCTATCTCAACTTACTTGATTACATCTTGAATTACATATTTTTTAATTAATTTTTTAAATGTAAATCAACGATCGAAGAAAAAATAGTATGTATAATTCATGGGAAAAGCATATTCCCAAACTTCTGTGTGACCAGACTCGTCGCTACGCTCCTCGTCTGGTAATTATGACAGTCGTTTGGGAATATTATGCTTTTCCTACTAATTATACAATATACTATTATTGTGTAGGAGACCATTATTACACGGTCAAAATTCATAAATTCGAAATGGCGACTCCCGGATGACGACAAGTTTTTTTATTATGGCTCTACTCTATTCAAAATTGAAAGTAAAAAAACTCATGAGAAATTTTGTATACAAATACACTAAAAATAAAAATAAATAAATGAAAAATATTTTTAAAGAGACGGTATTTAAAAGTACGCTAAAAAATAATAATTTATTTGATTTTTTGACCTAGGTGGGCCAAAATTCAAAAGCTTGCCGCGAATACAAAATAGGTATTGTTGAATCTGTTAACCAATAATCAAGATTTATAAAGAAACAAATGTTTATTTTCTAGGGAATTTGTTGAAACACTTGTTTTTAAAGTACCTATTTTCTTTGTTAGTGCATTTGTCTGAAAATAGTTTTCAATTATATCCATTCCAACTATTGAATACACGACACTAGAGAAACATTGCATTGTGAAAACCGTAGGTTTGGTATCCAAAGTTAGTGGTACATGTTTTAAAAATTCCGATGTGAAAAGGAAGTAAATATTATTTTCCCACGGATCACATACCAAATGACTATCCCAGGAAAATAACATAAAAGAAATAAACGATTCCAATATGAGTGTTCACTTCTTTGATAAATCATCAATTTCTGTGAATATATATTTTTGGAATTAATTTTCGTCTAATCAAGCAATGAATTCTCATTAATCTAGGTTAAAAAAACTTCAGATTTTTGGGATGTTCTCCCATAGGAATGAGGAGTCTTTTACTTCAGTTACGTACTGTTTATGAATAAAAAGTTTTGGAAAAACAAATAATAAAAAACCATTTTATAGACAAGCTTTTATTAGAGCTGTACTAAAACGAATAAAATAAGTTCATGTTATAGCTCCCAATGATATAATATTTCTTTTTTGGTTGAATTATTTGGTTTAAAAAAGCTTGTCGCGCGAAATGTTCATAAAAGTAGGCACCAATTATTGATTTCATGGGACAGTGATTGGTTCATTAGTAAGAAGTAGATAAGGTATTTATTTTTTAACAATTCGCACAATAAGCTATATGAAACCAAATAATTAAACAAAAAATAAGTATATCATTGTCAGCGATGACTTGAACTTATTTTATTCGTTTTAGTACAGCTCAAATATAAGCTTGTCTTTTAAAAGGCTTTTTATTTATTTTCTGCTTTTTGATTATTGCCCGTTAATCTGGTAATTTTTAATGCTAACGACGCCCATCTCACCAAATCATGTAATCATGAGCCGTTTTCAACAGATTCTCAGTAACTCCTTTACAGATTAACCCACCATTTTGAATTCAGAATAATTTTACTCGTCAGACACTATCACCTAGTAATTGCAATTGAAGGGTGGGATAAGTTGTGATTCCCATCGAAATGGGATCTTAGTTTGGCAAAATATGTTGAATTAATGAAAGTTTTTACCGTTGTTACTGATTATTTTTCAATGTGTTTGACTGGAAGAATTATCTAACCAAACGCCATATAACTGAAAATTATTCGTGATTTGGGATTTTATCGACTTTCATCGTTTCCATAATGTGAACTGCATACCCAGGTTTGAACGTTCTCCTGTCACAATGCAATAATAATCCTATATAATAATACGAAAATTAAAATACTACAACATTGCCAAATCTCGTGGCCGAAGTTTCAGCATCTTCTTTTTTGATTTGTTGTACTATAATATATGAGTCTGCAGCTTGGAAATGAATACTCTGAGAGAAAAACTCGTGAAAAGCATCCAATTCTGTGTCCACTCTATACCAATATTTTTTCAAGTTGATCAAGTTTGAAAATGTGTTATAAATAAATAAAAAAAGCATTGGTAACATATGGCTGTATTTGTAATTTTTTTGTTTCAGAAAATAATGTAATAATAGTCAGATTTTGTTTATAACTTGATAAAGAATGAAATTATTGATATTTTTTTATAACTCTATTGGGAAATGCCAATTATGATTTTTGAGTAGAAAACATTCTTACCTAATCGTTTAAATGATGGGAATATAAAAAATTCATAAGAAACAATGAAAAAAGATCGTTTCTTCAAATCATTATATTCATAGGACAATAATATGTTGAATGAAAAAAAAATGTTCATATGCCTACATGAACAGATGTCGTGAAAAAGTTCACAACGTTATTTAATGCCATTGTTAGATACAAAAACAACAATAAAATATACTAAAAATTGGAAACAAAATCAACAACTTCTAAATTTTTTGTTAAACTTTTTTGAAAAAAGATAATTATTCGCCGTAGCGCGGAGCTGTATTTTCAGCTAAATTAATATTATAAATAATGGAGAGGGAGTTCCGGGAGATGGGACTAATCAATTGAAAATTTCCCCATCTTCAAGAATATTTTTTGTAATTTTTTTAACAATTGATAGTATCTGAATAAATTATTAGCATAAAACTAAATTTTGTATCTGCTGTAAAGTAATATTATTGCACGTTTCTAGACATAATTTCCAATGAAATGAGATATCGCTCGCATTTTTAGGAGCTTTATCAAGAACTGACACCGATGTAAACTTAACTAAACAAAATGTCACACACTTGAATGAATGATTTATATTCATTCACTTAATTTATCCCATTCCCCCACCTAAAAGCTCTGAGTACAAATATTGAATAGAATAGTACCTTAAATCACAAAACTTGTAGGCCATCTTGAGGAAGGTCCGTCAAGCTGGCCCCCCCCCCGCTTGGAATTTTTCTACCAAAATGCTAGCACACATAAAGGGCACCTAGCACAACCATTTTTATAGCTAGCACACCAACAGGTCACAATAAAAATGCTTTTGAATTCGGGTGGGGCCAGGTTAACGCTAGCCCCCCCCCCGGTTGGAATTTTTTCGCCAAAATGCTAGCACAGATGAAGGACACCTAGCACAACCTAGCACAACCATTTTTATAGCTAGCACACAAACAGGTCACAATAAAAATGCTTTTGAATTCGGGTGGGGCCAGGTTAACGCTAGCCCCCAACCCGGTCGGAATTTTTTCGCCAAAATGCTAGCACAGATAAAGGACACCTAGCACAACCATTTTTATAGCTAGCACACCAACAGGTCACAATAAAAATGCTTTTGAATTCGGATGGGGCCAGGTTAACGCTAGCCCCCCCCCCCCCCCCCCCCGGTTGGAATTTTTTCGCCAAAATGCTAGCACAGATAAAGGACACCTAGCACAACTATTTTTATAGCTAGCACACCAACAGGTCACAATAAAAATGCTTTTGAATTCGGGTGGGGCCAGGTTAAAGCTAGCCCACCCCCCGGTTGGAATTTTTTCGCCAAAATGCTAGTACAGATAAAGAACACCTAACACAATCTAGCACACCATTTTTTATAGGAAGCACACTAACTACACTCTTGATGCTGGGGAGTGGGACGGAGGTCAGTGAAATAACGCTATGCTTACTCGATGAATAAATGAATGGATAAATGAATAGGTTGAATATATATGTAAAACGGCTGGTTTAATTGTTTCTTACTGTAGTTACGAAAAAATTTCGGAGCATTCCACTCATATGGTAAAAATTCCAAATTAAGCAGGATCTTTTCGGAGATGACTCTCCGGCAGGGCCGATAATTTCCCTTTTAAGTCCGTATCTAAGTAACGTCTAAGTAACAATTGTTGTTATTATCATAATTTTAATTCAAAATATCATATAAATGTCACGGTTTGAAAACGATTCTTCAAGTTTAATCCAAAAATAACCGATTGAAAATGAACCATTAAATGCCATGTAATGTTGTTTAAAGACGTAATATAAATTTCGCATTAATACAGTTTTATGTCGTCTAATCGAGAAATATTCTATCGAATTACACTCGTGAAAATAGTTGGAACATTTTTAGGGATCTCAGCCGCCCCTTCCCAGATTGCACAACTTTGTCCAAAGGACATATCCAACGGCTTCGCTTTTTTGGATATTTATTTATCCAACATGTCTGTACGCAAACGTTTGTCGTTGCCTTTTTTTATAGTGTGACGTAATTTGCAACTTATTTGTGCACGGATTGTTTCTGATTCGGTAACTAAATGGTTCAATTTAATTATTTGGTTTTATTAAAATTACTATGATTTCAACAAAATTATTTTAAAAGTGAAGGTTTTTTGTATTCTTTCGTTTTTTAGCATTAATTGAAAATAAATAGATAATTATTAATTAAATAATAGTTAATTATTAATTAATTAAATACCCTGCTAGATGGGAAAATATAGATATCAAGCACAATCCGGCAATAGCTGATAACAATAATGCTGCTTAGGGGCCATTTTTTATAGGAATATGATGTTTAGGGACAAATACATCTAACATTTTCATTCATTCGTGTAACCATAGCGTTATTTTGCAGACACCCTCCATCCCCTGAATTCAGAAGCATTGTTGATGTACTAGCTATAAAAAATTTTGTGCTAGGTGTATTTTATTTGTGCTATCATTTTGGCGGAAAAAATCCAACCAGAGGGGGCTAGCGTTAACCTGGCCCCACCCGAATTCCAAAGCATTTTTATTGTAAACTGTTGGTGTGCTAGCTATAAAAAATGGTGTGCTAGGTTGTTCTAGGTGTCCTTTATCTGTGCTAGCATTTTGGCGAAAAAATTCCAACCGGGGGGGGGGGGCTAGCGTTAACCTGGCCCCACCCGAATTCAAAAGCAGTTTTATTGTGACCTGTTGGTGTGCTAGCTATAAAAATGGTTGTGCTAGGTTGTGCTAGGTGTCCTTCATCTGTGCTAGCATTTTGGCGAAAAAATTCCAACCGGGGGGGGGGCTAGCGTTAACCTGGCCCCACCCAAGTTCAAAAGCATTTTTATTGTGACCTGTTGGTGTACTAGCTATAAAAATGGTTGTGCTAGGTGTCCTTTATCTGTGCTAGCATTTTGGCGAAAAAATTCCAACCGGGGGGGTAGCGTTAACCTGGCCCCACCCGAATTCAAAAGCATTTTTATTGTGACCTGTTGGTGTGCTAGCTATAAAAATGGTTGTGCTAGGTTGTGCTAGGTGCCCTTTATGTGTGCTAGCATTTTGGTAGAAAAATTCCAACCGGGGGGGGGCAGCTTGACGGACCCTCTTGAGGACGTCTTCTCGAATCATTGAACTTCGCCAAAAAAATCTGTTTACAATAATCCTCAGATACCAATAATTTTGAGTAGTACCAATATGTAGTAGTGTTATATCAGAAAGTCTTTCTTGACAAGCTTTTAAATCTGTTATTCTCTGAACAGGATAATTATATCAGATCTACATCATTAGATTATTCATATTGTATTGTAATGTAGAATTATATGTATTTATTTTTTCATTATTAATTCATTTCATCATGTTATTCATGAGCCCCGACCCTAAGAACTCCCGAATTCACATTTCCGAGAGAGTCGGATCAATAACATTCAATCAAACCTTTTCGAAACAAATTTTTTTCGAATGCCCTGAAACGGGAAAATAACTCCTTCGCATGTGTGAAATAGGTTATTTTCATACATAATAACAAATTCAAGGTAATGCTAAACAAGAAGCTTTTACATCTGTACCAATTTTCCATAGAATGGAGTCAGTAACTACAAAACTCGTCCGTCAAATTTATTGTCAACTTATCAACTAAATAGTTGGAGGAAATCTATTACTGAGAAACTGCACTATAAATAAGCCAATCCGAACCCGTCGAAAGAAAGCGAAATCCAACATGATAAATACGTGATGTATTGTAAAAGAGCCATTGAATGGCATATCCACTTTTCAACGTCCTCTTGTCCCACCACAATATCAATTATAAATAAAAGTACGGAATATCAAGCACTACAACATTGCCAAATATCGTGGACGCAGAAATAACGAAATGGTGAGAAAAATATACGCCATCCCGATATACGCAGAGCGCGAAGAGCTCACCTAGTGGGAGTTTGGCTGAACTACGATATACGTAAACTGTCGACCATTCTCACAAATGGACGTCCGGCTGAAAATTTGTTCTTTCACGTTTTCGACCATTCTGCATTTGATGGCGCAAAAAACTTTTCGGCGTCCATATACGGACGCAGGTATTAATGCAAAAACCACAATGTACGGACGCACGGTTATCGAAGAGATGTAAATATATATATATATATATATATATATATATATATATATATATATATATATATATATATATATACATATATATAAACAATACTATATTTCCTGCGTCTTTTCATCCTTCCGACGTTTCGGCGTCTTCCTTAAATCAAAGAGTATATTATATTCCAATGATTTACTTCCAATGTCCTTATTAAGACAAACACGTACATACTTTGAAATTTCAATATACTCTTAAAACAAAAAAGTTTTTTTTCCAAAATTTACCATACATCTTGCATACATTTCTGCATCCGTACATATTACCGATTTTTCTGCATCCGCAAATATTCCCATTCACCGCATATGCAACACTGCGTCCGATTTCGGGTGTTATGTTCATCGCATCCACCTTTCTGCATCAAGCAGTGGTGCCAGATATATAAGCGCCTCGAATTTGATTCGTATTCATTAACTCTGCGATAGGAATTGGTGATAATCGTGAATCAGTATAAGTATATGTATATAGTGTGTTTCACTATAGGGTCACCTCCAAAGTTATCCAAATTGGCATGAAAGTCAAAATTGCAAAGAATATCTATATCTGAAACTGTGAAATATTTATTCATGATAAGCATCCATTTACATACAGGGTCATCCTAAATTAAGTAGTGGTGAAATTTTATAGTGAACCTTACCCTAAGTGGGCAATATTATTTATGAAACTTGATTTCCCACGTGTCCCTTTGGTTATTTAGCATCCTTACTTAGTATACGCGTACACCTGGTGTACGCTGACTTCATATACGAACTAAATACAAATACCAATAGACATTGTATTAGTGTTAGTCCATACGTACCCTCTGTGTACGTCGACTTAGACTTTATACACTTGACTTCATCCTTGAACATAGTGTTAGTGTTATCCATACGTACCCTATGTGTACGTCGACTTTATACACTTTGACATTATCCTTGAACATTGTGTTGTGTTAGTCCATACGTACCCTATGTGTACGTCGACTTGGACTTTATACACTTTGACTTTATCCTTGAATATTGTGTTAGTGTTAGTCCATACGCACCTCATGTTTACGTCGACTTACGACTTTATACACTTTGACTTTATTCCTTGAACTGCAATTTGGTCACACAGCTGTCAGATGCACGAATCAAAAGCTCTGTGCTTGTGGAACAACTCCACATGAAGGAACCCCATGTGCCACTGAGAGCAAACGTGTGAACTGTGACGGACCGCACATGGCGAACTCTAAAGACTGCATTAAATTTAAGGAAGTGACAGCAATCCAAAAAACTTAAAATAATGGAAAAAATCACTTACACCGAAGCTAGAAAAAGAATCACCAACAACACTAGAACTAGCTACGCAAAAATCGTCAAGTCGTCGGATAACAGCACACTCTCACAGAAAATATTAGAAGAACTCATTCCTCAGATCAGAAGTATCATTGCTGAACTTCTTGAGAACACAAGCATAAGGAAAACTACAACAATTTCAGCAAATAATAAAGAAACAGACGACGTACAATCTGAACCAAAACGGAAAAGATCAACGACCTCACATGAAGATATATCAAACTCAGATGATACACCTTCTCAATCGGAAGCAACAAACAGAGATTTCATCCCTCCTAAGGGTAAAGTGCCGGCCAAACGAGGTAGACGGAAAAAGAAATAAATCTAACATACGATCAAATAAATATTTTTATGATCCCAAAGGGAAACATAATTCAATGGAATTGCAACGGAATAAAACTCCACTACCCAGAGTTGAAATTACTTTTGACAGATAAGTCACCATTCTGCTTATGCGTACAAGAAACACATCTGAAACCAGACGAAAATTATAGCATTAAAGGCTATAAAATATACAGAAAAGAAGTAATCCCCGAAAGACGAGCGAGAGGAGGTGTGGCTATTCTTCTGAAGGAAAACATTTCAGCTCATTCAATACCACTCAATACTAACATCCAAACAATTGCTGTAAAAATATCTAACCATTTGTAATATATACTTGCCCGACATTAATTGGAACATTGTAGAGATGAGAAGACTACTTTTCCAGAAATCAAGTTCATACCTAATAGTGGGAGACTTCAATTCACACAAAACCCTATGGGGATCAGATCATCTGGATGTAAGAGGCAGAAATCTAGAAGAGCTGATAGATGAATTCAATTTAGTCATCCTGAATAACGGAAAAGGCACCTACCTCAACTCCAGATCGATTAAACTGAGCGCACTTGACCTATCGTTATGCTCATCAGGACTAACATTGAAATTTTCATGGAAAGTTGAAGAAGAATTTCGTTCCTCTGACGACTTTCCCCTATCGATTGACTGCTCATCACCTCAACCTAGATCAATTTACCTAAAAAATGGAAACTACAACAAGCAGATTGGGTTCAATTTCAAGAACAAGCTGTTTTGAACGGAACAAATGCCGAGTTAAACAACTCCATCGATACAATAACAACGACAATAGTAAACGCTGCCTTACAGAGTATCCCAATGACATCAAGAAATCCAAGAAAACCAACCTTTGGTACCTTGGTGGAACACGGATACAGCGGAGGCGATACGAAATAAAAAGCAAGCTCTCAATAAATTCCAAAGATATCCCACTCAGGAAAATATGATAAATTTCAAACGCCTCAGAGCGCATGCCCGCCGGATCATATTAGAAAGTAAAAAGTCATCCCTGGAAAAATACATTGCAACAATAGATAATAAAACCACACTCTCTATGGAAAAAAGTGTAGGCACCCAATAATCACTGTCAATAACACCAACATAACAAATACTACTGAAGTCACTGAACTATTTGCTGATCATTTCCAAAGGATAAGCAGTAGCGAAAACTACAATGACCCTTTCCAAGAACAGAAGAAAGCCCATTAAACAATCATTGATTGGAGTGAAAACGAACCATCCAACTATAATGTGAAAACGAACCATCCAACTATAATATACCTTTTACTAGCGCTAGACTACGTTCTTAGAAAGACCAAGAAATATTCCTCCGGGCCAGACCAAATCTGCTATGATATGATACAGAACCTCAGCTATCAGTCCAAAGTGGAACTACTATCAGTGTATAACAAAATCTGGGCAGACAGTACATATCCAAACAAGTGGAGGGAAGCTATTATAATCCCAATCCTCAAATCAGGAAAAAAACCTTAATGACATGAACAGTTACAGTTATCACTAACAAACTGCCTCAGCATTATTTTAGGAAAAATCATCAATACCCGCTTGATCTTCGTCGTTGAAGAAAATGGACTACTGACTGATTTCCAAATGGGTTTCAGAGAGCACAGATCTACAACAGATCAACTTGCCTACTTAGAAAATACCATACAGAATAGCTTCGCACAAAGACGACACATAATAGCTATTTTCTTTGATCTAGAAAAAGCGTATATGACCTGGAAATATGAAATCTTAGAGACAATAGGTAAATGAGGTATAAAGGGCAATATGAGTAAATTCATCGAGAGCTTTCTGCAATATAGGACAATACAAGTACGGGTAGGTGACTCCTTGTCTACCCCACATGAGTTGGAAAACGGGATACCACAGGGATCCACGCTCAGTGTGACTCTATTTGCTATAGCCGTGAATAGTCTCATTGAGAATATCGACCCCAGAGTTCACAAAACCCTCTATGTAGACGATCTATGTATATTTTATTCATCAAAAAACATCCATCAAACTGAAGAAGTTCTAAAAAATGTTATAAACCAAATCAACAGCAAATCCGAATTAAGGGGACTCCGATTCTCCGCAGAGAATACTCATATGTCCATTTCTGCAGACTCAGAACTCCGCATGATAACCCACAACTCAATATAAATGGGCAGACAATACAATGCAAAGATGAAATAAAATTCCTCGGCGTTATATTCGATAAAAAACTTCACTGGGGCCGTCACACCCAAAACCTTGCCACTAAATGCAAGAAATTCCTGAACGTCATAAGATGTCTATCAAGTATTAAATGGGGATCGGATAGAGAAACCCTGTTGAAGTTATACAGAGCATTGGTCCTTTCGAAACTGGAATATGGAGCAATAGTCTATTCCGCTGCAAGGCCCACCCACATGAAAATCTTAGAAAGGATTCATGCAGCAGGTATTCGGATGGCTACTGGAGCTTTCCGCACAAGTCCACTGGAGTCAATATTCTGTGACTCAGATATTCCACCACTAAAAATCCAGATTTTCCCAATTGATAATGAACTATGGGATTAAAATGTCCAGTCTACACCATCATCCAAATAGAAAACTATTATTCGACACTGAACAATATGCCACCTTCCGACTGAGACCTACAATCACGCGTCCCACAGGTGTGAGACTCCTTGAAAGTGTAACTGATCTCAACGAAACCAACGTATCAACCATTCAAATGCGAAAATACGAATCACCTCCGTGGACACACACAGCACCAAACATAAACTTAGAGTACACGAATTTTCGGAGAAACAACACCAACACTATCGTATATCAACAAATGTTCAAAAGTATCGTTCATCAACATCATGGGGCAATGACAATATACACGGATGGATCGAAAACTGTCGAAGGAGTCGGAAGCGCGATATCAACACCAAACGGTACATTTGCGTGGATGTTTCCAGAGATGACTAGTATATATACTGCAGAGTTATTCGCCATCTGGCAAGCATTGAGATATGCTGGTACCTGGGAAACATCAAAATAGTTGATATGTACAGACTCTCTCAGTGTACTGGAAGCTATATCGGACACATTCTCTAGAGACCCGTAAGTAAAACAAATCCTCCCCACACTCGAGTGATTGAGAGATACGAAAAAAAATGTGACGTTCATCTGGACCCCAGGTCACGCTGGAATAGAAGGGAACGAAATTGCCGATGCGGCAGCATAAAACGCTGCGAGAAATGGACAACCAGAAGACATCAGCATTCGCCCAGACGATGTAAAAAATCATTTCAAGAAAAAGATACTGAACCAATGGCAGGTAGAATGGTCGCGAACTAAGAGACGCCTGGAAAATATCAAACCCTCCGTAGAACCATGGATTTCGACAAACACCATAAGTAGACGGGAGCAAGTTGCCATAACGCGCTTGAGAATCGGCCATACCAACCTCACCCACATTCACCTTCTGAAAGGAGAACGACCGCCAGTATGCATTCGATGCGACCAGCCTTTATCAGTTTCGCATATTCTCTTGGACTGCTCTGAATATACTAATATTCGACAACAACTTTCTATTCCCAACACAATAAGAGACATTCTTCAGCCAATCAATGAGAAAAAAACAAACGAGTTCCTAAGACTTACCCAACTAGTGTATAAAATCTGATGTGAAAGAGGAACAACAGCTCTATTGCCGCCTTTCGTAACAGATACGTTGAAGGGCTAATGACCATTGCAGTCTATGACAATAAATAATAAAAAAAATATAAGACTGGTATATTAAACCTACAAGTTCTGGGAGATATATGAACTATTTCTCCTATCATACGGATAAAACCAAAATCAATTTAGTACTTGGGATGAAAAATAGAATAGACAAAATATGTCATGCAATTTTAAGAATAACAAATTTCAAGAAATTATTTAATTTACTCATTGAAAATTCTTATCCAAAACGACTACTCCGTAAATTAATATTTGCAACAACTGATATTATAAATGATAATGAACTCTCAAGCAAATATCATTAAAAAATTTCGATCATTCCCATACTTACTTCCAAAATTAACAATGTATTAAAAGAAGAAAAAAACATAGTTCTGGCTAATAAACCTATTAAAAATGTTAATTCATTATTCAAAAAATTAAAGAAAAAACACCTATACTTGATCAGACTAAAATTTCTATTGTAACCAAAGAAAACAATTTATTTAAAAGATGTTTTTTAGAAATGGTTCACATAAAAACTAGATTGAACAAAAAAAAGTGATTTTCAAAATTTAAACATTATTTACATTTACTCTAATATTCTGGACATTAAAACAAAATTAAAAGAATCACAGATCTAATAACAATTTTTCATTAATATCTTAGTTCAACCTTTTACAAAAAATTTTACGAACATTTCCGTTACATCATTCATTTGTCAACTTCATATTGACAATAATTTTAAAAAGTCTCAAGCATATATCAATATTTTTACACTTTTTTCTGGATTTTAATTTGTGTTTTTTACTCGTTTAATGTAAGTACCCATTTTTTGATTTTTCAAATTTAGTTTTACATTGTATTTTAGAGTGACTGACGAAGTAATAAAACTATTACGAAAGCTCTCACTGAACTGAAATAAGAGTTTAATTTCCAAGCCAATTGCTGCATCCTCACAAACAATTCTAAATTGTGAGATAAGCAGCTGCTAATACGAATTGTTATTATATATATTTTATAACCACAATAATACAAAAACTACGATAGACAATAAAACAAACCAATTTCTCACTTTACCATACATACCAAATTTATCAGAAAACCTAAAAAAGACATTCTCACGCCACAAGATACATGTTACTTATAAAAGGTACAACCTACTAAAAACCAATTACACCTATCTAAAAAGTTCAATCTCAAAGGGAAAAAAGAGCAATATAGTCTATGAAATACCAAGTAAAAACTGTGAAGGGGTCTACATCGGACAAACAAGTCAGTATTTGAAGAACAGAATAAATACTCACAAATATGACAAACGAAACAAAACGGCACTCAATATCCATATTCCAAAAAACCAACACGAATTTGATTACGAAAATACAAAAATTCTTCGAAGTGAAAACCACATAAAAAACGCGAAGTTCTAGAAATGATAGAAATCCAAAGAAAAGCCAATTCCGTAAATTTAAAGACTGACACAAAAAATCTTAGCAAAATTTATAATGATATTATAAAAACTTAGAAATATAGAAAAACACAAGGCACATTTCAAATACCATAAATTTATTACCACTCCCTATATATATATAAAATTCATTTCAATACCAGTCAAAGTAAAAAAAGAGGAATTAAAACCTTGTTACTGCTTTCATTATATAGAACAAATACTCGTATATTTGAATCCAAAATTTCCATCGATGTCTGTTATGTTAGTTTTGTTTAGATGTAAGTTTTATTATATTATGTGATACGTACTAAATATCTATAAAGTATGTTAAAAAATCAAGTGAATGTTCTGTTGAAGGTAAGATTTATTTGTTTTGCTTTTGAAATTCTACTGTAACTTGTACTATTTCTTTTAGTTTTAACAAATTTTATTTCTAATGAAGCTCATAATAAGACCGAAACGTTAAATATAAATGTATTAACTACAAGTTAAATGTTTTCACAAATGGTCCTTAAACCCAAGAATCCAAAATGAACTATATATATATATATATATATATATATATATATATATATATATATATATATATATATATATTTATGTCAGGAAACATTAAAAATAATAATTTAGATTAATTAATCGTTTACGTTGAATTTCGGGATATTGATACCTATATAAAATAGAATTGTAGTTAGTATGTAAGTGTATATCGTGGTATAAGAAACATTCGGAGTAGTTATTTTGAGATAATCATAAACATTTTTGACAAGAGATGTCAAGTGATTTTGACAAGACGAGATTTTTTTGAGAAGAACCATATTGATTAATAATGAAAAACAAGGAGACGTTCTGACAGGAAATGTCAAGGGATTTTTGACAATAGAGGTTTTTTTGTCGAGAGGAAATTGAAGAAAAAGGTATTTTCGTTCGGAAAAGACGTATTTAACGCCGAAAATATTAATAATAATAAACAAAGGAGACATTTGGCAGACAGTAGCAAAATTTGAACGTGGAGAATAGAAAAGAAAGAAGCCTGATAACAGAAGATTGGATAGTGCGTATGGACATTTAACCGGTTGTGGAGTGATAAGGTCAGTAACATTCGAGAATACAATAGAATAAAGAACATTTTCATTATAAAGAACATTTTCATTATAATTGAGTACTCAAATTTTGACAGACATTTATTGGACTAATTATTTGAACATCAATTAGTAGGTATCAATATAGATTTATATTTTCACATACATTATATAACAGGGAATAATTAGAATCTTGTTTTATTGGTTTATGTGGAATGAAACCTTCACACCCTGAGGTACTATAGAGATAGTATTCGATTGAGCTGGCAAAATTATTAAAGGTTAAGGTATAATATAACATTACAAATGGCTCCCAACGTTCAGGCGCGAAATTCCTGATAATCAGAACTAAAACACAATATAGAAAAGTCAAAGATTTATTATTGAAAATAATTTGATAATTTGCGGCTGTGTTCAAGTGATTGGTAGAACGGCCATTGTTTACGTTTCTTACGCATGTATTGTTTTTATTAATTAAAATCATTGCTTATTATACATAATTGTTGAAATTTAAAATAAATATAAATATGGAGGATAATAGTATCAACATCAATACAATGAAGATGATGGAACTAAAAGAAGAGTTAAGAAAAAGAAACTTGGACGATACAGGAGACAAAAACGAACTTAGACGAAGACTAACAGAAGTTATTGAAACTGAACAAAACGCGGAAATTAGTTAAAAAAAACATGGACAGAAAACCATGAACAACAAAAAAAAGGAAAACAATAAATCAAACAGAAGAAGGTAAATCAACTCCTGAATCAAATACTTTTCAGATACTTCATTAGGCCCCTTCCTAACATAACAGTACAGTATCGGTGCAGTAAATTACATGCAGTAAAATTGTTACCGCTTCGTTACCGAGCGCCTATATTTGCATACACGCTTTCTGACTGGCGCGGGCTGCGCGGGAGCGGGGCGGTATATGTTCAGCATACTGCATTGCAGTACGGCTTTCCAGTAAGATCCGAGATACCGAGCGCGAAACTTGTGTGAATCGTACGGAGTCTATCATACGAGTGTATTGAAAATGACAAATGAAAAAGCCACGTGTATTAAATTGGTGGCAGAAGTAGAAAAATATCCACTTTTATATAACTACAAGTTACCGGAATATTTGAGGAACGACCTGACGGAAAAAGCGTGGACAGAAATTAGTAACGAAACAAAATTGACTGGTAAGTACGTGTTATTTATTATGTATCACTCACACATACACTCAAACTCACATAATATTATTTTATAGTACTCTTCTTATTAATTACAAAGTATGTATAGACAGTAATTATGTATGTAGTTTCAATTAAATACAATGAGTGTATTGCCACGGAAGCGCTGCCCTAGGTAAAACAAAGTAATTAGTTAAGTATTTTCGGACTGTTGACCCGGCTGATCTAGCATTAATGGGAATTTCGTCTCTTTCAATGTTAAAATCTCGATTCTGGTTGTGAGTACCCTCATTATCTGTGGCAGAATATGGCGCTCCATCTCGTAATCGTATAAAATTGTGTAGGACACATACAGATTTAATTATGTTGTTCACTGTAGTGTAATTTGTACACCGAATTGGCGTTAGAAGTACTTGAAACTTTTGAGTCATCATTCCGAATGTACACTCCATTGTTTTGAGTGCTCTCGACATTCTGTAGTTGTAGATTCTTTTAATATTGTTTATACCTATCATGGGGTAAGGCCGCATTATAATGCGTTTCAAAGGGAAAGCATTGTCGGCAACAAAGAAATATGGCACTTGCTGTTGTGTATCATCATGTGGAAGTGCAGAAGATATAGGCATATTTAAACCAACTGTTTCCATCCAGTAGCTCAAAGCCGAAGCTTGAAAAATTCCGCCATCACTATTTCGCCCAGCATACCCAGTGTCAATCATAGTAAACAATCCATCAGCATTACATATTGCTAATAGGACGATCGAATGATAGCCTTTATAGTTATAATTTGTGGATCCAGTATTCGGCAATTTTTGAATTCTGATGTGCTTGCCATCCATAGCCCCTAAGCAATTAGGGACATTCCAAAGTTCATAAAAACGATTAGAAATATCTTTCCATTTTTCTGTGGTTGGAATTGCCATGTACTCTGTCTTTAGTGTTGACCAAATCACGTCAGTCGTTTCAGCTATTATGTCAGATATAGTGCTCACACCTCTTGCAAAATATAATGCCAATGCCGTAAATGTACTTCCGGTAGCTAAATATCTGCAAAATAAAAAAAGCATCAGTTTAATTTATCTGTTCTGTTTGTTTCAGTTGCTGAATGCAAGGAAAAATGGCGCAATATCAGATCCACTTTCATCAGAACTACCAAACCACCTCCAAGCGGCTCAAAAACCAAAAAGCCTTATTATTTGGCTGAACATTTAACGTTCATTTTACCCTACGTTAAACCAGTTAATAGAATTCCTAATCGTGGAAACATACCACCAAATCCAGTAGAAAACATGGTGCCAGATACAGAACCGGCAGATAATACCGAGGCAGAACCTGAAGAACAAGTAACAGACGAGGGCCCTACTGATTCATCAGATCAACACCAGTTATCTGATTCACAAATCCAATCTACGGCTTCTTCTTCTTCTACACCTATGCCCCGAATTCGCCCCAAGGCAACATCTGCAGCAGCAGTAGACGCTGCAATGGTTAAGTTTTTAAAAAACAAAATCGACAAGACTGACGAAATTTTATTAAACAAAACCGAAAAACAAATGAACCATTACTTCCTCAGTTTACTACCAGAGTTTGCCGATATGAATGCCCAACAAATCCGATCTTTCAAAATTAAAGTATTACAACTTATAGATGACATTAAGACCGCACCGATATCAGGACCTTCAAGAAACTCCACTGGTAGTTCTTCAATGGACAATTCTCTATTTTCTCCAATATCATCAGTTGGTACTCCAGCACCAGCTGCATCTCCGCCAGTAATGAACTACCAGTCTAACTCTTTGACAGGCTATCAAAATGCAGATGAAGCCATGAACTACCAGTCTCACTCTACACAAGGTTATCAAAATGCAGATGAAGCCATGAACTACCAGTCTCGCTCTACGCCAGGTTACCAAAATGAGGATGAAGCTGTTAACTTTTCTGTATTTCATTAATAAAAACTTTATTAATAAATAAAAAATTATATTGGTTTTTGATGATTTATACATATTTATGCCTTTGTGAGGGATTTTACATCAGACAGATGCAGATGAAAGTGGGTACCCTGCATAATCCAAGGGCACGATACCTCGGAGAATATCAAATAGAAGAGGGAGATCTACCCAACCTGAAGCCTACCGACATCCTGAACTCTTTGAAAGCAATAGGAATGGAGCAACTGCTCTAATCGCTGAGACATCCTCAACGATTGGGCAGCAGAAGGGGGCACAATAGATCTTATAGGTCGCAGTGTATCGACACCCCAACATTAATAGAATAGAAGTGGGTGCCTCCCTCAAGATGGACCGACAATCCTGAACGATTGGAGCACTATTGGTGAGACGTACAGTGTGCGACTCATCTACTTTATCAGGGAAACTAACCTTTACTGTATTGACGTAAGAGCGTGACAGCTATCAAAATAGATGACTTGATGTATCGCAAACTGTACGTCCAGCAGTGTATTGCAAAGCACTCATTTAAAGAAATGTACAGGTTCTTACCTCAAAGTAATGAGTAATCTCTCTTCGGCACTAACACATTCTCTATATGTCGTATTTTGTTTCGTAATGTGGGGTGCAATAAGAGACAGGAGTTCACGATAACTTTGTTTTGACATTTTATACATCGCTCGGAATTTCACATGATCTTGCGAAAGTTGTTGTGCCGCAATGAAAAGTCTGCATGAAATATTTTTGGCAATATACGGGTGTACCCAATACTTCTTTCTTCTTCTACGCAATCGTAAGTGCATGTAACACGCAATGACATCTTCATCTTCATCCGATGACATCATTTCACGATGACGGCACAAACGCATCTGAATGTTTGCACCGAAAGCATGCAGACAACTTACGGACAATAAACCGATAAGTGAGGAGATCTGGCCGACAAAGTTTACTATCGGTATACCGCATACAGATGCTGCACCGATACCGTACTGTTATGTGAGGAAGGCGCCTTACACTGCACAAGAAGAAATACAGGGTAATCCACAAACATCTGATTTGGTACAGATTATGCAGTATATGCAAAGTATAAACCAAAATATAACCACTATAAAACAAGAGGTAACAGCGGAAATACAAAAAGTGGAAGCAGATATCCGAAGAATAACGGAAAGATTCTATCAAAAATATGAATTACAGGACAAGAAAATAACAGCTGTTGAGACAAGAGTAGAAACAACTGAATCAAAAATAACAGCATTGAAAGAGAGTGTGATAAAAGAATCACAAAGAATAAAGGAAGATAACGATGGAGCAAAGGAAGGAATGAAACGAATGAAAGACACGCAAACATTGAATGATATAAAGGCCAATAAAAGAATAACAGATCTAGAAGAAACGGTCAAAGGACTAAATATAAATATCAACATGGCAGAGGAGGATAATAAGAGAACGCTGGCAATTCTTACAAGGGAAATTCAAGAAAAATTTAACCAAGTTACCAATAAGAATCAAACCAATTTCACACCAGGATATATACAAGAAATGGACAGAAAATTTGAACAAACGCGTCAAGAGTTATTTACTCAAGTGGAACCAAACATATTGGGGGATTATGGAATCTCTCATATAACCTGTGCTGGAAGGACAGAAATTTCTGCTAAATTCTGTGGAAATTTTAAGAAAATTCATCCAATGAATTTCTTGAAAACAATGAAGTCGCGTTATAGGAAAATAAAGAGTACGGTAGAACTGAAAGAGAACCTAAGAGCCAATCTCATAGTACAGGCATTGCTATTGTTCAATTGTAAAGAGACAGAAATTAACAATATGGATGAATTTGAGTCGCAATTCTTGGCTAATTTTTGGGGGGAACTACAACAAAGTAAGGTCAGAGAGAGGCTCTATTTTGGCAAATTCAACTCTTACGAAAATAATAGTCTAACCAACTATGCATTGCAGATTTATGCTCAAATCCAGTACTTGACACCGACTATACCTGAAACCGAAATTGTAATGTTTTTATCCAGACATTATCGCGCTGAAATAAGCGAAATTATTGCTATAAACAATAAACAACATATGCAAATTCGACCAATTAATAACATATTTGTCGAGGATCGAACGAAATTTGGAAAGCAATCATTCTAGTCCAAACATAAACAATACAAATGATAGTAATAATAATCCTAGATCATATAATGATATAATCAACAATCGTAATCAAACACGAAATAATGTAATTAGTAATAATTATGATAGATTCCAAAGTAATAGATATAATAGAAATAATTATCGTAATTCCAATAGATATAATAATGGTAACTATACTAATAATAATAATAGAACCAATTACTCTCTAAACGATAGTTACAATGATAGTAATCAAATTAATGGTTACAGGAATAATAACAGTAATCAAAACACAAATATGATAAATCACCGAAACATAAACAGGCAAACGAATGTGGAAAACGCACGGATTCATCATCTGAACACAACCGATAATAGATCAAGAAGTGTAGAAAGACGTGACGAATATGTAGCAAACAGACCAACTTCTAGTAGAGCTAGACGTATGTCACCCAGCCATTTTCAGTAGAGGGTATGTCAGATTTATCTAGGTGTATTTTGTATTATACCCATTTCTCAGAGTTTTTAAAAATTGATGACTCTATTTCACAACTGGAAATAAAACCATTAGGATTAATAATTGTAATAGGTACTATTAACGATAAAGAGGTGAAATTATTACTAGACAGCTTCAACTGCATCTTTAATTTCACAAAAAACAATTAATAGGATTGATAATATGAGAACTAATATTCTTCATATACCTAAGTTCAATTTGATAGGTATAAATGAAAAAACTTTGGGTTTTACAAATAAGGCGGCTTTTGTTACTATAAAATTTACAAATTCAGTTATTAATAGTAGATCATTTAGAATGTGATATAATCTTAGGGAGTGACGAATTGGAGAAGAATAATTTTATTATAGATTATGAACAGAGATTAATAAAAATAAATGGGAAAATTAATTATGATTTAAGAACAAAAGATTCAAACATGCAACAGAAAGGTGATAAAGTAGAATACATGAACATAGGAGAAGGTGAAGATATGAGTTACGAAAAAAGAAATACAAATAATTGTATCGAATTAATAAATTACAATTTTAATGGAATGAATAATATTGATTGTGATACTTTAAGTAAGTTAGATAGTAATGATAATGAAAAAGGTATTTAGGAGTGGAAAATAGTGATGTTAGGTGCAGGCCAAAGGATGCCGCAAAAGGAGTGGTACTTAATGAGAAGGATGTCGATTGTGATGTAAAATGGAAGGCAGAAGTGGTGGAGGACGTAAATAACACGTTAAAGAATATGTTACAAAATAAAATCATGTTATAGTACAACATCATATTTGAATCCGGTCGTTACTGTAAAAAAAATGGAGTCAGTAGTTATGAACTGGTATATCCAGGAACAACTCGAGTGAGAGGTGTGATTAATTTAAACAGCATGTACAGATACATCTCGATAATTCAAGATTTTAGAATAAGTTTTCTATGGTAATTAATAATTAGCTTATGTATTTATGAGAATTGGGAAATAATTTATTTATAACTGTGGAAGACCACAATTAAAAGTATTGCTCAATTGGGGGAATTTATGTCAGAAAACATTAAAAATAATAATTTAGATTAATTAATCGTTTACGTTGAATTTCGGGATATTGATACCTATATAAAATAGAATAAAATAGAATTGTAGTTAGTATGTAAGTGTATATCGTAGTATAATAAACATTCGGAGTAGTTATTTTGAGATAATCATAAACATTTTTGACAAGAGATGTCAAGTGATTTTGACAAGACGAGATTTTTTTGAGAAGAACCATATTGATTAATAATGAAAAACAAGGAGACGTTCTGACAGGAAATGTCAAGGAATTTTTGACAATAGAGGTTTTTTGTCGAGAGGAAATTGAAGAAGGTTTTTTCGTTCGGAAAAGACGTATTTAATGCCGAAAATATTAATAATAATAATAATAAACAAAGGAGACATTTAGCAGACAGTAGCAAAATTTGGACGTGGAAAATAGAAAAGAAAGAAGCCTGATAACAGAAGATTGGATAGTGCGTATGGACATTTAACCGGTTGTGGACAGAGTGATAAGGTCAGTAACATTCGAGAATACAATAGAATTAAGAACATTTTCATTATAATTGAGTACTCAAATTTTGACAAACATTTATTGGACTGATTATTTGAACATCAATTAGTATAAAAAAACGGAATTCAATTTATATGTACATTTTAGTAGGTATCAATATCGATTTATATTTTCACATACATTATATAATAGGGAATAATTAAAATCTTGTTTTATTGGTTTATGAGGAATGAAACCTTCACACCCTGAGGTATTATAGAGATACTATTCGATTGAGCTGGCAAAACTATTAAAGGTTAATTTTTAGATGAATAATATAACATTACAATATATATATATATATATATATATATATATATATATATATATATATATATATATATATATATATATATATATATATATATATATATATATATACAACAACAAAGACATACATGGGTAATTCACGCAAAATAAAGGGCTACTAAAATAGAGTGGTAACCGTGGACATGCATGTTTCTGGCTCATTTTGCCTCATCAGCACGGCATAACCAAATAAGGATGTGAAATTTGGGAGCAAAGATGTTAATTGAAACATCGGAAACCACAAAATAACGGATTTCAGCAGGGAAACCAAACGCTCATTTGTGTCTTCAATTGGAAGATCCCGAGTTTTCAGGACAACAACCAAGATCGACACAAATGAGCGTTTGGTTTCCCTGCTGAAATCCGTTGTTTTGTGTTTTCCCATGTTTCGATTAACATCTTTGCTCCCAAATTGCACATCCTTATTTGGTTATACCGTGCTGATGACAGCAAATGAGCCCGAAACATGCATGTCTGCGATTAACACTCTGTTTCAGTAGCCCTTTTTTGCGGGAATTACCCATGAATCTCTCTATTGTTGTTGTTAACATATCACGGGATATTCCTACATCTTCTTTGTTATTTACTATGGGTCGGAAGGTTCATGGCGGGGGGGCTATATGCGCCTCCGTGTCGATGTTGGTTGATGTCCTGAAAACTCGGGATCTTCTAATTGAAGACACAAATGAGCGTTTGGTTTCCCTGCTGAAATCCGTTATTTTGTGTTTTCCCATGTTTCAATTAACATCTTTGCTCCCAAATTTCACATCCTTATTTGGTTATGCCGTGCTGATGAGGCAAAATGAGCCAGAAACATGCATGTCCACGGTTACCACTCTATTTTAGTAGCCTTTTATTTTGCGTGAATTACCCATGAATGTCTTTGTTGTTGTTGTTAACATATCACGCGATATTCCTACATCTTCGTTGTTATTTACTATGGGTCGGAAGGTTCATGGCGGGGGGGGGGCTATATGCGCCTCCGTGTCGATGTTGGTTGATGTCCTGAAAACTCGGGATCTTCCAATTGAAGACACAAATGAGCGTTTGGTTTCCCTGCTGAAATCCGTTATTTTGTGTTTTCCGATGTTTCAATTAACATATTTGCTCCCAAATTTCACATCCTTATTTGGTTATGCCGTGCTGATGAGGCAAAATGAGCCAGAAACATGCATGTCCACGGTTACCACTCTATTTTAGTAGCCCTTTATTTTGCGTGAATTACCCATGAATGTCTTTGTTGTTATATTTATATATATATATATATATATATATATATATATATATATATATATATAAGCAAAAGGTGATGATTGTCAGGTATGCGGTCAGTATAAGAAATAAAACTATATTCTCATTCTCAATATTTCGCTATTGTTCAATAGCATCATCAGGAGACACTACAATAATTAAAATATAAATACAATGACAAAGATAGGAACACAAATACTTACAGATGTTAAGAGTCAGTAAAAGTTGATGTACACCACATTAAGGTACTAACTAGACTAATTGCTAATGATTAATTTGTAAAAATGGTTGTGGTGTGAATTGATAAAAACAAGAAACAATTTGAGTTAAAAACAAAACAACAAAATAAATAATCTGAAACGTATGAATAAATGGGGTGACAAAACAACAATATTAAAATGAATTTAAAAGGTGACAATAAATATCACTAAGTTTATTAGTATCAGATTTGAGGTTGATAGCATCCTTTTGTTTGTTGATGTGATACATTTCGAAAAATAAACGATTCCTGTATTGGTCAACTTTCTGGAGAATCTCTGTATCGTCATAACTAAACGTATGGCCCGTCTTTATAAAATGATCCACCACTACACAGTTATTCTTGCCTACTCGACAATCACTTCTATGTTGGGTAATACGGTTTTTTAACCATTGAGAAGTTTGACCAACGTAACATCCCGGACACTGCGAGCAATTTATTTTGTAAATCACGTTGGTTTGTAATAATAAAGGTGTTTTATCTTTAACTTTCGAAAAAAGGAGAGAAATAGTTGTCAAATTGTATTTAGCAACTCTGAAATTGGTGAACTGTTTGAACAGTGGTAAAATCAGTTGAGTTAAATTATTGATGTAAGGAAGTCTTTTGTACAGAGTAGCCTGTTGATTGAAATTGTCAACCTGACCATCGTAGAAGTCTGTGTTATAAATTAATTTTTTTAAAATGTGTTTGGGATAACCGTTGTTAACGAAAATATCAAATAACGATCTTAAGTTCTTATTAACAAATTTTTCATCACTGACGTGTAGAATTCTATTTTTCATTGTTAATACTAAGTTGTACTTCTGACTCTTAGGATGATCAGAGTAGAAATTTAAAAACCTTCCAGATGATGTTGGCTTTTGATACCAATCTAACAAGATAATGTTATTGTCGGATCTCATTACTCTGGTGTCCAAGAATGGTAAGCTGGCCCCACTCTCCAATTCCATAGTGAATTGTAAATGATTATCAAATGAATTGAAAACATTAAGTGTAAAATCAGTCTTATCAAAGGGAACAGCACAAATTATGTCATCGACATATTTATACAAAAAAGGTAATTTGAAGGGCAATTTAGGGATTACATTGTCAAGTAGCTCGTCAAGGACAAGAGTGGCTAGAACAGGACTGATGGGGGATCCCATCGGTGTGCCAAAAATTTGGCGATAAAATACGTTGTTGAAACTGAAAAAAGTGTTATCAAAAATAAATGTAACCAATGATAAAAAACTATCCTTGGATAATGTAGTGAAGGGTTCCAACAGAAACCATTTTTCATCAATAATATTGGTAATTAAGTTTAATGGGATGTTGGTAAATAAAGATACTACATCTAAAGAAATAAGTATGTAATCCTTTGGTAATCTACAGCCTCTGATAGCATTGACAAAAGAGAAAGTGTCGTTAATATTATAATTTGTGTGATCCTGAAACGCATTTTGTAGAATATCAGATAAAAATTTTGATAGCTTGTAAGTAGTAGAATTGATGGAACTAACTATCGGGCGAAGGGGTATCTCCAATTTATGTATTTTCGGTAAACAATACAACTTGGGAAAATTGGAATTATAAATGAATAATACCTTAGCGATATCATCGGAAAGTTCCTGTTTGGTTTTTAACTTTTTAATTAACAAATTATAATTTCTTTGTACAGAGGTGGTAGGATCCTTATTTAGTTAAATATAAGTTGACTCATCTCGTAATAACAATTTAGTTCTCTCAACATAATCTGATCTATTCATTGCAACCGTACAACCTCCTTTGTCTGCTTGGAGATACCCCTTCGCCCGATAGTTAGTTCCATCAATTCTACTACTTACAAGCTATCAAAATTTTTATCTGATATTCTACAAAATGCGTTTCAGGATCACACAAATTATAATATTAACGACACTTTCTCTTTTGTCAATGCTATCAGAGGCTGTAGATTACCAAAGGATTACATACTTATTTCTTTAGATGTAGTATCTTTATTTACCAACATCCCATTAAACTTAATTACCAATATTATTGATGAAAAATGGTTTCTGTTGGAACCCTTCACTACATTATCCAAGGATAGTTTTTTATCATTGGTTACATTTATTTTTGATAACACTTTTTTCAGTTTCAACAACGTATTTTATCGCCAAATTTTTGGCACACCGATGGGATCCCCCATCAGTCCTGTTCTAGCCACTCTTGTCCTTGACGAGCTACTTGACAATGTAATCCCTAAATTGCCCTTCAAATTACCTTTTTTGTATAAATATGTCGATGACATAATTTGTGCTGTTCCCTTTGATAAGACTGATTTTACACTTAATGTTTTCAATTCATTTGATAATCATTTACAATTCACTATGGAATTGGAGAGTGGGGCCAGCTTACCATTCTTGGACACCAGAGTAATGAGATCCGACAATAACATTATCTTGTTAGATTGGTATCAAAAGCCAACATCATCTGGAAGGTTTTTAAATTTCTACTCTGATCATCCTAAGAGTCAGAAGTACAACTTAGTATTAACAATGAAAAATAGAATTCTACACGTCAGTGATGAAAAATTTGTTAATAAGAACTTAAGATCGTTATTTGATATTTTCGTTAACAACGGTTATCCCAAACACATTTTAAAAAAATTAATTTATAACACAGACTTCTACGATGGTCAGGTTGACAATTTCAATCAACAGGCTACTCTGTACAAAAGACTTCCTTACATCAATAATTTAACTCAACTGATTTTACCACTGTTCAAACAGTTCACCAATTTCAGAGTTGCTAAATACAATTTGACAACTATTTCTCTCCTTTTTTCGAAAGTTAAAGATAAAACACCTTTATTATTACAAACCAACGTGATTTACAAAATAAATTGCTCGCAGTGTCCGGGATGTTACGTTGGTCAAACTTCTCAATGGTTAAAAAACCGTATTACCCAACATAGAAGTGATTGTCGAGTAGGCAAGAATAACTGTGTAGTGGTGGATCATTTTATAAAGACGGGCCATACGTTTAGTTATGACGATACAGAGATTCTCCAGAAAGTTGACCAATACAGGAATCGTTTATTTTTCGAAATGTATCACATCAACAAACAAAAGGATGCTATCAACCTCAAATCTGATACTAATAAACTTAGTGATATTTATTGTCACCTTTTAAATTCATTTTAATATTGTTGTTTTGTCACCCCATTTATTCATACGTTTCAGATTATTTATTTTGTTGTTTTGTTTTTAACTCAAATTGTTTCTTGTTTTTATCAATTCACACCACAACCATTTTTACAAATTAATCATTAGCAATTAGTCTAGTTAGTACCTTAATGTGGTGTACATCAACTTTTACTGACTCTTAACATCTGTAAGTATTTGTGTTCCTATCTTTGTCATTGTATTTATATTTTAATTATTGTAGTGTCTCCTGATGATGCTATTGAACAATAGCGAAATATTGAGAATGAGAATATAGTTTTATTTCTTATACTGACCGCATACCTGACAATCATCACCTTTTGCTTATATAAATAGTACGGTCGATAATTACCACAGGATAATCATTTGTTTTGATTTTCTGATTTAAAATATATATATATATATATATATATATATATATATATATATATATATTATATTCTATTATGTTTTAATTATAATAATATATATGAATGTGAATTTATATGATGTGAATTTAATTTGTTGCTGTGGTCACAATTTGTGATAGTAACTGCACTAATGTGAAAACACCTTTACCGCTAAATATAACCTATTAAATATTATGACAGCAGTTGTCAAATAATATGCCCGGCTCTATAAATATTAAATGTTATATTATGAAAGATAAATTAATATACAATCAATTAACTCACTCTTAACTCAGGGAGCGATCAAAGATTTCAAATAAGAATTCAAATTTTATAAATTTCCAAATAATTTTCCAAATTACGTATTGCACTATTCAAAATGTAAAGTAACTGTTTGTCCAATACACTATAAGACAATTAAATTCTTATGACATATATGAAATTTACTGTCATGAAATTAACCAAATGTCACTAATTATACTGAATTTTCTCTAGCATAAAAATTATCAAATATAATAAGACTGAATATGAAAAAATAACCAAAGAGATTTAGAATTCAAATTTATATAATCTATTATCAGATAACAATTACAAAATTAAAACTTTTCAAAAAATATAAACGCATAAACCAAAGATAGAACTTTCTATCAAACCTTAATATTAAACAACCTACAATTAGAAATTTCCTATCTAAATGATTTAACCAAAAGTTCAAAAATGTCTACTTTTATAATTGATATATGTCAATGTAAAATGCGCAAATTTCCTTTTAAATTGTCTGTTCCAAAATAGTATTCACTTGACGTAGAATTTTATATAAGGAACGTTACTATAATTTCAATGTAAGTAATCATAAGATGCATCTATTTTTAATAAAAGCCTATTAATTCTCGAGAAATAATATAGATAATATGGACTGGACTCACCAACTAGGTTCTGGTAGACTCGTTCGTATTCTAAAACGCTTTTTTAGAATTTCAGTTATGGCCTCAATTAAAATCAAACAATTATTCTTATATTTTAACGCGACGACTGAACCAAGATTGCCTTGAAAATTTTTTTGGTTTACTTAGAAATCAAAATGGCAATTGTAGAAATCCAACGTCAATCCAGTTCAAACGAACATTCAAAAAACTATTTTGTGTCAAACTGTTGAATTCTGGATCTCAGAACTGCGCAAATGACGAAGCCAATATTTTATTAAAAGCAGTAGATCTTTTAAAAAGCCAACCAGATGCATTATATATATCGCCAGATACGCCTACAACTAATAATCTACTATATATACAAATACTGCAATGCCTAAAGACTTTCAGACAAATAATTTATTGGAAAAGAATTTTGTTCGCTACTTTTGTGGTTATTTAATTAAAAAATGTTTGGAAATTCATACATGCAGCGTATGTGAGACGTATTCACAAGCGTATCAGAATTTAGACGATTCGTCTTTATACTGTTACCTTAGAGCTTTTAAAAATACGAATAAGGTTACTTTTGGAAACTTGAATATGCCGCATGAAAATTTTGTACAATACATCTCATTATTAGAAACATTATTCCAAATGAATTTTGAGAAAGTTGCTACGGAAGATAATATTGTTGAATCACTCATAAATATTAGTCAAACAACAGAGTTTGTACATCCTTGTGTTCATTTTCCAATAAAATATTTAATAAAACTTTTCTTCAGGGTACGACTATATTACACATTAAAATTTGTAAACAAAATTTTTAAAAATCATAACAAAATGAAAATTGTAATATGGAAAACCCAATAAATATTTTGTATACGACTATTGTTTTATTCACTCATTTTTGTATTGTTCTACAATATTTAAGAAAAAAGATTTAACACGTTCAAGTCATTTTCAAACTTATGCTCCCTACGCCTATGGAAAAGTAAAATGAATCGTAAGTAGATAGAGCTAAGGGGATTCTGCGACACTACTTCAAAAATCTCCGCTTGGTGGCGCTGAGAGCGGCGGCGCGCGCGTTTTTAATTTTAGGCCGCCATTTTTAGTCCTGTTTTAAAAATCTGAAAAAAAACTTCAGTGAGATTCGATCGCACAACCTTCGCGTCTATAGCAAGGCATTCAACACATGCCGCCATAAGCTCTCATGCATATTATTAGCGAAGGAAGGTATTGCTGCAATGTGAGCGCACCGTACGCTTCTTGCTGTAAAATGTGACGTAGTCGAGAAAGATCCGTTAGGATGATAAGGCGGCGCGCTACCGGGTTCTTGCTGTAAAATGTGACGTAGTCGAGAAAGATCCGTTAGGATGATAAGGCGGCGCGCTACCGGGGGGCTTAAAGTAACTTATGTTGAAATATTACTAAGAATTTCGTACCGGGTGGCTTGAAAGTAACATATAATATTTTATGCGTGACACGCAGTAATTGAATCTTTGGGGGGTTTTTTAAAAAATATATATGTTGTTAATAATGTGTTGGGAGATTAGTTTCTTGAGGATAACAGAAGGGTGAAGATCATGTTAATAATTATATTAGCTGCAGCGCTATGTCCAGCACTTTGTGTTGTCGACCAGCAGTATGCTATGGATTATTTACAACGCTTCGGATACGCAAATGAAAATGATTTGACTAAACTTGAGGATTATTTGTTGAGTTTTCAAGAAAAATATAATATTCCTGCAACGGGAGAATTAGATAAAGATACAATACAACTTATGGATAGGCCAAGATGTTCTGTAAGTGAAACAGCTTCCGACGATGATCATTCTTTTAGAGTTAGATCAAAATGGATCAAATTTGATTTGAAATGGTTCTTCCCTCAGGCAAATCAAGCATATCTTGATGTAATCGAAAAGGCTTTTGAAGTGTGGAGTAACAGTTCAAAGTTCAAATTTGAATTAATACACAAAACAAGACCTTATGCTCCCGATATATCTATCACTGTTGTACATGGAAAACACTATTTTCGTGCAGATTGTCAAGGTAGAGATGAATGCCCCAGCGCATTTGATGGTCCTGGAAAGGTGTTGGCACATGGTTATTTCCCAAATGGCAACAGCTGTATAGAACTTCATATTGATGCTGATGAAAAGTGGGATTTAAGTTTAGATGGATCAAGTTCAGATGATAGGACTAGTCTACTCATGGTATTAATTCATGAAATTGGACATATTTTAGGTATATCCCATAGTGATAATAAACAAGCAATAATGTATCCATGGTATCAACGAAACGCGACCCCAAAATTGGATGAAGATGATAAAATGGCTCTTGAAGCTCTTTATGGACCCACCAATAAATATGCAAATAATCCTTTCAAACCTACACCACCGACTACAGGTCATCATAGGCCCCATCCACCAAATAAAAATTTATGCGACATAACGCCGGAGTATATGTTTACTGCGATGGCTGGTACATTTGAAAATTATCACTTATATATTATTTATAAAGATTTTCTATGGAAAATGGATTTGAATTCGAAACTTATTCCCTCAGAACCAGAAATGCTCGATGATTATCTACCCGAAGAAGTGGGCCCCATAATTCAGATTTTTCAAAGTTCTTCCGGTAATTTAATAGCAGTCAATAAAGATGTTCGTAAATACTATATAGCAGATTTCCCAGGTTTGCGAATACTTGAGCAAGGTAATTTACTTATACCAAAAAATTCTCAAATAAACACAATGTTTCAAAGCAACCACGGAAAAATTTATGTATTTTATAATAACAATAATTATATTGAATATGATAAGAACTTAAAAAATGTCTTAAATAGAGGACAAATTAAAGATATTTTCCCTGGACTACCCGCAGATGTTACAGGAGCATTCCAGTACATTGACGGACACATGTACTTTTTCAAAAACACCACATACTACAAATATAATGAGTTTACCAAAAAACTTGTTGCAGCCGGACCCTTCAATTGGAACCTATTTGATATCCCATGTCCTAATGGAGACCTTTTAAATCATCTCAAGACTTTATTAACAAAAATAATTTCTTTTTATCAATAATATTTTTAAAATAAACTTTTGCAAATAATTAAATTGTTTTTCTGAAATTCTGTAATCACAACAGGAAATGATAAATATGAAAATAAAATCAACTCACCACAGAAATTTTGTGAAATTGATATGACTCAACCCACAATTAGAAAAAATCAACATAACAACAGGAAATGTGATATATCAAACGCCTACAAAAATAATAGTTTATCACAATTTCACGAAAGTGATATGGAATCCTTGAAAAAAGGTATAAATACATTTTTTTGGTATTACGACAACGATAGTTCCATATTGACAATCAACGAGTCTAGTTCGAGTTTTTTTAAAAAACAAAGTAAGTTTTATCTTTATATTTTTTATTTGCTCTTTACATTTAATTTCCAAAAATATTTTGGAAAAAGTTTTATTTGCTATAAATTTATTGGGGGAAACTCTTTGCAGACTGGTACAACAATTACCCTGTTTATTTCAGATGAGTTTTATCAATGAACTAAACACCTTCTCTACTTCCACAGAGGTAGGGAACAAACCCATTTGGAAGCTGAAAGAAATTTCGGAAAACGTCCCCCAGAAAATAGTAAAAGTTAAAGTAGTTCAATCAAAATTTGGAGAAGCTATATTAGTAGAATTAGAAGATAATGTAACTTTTCTCCCCCAAAGGGTAGTGGAAAAATACAAGAAATATATCGCAGATATAAACAAGGGGAGCTATAGTTTGGTATTTTTGGGGCTACAGAATATTTCTAGTGGATACCGTCCCAGGACACTATTTAAAATAGAAGAAAACAATTAAACGGTAAGATTTTTTATTTTTAAAATCTTGTTAATTATTTAGCGAGGGCCTGAGGTCCACTCACATTTAACCTAACCTAGCATGTGTGATTCTGTTTCAAAATCATTTTAAAAATTATTTTTGTTTCAGCAACACATCACAAAATTTAAAAAGCAACCGGCTGAGGTCAACTTAAAAAATTAAGGAAATTCAGAAGTACACATCCGCAGTCACAATATAACCCATTGCACAAAATTTGGGAGCGACCTGCTGAGGACAACTTTAGAAAGCTGGTGAGTACATTTTTTATTCATATACTCAAGAATGCCGAACTTCAGTGTTACTCTACAGCAAATTGATGAAATTTTAAATTCTCTAAACAAAATTCAAACCTTTTCAAATAGAAACAAATGGATTTTACTGATTAATAAACACCTCAGAAAATGTAATCTTGCTTTAAAATCTTTCAAGTTTTCGACTGGAGTAAAACATAAAATTCATACAAAAATAGCACATTTGAAGCGCATGCGATGTTTAATAAAAGTGACTCATGTGGGTGAAGGACTTGAGAAATCTAGTAAAAGGGTCAAGTGGGAAAACATTAATGCTGCATTTGAAAGTAGATTAAAAACAGGAGTTATTATAAACTTGTCACATAAAGATATGAATGCATTCTTTACAGATGCTTTCAAAATTTTCAAAAACAAGATTTTATTAGTTCTCAAGAAAACACAAATTTCAAAAGTGAACACCACCTTTTGTGGGGATTTTATTAAGCAATCAAAAGACGTGGAGTTAGTAGACCGCAAATATTTCAGTACTCCCAATGTTGTATTAGACATTGGAGATGATTTACATGATTGGTTTAGAATATATATTATTGATCCTATTTTGAACAGTTTATCAGAATTTGCTGAAAAAGAAAGCGGGTGGGCATTATCTCGAATAATTTTTTTGGAAGTTGCAATAAACAAATATGAAATGGGGGTTGGCTCGTCTTTCGTTCCACTACCAGAACCAATTTCTCGAAAGAAGGCAATTGTAAACGTTTGTAATATGGACCGAGCTTGTTTTTACTGGGCAGTAAACAGTTTTTTTAAATCCTGCTACTCCTTCTCATCGTACTTCATCGTATCCACATTACTCTGAAGTTCTAAATACAAAGGGCTTAGATATTGAAATGCCACTGCCCCAAATTACAAAATTTGAAAAATTAAATAATATATCAGTAAACGTATACTCTTTAGAACTAAATCAATCGAATAAATCTACATTTTATACAGTAGTTCCTACAAGATTAACTAAAAATAAACTTGAAAGACATGTTAATCTATTGCTAGTCCAATCCAAGTATTATCCCAAGTTAAATGATTATGATGCACCTCCAGTAGACGATACAAATGAAAACATTAAGTATCACTATTGTTGGATAAAAAATTTATCTAGATTAATTTCATCTCAACTTAATAGACATAAGGATAAAAAATTCATTTGCGATAGGTGTTTGAACTATTCTCAAAGTAAACAAATTTTGGATAAGCATGAAAGTGTTTGTAAAAATATGAATGAGTCAAAAATTTCTTTTCCCAATCATACTCACATTGAATTTAAAAATTTTATTTATAAGCAGAAATGTCCCTTTGTTATTTATAGTGATTTAGAATCCATACTAAAGGCTTATACAGATCAACAAAAAACAGTTAAAACTAAAAAATATCAACAACACGTAGCTTTTTCTGCAGGATATTATTTAAAATGCGCTTACGATGATCGGCTTTCATATTATAAATATCATCAGGGTGAAGACTGCATAGATTGGTTTACCAATCAGTTAACTGATGTAGCAAAATTTGTAGAGTCAAAAATTTTAGATATAATACCCCTTGGTGTTACACCCAACTTGGTAAATGCACTAAATTGCCACATTTGTGAACATAAATTTACTGATAAAGATATAGTCGTTAGGGATCATGATCATTTCACTGGAAAATTTCGTGGATACGCTCATCAAGCATGCAATTTGAATTTTAAAAAAGTTTTTGTTGTTCCAGTGATTTTTCATAACTTAAGCGGCTATGACTCGCATTTTGTTATTAAGGAAATTGCAAAACGTGGTGAGGTTTCCATACTACCAATAAATAAGGAAAAATATATAAGTTTTACCCTACATGACTCTGAAACTAGCATCAAGTTTAGGTTCATAGACTCCTTTAGATTTATGGGAGCAAGTCTAGACGAACTGGTATCTACGCTGAAAGAGGATGATTTTAAAAATTTAAAACATGAGTTTCATGATTTAAATGATCAAAAACTGAAACTTTTGATGAAAAAAGGGGTTTTTCCATACGATTACATCGATTGTATAGAAAAGCTCAACGACGTAGAATTACCGTCCATTGAAAATTTTTACAATAAACTTTACGATGCGAATATTTCCATGGAACAATATAACCATGCAAAAAATGTTTGGGAGTATTTTGATACTGCTAACCTGGGAGAGTATAGTCAGCTATATATGAAAACAGACATACTGTTATTAGCAGACGTTTTTGAGCAGTTACGAAGTAATTGTTTGCAAACGTATCAGCTAGATCCTGCGTGGTACTATACTCTTCCTGGGTATACGTGGGATGCAATGTTAAAGTATACCCAAATAAAATTAGAATTACTTAAAGATATTGATATGATTATGTTTATTGAGAGAGGTATTCGGGGGGGTATATCTGTTTGCTCAAATCGATATTCCGAAGCCAACAATAAATACATGGAGGAGGAGTATGTCCCTCAAAAACCCTCTAAGTACCTTTTGTACCTAGATGTGAACAACCTTTATGGGTGGGCAATGTCAGAATTCCTCCCTTATGCAGACTTCAAATGGGAAGATAACTCTAACATTGATATCAATCAAATTGCAGACGACTCTCCAGAGGGGTATATTCTTGAGGTAGACCTGGAGTACCCTAAGGAGCTACACGATCTACACCAAGATTTTCCTTTTTGTCCTGAACACAAAACGCCTCCCAATTCCAAATTAAAAAAACTCATGGCTACCCTACACAATAAACATAATTATATCTTACACTATCGAAATTTAAAACAAGCTTTAGCAAATGGTTTAATTCTAACAAAAATACATAGAATTTTAAAATTTAAACAAGCTGCATGGCTAAAGCCCTACATCGCTTTAAATACTCAACTAAGAACGGAAGCTACTACAGCTTTTGCCAAAAATTTGTATAAATTGATGAATAACGCGGTGTTTGGTAAAACCATGGAAAATATACGGAATCATAGGATTGTGAAATTATCAAGATCATATTTGGGACGTTATGGAGCTAAAAACTTGATTGCTAGTCCTTGGTTTCATTCTAGAACAATTTTTGAAGAAAATTTAGTTGCAATAGAATTAAAAAAGAGTAATCTTGTTTTCAATAAGCCCCTGTACATTGGGATGGCCATTTTAGACATTTCAAAAACTCGTATGTATGACTTCCATTATTCATACATCATTCCTAAATTGGGAAAAAAAAATTGCAAATTAATGTATACAGATACAGATAGTTTCACGTATGAACTTCATTGTAATGACGTATACGAAGAAGTGATAAAGGATGATATTCACATGTTTGATACCAGTGATTATGCAGAGGGTAATTACTTCAACATTCCGTTAGCAAACAAAAAGGTGTTAGGTTTGATGAAAGATGAATGTAATGGTTCTATTATGACACATTTCATAGGACTACGTTCAAAAATGTATGCTTTTAAAGTTAGGGGTGGAAAAACAGTGAAAAAATCTAAGGGGGTAAAGAAAAATATTGTAAGAAATAAAATTACTTTCGAAGATTACTTGTACTGTTTAAAAAACTGGAAGTCGAAGTACATTTTCCAAAACACAATTCAGTCCTATGCACATAACGTTTTCAGCATTGAACAAAAGAAAGTGGGTCTTTCTCCTGAAGATGATAAGCGGTCACTAATTCCAGAGTCGTTTGATACGCTTCCCTGGGGCCATTACAAACTAAGTAGCACTGAGTAATATTTTAATTTTTCGTTGAGTATATGTATATAAAAATGTAGTCTCATTGTTTCAGATATGAATACATTAAGCGAAAACTGTATAAAAATAATTTGCGAAAATATAGAATGTCTAGCAGATTTTTTCGAATCGTCAAAATTACCATGGACTCTTACCAAACAAATCGCAAAAAAATTTGCAGAATACAAATGGAGATTTTTAAATAAGACTGCTCAAAATGATCAGTCACGGTTTTGTAGAAATCTCGATTTTGTTCATTGTTCACGATACATTCTGTACAAAGACCGAAATGCTGTACTTGCTAGATCTGACTGGGACTACATATTTGAAGACGAGTCTGAATATTGCATATGGGTTAACTATTATAGGATTTATACATATAACATATATGTTTGTAAAGAATGTTTTGATAGCATTAAAGGATGTCATAAAAGATTGAGGAAACATTTGATTGTAATCAATGATCACCACCATGATCTTTGCGCGTCAGAAGATATAATTCGTGACTTGTATCACAATAAAGATTGGTGGTGCCAAAGTTGCTATAGAACAGTACTTTTTGAAACAAATGATAAAGATTCTTGTATTGCGAAACTTCATAATTCTCCTAGAACTCTCAGATTTAGGGGAACATATGATAGTGATAGCGATATTGACCATTTTGACGGATTCTAGTATTTTTAATTTATTCTTTTGGTTTTTATTTCATTTTTATAATTTAATCTTTGTCAGTTGAATCAAATTTTGTGATTTAGACTTTTAAGATTAGGGGAACATATGATCGTGATAGCGATATTGACCATTTTGACGAATTCTAGTATTTTTAACTTATTCTTTTGTTTTTTATTTCATTTTTATAATTTAATCTTTGACAGTTGAATCAAATTTTGTGATTTAGACTTTTAAGATATATAAGTTTTATAGTTATTGTTTATCATAATATATATATATATATATATATATATATATATATATATATAATTCATTTTTATAATTTAATCTTTGTCGGTTGAATCAAAATTTGTGATTTAGACTTTTAAGATGTATAAGTTTTATAGCTATTGTTTATCCGAACTCGAACTAGACTCGTTGATTGTCAATATGGAACTGTCGTTGTCGTAATACCAAATTATCATAAATATATATATTATATAATTCATTTTTATAATTTAATCTTTGTCGGTTGAATCAAATTTTGTGATTTAGACTTTTAAGATGTATAAGTATAATAGTTATTGTTTATCATAAATATATATATTATATAATTCAGTTTTTATTTCTTTTCCCTACACTAGGATGGTTCTTATGATGTGGGGGAGTAGTGGTTGTGGTTGTTGTTATCAAAAAGGTTTGGTAGATGACTTAAACACAAACACATCTATATAACTATTTATTCAAATCATTGATGGCTTTGAGTTTATAAAAGTATACAAATTCTCTAAGAGCATTGTTTAACATATCGTTTGGTGTTATGGAACAAAATGCATATAAAATTTGTAGAGAACTTAAATTTTCGGAGGTGATATTTTTACAGAAATCCAAAACATTATAATAATATTGACAAAAATCCAATTTTTCCAACACCGATATACGTTGTATAATCAAATTATTTACTTCTAAAATTGAGGATACTTCTTCTTCATCCATGTAATACTCGACACAATGTTTCTTGACTAAAATTACCTTATAATCATCGTAATTTAATGGGGTAATGGTGCAGTAGTCTCCACATGGAATCGAATCAGGTTTGAACTCGTCTCCGGTATGAAAGAAATTCATCTGTTGCGTTATTATTGAAATAAAGTTCTGCCATTCGTAAGTGCTGAAAGATATTTTGCTGAACTTGAGCTGCTGAGATAGAATAACAGCAGGCGTAAATGACCTTGCCGGACTAATTCCACATTTTACTTCATAACCGGAAATTGAATATTGTGTTGAAAGCAGGTACACACTTTCAGACTTAGCAGCAAACTCATAGTTTTTCAAAATTTTATCCACCTCTGCAGTATAGTTATTATCACTACTACTACTGCCATAACCGCTACTGACACTTCCTTGAGAACTCATGTTGCTAACTGAGTTTGAGATTTGAAGTTACTCCAATTTATAGCATGTGTGTGTGTGTGTGTGTGTGTGTGTGTGTGTGACCTTCTACATCATAAAACATCAACTTTATTAATCCAGGTGTTATGTTTTTTGTCTAAGCCCAACCATTTCACAAACAGTTTCTTGCCTTTACGCCTAAGAACTTTTTCCACCAAGTAAACGTCAGGATTCGATGTTTTCTGTAGTTCTTCGTCATAGAAGCAGCCGCTGATTGGTGTCCCTTGCATGTCTTCAAGTAAATACGTAGCAGGATTGGTAATTTTAACTTTGATGATTTTGAATAGTTCTGTAGTCCAATTGGGTGTATATCCTTTTTCAAAGACATGTTTTGCCTTCGATATGCGCACAATGTCGCCAACTTTAAATTTTCGTGGACCGGCTATCTTTAAATGACTATAGGTGTTATTCAAAATAGATTTTTCGTTGGATTTGTTGACTTGAGAAGGCTTATATTTTGTTGTGGAATGTTTTGTATTGTTATAGTTTTGAGTAATTTCAGGCAGAATGTCTATCCATTTGTGGGTACCATTTAAACTAAAATACTTGTAGAGTTTCGATTTCAAGGTTCTTATAACACGCTCTGCCATAGAAGCTTTCATCGTACTAAATACGCTATAATGATTTATACCATGTTTTTTCATTAAGTTTTTAAATTTGCTGTTGTAAAATTCCTTTCCCTGATCAGATTGCAGATTTTTTGGTACTCGTTTAGTGTGAGCGAGAATGTCTGAGAATGCTCGAGTGATTTCCTCTCCGGTCTTCGTCTTTAGTGGGCGTGTCCACACAAACTTTGAAAAACAATCAATAACGACTAGTATCATTTTATGATTCCTATTTTGTGGGGCAAAATTTCTCATCTCCGCAAGATCCATATGCCAGAGATCGTCAAGGCTCTTAATGATAGTACGTCTCCGAGGAAATTTTTTCCGTATCGGTTTGTGGAGCTCGTTTACAAGCTGAATTTTTTCTTTAGAATGCATATTATGGCTCAGCTAGCTTCAGCTTCAGACTGTTAATGCGGCTGTCGGTATTCATATTCATAACATTGATATTGTCTACAATGCCTAAAACGTTAGTTTTCATATCAGAGACGGATCTGATATTTTCTGCAATTTCTTTTTGTAACTCAAGTATGCTTTCAATACACATGTTAATAGAAGCAGTGAACTCTTTTCGATTTAATACATTGGCTGTGCCAATTGAATCATCAACATATTTCTTCGTAGCCATATCCCTACCTGCTACAGGGGATTTCGCGAAATAAATTCATCCATTTCGTTAGTTTTATTTTGTAAGTTGGCAATATGTGTCTGTAATATGGGGATTTTCGTCTTATGAAGCTCATTTCTTATTTCGTTCATTCCTATTGCTAAATCCTTTATATTGCTATCATGTTGCTGCAACATCACACCATGTGTTTGAATTAATGGCGAGTTTATAGTAAGTAGGTTATTCAAATGCTCATCAACATATTTTTTGGATCATCAACATATTTCTTCGTAGCCATATCCCTACCTGCTACAGGGGGATTTCGCGAAATAAATTCATCCATTTCGTTAGTTTTATTTTGTAAGTTGGCAATATGTGTCTGTAATATGGGGATTTTCGTCTTATGAAGCTCATTTCTTATTTCGTTCATTCCTATTGCTAAATCCTTTATATTGCTAAATCCTTTATATTGCTATCATGTTGCTGCAACATCACACCATGTGTTTGAATTAATGGCGAGTTTATAGTAAGTAGGTTATTCACATGCTCATCAACATATTTTTTGTTGCAGCATCACTATTTGTTGTCGGGTCTTTAACATTACAAATTTTCACATTTTCAATATCAATATCACCGTCCGGTGTATGAGGAAACGTGATTTTCGCCGGTAAACGCGCATAAAGCGTTTGATGTCTATGTCCGAATTTATCGACAGACATAATTGAAATGAACAAGATCCATCTTGTATTATTCTATTATATCAGCCTCCTTGAGCTCATTGATAATTGCTACTATTTCGTTGTCATGTGACGTATTACCTGCCTCTTTCGAAGCAATCAACAACTTCAAACGATCCACTAATTCATTGACATCGTCCCAATAAATATACTCCATAGGTTTATCATTATATGTTAAGCGATCGATACCTTTTCCTTTTGCTAAAGGACGAGTCAATACCTGGGACGATCTATTCGTCGATGTCGTTAGAGATTTTGTTTTGAATAAAGGTTTTATGATGTAGTGATATTTTTCAGTACTTGAACCCTTAAGACGATCTAACGTGTCTAAATGAACTTCAGTTGTTGTCAAAACAGAATTTCTACTAAAGAAATGTCACATTTTTGGTGTGTTTCCCCACATTATTGATGTTTGCAAGTTTGATGGAACACCATGTGCTACAGGAAACTTTGAACGAGATCCAAATCCTTGTCACGCTACTGGTCTATACTCTTGTGCCCAAAGAAATGTAGAGCGTTTCCGGCATTGGTTTTTGAATACTGTATTACCATTGTAATGTCTAAATAATAAATTGTTTATGGAATGATTCGCATTTTTATTAAGACATCCTGTATATTCTCAACCAGTATATTACATGAGAGTTTAACAAATACTAATATTATAGAGACCTCGTCACGTTTAACGTCAAATGTCACGTGTCTAACGCCACGTCTAACGTCGCGTGTAACGTGTCAAACGTCACACGTCAAACGTCACGTGTTTAACGTCGCGTGTTGAACGTCATACGTCACGTAACGTCGCGTGTAACGTGTCAAACGTCATACGTCAAACGTCACGTGTTCAACGTCACGTGTTGAACGTCATACGTCACGTATCAAACGTCTCGTGTTTAGATGTGATGATGATCATCGAAACGTAGCTTTAGATTTTTCCCGTAATGTCAAACGTCGTGTGTCATGTTAAACGTCATACGTCACGTGTCTAACGACACGTCTAACGTCGCGTGTAACGTGTCAAACGTCGTTTGTAACGTCAACCGTCACGTGTTTAACGTCGCGTGTTAGACGTCATACGTCACGTGTCACACGTTACTTGTCATACGTCGCGTGTTAGACGTCATACGTCACGTGTCACACGTTACTTGTCATACGTCACGTGTCAAACGTCAGACGTCTCGTATAAAAAAAACCACAATAATTGATAACGGGAAAGAAATAACGAATTTTATGACAAACACCCCGTATATCGAACGTAGTGGTTTATCTCTTCTTCACAATGGTGTTTATTCAACTTCGATCCGACCAATCAGAGAGATGCTAGTGCCCTTATGGCGTCTTTGTACATCATGTATACGATAATAGTGTAACAATCATGGGGTCGTTTATTCGACTTCAATCTGACCAATCAGAGATATGCTAGCGTCCTAATGGTAACGTTGCTTACGTCACACCATTTACATGATATCACAGAACAGATGGGGCATACGACGGAAGGTCCATTCGACATAAGACACATTTGTCATACGACACATACGGCGATGGTTAACGGCACCCTCTGGTCATTGTCGATCACTTCTTCAGATGACTCTTTTGATACTCCTTGTATATTTGCAAAACTTATCGCTTATCTCTTCTTCTTTCCCATCAATCAACGACACCCTCTGGTCATTGTCTTCAGGTATGATTCTTGTAAACCCTCTGTGGTCATTGACTTCATCATAATGGTGTTTATTTGACCCCAAACTGACTAATCAGAGGTGCTTGTGCCCTTTTGGTATCGTAGACATCTTGTATACTGATCATCGTAGTAACATATTTATGACAACACCTCGTATATCGGTATATTATTGAAAAACTTATCTCTTATCTCTTCTTCTTTCCCATTGATCAACGGCACCCTCTGGTCATTGTCTTCAGGTATGATTCTTGTAAACCCTCTGGTCATTGACTTCATTACAATGGTGTTTATTCGACTCCAAACTGACTAATCAGAGATGTTTGTGTCCTTTTGGTATCGTAGACATCTTGTATACTGATCATCGTAGTAACATATTTATGACAACACATCGTATATCGGTATATTATTGTAAAACTTATCGCTTATCTCTTCTTCTTTACCATTGATCAACGACACCCTCTGGTCACTGTCTTCAGGTATGATTCTTGTAAACCCTCTGGTCATTGACTTCATCATAATGGTGTTTATTTGACTCCAAACTGACTAATCAGAGATGCTTGTGCCCTTATGGCGTCTTTGTACATCCCGTATACGATAATAATCTAAAAACGATGCAGATAACGTCTAACAGTTGAATATTTGTTGTTGTTGTGATACAATCTGAATTAAAAATAAATGTAATATTTCGATAAATTCTAAATTCGCTTTCACAATATACTCTGATATGATAATAACTTGGTGGTCTTGCTAGCATGCTAAAAGACTATTAACGCATGAGAATGTGTGATCGATGGTTCGAATCCTATCGTCGGTAGCGAAATATTTAATAAATTGTATGAAAACATTGTCAATATGGAACTATCGTTGTCGTAATACCAAAAAAAATGTATTTATACCTTTTTTCAAGGATTCCATATCACTTTCGTGAAATTGTGATAAACTATTATTTTTGTAGGCGTTTGATATATCACATTTCCTGTTGTTATGTTGATTTTTACTAATTGTGGGTTGAGTCATATCAATTTCACAAAATTTCTGTGGTGAGTTGATTTTATTTTCATATTTATCATTTCCTGTTGTGATTACAGAATTTCAGAAAAACAATTTAATTATTTGCAAAAGTTTATTTTAAAAATATTATTGATAAAAAGAAATTATTTTTGTTAATAAAGTCTTGAGATGATTTAAAAGGTCTCCATTAGGACATGGGATATCAAATAGGTTCCAATTGAAGGGTCCGGCTGCAACAAGTTTTTTGGTAAACTCATTATATTTGTAGTATGTGGTGTTTTTGAAAAAGTACATGTGTCCGTCAATGTACTGGAATGCTCCTGTAACATCTGCGGGTAGTCCAGGGAAAATATCTTTAATTTGTCCTCTATTTAAGACATTTTTTAAGTTCTTATCATATTCAATATAATTATTGTTATTATAAAATACATAGACTGAAGATTTTCAAAATTAATCAAATATTATTAATCTAGATGTAGATTATATAACAGCTAGCCGGAATTAATATAATCACAATAATAACTTACATAAAATTTTTCGAAAGATAAATATTTATTTTTGGTTTAAAGTTCTAAATGGTATTTATAAGTACAGGATATACGGTGTGCATGGAGAAAGTATGAAAGACGGTTTCGTTTTTAATAGGTAATACGTTTCTATTTGGAAAATGATTAAATAAATAAAATTGTAATTTTTTCTTAGTAAGCGTCTTGTTTTATTTTGATTTGGAGATACAAAATTTAAAAGGTTTTGATAAGCACAAACCTTTCTAAAAAATTGAAATTTATAAATAACAAGAAATTTTGGCGCCCAACGTGGGGCCCGATTTTCTTTTGGCTAACTTGGCAAGTGAATGATACACAGTGACGGGTTAACAAAGCAAGCAATATATAAAACCAACTACATTAAAATTGAAAATCAAATTAGATTTTTATAATTAATTAGTTATAATACGGCTAGCCAATCACCCTTAGTTTTCAAGACTTTCGACATTGATAACTTGGTCACTGCCTTTCTAAATGCAAATCCAGACTTCCTTGAGGAATACGCGTATCAAGGATTCGATCCTCTCACTATTCGCAACCAACTCCAATCACAAACAGACTCAGGCACTGATATACCTGTTTTAATTGGCCTATACTTAAGCAGAGGTACAAATGTTTCCAAAATGTTGCAAAATTCCAAAACCACTGTATTACAAAAACTCCAGACTCTAAAGAAGAAATATAATATTGTTGACAGACTTCCAACCACAACCAGACGATCTGTGATAACCATGTCCAGAATAGCAACAGCTTTTCCGGAGGTTTGTATGGCAATTCTGCATTCCATGCCTGATTACTACAAAGGATCAATTCCCAAAGAAACATTAGGAACTATTCCTCCTGCTATGGCTCTAAATTGTTTTGCATCAGTCATACCTAGAAATATTCCATCTGTTACATTGGGTTGCAGGAAGATAAACTTGTACTTAATGACAGAAATGGACGACATAATTAAACCAAAAGCTAGATCAAACTAATAGCAAGCTACAGGTCATGAAGGAAGAAATGATGAGGTTGAAAAAATAGAAGAAGACAATGGCTGAGGCTAATGATAAAATTGATATGGTTAAGAAACATGTGAACGAAACAGAAAAAAAAATGAAACAGGAGATAACAAGGCACGACCTGGAATTTAAACAAGTAGAGGAAAAGATAAAAAAAATATCAACAGGGGCGATACCTAGATATTTATTTATGAATCAAAATGTAGAGGCAGAATGTCAGTTTTCCAATGATGGTAAACTTCATCCAGTACGATATTTGGAGAAACTTTTGAATTATATTAAAGAAAATGATTATGAAGACAAGTGGAAAACAATAGTCGAAAGAACTTTGAAAGGTACTGCATATTTATGGTGAGGAATAAATGAAGAGCGATGCACTGATTGGGCTACTTTTGTCGAATCATTTATGAATAAATTCCATGGCGACATCGTTCAAGAAAGAATAAGGAGTAACATCTACACAGGCAAATATAGAGAAGGAGGTTTAACCAGAGAAGTATATGCAATGAGAAAATTTCAAAATGTTAAATACTTAGATCCACCAATGCCAGAAATGGATGCTGTTAAATATGTAGCAAAACATTTTCCATGGGAAATATACAATTATGTGGCTTTGAACAATATAGTTGATCAAAATATATTTTTAGAGTATTTGCGAAGGGTCGATGACATTAAAGGTTGTAGCTCCAGCATGAACAACGATTTTAGGTGGGATGGTTTGGGAAGAGCTGGTCCAAGAACAGTACCAGAGAATACGCGGGAGGATAGGAACAGGACGGAACCAAGGTTCCAAAATAATAACAATCAAATTGGCCGTTCCTGGAACTACTTCCAGCATGAACAACGAAGAAATAATTGGAGCCATGATCAACATCAGAGAACATCATATCAACCAGGAAATGATAACTATAGATCAAGACAAGATAACAGAAATACGAATTATCAAAATAGAAATTTTAATCAAAATAGACAGCAACAAGAAAGACCTACTAGAAATAATTATAATAGGAATAGAGAAAATCAACAGCCACAAGATAGAACATTTAGAGGAAGATCAAACTCTGAGGGAAATGAACGAACAACGGTACAAAATCATCATTTAGAAACACAATCAAGGTCACAAGAAAATATACAAATAAATAGAGAGGATGAACAAAGTAGGAATGCAGGAGAACAAGTAGAGCAAAACAATCAAACAACAATTTCACGAAATTTTTATTAACAAGCAAATCATTCCACAATACTAATAAAATCACAAGTTCCTATAGTCACCCAAAAGACTTTATTAGTATTGATGAAGATGAAATACCACATGACACAAATATAAATAATAAACTACCTTATGTACAATTGATAATTAACAATTTAAAAGTTTTAACCTTAATAGATACGGGTAGTACAATCTCATTGATTAATAAGAAAATCATTAAAGATAATTATGAACTTTCCAAACATCATATTCTTAAAATCAATAAAATAAATGTTGTATCAGCTAGTAATGAAAAAGTTGCAGAAGTAGATGATATTTTGAATGTCAAAGTCAAGGTAAATAATGAAGAGAAAAATATTAATTTTATGATTATTAATAATTTAAACATGGATGCCATAGTAGGAGTTGAGTTTATGAGGGAACATAATGTTATATTGGATTTACAGACAATGAGTCTGATAATTAATGATAATGTGTTGAATATTATTAAAATAAAAGATACCTATATGGATCAAATATATGAGAATGAGGAATGGGAAAAGCCCACTTCATTAAATGTGATAAGAGTGTTAGGGGAAAGTAGGAATGAAAAGGGAAGGAATGGTAAATCCATATTTAAAAATAAAGTTAATAAGCTAGATACAATTTTAGAATTTGAAGATGAAAATGAAGACAATCAGTATAATAATGAGATTTACAGTAAAACAAATTTAAATAATGTACAATCAATAACAAAAGGTATAAGTATCATGAGCAACAAGTATAAATACAGTGAAAATTATTTAAAATCAAACAAAATTGTGTCAGATAAATACAAACATCATTTTAATAAGGATTATAATTACATTAAATATGTTAAACTAATAAAGATGACATATCCACAGAATGATTTGCTTCGTTATAATAATATCGGAAAGGGTGCACGGCAATTAACTGAAAAAGAAAGAACATATAGGTTAATGAATAATAATAAATTTATATACAAAAATAATGGACAAACTTATATAAAGAAGAAATGGAGCATAAGTAAATGGAAAAAAGTTAGGCTCAAATTAGTAAAGCATCAGTATAGGGACCAAGAATTTAAAATTTTAAAATTAGATATAAGTAATTTTCAAAAAGAATGTTGGTTGCCATATATTAAAGTTAAGGTTCAAGGATTAGAAATGATTGCACTTGTTGATAGTGGGTCACAGGTATCCATTATTCGAGAAATGATTATTAGGAATAATCCAACGATTTTTAAAAACCATATCATGAATATTAATAGAATTGTTGTTGTTTCTGCTAGTAATAGAAATTTAGCGAACATTAATAATGTCCCGAATGTTTTGATTGAAATACCTCCAGTAACATTGATGACAGTAAAACATCCAGAAAGACCATGGGTTCAACAGCAACCAGACTTGAAACAATTATTTGAAACAGTGAGTGAAAGAATTAAGAGACAAAATAAACGGTATAAAGATAAACAAAACAAAAAAATTAAGAAGAGAAAATCATTTAATTTAGGAGATTTAGTTATTGTGAAAGCGCACAGAGTGAGTTGTTTGAAAAAGAATATCTGTTCTAAACTTATGTTACCATATCAAGGACCATACATAATAACAAAAGTTTTAAATAATAATGTTTACGAGGTGTCAGAGATTAACAGCAAAGTAATAAGGGGAAAATTTCACATAGAAGCGATATTCCCATATACTCTTGTAACACTCTCTAAATGATATAAATTTCAGGGGGGCGTGAGAATCTATGTTGATTTTATTTTAGAAGTATGATAACAGTGTGAATGTCAGGGGGGCGTAAGAATTGTGATACTAAAAAAAAATGAGTTTAAACCAAAAATGAAGAATAGTAGACAAATTATAAAATTTTGATAACTAACATACAATGATTAAACATGGAAACAGTAATTTTGTTAAGGCAGAATTTATAAGAATAGTGTCAAACATTATAATTAAAGAATATCACTTAATATGAGGTTATTAAGAATATTTTTAGTCAGAATTAAACTCTGGTAGGACTATAACTAATTGTAACAACAGTGCGTGAGTCAATGGATAGCCTCCAGACAAATGAATAAAGTGTGAATTTCTAAAACAAAGACAATGTCTTAAAAAACATTAACTGACTGGATCGAGAAGTTGACAACAAATAGGTTCCATAGTGTATGAGTAAGTTGAATTTTTAAAAGACATCATAAAACAGTTATTACGGTATAAAGAACAATGGTTGACTTGATGTAGAGCAAAGACTTTATTAAGTAAAATTGTTTAATTAGTAAATAATATAATATTTATAATAACAATTTGATTTGAATAGTTAAAACTAACCTTAATTTTAGTTTTCACATGTGAGAAACCATTTGAATGATGAATGTATGCTTTATGAAATTTTTTCTATTAATTGAGAATTAATAGGTCATGATGATAAATTGAATATTTAAAATATTTATCAATGAGGAAAAACATAAACTGATAAAATTTTGGGGGGCGAATATCATGTAATTCATGTTTAGAGAAACATTTTCTAACAATATTATTAAAATTTATAAAATTCATGGGATAACTTATCTGATTCCCCTGGTATTAAAGTGTCTAGGTTTTGTGCACACAAACTTTATAATATGAAATTGTAAAGGGGATGTAGATTGTACAGTAGCTGTAGAGTTTGTTGGTTAAAGTTGTCTACATATGTATTACCTAGTATGTACCTTTACGTTACGGTATTGTGGTATTGTATCGTGAATCTAAGATCTTAGGTTTGAACTTTATGACAAATTGTTCTTTGTTTTGAACCATATATTCAGTAAAAAGGATAGTTTTGTAATTTAAATAGACATGTTTTATAATTTAAGATATAAGCGTTTAGAAAACACAAAATCAACAATAAATATTTAATATCAAAGTTATTATTATCCAGAAGTCATAAAAGTAACTAAAATCATAAAAATAGTTCTTACAACTCAATTAGTGACCATAATTAACTTGAAAATCATAATTTAATAGAGAAATAAGCATAAAAGCAAACATTAAAAGTAAAGTTGTTTCTTCATAAGAATCAGATGTCAAAATTTACATATTATTATGATACAAAATTTCATACATAAAACCTATTTTGGTTACATTTCTAATGATTAATAGTTAAAATCATCTCTCTAGACTGAACTTGGGGTAAAATATTAGACCTGGGGACAATTTGAAAGGGCCCAGAAGTCCATTTCGATGTTGGTGCATTTTACGGTCTCCTATCCTTAATATAGTACCAATCCTAGCAAATGAGGTATTTTTATAAAGTTTATTTCAAAAGGAAGGTGATAATAGTAATCAATTTTAGTTTTAAAAGTTATTTAAACAAATAATATAGAATAAAAATTTTTCATAAAAGTAAAACAATGAATTTATTGACAATTGTCTTGGCAACAACAGATTTTTTTTTAAGATCTTTGCAAATAAGGAGGTGATTTGATGCTGTTTTGTTTTTATTTGTTTGGGGAGTTGTTTATTGAATTTGAAAAGAGAGGAGCTTGAAATTTTTCGTGGTAAAAAATTATAAAAATTTAGAGGTAAATGGGAACAAATAGATTATAAAACTTGATACGTATTGATAATACAGTATTCACATTATTGTAAGAAGAAACTGAAGTGGTAGAAGAAAGGAAAATTATTACTTACCTTGGTTAAAAGAAGTCACCACATGAACAAAGAAAGTAACCATTTAAAAAGGGATATTATCGTTATTCTGATTCCTATGAATAACAATGGATTATAAAAGTGTGATTGAATTACATATTTCCTAATGATTTATAATATCTAATCCTCAAGTAATACAGTGGTAAGTAGTATTCCGTTGCAACATCTAAGCAGTACATAAGCTAATATCCTGATCTGAAAAGAGAAAAAAGAAATGCATTAATTCCTAAGAAACGTTTACAGTAAGAAGATCATATTATCAAGAATTTAAGGAAAAACGTCTAATACTAACCTATATATATCGTCGTCACTGGAGGTAAATAACTTTCAATATCGTTTTATCGTTTTTTCTCTTGTTTCACATCAGAGTTTAATTTGATTATGAATATACAGTTATTTTAACAATAAACTCAATAATAATTATCTAACCTTAAATGTTGACACCACCACAAACGAGTGAAATAAACTTGTCGATAGTAGTAATTATATGATCTGAGTTGTCGATGATAACGAAAGTAATCGAATATTAAGCGAGATACGAAGGAAATACGAGATGGGACTTCACGTTCCACAAGATTCTTTAGAAAGTTACAATTAAAAAAACTTTGAATTCTATATTAGTAACCCACTTTCTTATATTCGTAAAAGACTGAAGATTTTCAAAATTAATCAAATATTATTAATCTAGATGTAGATTATATAACAGCTAGCCGGAATTAATACAATCACAATAATAACTTACATAAAATTTTTCGAAAGATAAATATTTATTTTTGGTTTAAAGTTCTAAATGGTATTTATAAGTACAGGATATACGTTGTGCATGGAGAAAGTATGAAAGACGGTTTCGTTTTTAATAGGTAATACGTTTCTATTTGGAAAATGATTAAATAAATAAAATTGTAATTTTTTCTTAGTAAGCGTCTTGTTTTATTTTGATTTGGAGATACAAAATTTAAAAGGTTTTGATAAGCACAAACCTTTCTAAAAAATTAAAATTTATAAATAACAAGAAATTAGTAAAAAAAAAATTCTTGTTATTTATAAATTTCAATTTTTTAGAAAGGTTTGTGCTTATCAAAACCTTTTAAATTTTGTATCTCCAAATCAAAATCAAACAAGACGCTTACTAAGAAAAAATTACAATTTTATTTATTTAATCATTTTCCAAATAGAAACGTATTACCTATTAAAAACGAAACCGTCTTTCATACTTTCTCCATGCACACCGTATATCCTGTACTTATAAATACCATTTAGAACTTTAAACCAAAAATAAATATTTATCTTTCGAAAAAGTTATTATTGTGATTATATTAATTCCGGCCAGCTGTTATATAATCTACATCTAGATTAATAATATTTGATTAATTTTGAAAATCTCAGTCTTATACGAATATAAGAAAGTGGGTTACTAATATAGAATTCAAAGTTTTTTTAATTGTAACTTTCTAACGAATCTTGTGGAACGTGAAGCCCCATCTCGTATTTCCCTCGTATCTCGCTTAATATTCGATTACTTTCGTTATCATCGACAACTCTGATCATATAATTACTACTATCGACAAGTTTATTTCACTCGTTTGTGGTGGTGTCAACATTTAAGGTTAGATAATTATTATTGAGTTTATTGTTAAAATAACTGTATATTCATAATCAAATTAAACTCTGATGTGAAACAAGAGAAAAAACGATAAAACGATATTGAAAGTTATTTACCTCCAGTGACGACGATATATATAGGTTAGTATTAGACGTTTTTCCTTAAATTCTTGATAATATGATCTTCTTACTGTAAACGTTTCTTAGGAATTAATGCATTTCTTTTTTCTCTTTTCAGATCAGGATATTAGCTTATGTACTGCTTAGATGTTGCAACGGAATACTACTTACCACTGTATTACTTGAGGATTAGATATTATAAATCATTAGGAAATATGTAATTCAATCACACTTTTATAATCCATTGTTATTCATAGGAATCAGAATAACGATAATATCCCTTTTTAAATGGTTACTTTCTTTGTTCATGTGGTGACTTCTTTTAACCAAGGTAAGTAATAATTTTCCTTTCTTCTACCACTTCAGTTTCTTCTTACAATAATGTAAATACTGTATTATCAATACGTATCAAGTTTTATAATCTATTTGTTCCCATTTACCTCTAAATTTTTATAATTTTTTACCACGAAAAATTTCAAGCTCCTCTCTTTTCAAATTCAATAAACAACTCCCCAAACAAATAAAAACAAAACAGCATCAAATCACCTCCTTATTTGCCAAGATCTTAAAAAAAAATCTGTTGTTGCCAAGACAATTGTCAATAAATTCATTGTTTTACTTTTATGAAAATTTTTTATTCTATATTATTTGTTTAAATAACTTTTAAAACTAAAATTGATTACTATCATCACCTTCCTTTTGAAATAAACTTTATAAAAATACCTCATTTGCGAGGATTGGTACTATATTAAGGATAGGAGACCGTAAAATGCACCAACATCGAAATGGACTTCTGGGCCCTTTCAAATTGTCCCCAGGTCTAATATTTTACCCCAAGTTCAGTCTAGAGAGATGATTTTAACTATTAATCATTAGAAATGTAACCAAAATAGGTTTTATGTATGAAATTTTGTATCATAATAATATGTAAATTTTGACATCTGATTCTTATGAAGAAACAACTTTACTTTTAATGTTTGCTTTTATGCTTATTTCTCTATTAAATTATGATTTTCAAGTTAATTATGGTCACTAATTGAGTTATAAGAACTATTTTTATGATTTTAGTTACTTTTATGACTTCTGGATAATAATAACTTTGATATTAAATATTTATTGTTGATTTTGTGTTTTCTAAACGCTTATATCATAAATTATAAAACATGTCTATTTAAATCACAAAACTATCCTTTTTACTTAATATATGGTTCAAAACAAAGAACAATTTGTCATAAACTTCAAACCTAAGATCTTAGATCCACGATACAATACCACAATACCGTAACGTAAAGTTACATACTAGGTAATACATATGTAGACAACTTTAACCAACAAACTCTACAGCTACTGTACAATCTACATCCCCTTTACAATTTCATATTATAAAGTTTGTGTGCACAAAACCTAGACACTTTAATACCAGGGGAATCAGATAAGTTATCCCATGAATTTTATAAATTTTAATAATATTGTTAGAAAATGTTTCTCTAAACATGAATTACATGATAATATATATATATATATATATATATATATATATACACGTCTTACGTATGATGCGAAGCCCAACACATACCACAGGCTAGGGGAAGTAGGGCAAGGGATGTCACTATTTCTTTTGAATATTTGGATATTTCTTAACTATTTGCTAGAGGACAAATTGCTGTAGTTCCTACGTATGGTACGAAGCCCGAGTGGAAATGTAATGTTTGGAAATTATTATTCATAATTCAGTGTATGAATTTGTGTAGAGCTCATAACTGTTAAGAAGCCCCGTTGTCTCATAACAAGTGGTAAGTATACTAAGACTATTTCTTCAATTAAAACAAACCCATTACGAATTTAAATGGAAATGTAATTATATCTCTGTTATTCTAATAGGTGTAAAAACAATTTCTTTTCGATATATTCACATCCATTGTTGTTTTTTAGATCAAAATTGCTTGAATCGAATCAAATTTTTCAGTTGAAAGCTAATCTCGTTAGGTAGTAGGCTGTAATTTATTTCATAGTAAGAGTATTGAAAAGCTTGTCAAACTGATGTTAACAAACAGTGATCAAATATTTTTTTAAGTAAATCAAATTTTTTCCAGAAATCACCAATTGAATATAAGCAAATGTTCCTTTTTAATGAGACATGATTTTTTAAAAACAATATATCGACAAATAATGAAGCGCATTTTTCTTTCCGTTCCAATTTATTCTTCAAATTTTGAGTCAGTTACGTGGACGATGTATTATATCAACAATTAATAGTTGCAATTTTCGTAAAATTTCCGACTCTCAAATAAATTACAATATTATTGCAAACGAAAGGCTTCGAATATTAAATTTGGTACAACGGAGTATATACATATCCAAAAACGTTAAAGTTATTGCAAAAAAGAAATTTTAAAATTTTACCTTAAACATCCTGTATATTTCTTATTAGCAAGATTTTATTAAAGCAAGTTGGTTTAAATCGTAATATTTTAAAGTCAGGAATCTACCATATTTCTATGTACAATTACTTAAGGACCACCCTATATAAGCTTACAGTAAGAACTGTATGCACTTACAATATTCTTTTTTTCATATATTTGTTCAATATGTTCAGTTATTTATAATTTCTGTAAACTATGTAATTAAATGATGTTCTTAATATTTAGTCAAAGTTTTTGATATCTAAAATGGATAATTTTTTCATACTATTGCTTGCTTTCTAGAGATATAAGCACATTACACGATTTATCTCATACGGGAAAGAATCGGAAGAGTTTTTATCGTAGTCTATTGGTTTTCACATTGGACGTTCAAAAGCAACATTTTCATCTGTTCAGTTGAAAGTGCAACTAACTTCAATCAATGTTATTATGGATCGCGAACAAATTATTGCATTGTGGGTAATTTATCGTCATTGAAAAAGAAAAAGACGCAATCATCTTAATTGGGTTCAACTAATTAAGACGTGAAGAAGTTGGGACGTTCTACAATTTATTTGAAGACCTGAAAAGTGATGACCGTCTATTAATCCCATTGTTCCATGCAAATGGAATAGGTTCTCCTTCTTCTCAGTCTTTCTACCCTCTGGAGGGTGTAGAGATACTATTTTAGGTATGTGTTTGAATTTGGTATTTCCATGGAATAGGTACATACTCTGAAATTAAACACAAACGATTAAACATCGTGTAATGTGAAAGCGTGCGTTTGGTCACGTAAGCCACTGAACTTGAGAGATGATAGGGTTTCAGTGTGGCTCCAGTGGCAATGGACGATTGCAGAATGGTTAAAAATCGTGACCGTGTTGTAATCGTACCATGTGAAAGCTAGTTTACTGTTCTTCAGTCGACTAAGAAAAACTGCCGGTCCGATGTTTTCCCGTACGAGCAAAATCGTGTAATGTGCAAAAGGTGTAGGGAGTGCTAGTAGGTAACAATCAAATAAAAATGAAAAACTGATACAGGGTATTGAATTTGAAGTAATCGAGTAAAAATTATATTAAATTGATGGCATGGAGAATGTCTAAAACATAAAATTTTTAAATATTCCAAGATCACAGACACTTTATTGTAGGCTTATAGTTTAATGTGCCAAATTTAGTCAGTAACGTTTTTGTTTACAAGAATATCGTGATTAATTTGAGACAGTTTTTCTGGGAAAATATGTCAAAATCTATTAAAATATATAAAATCATATGTTCGATATAAAATCAGGAATGTACCGGAAGTAGGTAAAAGATATTACATTTCAAGTCTAAGGTAAAATAGGGGTTTCTAAATATAAATGGAATAAGAATTGTCCCAAAATCAAAAATTTCTTTTCTTTTCCAACAGGAACCGAGATGGACCGTAAAAAATATTTGTTACAATTAGCAGTTCAGAAGAAGGTTGCATATGTATCGGAAAATGTTAGTGTTACCAGTATTCTCAGTAGCTCTACATCTTCGGAATCTGAAAAATCTCTGTCTCATTCTGTGGATGAAAACAATACTTGTAACAGAGAATTCAGTAAATCACCATCGCAGAAAATAATTGGCATTCTGTCAAATATTCCAATACCTACTAACTCTAGTCCAACCTTACCAACTGGAAGCGAATTAGCCGTGACAAGTGATAAAACTGATTTAAAAGAAAAGGTAAAACTTCCTAAGTTCTCAACAATAATGTCTAATATCCCCAGTGAATCAGAAAATACTGAAGAGTATTTAACAAACTACAAAACTTCAGAGCTTTGCAATAGTAATGAAGTTACTGGGGAATGTTGTTGGATCCAAGAAAACGTTTATAACGAAGTCACTTTTCAAAAGCAATTGCAAGAATATTCTGGTGAGCAGAATTCAAATATACCTGAAGTCGTTCTTGAAACTATGCCTGAGAACAACCTCATCTTACCTATACCAACAAAGTATCAAAAGGATAAAACCGAGAAACTTGAATACAGTAATCTCAAAAATAATGAGACTTGTACTACAAGATCTGACACGCTTTTAAAACCAGATATTGATAACGGTTCAAAATATTTACTTTCTGAATTTAATGAAATGGACTTACAAGAAAGTGAAACATATTCTGATGATTTTAAAGACTCAAGCTCTGAGTCTATTCATATTCCTTCAGATTACTCTTCAAGTTCGTCTTCGAATATGGTTGAAAAAGATATGTTATGGGAATTTGAAAAAACTCAATTAAGAAATAATCCAGTTGAGCACCCAGTCAAAGTCAGTGACAAAAAAGTATCGGAAATAAAGGTAAAGTCTAATAATTGATTTCGGGATATTCTGTTAATGCTATTTAGAAAATTTCGATTTCAGGAAGGCGTATCTAGAATATTAAATGGAAGTGGCAATCAAAATCTTGAATATGTCAGCTCAAACCCTCGGAAAACTCCGGTACGTTGGAATATATTTACAAGCTTTTTAATATTAATTTTGGTGTAATATTTTGCCTTTGTCGCACTAAAATTCATATTTAATGTTTGTTATTATATTGTTTTATCTGTTTTAGGATATTAACAACATATATCGAAAAAAATCCGCGGCTAGGGAAAGGCCAACGTTATGCCCAATTTGTTACAAAGATGTGATTACTCATTTCCCCAGGCATCTCTTCAGGCACCATAAGGATAATAAAGATGTCAAGTTAATACTTAGTCTTAAAGCTGGAAGTTCAGAACGCCTGGCTTTAATTTCTGCTCTTCGAAAACAAGGGTATTTTCATTTAACTACCGAAAAAGATGTCCTTAATCCAGTTCGATCTTCCAAGGATCCAAATACTGAATATTTTGTTTGCACTTTCTGTCTTGGTCATTATAGTAAAAAACTTCTGTACAAGCATGTGAAGATCTGTAAAAGTAAGCCCGCTGATATAAAAAATGCTGGTAAAAGCTGTTTATCTAAGTCTCAAACGTTTATGGCATCAGTTATGTCAAAAAATCAAGAATATCTAAAAAATTCTCGAATAAAAAAAGAGGTTTTTGATATAATGAGAGCGGATAATATTAGTGAGGTAGCAAAAAATGACCCGTTAATTTGTTTGTACGGTGAAAGTCTTTTGGCAAAACACAAAAGCCAACAGATCGCCAATGTTGTATCTAATAAAGTAAGGGAAATGGCAAGAATGCTGATAGCAATCAAATCGATGGATGATACGATAATTACCTTCTTTGACTTGCTTAGACCTGAGTTCTTTGGAATACTTCTATCGGCTGCCAAAATCATAAGTGGCTATGATGATATAAATAAGAGCTTTAAGGCACCATCCTTAGCATTACACATGGGAACAAATTTAAAATTAATTTGCAATGTTGCGTTTAAAATTGTATTAGAGAAAAAAAATCTTCCTAATATAAAATGGGCTAATAGAGATGAAAAGAAGAGGGAAATTAAAGATTTAAGACAGTTAATAGAAGTGCATTGGTGCAACGAAATATCAAGTCTTGCTTTGAAAACCTTGAAAGAAAGACAATGGGAGGAACCAGTTAGATTACCATTAGCGAGTGATATACTTTTATTCCAAACATACATCAATGAACTTGCCAGCAAAGCTTACGAAGAACTTAAGAATCATATAGAAGTGAAAAAGAACTATAAAATTTTAACTGAATGTGTACTTGCTCACACCGTTATGTTCAATAGAAAACGGGAGGGTGATGTACAATATTTGAAGATAGAAACTTATAAAATCGAAAACCAACGGAGTGAACAAGAAGCTTTCACCGAGTCACTTACTACAACTGAAAAGATATTGAGCAATAAATTTAAAAGAGTCATAACAGGCGGAAAAGGGTCAAAACCAGTGCCAATACTATTTTCTCCTAGAATTCAAAAATATATTACCTGTTTACTAAATATCAGGTTAGCTTCTGGTGTGGTGCCGATGTCGAACCCATACTTATTCGCTAATCCGAATTCTGAAAATAAATGGATGACGGGAACGAAAGTTATTAGATGTCTGGCTGAAAATTGTGGTGCCAAAGAACCCAAATTATTGACATCGACTAAATTCAGAAAGCACATAGCTACAACTCTGCAATTGATGACAATGCAATCAGACGAGATGGAACAAATAGCCATGTTCATGGGCCATACAAAAAAGACGCACTCTGAATTTTACAGGTCAGTTTTTATATAACTTTTTTGCTTTTCATTAAATAACTCATTAGTTATTTGAGTTAATTAAATAGAACGTTTTTTTAATTTAGATTACCTCAGGATATTTACCAGACGGCTAAGGTAGCAAAAGTGCTTCTTTTATTAGAAAAAGGCAAGGGAAAGGAATTTCGAGGCAAGAGTTTAAGTGAAATTGAACTTGACAAAGAGGTTTATTATAGTTCTGAGTCAGAAGGAGAATTACTCGAAAATATTGGGAAGGAAATTGTGATAAAAGCAAAAAAAGGAAAAAAACAAGCATCGGACAATGAAACCAGTAGCGAGGACTTGGAGACAGAGATAAAATTAGCTGCAAAAGGGTCGAACAGAACAAAATTGTTAAGAAGCTCAGAAGAAGATCAAGAGCAAGAAAATAAACCAAAAAAATATAAAATGAATGTTAAAGCTGATGAAGGTAAAAGGAATAAAAAAATAAGGTTATCCACGAAAACATATAAAAAAACAAAGGGACGTGTTAGGTGGAGTGCGAAAGAGAAATAACTTGTTCGTAAATATTTTGCCGCACATATAAAAAATAAGATAACGACTAGGAAATATGAGAGCGAAGATTTTTTGAAAAAATATGGAGAAATAGTAGTAAACAAAGATTGGGTGAAAATAAAAACGTTCGTTTACAATTGTTTCAAATAGATTTGACTTTTTGTAAGTTTGTAACAACAGCAAGTTTATTTTTCAAATAAAACGTTTTCATAAAACTTGTATTTCATTTTGTTTGAAATATATTTAAAAACAGAAACTAATTAATGTTTTTTCACGATGGATGTAGCATTAAACATATTTTAAAACAATAATTCGGAAAATTCCACACCTGTAATTTTAAACCAATCAAAACGTGCTTTTTGACAGATCACCATAGCAACGGATAAATTTTAGTGGAAATTTATTCCCTGTGGATTCCCAACACCGAATTGTACTGGAAATTTTTTGACGTTTATAATGAGAAAATATTTTTCCTACAAATGTCAAAAAATGACAAGGTTTGCGCATTGAAAACCATATGCGAAGTGACACTTTTTTCGGATTCTTACGTTACCATGACACCGTGCGCGAAATACTTTACGCACTAGGGTGCGAAGTATTTCACACACTGCATGTTAATGAATAAGACTTTTTTATTTTAATCTTCAAAAAAATGAAGCAAATCTACAAAATATTATTTATTTTTAAATGAATAACAATTAAATACTTTTAAAGACATTTTAAGCCAGCTCAACACTATTTTTTATAATAAACTGGGCATTTTACTTATTTATAATATTTTCAAGAGATAGATATATTTAAAAAATTCAATTCTCGATCACTAAAGTAGCTTTTCGCGCACTAGATACAAAAATTACTATTTTTGACAGTCTGGGTTTTATTTGTTCACATGATAATTTTGATACATTTCAGTTACATTAAAAACATTAAATTTATTAAAATTATAACTTTCTACAAGTGGTAGACCATAAAAAACAAGAAAAACTTCTAACATTCTTTCTCCGGTATTTGTCAGGATTGCACGATGCACATCACTTTGAAATTTTTCCGTCTTATTATCTGAAAACTAGAGACTTTACACTGTAGATTGCTTATTTCACGAATTCGATACGATAATTTTTAACAAAGACCATTTGAAAAGTTGGTATAATTTGGAAAAAAAATTTGGATCCTTAATGTAGAAGCTTTCACTATTACTAAATGTGATAATGAGATAATTCACATCTTCTTACGTCTATAGTAAAAATTTCAAAATTGATCTCCTAATGGTTTTCTAAGAAAGTATTCCCCATTTCCGAATACCTCAATGAATTTGCAAACCCAGCTGTAAAATCTAGTGGCTTCCTATCGTACGTGATCTTTACCAAATATATATACACATAGCGTGGTGCCTCTGGTGGCAATAGTACTGAACTAAAGCTGTATGAATTAAGAGAGCGTACCATCTATACGAAGCCTTTGTAATTTTTTAAAAATTTCAATAGATGCCATCATATGATCATAATAAGCTTATATACACCCTAAAATTTTTGGAAGCCCGTTTCGGGCTTCGTAAAAACTTCGCGGGCTTCGTAATATCTGTGATGTATACCACTTCGGGCTTAGTAATGCTTGTTGATATGTCTATATATATATATATATATATATATATATATATATATATATATATATATATATATATATATATATATGTACCCAGGTATCTTACTCGCCTCCGTATACACAACATGCGTTCAAGCCTCCCCTTACAAAAAATGTTTAGAAATGTATAAAACTATGTGCTATAATTAATATGGTAATTGGCCTCCGTTACACACAAGTAACATAATGTTACATTACAGGCGAATATGACTCCAGCGCTGTTGCCACGTTTTTTGAAGCAGCTGTTGAATATGAAATGTGCTCTGGTTTACCTAGTACTAAGATCGATAGTTATCAGATAATTTTCCGTTGTTGATTGATTCAATTTAGTTCTTTTTGCTTACTCATCTTATTTATGTAAATACTTGAAGCCTATTCATATAACTATTCTGTAATGAATTAATTTCTTTACAATTCTTGATATACTTTTATATTGAGCGTAGAAGATTGGATTATAATTCAAAAACTGTGGCATAAGAATTTATGCAGTTTTTTTATAACTTTCCAATACCAATTCAATTATATCAAAAAGGATTATTACAGTTGAGATGTAGTAGGCACCAGTAGTCGTATTATTGGTTTATCAAGAGAAATAACGAATTTATGCATTTTACAAAAATTTGTATATAATCATTTATCCCATATAGCAACTTTTATTCTATCAACTCGATTTTTATTGAGGCTCGTGAATAAATTACACATAAATATTACTATATACCCAAAAAATTATTTATTTTCATTAGCACATACAAATTAGTGTGTGAATTATCAAAGAAATTTACCTACTAATCTAAAATTGGAAAGACAATTTTCTGGCAGTTTTATAAATTTGTATCACAGTAAAAGTCGAGGTAAATGTGGGAAAATCTGATATTACAACAGTTAATACTGCATAAATTTAAGTAAGGATTTTATTTTTAATCACATTCATATAGTCTGTTAATTGCTCGTTTAGACTTAGTTGTTATTGAGTCTTGAGCAATCGCCTGTAATTACAATTAAGTGATCATATGTATATAGGGTTTGTAATATTGATTGATCGAAACCACAATAATTACTCACATCCATAACAGTTACATTAAATTTACGTTTCAGAAAAACGAGTACAAATGTATACTCTATATATCTCACATTGATAGCAAATTCTTATGAGGAAACGAAAAAACGGCATGGTTATGTTAAAGAATAAATAACAAGCCATGAGAAGCTGTCTTTTAAAATATGATTTTGTAATCCACAATGAAGTAATACGTTGACAGCTTATCAAACATGTAGTATTAGAAAGATACATAATCGGATAAAACATCACTCATTAAACATAAATGTGAGATTTGCGAAAGTTATGCTAATGCACACAAAGATCTTGATATTACTTCAATTTTCTGTCATTTAAAAGCCAATCAAAAGGGAAATTTGGACATGTTTGGAATTTTTATGATTGATGATGATTTGGATAGTGTTTGTAAAAAAATTTTTCGACTAACCGAGACATAGTAAAACGCCTTGTTGAAATGGGGCTAAACATAAATTACATTAATCAATGTCCGCACTTTCCAAAATAATTTACTGTAACTATATGAATGAAATTGTTTTACATTCTAAATATAAATAGAAACTTTAGAAGTACCTAGTAATAGTAATAAACAAACCATTTGCAAACATTTAAACAGATTTTTACATGATATTGTAAAATAGATAGAATAAAAAGTGTAATCAAACTAAACTCTTGTAGTTAAGAAAAAGAGCAGAAGTTTTTCCCATAGTGCAGAATATATTTCCGTTCGAGTTTTTATCCTATATTTTAGTATTAAAAAACATTCAACTGTTACTATTAAACACGAACAAAATGTTAATTAATAAATATAAGCAAACAATAATAGATTATTAAATATGTTAAATTCAAATTTAAATATAAGTTGGCTGTCTAGAAATGTAGACATAATTAGAAATGTATCTGAGGCCGCCCCATATTTTCAACAAAACATTTTTGCTTTCGAGGTCCATACCTTGCACACCATAGCGGACATCTCTTTTTGTCGAGCTTTCAATCAGGGAAACAAACTTTATATGAACATTATGTGAGGATATAAATAATGGTTCATAAAAATAAATTCTTAAGTGTGCTGATAAATGTTATATTTAGAATTATTATTTTCTAGTGAATGTTTACCATTTGAAATTTGATAACAGACTCTCTTTTTTTATGTCTCCTCGAAAGTGAAGACCGACTCTTTTTTGCAGTCGACCCTTTTTTTTTGGCTGTTTCTTATTTGCAGTGTTCGACTTTTAAAATATATGTTGAGATGCTAATATGAAATAATTTTAGACTTTTAATAATAATAGTAAATGGAAAATTACACAATGTCCAAGATATCGAAATTATTATATTATTGAACATCACTTCATACAAGAGCTATGTAGCTCATGAATAATTGATTCTATCCAAATTATTATATACCTAGTAGTGTATAGTAGTAAATGATGTATTTTTGGAGGAAAAGAATATTTACGTTTCGAGGTGTATTTCGTAATTATTAATGACTTAATGAGTTGATCCTTGGCTCATCAGAATCAAATTAGAAATATGTAGTAGTCCTCGTCAGAGCATATCACATATCACTGTAATTATGAACAAATACATTTACCTATTTAAGATTACCTATTTAAGTTTTTATCAGTAAACAAATGATTACTCTACGAATAATTTGGTTTTTAGATTGACCGATCCTGAAAAAATTACTCATCTTTATAAAGAGATAGGATACTTTGCGTCCCAATCTGACAAAAAAATATCATGATTTAGTACTCACTAATTTTTTATAACTATTATTGTGGGAAATAGGAATTAGTATTTATATTTAATAATAATAATTTCCTACAGTTTTGATACATCATATCAATTATCATGAAATTATTGAGGAAATACGCATTTCTAGGAAATCATTAGAAAATGAAAAAATTAGAGGCTGTTCAATAATCTGCAATCTATTCATTTCCTCAATTTGAAGAAATAAAATTAATAAGACATCTTCTAAGTATTCCCTTCTTCAATTTAATTTCAGGTTCAACATTTTTTGCTAATCATTAATTAACGTTTTGATGAATATGAAAAAATGTGGTTAAATGAACTAACCTTTAGGGACATTTCTAAAAATTAGCTTGAAGTTATAAAAATTATCATTTTCTTCGAATCATTGAATTTTAAAAAGATAGAAATAAAGTAAGTATTCTTTCTACACATCAGTTTTATTGTTTTAAAGTTTGTATTATTTCCTTTTGAAACATAGAACGGTGAACGTTCTTCATATTGTCTGGAGAAATTCAGTCGGAATTGAATGATTCAACATTTATTGTCAGATTACTATAAAAATAATTACATACCAATATTTATATTTTATTCAAACTTTATTTGAACTGTACCAGTAATTATTATTGAATTTTTAAATATACTTGCTTTGCAAATTCCTCGTATGTCCCATAATTGTCATTTTCATGGCATTTTGAGAAGAGTGGAGAGTTTTCATCAGTTTTAACAAATGATTTATTTTTTAATGGAAATAAATTTTATATGCGGCAAAAAAGAACATTAAATAATAGTGAGGAAAAATCATGCAATCTCATTTTTAGTAACATAAATATCTTTCGTCTCAATCAATAAAAATAATAAAATTTGTGAGCAACAAACAATTTAAATGATAAGAATCTTTTTATACAAATAAATTAGATTATACTCGATTCGTTTAGCCTGCGAAGCAACTTTACCAGAGTGAATGCCAAAAAAGGTTAATCTCCATAAACCATAACCCTTTTAATTTTATTAATAAACTGTGTCTTGGTCTGTAAACTCCTAGGAGCAGAGCAACAAGAAAAGTAAACTAAATCTCTGAATTTTGTGAGAAAAATGGCATCAACCACAAGTTTTAAAACAGAGAAATTTAAAAGCGCTACACATGTAAAAATAGTTGTGCTACACATGTATGCGCGAGCACCCAATGTGTACCATTCACAGTTTAGTTTCAAAATGTACCAATAAGACAGGAACTGGAAAAACTACTATTCACAAGGTATTAAAACACAGAAAATAAGGTTTACTTATGGAGCTTGCTAATAAGCCATTGGTGAAATCGACGAGGCATGTTATTAAGAATAAAAGTTCATTCATTCTACCTTGAGCAAAGGCAAGGCAAGGTTTTATCAACACTTAGTGATGACTAAAATGTACCAATAATTAAGAGATCGAAAGTGTGTAATATTTTACATGAATACAATTTCATTTGGGAGAAGCCGGATCGTAGATCAACACCGGTGGAAAAAATAAGAAATAGTTTGTTGAAGACGTGCGATCAGATGAAAAACGAATACCTATTCTATTTAGATAAAACGTGGCTGAATGAAGGACACACTTTTACAAAAGCATTTCTATCAAATGCTGGATTTAACTCCTATTAATTCCGTCATAGTTTTGGATAATTCAAAAGAACAGTTACCCACGGCTAACTGGAAAAAACAATGCATAAAAGACTGGTTAATTAAAAAGGAAACTACTATTAACAGCCATATGTTGAAGACACAAATATTGTTGGCTAGGCTATATACATCAGCATTTAAAAAATACGCTATTGATGAAATAGCCAAGGAAAGTGGAATTACTGTTCTTCGATTGCCACCATATCACGAGGAATTTAATCCGATCCAGCTCATTTGGGCACAAATGAAAGAATATAATATAGCCCGTCACAATACAACATTTAAACTTGATTATATTCGGCTAGATTTACTGCAATCATTATTAAAAATTACAAAAGAAAATTAGCTATAGAACACGTAATTAAAGATGAACAAAGGATATGGGAGCTTGAAAATATGGCAGAGGAAACTATAGAACCACTTGTTATATCTTTTGAAATTGATTAATCAAGTGCAGATGAACCTCGACTAACTAATTATAAATATCAATATGTAGGGTAAGTTATTTGATTCATTTTTTATAAACGTTTCTACTTTGTATAGGTAGGATAATATTTAAATTTTTAAACATCATTTGCACTATTAAAGTATTCATTATTCTGCCCCTGAACATAGATTCCAAAGTTTAAGTGGTTGTATTGTTAATGTACTCAAAAACATACAGACTTATGAAGATACAAGGTGGTCAAGCTAAAATGCCATAACATTATATAAATGGGTATTATATACGAGTATACATTTATTTTAGAGAAACCCACCTCGTGTCAAATTGTTTTGCATTGCCTTCAGTCAGTCAATTTGCTTCGTTGCTAGGCGAATGGATGAAACGCTAAAGTTATATTGTTTTATCTGAAGATTAGTTTCCTCTCTTAAAAAAACTTTTGAAATAAGAAATTATTCCATAATAATAGAGAATCACATAACAACAGGAATTTTCCGTCTATACTTATTTAAACATTTAGATCCCGGCACGTATCCTCACTATTCAAATGTTCAGAGAATATAATTTTTGACAGAGCTGTCCAACACTTTTTGCGTTGAGAGCTAACAAAAACTTATCTAGGTATATCAAAAAGTATTACCGACTTCAAAAGCATTTTACGAGTATCGAAACAAAAAACTGTAACAGTTTTTATGAATGTGTGATGAGTCGAGCGAAAGCATATTGAGATGTTGAGAAGAATATTTCTAACAAAACTTTCTGTAAATCAAGCTAACCGTCCCGTCAAATGTTCACGTCTTTAGTAATTATTTCTGGTCAATGATAACAGTTATTATTATTGCAATTTATTTTCGTTGAAAGTGTGTGTTTTTCTAGTGCAAAGTTACCTGAGAAATCTGTGTTCCCTCAAATAACTACATAATAGTTTATGACTATTGTAATCCTTTATCGATTCCCTGAAATAAGATCTTTGTTTCAAAATACAACATGAACAGGTAAGCATTTTTATGAATTTGTTTATTATTATCGCATTACTAGCTTAATTTCATTTTTATAATTATTAATTAGAATCTTTCAATTTCATTCAAAGGAATTAATTATCAGTTCAGTCACTCAGTTTTGATCAGTTTATTTAACAAAATAATTATTCCTGTGTCTTAATGAAAAAAAGTAACATTCAATATACAATATAGAGTTTTTTTATACCAGGTGTCCCACTTAACTTTTCGGGGTTTTGATCGCTTACCTATTACTCAAATAGTTTTGGGAATAGAAATAACGGTTTTCGCCAATATTATTGAAATTTGTAAACGTTTTTTGTCAATAATGGATCTTTTAAGGGAATTTCGGTTTGACCGGAAAGTAACACGGTAGTTTTTAGGATTAGGTCAACTTTGTTATTTTAACTAGAACACCCAGTATATTTTTAGCGAAACACAAATCTCAATCTTTAAGCTTTCTGAACATATATAGTTTGTGCTACTTTCGCCGAAAATTATGGCCTAAAATTTAAGTACAACTTTGCATTTTGTAAGATAACTTTATTATAAATGTCACTAAAATTAACAATTTTGAACGTAAAGACATTTAACACAAAAGAATATTATAATAAATTTTTGAAATGGTGCCACATTCGTCATCATTTAATTTTCGATAACTGTTAACATCTCTCTAGGAATACTTTTTCAATCACATTTATTACGTTGGTCTTTAATACCTCCGAGGTTGTAAACTGCGATCATTAATGTAATCCCAAAATAAAAAACCGATACCGTTAAATCGGGTGATCGCAGTGGCCACCCTACTGGACCTCCTCTTCAAATCCACCTTTCACCAAATGTTTCTAGTGACAGGAGTTGCATAATGCGAACTAGCACCATCCTGTCGAAAGTAACATGTTTGTCGTAAAGTTATCTTGCTGAAGTTGCGAAAAAAAGAATAGTTGCAGCATACCTACATAATTTACTGCGGTAACGATAGATTTACTAAAGAAAATGGACCATAAATTTTTGTAGAACTCATGGCGCACCTTACAGTTACTTTGGGTGAATCTACATATATTCTGTAGTTGTGTGAAGGTTCTCTGAACCTCAAATGCGACAGTTGTGTCTATTTACTTGACCATTTAGATGGAAGGTTGCCTCGTTAGACATAGTAAACAGAATTCTGTAATTAATTCTTGTGAATAATCTTAAATCTTGGCGGCAAAAAATAACGCATCTCTTTCAATTCTTGCACCAAATGAAAAATGTAAGCCTTTAATTTTAAATGTTTCTTTAAAATCATATGAATTCTGCTCCTAGAAAGACTCGTAGTGCTAACCATTTTTCTTACTGATGTTGAATATACTTCTACAGCTTCTTGAACTTGAATAACTCTATTCAATAGATTGGCCTGGTTAGCCTTTCTTTTAGGATGAGCAAGTGTGACTGTGTCCCGTAACTGACGGTACCAACTTCTTATTGCTTTATGACTAGGTGGTCGTTTATTAAGCATTTTTTGAAAATTTTAGTCCACAACAACTGATTTCGTTTCTACAAAAATTTCGGTTTTCAGAATAAAATGAACATTTTCCGAAGAGAAATAAAACTAATTGTGTAAACTGACAGTTCGCATGAAACAGTTATCCGCTGTCACCAAGCAAAGCTTACTTAAAAAATTATATAAATTTACTTCCAAATGCTCCGCTAGTTATTTGAGTAATAAGTGCCAAAGCCCCGAAAAGTTAAGTGGGTCACTCGGTATGAAAATGTTTACAATAAATACCGAAAAATAAAATGAATTATTTTTATACAGAATTATGGTCTTTACGAATATTCTTGTCTAAATCTTATATTTTTCATATCAATGTAGTCATAGAAAGACAATTGCAAACATGAAATTCTATGACAATGGAAATATTTTAAATAAACTTTAAAATAATTAATCAATCATTTTTTGTATACAGTTTACACGATTTGTTTATAATTTCTTTTTATTTAAAATAGAATAAATAAATACAGTAGCGAAGTAACAATGTTTTTTTATCTAATTATTAACATAGAAAAACAAAATAATATATTTTCTAATCTATTTTATTGTCTTAATTAGTTTCGAATCTAGAAAGACAAGCAGTCAGTTGAAAAAAACAGCTTCATCAAATGGAATAGAAGAAAATCATTATGGTAAGTCGTGAACCGCTTGAATTGAATTCAGATTCCACAAATTTTATTTAAAAAAATGTAATTGTATTTTATATTTATCTAGAGCATGCTAGTCAACATAACCCGTCTCCTTCATCATCAGATGATCCATTTGTATTTGATGACGATGATAGGGATCCTACATTTGATTTATCTTCGGATTTATCACACTCATATCAGTCAGAGGTAAGATTTTGTTATTTATTATTTTATTCATAAAAAAATCACAGTTAATAGTAGACAAAAAAAATGATACATTAACTAATACTAGACATTAGATGAAAACCTAATACTAGACAAAACATATAGACATTTTTTCAGTTATTCAAAAAGTTTTGTAAATATTCAAACGATATTGAAAAATAGAAGAAAGTAGCAAATTTAATAAAAGTTACGATTAAAATTAGATAATTTAAAACAGGAAACAATTTCGCTATATTTATTAATTTTATTTTAATCAATTTACTTAAAACAACTTTGTCATTTCTAAATGCTTAGTTGTGTGTGTGTAAATATATATATATAGGATGCTATTTTTTCAGCACACTGAAAGTTCTGACTCAGATGCAGCCATGGTTGTAAAAAATATTGTTGATTCCAACAACAAAAATGCAATGTCACAGGATTTATTACCAAACGGTGATGCTCAAAATGTTCAAAAAATAAAGTTTGAGTTATCTACTTACATGAAAAATAAGCGTTCAGGAAAGAAAAAAACAAACTGTAAATTCTGTCAATCACAAGTTACAAATTTTGAACGTCATCTAACAAGGCATCATTCTGATACTAAGGAAGTCAGAGATTTTTTAAGTCATCCTAAAAAAAGTGCGGAGAGAAAGAATATAATTAAGTTAATACGAAATGATGGAAACTTTAATGAATATTTAAAAGGTAACGTCATGCCCATTTATCGAAAAAAAAATGAGCCAAACCATGAGTACTATCCCTGCGGATTTTGTAAAGGATTGTACAAGAAAAAATTTTTGTATCGACATTATAAGAACTGCGTAGCAGCTGAAGTTCATAATAATTTTCAAAGAGTTAAACACATGGCAGCCTCTCAAACTCTCGTGGCTTGCGCACTCGATACAAGCAATACTTTAGACAAATTATGTGTGAAAAAAGAAGTTTTTTCAAGAATGAAAGCTGATGAGATTTCTATGACGGCCAAAACGGATATACTAATTTATCGTTATGGTGAACGTTACCTGAAAAAACATAAGAAGAAGCAAATGTTTACTCCGTGTTCAAATAAAATGAGAGAGCTGGCAAGGCTTCTCATAAAACTTCGAAAATTACAAAACGACAAAAATTTTAGTTTATCTGACGCTATAGAACCAACTATGTTCACGAAAGTAGTGGAATGTGCTAAGAGGGTGGGTGGGTTTAATGCACAAACAAAAACTTTTGACAATGCCCCTAGTTTATCAGCTCACCTCGGAACAACTCTCCAAAGAGTTTGCGATGAATTGATTTTTTTAATTGAAACAGGAGATCAATGTATTACTTTCAGTGACCCTGAAGCGAAGAGTAAAGCAGTAGAAAAATTCAAAAATTTAATAGTTACTCAATGGACAACTGAAATCAGCAGTTTAGCACACAAGGACTTGAACGAAAAAAAATGGAATAAACCTATTATACTCCCATTAACAAGAGACGTCATAGAATTCAAAAATCATGTGACTCAAATTGCAAACATAGCAGCCGCAAATCTTAAAACTAATCTAAATAATCCTCAAGAATATAAAAATTTGGTCAATGCGACACTAGTTTTAACAATTTTATACAACAGAAGACGTATAGGAGACGTACAATACACCAAACTTAAAACATATCTAAACACTTTTACATCTATAAATCAAGAAGAGTGTTTAAATGCTTTGACAGAATCAGAAAAAGCATTGACAAAATATTATAAGCGGGTCGTTACTGGAGGAAAGGGTACTCGGGCAGTAGTCATTTTGTTTCCTCGAAATCTTCAAGAGTTTGTGAATGTCTTGATTGATATTCGAAATAAGACAACACTTGTACCAGAAAGTAATGAATATCTGTTTGCACAACTCGGCTCCAATTTCTGGGTAAAGGGTGATAAAGCTATTCAACAGTTTGCCAAAAAGTGTAATTTAAAACACCCTGAACACATAACATCCAACAGACTCCGAAAACAAATAGCTACTGTTATGCAAATCCTGAACCTGAACTCTGAGGAAACAGACCAATTTGCACAATTCATGGGTCATACGACCAAAACTCACAATGAATTCTATAAGTAAGCGATTAAAAATAATTTATTTCAACATTTTTTGTACATTTATAATACTTGAATTGGACTAATCCTAATATACATTAACTTTAACTTTCTGTAGGTTACCGGAAGATGTATATCAGACTGCCAAAATATCCAAGTTGTTGGTTCTGATGGATAAGGGTGAAGGACATAAATATAAAGGGAAGTCACTGAATGAGATTGAGATTAATCCAGAAGTCGATTTTGCCGATGAAGAAGAATGTGAAGATGATGATCTTCCACAAATTGAATCTCCACAAGTGAGTGATATTATGCAGTTCCCAGAACCATCTACATCTACTAATAATCCGAATAATCATAAAAAATTGAAGAGTAAGTAATTATGATCGCATTTTAGATTTTGTATATTTCATAATTTCACGAATTCTTTTAATTTAAGAGTTTACGAAAAATAAGCATATAAATATGAATAAACATAAACACTTTCAAATTACTAAAACTCAAACGAAATAAATTCAAATTAATTTATATTTAATGCTCAAATTTATATTAATTTCCTATTCTTTCGACTACACTAAAAATTGGTATGCTACAGAGATTAATATTTTTCAAATTGAACTAAAACCAAATAAATTTATTGTTATACAACAACAAAAATAATTGAATATGTGAAATTACTGTTTGTTTTTCAAAAATCTATTCAACTCACAATTGAAAATTATCAATTGTCTTTTTTAGCTTGCACACAAACTGGCAGAACGCCATGGACTGAGGACCAGATCAAAGTTGTAAAAAATTATTTTAAACATCACATAGAGCGAAAACAAGCTCCTAAAAAAGTGGAGTGCGAAGAGCTGATTCGAAATTATCCCAATTTACTCAATAATAAAGACTGGGTGCGGATCAAAACATATGTGTATAATGTTTATCGAAAAAAGTAGATATTTATAAGGTTTCTTTTATGGCCTTAATCAGGGTCTTTACATTTAAATCGTATAATAAATTATACAACAATACGAAATAGATATAATAAAATGGTTGCTATTGTATCACAATGTGTTTTTTTAGATATATTTTTTTAACTCTTCATAAAACTCTAACAAACCAGGGAATATAAATAATAACTAGAAATGTTGCCTGAAAAACATCTTTATTTGGTCATAAGTTAAAAAGATGACGTAATAAAGGCGATATCATTAGGACATCTCAAATAACTTAAAGAGTGAATTGGGATTAATCTATTATACTATTTCAAATAACAGGTACCAACAGCAAAAATTTATCCATAACAAAAATGCAGTTTTAAACATATGTATGTATATTGAATTCAAATTTTTTCTATTTAAAATCAAAATTTTAATTTCCCCGAGTGTTTTACACCTATCACCTCACCGTCGGTATTTAGTATCAGGCATTATCTGATGGGTTGGCGATGGGAAGCTTGGCCACGCTCGGCAGTCGTCCGACACTACTTTTCATAATTTTATTATCAGAGACATAGATTAAAAATATGTAAGGGACTCTTTTTCTGGCTTCGAGTGAGGGTTTAAATAATACTATTTTTATTATAGTTTTTTTGTGGTGTGGTTTAGTAGGTTTTCGTGGTAGTACTCGCAGGATGATTTCGCACAGCTGTACAGTTTTTTAATATCTACTTAAATAAACCGTCTAGAGGGGGTGGCAAAATATAAAAGATCATCCTGGTTATTTGTAGTAGTATGTACAGATATTATTTTTGTTTGTAAAATAAATGCCTAAATTTGAATGTCTCTATAAATCTTCTTTACAAAGACCTTAATAAGATATCTATTACTGGTCATTATCGAGAGAAGTCTTAACGACGTCATAAAAGCACGTCTTAGAGCTGTCACATTTTGACGTCACTGGGAAATAATATTTAATTTTGTTAAAATAATACGTTTTAGTTTATTAAATAGAATATTAATGAAAAAAGTACTCCAAATAGCAATACAATAATAGTTGATTTAAAATTATAAAAAATTTCATTTAAAAATTAAAACAAACAAAATGATTTTTTTATTGAACGTCTCAATTTACTTTAACTGTTCAGCAAAGTCCTCAAATTTATAATACAAATCATTTATCAACTTTATTTTACACAGTAAATAATAAAGAAAAAGAATTTAACTTTACATTTATTATATATTGAATTTATATCATAAAATCATAAAAAAGAATGTAAAACACATGACATTGAATTTATCATTGAAATTAAATAATTCATAAAGTGAACAAAATGTTTATTGGATAAAGAAAAATTCATTCATTTTTCTCCATCAAGTGTTTGAAGGGTTGAATAGTATATTCTTCAACGAGCGTATAATGATGGCTATTATTCACTAGGATGAAAGTTACAACGCGAGCCGCAGGCGAGTGTTGTAATCGTCCTAGCGAATAGTAGCCATATACGCAGGTAGAAGACTATACTTTCTCCACGACTATACAAATAAAAAATCGCTGTGAATAAATAATTGAACAGATTCTAATAATTTTATTTTTACTCGGCCTTTTTTAATCATTAATTAAACATTTCCATTATAACAAAAACGGCTAAACAAAACGGATATTATACCTATATACATATAATAAATAGGTGCCTATAGTTTAAATTTACCTTCTGAAAAAATTAATCGTGACATTAGTGTTGTTAGTGATATTTACTACTGATGGTATTGACTCTTGATCGAAATTAACTACATTTAAAATATGAGTATTTGATGATGTTTGTTGAATATTATTAAGAGCTCTTGTATGCATTTTGTTTGTCATAGAATCATCCACGTAGCCTTGTGCTACCGACGTGAACTTCCAGCCACCGTGTCGCTTAAGAGCAGAAATACCTCAACATGCATTTATAATGCGAGATATCAGCAATTAATATTTGACGTTTCAAATTGTACCTTGTGTGACTAGCGGTTGCTATGCGACGTGCGACTTTCTGTTTGCAATGTAATCTGATTCTGACGATCGGCCCGTGGATTCCGGAAATTCGAAGGCTGTGATTGGCCGGCAGGCCGTGGATTCCACACTGGAATCCACGGGGTGTAGAATTTAGATCATTCTTCAATTTAATATCAAACAGGAATGTATATATTATTACATAGTCGTGGAGAATAGTATATTGTGCAACAAGTGGGGAAAGTTCAACTTTTCACACGAGTGTGGAAGTTTGTGGCACGAGCCAAGGGCGAGTACTGCAAACACACGAGCGAGAAAAGTACTTTTACCATACGTTGCACACTATGCTTTTTCTACAACTGCACACATTTAAAGAATACAAGTAAATAGTTTTGTAGAAAAAGTCTAAGCATCGAGGACCACCCACCGAAAACGGCTGGGCATCGAGTAATACCCTGCTGAAATCGGCTGGGCATCGTGTATCCCCTACTGGATTCTCCATATAAATGTATGTAGTGTGGGCAAAGTGCCGTGAGAAATGATATTTCTCACAGTGTGAGCAATATATGGTTTTGAAATTAAGTAAGCTATGACAAATCTGCTACTTTTCATAGCAGTTATAGAAAAACATTTTTATAGCATACTTGGTTTATTGAGTTCAAATTGAGTATTACACCCTACATGTCTAGGCCTACAAAAAAGAATGTAGGTTGGTAAATATTATCTTATTAAGTCAAAATTTTAGGTTATTTCTAGTATTACTTTGAATTTTTTGTAGTACAATGAGTATTTCTAGACACAAATTTTAACTTAAAATGTATTCCTGGTTTTCAAATAATGAAAAGGATAAAATAAAATTCTTTCATTTGTAATAAAAGAAAATTGGAAATGTTATAAATATTTAAAAGAACATAGAACCATCAGTTCAAACATATTGTTAATCTAAATGTATTAGAGATCTATTCATGATCAAACGTACACGGTTGCCAATTCTAGGAGGCATAAACGACTGTAGAGCATACGGAGGCGAATACTCCCATGACACGTTAAAAAGTGTATATGAGTATTAGTCGCTTGCGCCACCATTTGTCAGATCGGTGAACTCAAATGTATAACAGTGGGTGTGTAACGGTAAAAATGGCCTCTTTACGAAAATTTGCTAGTAGGGCCCCCCACCCTTCTACAATGAAATACTGAACTTATACACAGAGATTCGTAGTGACCTCCGATTTTACGTATTAGCCTCCGATTTCGGAGGCTACTGAGCATACAAGTCGTTTTATACAGAGGCGAAAACGTATACTGGGCATATATATATATATATATATATATATATATATATATATATATATATATATATATATATATATGCCTACCGTTGTTTAACGCCACGGCATCTGTCGTGTAATGATATTTACCGCGCCATTTGTGTACTTAGCGCGACGTCGCGCTAAATTTTTGATATTTATAGAGTTTTATCGCTACATTTCAACGTTGCCAGATAAATATTTTTTCTTATATACAGGGAATATTTATTTGTATTTTTCTCAGATATGTAAAAAAGTAAAAATTTTAAAATGATGTTTTTTTTGAACTATGAAGATTTTTAAACTACGTAGATGCTTAAACGGTCAGATATCCTAAGAAAATTTAAACTTGAATAACTAAACAGGCCATAGTTATAAGTAAAATTTCTTACAGGTTCATTGAGAACTCCAAATTCCTCTTTTGATTGATGTAGTGAAGTTAACTGCAAAAGTTATAAGTATATATACAGTGAGCGTCAAGTAACGAATAAATGTGTTTTTGCGTTATTATTCCTTTTTATGAAAAATGCCAAAAATTGTCAATTTTTGTTGTTAAATTTAAACTTTTTTACGTAACTATTACTACCCTGAATTGAACTCCTTCGTAGGAATTTTTTTGATAGGGAAGGGTGGCTGGTGATATTTTGATTGATTGGAAATTTAATTATCAATCTGATGGTGTGATACGTAATTAAATTATTTTAGGCCTTAAAATTTAAAAAATTATATTTACAATCGAAAATTGCAGCATACGGTTATTTGGCTGATAGTTCAAAAAATATACGAGGAAATTGAAATCGCTATATTTGTAATTTTTGTTTGTTATATATATTTTTTTCAAATTTCAAGGCCTTAAAAATAAATTGATTTATTTATATACTTCGTCAAATAAATAATTAAATTTCCTTTCGATCGAAGTATCACAAGCCACTCCTCCCTATTAAAAAAATTGAGAAGATTGCTACCCCTACGAGGGAGTTCAAGTCAGGGTTGGAAAGTTTTAAATTAAAAACAAAAAATTGACCTGTTTCGGCTTTATTCATAAAAAGGAATGATAACGCCAAAAATGAATGTATTCGTTACTTATGCCGCTCACTGTATATGTTTAAAATGGTTAACAGCGACTCCCTCTTTTAACACATCTAGAGGTACGAGACCCTTAGCGAGCGCTTATCACACAAATGGCGCTGTATCATTACATGACAGATTCCATGGCGTTAAACTACGGTATACATATATATTTTTTGTACGACTATTATAGAATTTCTGTATTCCGACGTAGTTTTTGACTATGGAATGGCTTCACTCTAACCCTAGTGGAATAATATTCATACTCGCCCTTGGTATGGAATGAATACTTGTGGCGCCCTCTAAATGTGACGGTTCATTTGACAGAAAAAGAAAATAGGCGTGTTCCGTTTTGTACACCAGCTGTACCAGGTAGAATAGAAGTAGTGCAGAAATATCCAAATGCATAAAAAGTCCTCTAAAGTGAACGTACAATGGCAAATATGGTAGTAGAGTATTAATTATTAGAGCCAGGAGTGTAGCATAAGTGTATTTTGTGGCACTTTTTGAGAATAAAATAGAAAACGCTATTTAGCAACAACTGGCAACTGTCAAAAACGTCTATTGTCGAAGTTGTCCAATCATCTATTTTTTAAATTAAAATTGATTAATACATCATGAAAAGTCAGTAAATAATTGTAATTAAATCATAGCTATTACATGGGTTCATTCATTTTTAGTGTTTGATACTGATAGCAGTAATTATTTCGCCACAACTACTCCAGAAATGAAGGAGTTAGCTATTTAATATATGTCGCTTGGTTTTTTATTTTATAGTCGTAGGAAACGTATAGTCTAAAACACGGGTGGAATTCAAAATTCTACACTCGTAGAATCGTTCATCTTTCTACTCGTGTGGCATTTAGTTTATTCCACCTTTGATATAGAATATATTATACTCAACCACAATAAGTTAACAAAATATTGATCGTGGATAAATGAAAAAGTACTGCTCGTTTACGCGTATTCACATTCGTATATGTTTTTGCATTTGATCGAGTTTGTTTACCCTCATTCGTGTTTGTACGAGCTAACGTAAAAAAAATATGAACGAATGCAAACGAACACCAACAAACGTGATAGAACACGAATTAGCGCAAATGAGTGCAAATGAACATGAACGAGCATAAACGTGCACAAAAGTCAACAAACACAAACGAGCGCCAACGAACACGAGCAAATGCAAGCAAACACGAAATGGAAACAAACATGAGCGATCGCATACAAACATTACTTGAACGTACGGAAGGTAATACGACGAAAGTGACAGAATGAGACATACGATTGTGAGCAAACATGAACGAACATAAACAAAACGCGAACGATCGGAAACAAACACGAAAGGATGCTTAGAAAATAAATCAAGGAGTACCAAGCGAATGAGAATATAACAGTCATCAATTTCCGTATTTATAACATCGAAAGGTTTCGGATCATACAGTTGTTATTTTGAATCTACTAACTAAACATGAGATACTTTTGTTTGTATTGGTCAACGTTTGAGAATACAGTGTTTTCGAACTATGATTACGTAAAATACTCTATCAAATATTTCACTGCGTTTTTTTATGAATAATTAAACAGTATTCGGATGCTGAACCTGAGCGTAGACCACCGCCGATTTCCTTTTGGACTCACTGGGACTATTGTCTAGTCTATTCCATAATTAAAATGAAAAACTGAAAGCAAAGTTATAAACTGGGAACAAGAATTCTTTGGTGGAAAACCACCTTAAGCTGTTAGTAGCACCGTAGAAAACACGTGCTCATATAAATAATAACCACCAGACTAGTGGTATTTACAGCGACTAATATTGGCGGGAACTATTATGTAGTACGCCATTTACATAATTTGTTTAAAAATACAAAAACGAACAAAATATTGTAATGGTCTACTAGAATAGAAAGAGACACAGTAATAACATGTTCACTTTTTATAAATTTCGCTAACATACTTCTGATCATTTCGAATTAGTATTGTTCTGCTTATTACCAAAGAAAGATGTATAATCTTGTAAAATTTGAAGACGGCATTTATTACATCTGTAATAAATCTCGGATTGTATTTAAGGACAATAGTGTAAGTGTCAAATATACAGGTGGTGGATGGTATCCAGCTACAATTATTGATTGTCATGGTAAGTAGTAATATATATTTTTGAAGATTTATACCGTTTGTCCATATCTCATTTAAAGATCAAAGCCAAACTGATAAATTAAAATGGAAGAGGTCAATCAGGTTGCAATTAAATTTTGTATTTACACTTTTTATATAAAATGAACATTATGCAGATGTTTTTTTAACATATTATCTCAACAAAGAAACAAATAAGGGTGATAATATTCTTATTACCTTATATCAATATTTAATCTGATCAATTTATTTTATTTTTTTGCATATGAAAAGTTGGAACTGAAGAAAAAACATTCTAACTTAAAGAAACTAAAAATATATTAACGAAGTATTGGTGCCGGACTAGGTATCTATAGTATTCGAGCAGAACCGGAAGCTTTGAAAATACTAAAAGGGGAACTTTTCGTTTAGTTGAAAATATCATACTGCAGCTGCTTGACAAATCTAGCTTGCGACATAGTTTAAAGCTTACATAAGCAGTTATTTCACTCGTTATCGGCGCCTATGTTCCAATTTTTCCACTAGATAACCTGAAATTGTTTCCTACGCGCTTGTAGGAGGAGCTAACTGATACAATGATGATTTCAAATTTTATTAAATAGGAGGGATAAGATTGGAACAGTAAAATCGGCAGACTGATCTAACTGCTTCTGAAAGCAATAAACTGCTTGCGACTTGGAAATGCCTGGTAGATGGAGAGAGAGAATGGCCTAATGCGCATTCAAGGTCAAGCCGAAAACTGGATTAATCAAGTAGTACTTGCATTTTTTAATTTATATTTTCACTTATTTCATTTTTGTAAGTCGAAAAATTTTAATGGAACAGTTACTCCAGTGGATCGTTTACTGACCTTAAATTTTTTAATTACAAATTTTATTTTTCCAATTTTGTTAAAAGCTATAATTTTTGCTACAATTTGAGTACAATTACGTATACAGCCCAGAGATAGGTTGCACCAAACTTTTGAACTTATATAGTGAAAAATAAACTGCTGAACTAAAAAAAAGCTTTAGTCTGCTTCATGCATATTTACGTAGTAGCAGTAATTTAGAGACAGAATGGTCTCTTTTAGTGCGCCATTAAACAATTTATATTTATAATTTGTAATAAAACATTGCGAAAGTGGAAAGCATTCGAAATTAAAATATAAAAAATACATAGATATACAGGGTTTTTCAGAAAAAGGTGGCCCTCCTATTAGGATTAATAGAATACTGTAAAATAAGTTGGGTTGGACCAGAAAAAAAATTTCGTAACAGCATCCGTTTTCAAGGTACAGGGTGTTGAGAAAATAATTCTTATTCACATTTTTTACGATTATGTTGAAACTACTGGCGACATTTGAATGAATTTTTTTATGTTTTGGAAGCACTCTCTATGAGAGGCCGATATAAAAACAAACTTATGCGATCCATCAGCTTTCAAATCATATTTGTACAAAATTTCATTAAGATGTCGTCAGTAGTTTCAACATAGTCGTAAAAATGTGTATAAGAATTATTTTTTCCACCTCCTGGATCTTGACAACGGATGCTATTACGAAATTTTTTCACTGGGCGAACCCAACTTATTTTGCAATATTCTACCGATCCTAGCAAGGGGGTCACCTTTTTTGAAACACCCTATATACAGAGTGATTAATTATATACAGTCACCCACGAAATTTCGGAAACCAAAAGATCTAGAATGATAATAAACAAATTTCAATATTATTAATTTTCAATTGTGCTCGTTGGAGACCGCTGTTGCTCAGGTGATTATTAAAAATTAGTGTTTTAAATTATAATTCATTTTAGTTTTTCAAAAGAAACTATTTGTTTCTCAATAATTTCACAATATATTGAAAAAATGATAAAAAATTGACAATCTTTTCAATATATTGTGGAATTATTTAGAAACAATTAGTTTCATTTAAAAAATTATATGAGTAGATTCTACAGAGTAATGCACGACGACGGCACCGTCTAGTTAGAAGGATTATGTTAAATTTCAGACATATTGCTATAAGCATATTAAAGATTAAGTAACTCGTTTTTTGTTAATAGAATTTTTTGGTAATAAAATGTATTTTTGTGTGTTTCAACTGTATTATTTACTTAGCGGTTCAAATGTCGAATGTACATATAACAAAAAAAATAATGCGTTGGGAAATGATTCTAAATGGACTAATTTGTAATTTCAGAAAAGTTTGGGGTAGAAATATTAGACCAAATTTGGAATTATAACATGTCATATTCAAGATGGCCGACATCCGTATTAACAGGAAATGGCCCAAATTTCCTATTTTCAAATGGGACACCCTGTATATTTCTGCTTATTTGAATTTTACGGGTCAAAATACATTCAATCCAACTGCCAAACGTCACTTTTATCTTTATTTAAAATTAAGATTTTAATATATGATCGTAAGGTGCTACAACCTGCTTAAAATTATTCAAGAATGCTCTGTGACTACCTGCAACATGTTCTCCCTTCAAAAAGTTGCTATTACAGCTTACTGATTCCTTATCAACTCAATTTTTTTCAGAATCTCAATAAAACCCTTTTTTTTAAATGGTTCCATAGCGGGACAACCTGTACAATAACAAGAACTAGAAACTTCGAACAAAATGATGTGCATATTGCCTATCTTCTCTTCTAACTATACAATAACAAGAACTAGAAACTTCGAACAAAATGATGTGCATATTGCCTATCTTCTCTTCTAAATTGCTTTGCTAAACAATAAAAATTTAATTTTATCAAGTATTCTCCTAGTGGGACAACCTGTACATGTCGTGCCTAAGAGTACACACACATACTAACAAAATTATATTCATATAGCCTATCTTCTCTTTGATAAAGAATAACTAAGCTGTAAATGCAATGTTTGTAGGGAAAACGTGTTTCAGGTAGTCACAGAGCACTTTTGAATACTTTTCAGCAAGTTGCGAACCAAAATAAAAATTTTAAATTCATATAAAGATAGAAGCGACGTCTGGTAGTTGGGCTGTATGTATTTTGACCCGTAGAATCCAAATATATGAAAATATATAGTGTGTCTCATTTAAAAATCGAAAATTGGGGCCATTTCCTGTTAAACCGGAAGTTGACCATCCTGATTATTTCACATGTCATAATTCCAAATTTTGTCTAATATTTCCACCCCAAATTTAAAAGCAATTAATTTGCCCGTTAAAAATATATAAGAGTGTCCCTATTGGCTGGGCCACCCGGTATAAGGTGTGTGGTTAACATTGCTATATTCGAAGGTCTATTTTGGAACACGATTAAAAAATGTTTACTATATCTGTTTCCATTTTCAAGTTATGAGGAGGAACCAAAGATGTATTAAAAGTTGTTAATAATGATGATTGTTTCTGGTACGAAACGTAGTAGAAACCTTAACTTATGCTTATGAATGTGTCTTTAAATGTTTGATCGACATTACTAATAAAAATACACATCATATTATTGATAGTGGCCTTTGGAAAACTACGTTGCGTGACAAGAATTGTTTAAGCTTTAAGGCATCTTATTGAAACTTTGCATTTCCATTTTTCGACATCTTTCGTAATAAACTTGCTAGGCGCTATCGACAAAATTTTGCATTTTTCGTTATCCATATATAACTTTATAACGGTAACAGATAAGGTAGTATTTTTAACTACTATAATGTGCTCAAAAATAGGCAACTTATTTCCTATTCAACATTTCGTCAAAATTTCTAAACTATTTGAGCTCATCAGAAAAAAAAATACAAAACCTATTTACTTATACTTTTACAATTCATTATTCTTAACAATGTAATTCAGAAAATATAGAGTAATCCGGACCTCTGCATTTTAGATCGAAATCCAAAAGGAATGCACAGAAAAGTTAAATTTATTTTATTTTAAAACAATATTGTTGAAATGAGTTTTCTTAGATTTAAAAATAAAGCAGATTCCTGAAATATCTGATTTTTTAGATAAAAAATCTCTGTTAGTGGAAACAAAGGCCAAACTAGAAAAATGCAGCAAAAATGATAATCCTCAAGAAGTAGATGTGACTGTTTCTTGCGAAAACTCCGGAAAAGGAAATTTAAACGATAACTCAGAATTTATTAAGCCCACAAATGATAACACTATCAAAAAAATGAAAACAGTTGCAACAAAAATGGGGAGACGGGAAGACACTGAGTTAATATTGATTGCTACTTGTGAAAATCCCGATATTGAAAATATTGACGAAAATTTACAATTTGTTGAAGCAACCTATGATGATTCTGTGACTAAAACTAAATCAGTTGCAACAGAAATGGAGATACAGGAAGACTCTGAGTTATTATTCACTGCTACTTGCGAAAACCCCGATGTTTGCGTAAATTCAGAATATGTTGAAGCAACCTGTGATCATAGTATGATTGAAACTAAACCGGTTTCAACAGAAAAGGGGTATATTGAACTGAGAGATACTGAGCCAAGAGTAATTGCTACTTATGATAAACCCGATATTGTAAATTTAAACGGAAATTCAGACTTTTTTGAAGCTAGTGCCTTACTAAATTTTGATGAAAACCAACACATTTTTTCAGAAAATTTAAGAAACAGTATAGATAAAGAAGGTATTTATATTTTTCATGTTATTAGAACCTTTAAATATCGATGTCACGGAACCTCTTGCGTCGACAATTTTTATCAATACAACATTGCAAAATTTTATTATTTAATTTCATATTATAGACGGTCCAACGCGGAACATTTCAAAATCCTTAGTTAAATGAAACTAATTTGTAGTTTGGTTATTTCTCAAAATCAGTCTTGAATCATTACGTCTTGAGGAAAAAATAGTTATTCAATAATCTTTTTTCTTTGTATATCCAACTAAATTGAACTCACGTGCAGTTTGGCTGTCGATTTTTTTTGTTAAGACTGATGGTTGGTATGGTTAACACTTCTTAATTTGCAGATCTTTAAAAGGAGCCTTACGTTTATTCCTCTTTAGTGGTAGAATATTTCTGTAAACGTTTAGCTCGTTCCTTCATTAACTTTTTCGACTTGATCATGAATAAAGATAAATTTTAAAACATATATTTCAAATGTAACAATGAAAAAAAAAACAATTTTCAGAAATCACAAAAAAATGTTTGCTCTTGAAATATTCGATTTGTAAAATTTGCAACCAACTGTTAAAATTAATAAAAATTCTCGGTATGACGTGTCACTTTTGAATATGTGCGCTATGCGTTTATGATTTCCTTCATTTGAATATACTATATATAATAATGTGCAACACAATGTAATAGAAATAATTTTTAGGCGAAGACGAACAGAAGTTTTCTAAAAAATCAGGGCATAAACAGCATTCATGGCTGTACTGTAAAAAAGTACTCTACCAGTTACCAAGACATTGGTTTCAAATTCATTTTAGAGAGCCTGAAGTAAGAGAAATTATGTCGATCAATAGTAAGAATCCAGAGAGAAAAATGAAAATTGATAAATTAAGAAAAAAAGGGGATTATAAATTTAACCAGGAGACAGACGGTAGTAAAAATATTGTTTTGAGAAGGGGTATATCAGATAGTAAACATTATAGACCTTGTCCCTCATGTTTGGGATATTTTAGGAAAGACAATTTGCGACATCATCGAAAACGATGCTCGCCAAAAAAGGTGATAGGGCTCTCCAGGGCAATTCCATTAAATTAACCAATTATATTCATAGTCGGGCTTCAGATATGTTAAGAAATGAAGTGGCCTCACATATGTTTAAAGATGAAATCAGCAAACATTTCCTTTTTGATGAAATTATTATAGTTTATGGAAATTTCTTATGTATTAAATACACAGAATCTCATTTGAAAACGCATATACGTGCCCAATTACGTTTGTTAGGGAGGTTTATGCAACAGTGTAAATTATTAGATCCGAAAATAAAATGTTGCAAGGACTTAATGCATCCAGCCTGTATCGATACTATTAGAATGGCAATTGATGCGGTTGCAGAGTTCACTGCTGAATCCGGCGTTTATAAACATCCTACGAATGCTAGGACTTTGAGCACAGAATTCAAAAAAATATTGGAAGTAGTTTTATCAGAAAGCGATAAAAATGTAGACGAACAATTAAGAAAATTAACAAAAGCCTTGACACGTCGATATAACTTAGAATTAGCACCATATTTAAATCGAATCTGCAAACTCAGTGAAAACAGATACAAAAGATTAAAACCAATCAACAACTTACCAGAAAATAAACAGATTGAAGAATACTTAAATTATTTAACATATAAATCAATTGATCTTCTGAATAAATTAAAAACTGGCTATAATTTTAATAACTGGAATAAATTGTGCGAATGCCTTCTGGTAGCCTTGGCTGTATTCAACAGAAAACGACCGGGTGAAACCCAGCGAATTGAATTAGAAGACTTCTATAAAAAAGAGTGTGTTAGCCAACAGGATTTGATAAATCTGAGCGAAGAAGAAAAGATTCAAGCTGACAAATACATTCGAGTAACTTTTAGAGGCAAACTTGGCAACAATACTGCTTTACTGATTGATAAGCAGAGATTTATCCCAAGTTTAGAGATGATAATTAAATATAGATCAAGAGCTGGCGTTCATCCGGATAATCCATTTTTATTTGGTCTTCCATCAAAAGATAAAAATCTCACTTACTGCACCTATAGATGCCATCGCCAGTTTTTAGAAGAAAGTGGTATGAACTCATCGTCTTTAACATTTACCAATTTGAGAAAACATTTCGCTACCCAAGTTGCAAAAGAGGGTACTTCACATCAAGAAGAATTAAGAGTCTCAAATTATATGTCTCATAAATATAGTCTTCACAAAACAGTGTATGATCAAAGTACACCATTAGTAGATATTACAACAGTATCACAACATCTTGAAAGAAGTGCCAAGAGTGGAATAAAAGAAAAACATACAATTAAAAGAGGAATTGAAGATGTAAATGCCCTAAAGTTGAAGAAAAAGCTAGAAACGGATAGTGACTCAGATGAAGAACATGAACTCAAAAATAATGAACCTGATGGAATTGATCCTGATTCAGATTTGACGATGTCTTATTCAGGTAGATTTTTATTTTACATAATATAACAAGTGCATGCTTCAAAAAAACATGTATAAATGAAGAAATCTTGAAATCAATTAAAGTTAAATTGACATTCTTCTACATACCCCACTTCAGGCATATCCCAACTAATACAACCTTTTTTGATCAGATACCAAAAAAAACAGTCGTGTCAACGCTACTCTATGAATGTTATTTTTTTTTCTCCCTTTCTACCCTGTCTATTATGTTTGAAAATCATCTTTTTTTTCAAAGTATAGATTACTACAAAAATTCTTGTTTTCTAGGAAAATTTAAAAGACGAAAACTATGGTCGTCAAAGGAAAAACATGTAACAAGAAGTTATTTTGGTAGGGAACTTAAAAATGATGGTTACATCAGTCCAAACAAAATTCGTAAGTTAAAGAATATTCATTCCGAGATATTACAGCATAGAAGTATTCCAATGATCAAGCAATGGCTAGAAGGAGAAAAACAAAAGACAAAAACAAGAGCTGACGGCATTGAAGGTACAATATTTCAGTATAATCCTATTAGAAGTATAAGTAATAAAATATTATTTTCAGCGACACGTTTAAGGTACTCAACTCCAGAGAAGGAGTTACTTGAGAAAAGTTTAGAACATCACTCACTTAATGGAAGTGAACCTTCCATAGAAGAATTGGAAAATTTGATCAAAGAGAATAATATTATCAAAAGAAGAAGTACCGATTCCCTTTTGAGAAAATTTAGATACATGCAAGCTTCTAAAATTCTATCATAATGTAGTCTATTTCGATATAAATTTTGTATAAAAACTTTTTGGTATTTCCAATTTAATTTACAATAGTAGAACATTTTTTAGAAATATTTATTATACATTTATATGGGAAGATTTTGAGTTTTATTTATAGTTATAACAACTTTCCTCTATTAGATAAAATGGATAGTAGAATATATTTAACAACTGGTTATTTTTTTACGAATTGTTCACAATGACTTTGCCTTTAATTAAATTAAAATTAAATTTAGTCTCCGTTTTAAATATGTTTTTTTTTAATTACTGATTTCAATACAGAAATCACATTTCATGATAATTGTCAATAATTTGCACAGTTTCTCTTTCTCTTCGGTATATTAGGATATAAATAAATAAAGAGGCGGTTATTTTTCACTTAATATATCGAAGAAAGAGAGATATGAACCCTACAAAATAATTTGCTCTACGTGTTGAATGGCCAACGATTCAAATTTTGTACTTTCGTGACGTAGTCGCGGGCTTGACTCTTATTGGTTAGTCGGAGTAGGCAACCGTATAGTCTAAGAACCGTGATACTGACGGGCACAAAAAACAAATCTTTCATAGTTTTTAAAACACGTGCAACATATTTTATAAGGTGATCTGAATGTTTTGGTTAATAAATAATATTGACTCATTTCACTGCTTTGTTTTATTACAAAGTTAATGAGTTTTGGTTATGGTAGATTCAAGCCAAAACAAAATATGATTTTAGAGAAAAATTTTTACCCGTTGTTTAAGCCAATCAGATGCCTTGATTTTGACGGGTTGCCATAACGACAACCTAAATTTCTCGAAAAATGTTTCAGTCACGTGACGAGCTGCAAAATTAATAAGTGATAATTTCCCTGGCTTGACGGCTGTCACGTGTAGATGCCAGAATAACATAAGTGTAGATTATTTCTTACAAATATTTATTTCCAGATTAAACATAAGTACATGCTATTTATTATTGACAAGTGTTGTTGAAGTTCATTTTCCGCTTTTTTATTTTCGTCAAAGGGCTGTGAGTTTTCGTCACAAAATTTCTATATTTCATAGAATAAACGTAATATTTCGATATGATTTTGTTCTTCTCAACACTGGATTTTTGGTTGAAACATGGTATAATTTCACGAAGAATATTGCTTATATCTTTGAATAGATCTTCTTGTTCCGGATTTAAGCCAGAATTGTTCACCAAAAACGTTAAATATTTTATATTTTTTGAAAAATTTTAGTCTAATATGGCGAATTATGTGAAACGTCATTCGACCAAAGCTGCAGTAACTTCCCAAAATTTATGTTACCGCGTAAAATTGTCATTGATTTTGCATGGGTCAATATTAATTTTCCTTTCTCTCTAGCAGTATAATAAAATAATAATAATAAAAGAAACGGTTCTGCGAGTGTAGAATTTTGAATTCCACTCGTGTTATGGACTATACTTTTTCTGCGACTATCAAATAGAAACAAAAAAAAATCATTACTGCTGTCAGTATAAAATACTAAAAAGGAATGAAGCGATGTAATAACTATTATTTAGATAAAATTATATAAATTTACTTACTTTTTATGAAGTATTAATCAATTTTATTTTAATAAAATAGATAATTAAACAATTTTGCCAATCCACATTTTTGACAGTTGACAATTGTTGTTATTCTGTTTTCTCAAAAGCGCCACAAAATACACGTATGCTGCACTTCTGGCTCTAACAATTAATACTCAATGACCATATTAGTCATTTTACGTTCAGTTTAGAGGATTTTTTCTGCATTTCGATATTTCTGCAGTACTTCTACTCTACGAAGTGCAGCTGATGTAGCCTATTTTCTGTTTCTGTCAAATTATCCGTGACATTGAGAGGGCGCCACATACCAAGGGCGAGAATGAATATTCTTGCTCAAGGGCTATTCTATATTAAAAAACCACTTCGGAAGATAGAAATTCCATAATAGTTGTAGAAAAAATTATTCATAGTATGATGAAATGTATTTATTTAAGATTGATTCCTACTTTTTCTAATAGGGCAGAGGAAAATTAAAAAACATTGAAACTATTTAAAATACAATCCGCTAGCTTGAATTATTCTCCGTACATTTTTTCTTGGTTGCGAATTTCAGGGATTCTCTTTTTGAGTAGGTCAGTGTATTTAATAAATGCTCAAAAAAGTATAATTAAACAAAGAGAAAAAAATAACAAAGTATGTAAATAGAAAAAAAATTTAATCCCTTGAAATGGGTGCAATTTCATTTCTTTTAAAGACTGCTTCATTCTCATCTTCTGCATTAAAGTGCTCATCCTCATCTTCTTCCTTTAAAGGTATATATTCATCCCATAGATCGTCATTAGTATAGCAGAATTTGTGAAGGATGCCACATACGGATATAATGTTTATACCTCTTTCCACACTATCTACATTAATATTCTAACCACATGTTCAACCACAATCCTTGTTTGGCTAAGCTTCATATTGAGTCATGGTTTTTGTGCACCAATTTGTAGAGTTCTTCAGTAGGTTGTCAATTAGTTCATGGCCTCCAACAAACTGTCTTTCAATTTATTCTCTAATTAAATTTGATGAGCTGTTAAAAGTGTACCGATTCATTCTGAATGATTGAGAGAAAGCATACTTATCGTATCTCTCAATTCAATTTTCAACAAATTGAGGAAGTCTCGTATGTTCTTCTGTATAAGTTGAGATTAATAATGAGTAAGTCTAAATTTAAATTGCTCTCGATAAATCGTTGAAGTAATAAAATATTTTGTACACATTCCTCTTGTTGACCATTAATAAATTATAGAACGGCTTCCATGATTATTTTCTGTTCACATATAAAATTTAAAAATTATTTTTAGGAACGCGTTCCAAAACTTGCAAAACAGTTGGGGTGAGAAAATAATATATTCACATATATCGGGTGACAGGTATGGCTTCTGGAATCATATATATATACTTAATACTCCTATATTGCTAGCGACCGTATGTGGAAGTATCAGACCGTAAGTAAAAATTACTGTTTCTAGTATTTCTACCTCTGTCGCGGAACTCGACTCGTTATGCGCAAGCGTCACGATTCTCAACTCGTGTGGTGTGGAAAGCCACCTGCCCTCGAAATTTAAAGTTCAGTTAGGGTAAATGAAATATATTGTTATGATTAATAATTCTTCTTACTTAACTTTTAAAAAAAATCATATTAGGATTAATATTTTATCAAAATCAATTCGCTAAAGAACAATTGTACCGGGTGGCCAACTAAGAACGGCCGTCGACCATATCTCAGGAGTGGATTATAGCACAGGTTCGGGAAAAAAATTTATAACAAAAGTGGCCTCGAGAAGCGCCTGGAAATTATTTTCAGAATTGTAGGTCCACCGCTAGAGGGCGCATTTGACGGTTAAAATTTTGAAATGCAATTTTTTTCAAAATTTACTGAATTAAGGAGCATATTAAATATTATAATCAAATTCTTCGACAAATTCTGCTTATTTTTAATATAACAAGTTTAAGTCTATCTCTTCAAATAAGGGGCGGGGGAGAGTAAGAACCTTGTTACGAAAAAAACGCCTGTGATTCCGGTTCTGCTTGACCGATTTTAATAAACTTGATGTTGTTTGAAAGAGCTTTTGTTGAACAATCGAAAATTTGTAAATATGAAGCAATCTGATTACTAACATAAATGCTAGAGGGCGATGTTTTTTTTAAATATTGTGTTTTCACGTAACAGTTTTAAATGGAATCCTACAAATTAAAGTAGAGGTCTTTAAAAAGTAGACTAAATTAGTAATAAAACAGTGCAAACCGCAAGGCGATATCTCTTTTCTATCCTGAGATATCGTAAGAAACAGGTAAATGGCGGGAATTGTTCTTCCAACGTCTAGTAGACTGGTTCGCGTTAACAGAAATTATTAAATTTAGCCTGAATGAAAAGATCTTACATTGGTCTGCAGTAATTTAAACTGTTATCATACTAATGTTATGGTTGCCACTAGATTACCTAAATGTAATGCTGTGGCAACTAACAATGGGAACGAATTTTAAATAATGTGATAAATCGAACAATTGAAAGCTCTAATAAGTTACTACGTAATAAGTGCCGCCCTAGATGTTTGGAATGTCGTCCATCATTTTCAATGCATGAAATCAATCGCTGACGGGTACAGAAAACAGCAGCTTCAATTTATGCCCTTGAAATACTTCGTATTGTCTGTCTTATCTTTTCAACCATGTCAGCTCTTGTTGCCGGTCTATCGGCATAAACGAGATCTTTTACTAGCCCCCACAAATAGAAATCTAAACAAGTTTTCTAAAAGAAGTGGCAATTCGTTCCTTAAAACATCTAAATATCTTTCTCCGTTAACAGTCTCATTAAAAAAAGGCTCAATTATTTCTCCACCTAGAATCTCACACCACACACTTACAGACCAACGACCCTGATGTTGGATCTGATTTACACTACCATCATTATGAAACGTAGCCTCATCTGTCCACAAAATGGTGAACGTATTTCAGGATCGTCGTGTATCATATGTGAGACACAGCTGCAAAAATCCAACCTGGTATCGAAATCATTAGCATTCAAACTTTGGTGTAGGACCATGTGATATGGGTGCAATCTAAAATAGTATAATCATATCAATAAGACACATTGAAGGCCTTATTCGTTGTTATATAGTAAACGAAAAATGACTTTAAATACATTAACACTTGTAATTTTATTACGAATTTTTTTTGCCAGGCCTCTCATTATTTTTATTATTGGTACATTTTTACTTTAGTTTGCCTCACTTAATTATCATGTTGTTAGTTAAAAATATACTCACACAGCATAAGATAATTTCATTAAATAATTTGGTGTTTTATTGAAACTGGACATAAAATGGCGGCAAATACATTAGTCATGTTTTCACAAGTTAACTTTGATTTAATGATATTTTCGGTATGATAAGAATGAGAAACATATAAGTAGTTGCCTACTGGACAAACGCAAAATATTCAAACATTTTTTTCATCCTAACACCGAATAAGTAGTCACCTGTGTTCTCCTAAAATTTTTTGAACGGTGGTTCGACATATACCTAGGTCTCTAGATATGGCTCTGGTGCTTGAATGAGGGTTAACATTGATATAAGCTAAAACATCAATGACATTTTCTTCTGTTCTACCTCTGCGTTGTCTTCGGTACACAGGAAGATTCACACTTCCAGTAGTACGCACACGGTGTGCGAGTCGGCGAAAAACTCTTCTGCTGTGATGCCGTCTGTTTGGGTACTGCAGTGTATACACTCGAGCAGCAACGGTTGCATTTCTCATACAATCAAAATAAACTGCCAACATATCAAAAGCTTCTTCATTTGTAAGAATCATTGTATTGCGAAATGATAAAGAAAGTCTATTAACTGCAACACGATTAATAATTTTTGACATATGCGTCAAAATCATAGCTTGCTTGTTTTCAAATGGGAATCTATTTTAGATCTTACATGGCCATCTTTACAAACTTTGTTGGCATCAGTAAGGGCGCGTTGTATCAAATACCTAAACTCGGTTTAATAATAATTCATGTTTAGACTGTGACAGATTGATGTATTTATAATCAATCAATTACATCCGTCTAAACATCAGTTATCATTAAATCGATTTTAGGTGTTTCATTCAACGCGATCTAAATCGTAATTCATATTTTAAACTGTATTTATTGTGGCTGGGCAAATAGTGGTTTATATTGATATTTTATACTTTTGATTTTTTAACACATCGCTTGAAAACAAATATAACATTCTAATATAATTGAAAAAATGTAGCACAACTTACTTCACCAGCCTTCTACACGTTGGAAGATCAATTCTCGCCATTTACCTGTTTCTTACGATATCTCAGGACAGAAAAGAGATATCGCCTTGCGGTTTGCACTGTTTTATTACTAATTTAATCTACTTTCCAAAGACCTACTTCAATTTGTACGCTTCCGTTTAAAATTATTACGAGAAAACACAATATTTAAAAAAAATTAAAACCGCGCCCTCTAGCATTTATGTTATTAATCAGATTGCTTCATATTTACAAATTATCGATTGTTCAACAGAGCTCTTTCAAACAACATCAAGTTTATTAAAACCGGCACGCAGAACCGGAATCACAGGCTTTTTTTCGTAACAAGGTTCTTACTCTCCCCCGCCTCTTATTTGAAGAGATAGACTTAAACTTGTCATATTAAAAATATGCAGAATTTGTCGAGGAATCTGATCATATTTAATATGCTCCTTAATTTAGAAAATTTTGCATTTCAAAATTTAATCTTTCAAATGCGCCCTCAAGTGTTGGACCTACAATTCTGAAAATAATTTCCAGGCGTTTCTCGAGGCCAGTTTTGTTATACATTTTTTTTCCCGAACCTGTGTTATAATCCACTTCTGGCCGTTCTTAGTTGTCTTAGTACATGAAAGGAAAATTAAGAATATACTTTTCAAATACTTAATTCATTAAAAAACGAATATTCAACAACGTCAGGTCAAGATTGTCAAGTGTACGGGTGTAACCTATAATAATATTTGTGTAAATTTTATGTGTAAAATTTTGAGATTCAAATGTGGATCAAGTCAAGAGGGACGCAGAGCGATAAAAATACCTGGGCTCTCAAAATCAAATTAGACATAAAATAATAGTGTTCATGAATTAAATGATGTTTAGGTTTTTTGCGATCCCTGATAACCGCTTATCATTTTATCCGCATTCCATTTAATATTCATTGTAATTTCTCTCAAATTAAAAACATAATAATTAATCTGAGCGTGAAACAATATAACCCCAACTTTGGCAACTTTCCTAAATTAATAGTCAAGTGAAGAATATGTAACTATTTACCGCACTCTAAACACCATCGAAAAGTTGTACACTCAAGTAAATCAACCAAGGTTTTGGAACGAGATAATAATATACAGAGTATCCCATTTAAGAATCAAAGGATGATGACGTTTCTGGTGAAACCGTAAGTAGCAAAAAATATATTTTTATGTAAAAAGTTAGTATTAACTGTGTACCATTGATGTCCCGAATTAAAAAGATCTATTAAAAAAATGTGGGAAAAAGTGGTGTGTGCCATCCTGATGTGACACACGGTATAATAAAAAGTATAAGGATTACCTATATGTGAATTTTATAAAGGGCATACTTTTGTTACTAAATATCTCTCGTTATCTCAATATGAAAATTATAAATATTTGAATGAAAGTAAATCCTCCATCTCTCAAATATGGGTGAATAGATAGAATGTGTACTATTTTTTATAGGTATATATGAAATTTTCACGAAAGGTATTACATATTATACAATGAATTATTATACGCTTGAAGGAAAGATATTTTTTGGATTGTGAGTGTTTTCCGAAAACGTGATAACAAGTGTTTTAAATGAAACTCACGGTTTCTAGTTAATTCCACAATATAATAAAAGTTATTGAATTAACTAGAAACCGTGAGTTTCATTTAAAACACTAATATGAGCAGAATTCCACGAAGTAAGGGTCGAGACAGTTAATTTCGTGATAATAAGTCTTTCTTGCTCTCACTCAAAGATAGTTCACGACTAAATTAAGTGCTAACCTTCGATATATGTTTTTTGTACTTTCGTTAAAGTTATGATTCGCGCCAGTTTTTCTAGATTAGCGTCTGTCGCGATAAAAACCCCTACGTTTGTAATGGTTGCTGTTTCTAAGCGCATGCGTCCCACGGGTTGATCATAGACAATACTTAAGGAGGTTTTACACTAAACGCACTATTTATTTATCATATGGCACATACATGGAGTTATTCTCAAAAGTATAAAATACGTAAACAAACATGAACTAACCAATACAAATCTCACATAAGCATGAAAATAGTAAGAAGATACACTGAAAACAGTTCACAAATGAACGTATAAGTAGGTAACACTGGGCTTAATTTACAGTGCAACGTCCAGGTTCTTCGTCCACTTAACCATTGGCGGCGTTAGTTTGATTACATCAATTGGGTTTCCAGCATAGGCCCTACTTCCACACTCCTGAACTATGTGGCACATGGTTTGACGCGGGTAATCACAGCCACACTGAGCAGATGTCAATTTTCCCCATTTGTGCAAAAAGTCAGCGGTTCTTCCATGGCCGTGCAGATTCTGTTAGAAGTCTTCCAAATCTGTCGCGGGATATCAAATCCATTAGTTTTATATGTTCTTGTAAGGTTAAAATGGATGTCGGGCATCGTAACCTATATTCACTCCTCTGACCATTTCTGTTCGATGTTAAAATTGTCATTGTATAATTCAACTCCTATCCTAACTGGAGGTCTGCGAGATTTAAGCCTTCGGGGAGAGGCGCTGGTGATGTTTTGGTGGATGGACAATTGTTGATCTTCCATGATTTTTGTGTATTGATGCATCAAGGCCTTCTGTTTTCTAAGATGTGGGGGAGCGATGTGGCTTATTGTTGAGAACCAAATGTGTTGGTGTTGATTTGATGCATTCCGTAATAACGCGAATCATTTGGTTCAGCTGTACATACACTTGCCGTATATAATGGGTATTCAGCCACACGGGGGCCCTATATTCCGCAGCACTATAAACAAGGCCTAGAGCCGAGGTCCGGAGCGTAGTAGCAGTGGCGCCCCAGGTTGAGCCACACAGCATCTGTATGATGTTGTCACGAGTGCGGACTTCAGCTGCGGCATTATTCAGTTGTTTTTTGTAGGTTAGTGTTCTGTGGAGGGTGATACCTAGGTAGATTGGAGTAGGGTTATGGTGCCGTTGAAGACCAGAGTAAGTTGTTGATTGGAAAGCTTATTGTTTAGATGAAAGCACGTGGATTCCGTTTTATTCGGGTTTGCAGTGAGTCCCCATTTATGGTAGTATTCCTTTAAGATTTGCAGGTGATTATATAGTATGTGCTCTGTGCTTTCAATCGTTTTCCGTTGTATAGCTATTGCTAGATCATCAGCGTATAACAAATTTATCGAAATTGTTTCTGGCAGGTCTGATATATATTCATCATTTGAAATACTCTATCTATAAGCATGTTGTTTAGAATACAGGTTTATGTTGTGGATTATTCGCCGTAATTTATAAATCAACCCATTCCTCCAAGCCGTGTCGAATGCCGCTGTAAGATCAATAAACACAGCTGTGTTTTCTTACACTCCAGGAAACCTGACTCTATGAACGTGGTAAGGCTCAAAACCTGGTCTGCGCAGTTACGTCCAGGTCGAAGTCCAGCTTACTCTACGGGGATGTTTTCGTTTATTCTATCTGCTATTCTTTCCAGGAAAAATTTCTCAAGGAGTTTATAACAAGAGCTCAGGAGGGATATTAGTCTATAACTCTCTGCTTTATTTTTCGGTTTTCCTGGTTTTAATATAGCTATGATTTTGGCCTTTTTGAATTCTTTTGAGAAACTGCCTGTTTTAAGTATGTCGGTGAAAAAGTCAGCTAACCATTTTTTAGCTGTTCGGCCAGTGTTCTTTAGGAGCTCATTTTGAATTCCGTCAAAACCAAGAGCCTTACCAGCTCTAATAGTTTTCAGCACATTGGTAATTTCCTCAGGGGCAAATGGTCTTGAAGGTTGCCGCTCGTTCGAGATATTATTCCTGTTTCCGTTGTTCACACTTTGGGCTTTTTGTGAGTGAAACATCCCTGGGAGCCCTCGATAGGGCCACGAGACGGCTTGCAATTTGATTTGGTGTTACTTCTGGGGCTTCACGTGTTACGGGATTGGCAGCACCTAATTTTCTGAGTAGGCTCCAAGCTTTTCTACTTGAGTGCTGGATGTCAGGGTTTTCAGTTTTTCATACTATTTTTCCTACGCGCAGCATCTAGAGAGTGCAGTAATTCATCTGCTATCTCTGGGTCCCCGCTCTCGAAAAAGTTTTTATATAGGGATTCTGTTTCGTAGCTCCAGCCCGGTATATACTCTTTGTAGTAGCATCGACAGATGTGTTTTCTTGCTACGCATTTGATAGAGCCAACAAATCTATGATAGTTTTTCTGTTGAGCGGGGATCCATCTGAGACAGCTGTCAAGCTCAGATTTGGAGAGTTGCCATTTAGCTTTTTCAAAGTTCCATCTGGGCCTAGGAAATGATTTTATTATTGGAATTTGAATATTTGGTAGGTGTTGGCTTTTGGGGAAATCCTCAAGGACCTTCCTAGAGATTGTGATGGGTTCACCATTCTGATTTGATGTAGCAAAAGTAAGATCGGGATTATATTCTCTACCCCGAACTGCAGATTTGAAAGTTCCACTGTCTCTGGTGTTGAATACCAGGTACAGACTTTGGTCTTCAGCCCAGTAAGCTAGTATTTCGCCATTGGAGTCATTTTGGTAGAACTTCCAGTTGGTGTGGTGGCTGTTAAAATCTCCAGCGTACAGGGTTGGGTGAGATAAGGCCAGGAGTGCGTGCGGGGACCAACGAGTTGATGGGGGTTTGTATACATTAACTATATTCATGTCTCCTAGCCTCTCAACTATTATGTGAATATCGTCATCTGTGGATGTGGTTATCAGCTTAATGTTCTCTATGTCGTTCCTGGCATATGTATTTAGTCCGTATGTATGGTGGTAGGTAATGCCGATTATATTATTATAGCCAACAATTTTACTCCTCATTCTAGCCTGTGTATCATCGACCAAATGAGTTTCCTAGACGAGCACTACGTCAACGTTGTTATCCTTCAGGATATTACCAATAGCTTAACTAATGCCCTCAATATTCAGCTGGCAAATCCGGATTATATCTCTAATATTTCGTGTGATATTGTCATTAAAAGGACAGTTTGGCGAGGTTGCTTCAACGTATCTAACGTTGCCAGGAGATTCCAAGAAGCCTGGATGCCGATCGCACTAGCTTTTTAGCGTTACCCAGGGTGCACCACGAGGAGGCGAGCTAGATTTGCACTAGGTTGTCGTGTTCCTTTGCATTCGTCCGCATTTTTTCGTTCAGGTTTGTTGGTATTCTTCCAAGTTTGCGTAAACAATTCATTTGATTTACCATCTCTTCGTTAATTCGTTTGGGCTGTGCTCAATAGGGCGGGCACTTGAACTAAATCATTGTACCATTTCCAAAATTATCTACTTTCACTCCCGAAGCTTCGTGTCCTCGATATAGACCACTAGCTTATTTGGGGGGATTTTGAGTAGTTCGGATGGTTGTATTATTTCCTTTCCAAAATGCTTCTGCCCTATTTCTTTTACGTTCTTACATTAGCAGAGTATATGAGTAGGTGTTTTATCCCTTAGTTCACATTTTCTACATGTATTCCCACTGTATTTTGAATAGATGTTTGCTTAGGGTACAGTGGACAGTAATCAAATCGGCAACTGTCTTCAAATGTATCTTGGCTCAGTTTCTTATTGTTTTTATTTCGCTCTTCGTCAGTTTGAGTATTGACTTCACGTCTCACTGTGATAAGTAACTGATTTATTAACAATGAACTTAATTATTTAAAATTAACTTAGTTACTTTAAAAGAACTTAGTTATTTTTAAGTCACTTAGTTTCTTCTAGAAGTAGAATTACTAAATACCTAATTTTAATAATATCAAATTATAAGCATTTTTGTTAATAACTAATTTCCGTAAGTAACTGAAAAATAAGTTTAGACACCCCCAGCTTGAATACAGTGTCGTGCTTAAACTACGCATAATTAATACTCGAACATATGCAATATACAAGGTACAAAAATGATAGTAAATCAAAACATAAAATACAACCATTTCTACTTAGAGGTCGTCAATAGATAGAAAAAGTTCAATTGTAATCATTCTAATAATGTTATTTTCTATTTCAAGTATTTGCATTTGAATATTTCTTTATTTCATCATCACACAGTTATTTGTGGTTTCTCTTAATTTACGAAATTAATTGCTCAAATTGTATTATTACAAATATTCTCAGGCACTGGCTCAGGTCTTAAAAATCTTCTTCTGAGGGTCAAAATTATTACTATTATAATAGTCATATTACTCAGAGCAAAGTATTTTGGGTATAAAATGTGTATGTTTCAATTTTACTAAATTATTTCTCTAGGGTTTTATAGCGACAATTACACTGTTGCCAATTTTCATTACAATTTGGGGCGTCTCGTACCTCTAGATGTGTAAACAAAGTGAGTCGCGGTGAACACCTTTAAACATATATATATATATATATATATATATATATATATATATATATATATATATATATATATACCCATTTAGCGATTTCTTGGGATTCGGTCCTTATTTTCAAAATTCATTAAACTATATATCTCATAACATTTTATTTACTTGACGTTTCGGCCGATTTTCGAGCCTTTTTCAAAAATAAGATATTTGGAACAAGAATCTTTTTACCCACATAGTGGGAACGTCACATTTTAAAATTTATCAACAACTTGACCTGAATAAAACAACTCAATTAGTTGGAGGTACACTCTCCTGGCCGGCTTCTCCTGGGGGTGGGAGAGCGATCGTGCCTGCGCCAATCGTGAAATCTCCGATCAACGATAAAAACGAGGATTTGCTAGATGCGTTTAATAGATTAGAATTAAATAATGGTTTGTATAGAGATGAGAACATCCAAATCTCCCATGAGTACATAGATGCTCATGAAGAGATGTGCGGCGGCGAATTGATACTTCGCGCGAGAATTGAAGACGTCGATTTCATGAAAACGACGATACAGTCGGCGGGCAGTAGACGCGGGTCGCTAGGCCTGTGTCATGAGAGCCAGATAAAGGGGGTAAGGATAGGTAACTATGTTAATCACAACGTGCGGCTGCATCCGGCGGTACGTGCATTATATGATTCGGAATTAGAGATATTGACTACTGCCAAAATTGTAAATGGTGTATGGAAAAAAGTGAGGGAGGACGCCGGAGTCTTCCGGAGATGGATAGGCAGAGGGGACATGAATGTCCTACGCGCCATCCCCAGCTATTTACAGAAAAGAATGGATATCATAAGATCGCGCCGACTAGGTTTGGCGCTTAAGGACTGGGGGATAGAAGTCAATTCTGCGGGTGAATGGCTATATGCGTGCATGGTCATAAGAGCGCAGAAATTAAAAAAGCGAGTGAAGTTGCGTTTATTGTTTTTAATTATAAATACCTTAATATTATGCTCCAATGACGTCGAGAGACTTGACGTCATAGTGAGCGCGGAGTCCTATCTAGTGATGGACGGATGTGAGTCGTGCCTGAGAAAGGTGCTACTGGGCGCGAAAAGTGATACAAGATACGACTATTTATACGATTTCTGGGAGAGCAGAGACCACGAGAGGCATCTATCTATTGTGGATGAGCCTTATGAGTGGGCTATATCCTCTCACGGGGGCGCAAAACCGAGTGGTATCATACTCGAAGTGCTAGGGGAGCATGATTATTTAGTCTTGAAGAAGGGAGTAACGAACGTAACTGTCAGAATTATCGATCAAACGAGGGAGTACGTTACGGGACATTCCCAGTGACGTTATAGATGTATTAAGTTTAGGACCCAATTTCTCATTACCAATAGAAAATAAAAATGATATTCCTATTGCAGACATAATTTGTAATATAGAAACAACATTGTTAAACTTGCCACCACAAAATAGAGATGAAATTAGGTCAAAATGTACAAATGTGCTAACGAATTACAAAAACAATTTTAATTCTACCAAACATAGTCCTCAAAGTAAAATATTATCACGTAAATTGAAACGCACTAAAATATTTTTAAAAAAACATCCAGAGCTTAAAATTCTAAAACCAGATAAAACAAACAAAACTGTTATTATGCATGAAACTGATTATGAGAACAAAATGAAAGAATTATTATTGGATAATAATACATACAAAGAAATGAAAAATGATGCTACAAATATATTACAAAAGAAAAATAACGAATTAATTAAAAAATGGGAAAATAATTTATACATATCACCAAAAATAGCTAAAGACTTGAAGATACAAAATTCAATTCCACCTAGGATATACGGATTACCAAAGCTCCATAAACCCAACATTCCGTTACGCCCAATAGTATCTTGTATTCAATCGCCATTCGAAAAATTATCAGCTTTTTTGAAAAACATATTAAATAATGTAGCATATAAAAACGAATATTACATTAAAGACGTTTGGCAATTCAAAAATAAAATTAAAAATATATCAATACCCACAGATCACATTATTGTGTCTTTGGATGTGGTATCCATGTATACAAACATTACTTTAGATTTAGTTCAAAACGTAATTGAAAAACAATGGGACCTAATTAAAAACTACACGGATATTCCTCTTGATGAATTTTTAGACTCTGTCAAATTAGTAATAAATTCAACTTATTTTTTATACAAAGATACGTTTTACAAACAAATCGAAGGTTGCGCAATGGGAATTTCTCTTTCAACTGTAATTGCACAGTTAGTCATGGAGGAACTAGAAACAACGGTAATAAATAGACTGAACTTCAAACCCCCTTTTTTCTATAGATACGTGGATGATTGCCTGCTAGCCATTCCAAAAGATAAATGTGATTATGTGTTACGAGAATTTAATAATTATCACCACAAATTACAGTTTACTATCGAAACAGAGCAAACCCATCAAATAAACTTTTTGGACTTATACACAATAAAAACGGAGAAATTAAAACTGCTTGGTATACCAAATCTACTTGGTCAGGTAGATATCTTAATTTTAATTCACACCACCACATATCCCAAAAAAAATCTGCTATTATAGGCCTGGCCGACAGAGCAATTATTCTTTCTGATACTGAATATAGACATACGGCGATTGAAAAAGCTAAACAGGCGTTGAAAATAAACAGCTATCCCGAAAAAATGGTAAATAGTGTTTTCAAAAAAAGAATACATAAGTATTACAACTCGACTTCCATCTGTACAACAAACAAACAAAAAAACTCCAACTTTTTAATACTACCGTATATTCCAAAATTAACAGAGAAAATAAACAACGTTTTTAAACACGAAAAGGTACAGCTAAGCTACAAAGGACATAATCTACTAAACAAACATTTTAGTCAACTAAAATCAAAAATTCCAAAAGACAAAAAAAGTCATGTAGTCTATGAGATCCCCTGTAGAAATTGTGATAGTGTATACATAGGACAATCAAGTCAACATTTGAAAAATAGGATTAACAGCCACAAGTACGATAAAAAGAATAAAACTGCACTAACGAGTCACACAACTAACAATAATCATACATTTAATTATGAGGAAACAAAAATCCTAAAAACGGAAAAAAATACAAAAAAACGAGAAATTTACGAAATGATATGTATTCAAAATAACAAAAATGCTGTTAATTCCAAAATAGACACAAACAATTTGAGCAAAATCTATCACAATTTGATTAATTAACCAAAAAAAAAGTACAAATCCAATCCACAGCCTACAATTGAATTACTTTTTATTATACGTAGTCATAATTTCTATACCCTTTACAAATTAATTCATTGTCCGTTCATGTTAATGCATTAAATCGCAAAACAAAAAGGAAAATAGATAATAAAATACATCAATTATCAATCTTGAAGTTGTTGTTTGTGTACCTCCAACTAATTGAGTTGTTTTATTCAGGTCAAGTTGTTGATAAATTTTAAAATGTGACGTTCCCACTATGTGGGTAAAAAGATTCTTGTTCCAAATATCTTATTTTTGAAAAAGGCTCGAAAATCGGCCGAAACGTCAAGTAAATAAAATGTTATGAGATATATAGTTTAATGAATTTTGAAAATAAGGACCGAATCCCAAGAAATCGCTAAATGGAAATATATATATATATAAATTGGTCCAAGAAAAATCCAAATACCGTATATATATATATATATATATATATATATATATATATATATATATATCGCGATAGCGGTAGAAGTGGCGTCCGTATAGATTTGTAGCGCTGTGGCATCCTCCGATATACACAATATGTATATAGAACAGCCCCAATGCATAGAGATCACGCACATAGTGGCTTCCTATGATTTGGCAACACTGGGACCTTGATCGATTATTAGTAGGTAGATTCGAATTTCTTTAAGAATCGGTGTGTCCTGTATATTGTATATAGATAGCGTACGAAGTGACTTCCAGTAATTTTAAATATGTATTTCTTTTTCTTTTGAGAGAGGAGAATGAAACATATTTTCTAGTAATAGTGATGTTGACGGTTAGTACAAATCCATGTGAAGCTATATTTTACACATAAAAGATAGTTTTTAGAAACCTAAAATAACATTCTAAAAAATTTATTATTCGTTTTAAAGTAAACTTATTTCTCATAACCCAGTTATGGATATGAACTATTTTTCTTGATAATTTGTTGGAACTACGATAATATTTTACGATTTTTATCACAATGGAGACTGGATCCATCAAAAGAAATAGCTGTAACTAACCAAAGATTGATTCTATAATGGTGCGTACATTGACATACTTTATTACAAATGAGAGAGACACATTACTCATTTTATATATTCTTTTAGCATATTTAGAGCTACTTAACGTCTATATCAATGAAATAAAACTTGAAATCAGCGATTTTTATGGCATGCTTTTCGCCATTATTTGAATTCCATTCAAAAATCATTTACTAAACATGCCCAGTCGTGGTCGTGGACGTGGTCGTGGTGGTAACCAAACCCCACAGCAAAGACCGCAACAGCAACCTCCAGAGAAAGAAGAGAGGGAGGAACAGCAGCCAGAGAGACAAACTAAACGTCAAGCTAGGGCGCAGAATTGGCGTGAGCAGCAGAACGATAAAGTGATAGCTGAGTTCACTACGCAAAATGTTGAAAGATTGAAAGTGAGTTTATTCAGTGAATTTGACAGCTTAAGTGATGCGTTAAAGACGGTTCATGTCGATCCGCAGCCTCAATCAATTAGGCTTAGTGCAACGATCCGAGGACTCGGGCTTACATTGTTTGAAGTGTTAAATAGAATTACCATTCAGTGTCCCGATATTGACATTCCGGTGCATGCATTATATCGCGTTACCTTATTTCAATTCGCTGCTAAGTACGATGAGTCACGCCTGTGCGGTGAAGTGGGTTTCGATGAACCTCTAAGTGATGAACTTTTGACACTACTTAATGGTGATCAAAGAGGTTTTGTGAAAACACCATAGCAATCTTCTTCGATATAAGTAAAGCTTATGACATGACCTGGAGATATAACATTCTTAGAAAGCTGAGCTCCTGGGGTATAAATGGCAATCTTCTAAAATTTGCTGAAAACTTCGTGGGAGAAAGATTCTTCAGAGTTAAAGTTAATGGAACACTTTCCGGGAAAAGAATGCAACAGAATGGTACCCCTCAAGGTTCGGTTTTGAGCGTCACCCTCTTTCTAATTGCGATAAATGAAGCTGTGAAGAATATCAAACAACCTGTAGAAGCTAGCCTTTATGCTGACGATCTTGTGGTATACTCGCGAGGAAAAAATCTTTCCACAATCCAAAATAACTTGCAGGAGGCAGTGATTTCAATTGAGAGTTGGCTAAAATGCACTGGTTTCAAAATGTGCCCAGAAAAAACTAAGTGCATGTTTTTTACTAAAAAAAGAGATCTAGCACTGCCTAATCTGAAACTATGTGGCCGGAATATCCAAGTGGTGGAACAGATGCGTTACCTAGGAATGATTTTCGACAGAAAGTTAAACTGGAATGCCCATCTTAACCATCTCAGAACATCATGTCAGAGCGGCATCAATCTACTGAGAATTCTGTCAAACCAAAATTGGGGTTCCGACAGACAAACGCTCTTACTTCTCTATCGAGCTCTAGTAAGATCCAAAATCGATTATGGCTCTATAATATATGCCTCAGCAAGTAAATCAGTTCTGAAAATTGTTAATACGGTACACAATACAGCAATACGGCTGGCCCTTGGAGCATACAGGACAACGCCCGCTGAGAGTCTCTACAGTGAAGCTGGGGAGCCATCATTGCAGCTGCGACGACAGCAGCTAAGCTTAGCGTATGCAGCTTTAGTCTCTACTGATAGTCAGCATCCAGTATATCATAACACCTTTTCAAACCGTTTTCGCAATCTGTATGAAAACCGAAGAAGACTAACATACCCTTTCTATCAGAGGATCAACAAGTTCAGTTCCGAATTGAATGTGACTTTCCCAGTTACTCTTCCCAACAACAACTCAGACACGCCACCTTGGCTTATTGCCTTGCCACCATGCAACCTATACCTCTCCAAATTCAACAAATCTGAAATTATTCCTAGTCTGCTTCACAATCATTTCCTCTCATCAATAAATGAATATTGTGATTATACTCATATCTACACAGACGCGTCCAAGTCAAACCAAGGAGTAGCATCAGCTTTTTTAAGCCCGAATACATCCAGTGGATTCAAACTACCTCCACAATGCAGCATTTATAGTGGTGAACTTTTTGCAATCCTTCAAGCAATCAAATACGCCGCTCATGAAGATATCCACAATACTTTAATTCTTACAGATTCGTTAAGCTCGTTACAAGGTATACAACTCATTTATTCAGATCATCCCCTGACAAGGCTCATCAAAGAGTATGTTCACACAATTAGGGAAAAATCCAGACGATTGGTCTTCATGTGGGTCCCGTCACATGTTGGGATCTCTGGCAATGAGCGGGTTGATAAAATTGCACGTGAAACCATGAATGAACCAATCTTTCAAAAGCAAGAGGGAGTACCGTATACTGATCTGAAAAAATATATAAAATATGTGGTCTCTAACTACTGGTCATCTGTCTGGGCAGAATCTGGAATGAAACTTAAAGAAATTAAAGATGATATCAAACCATGGAGAAACATCCCTAGCCAAAGAAGACACCAAATAATAATCACCCGTTTGCGCACTGGACATACAAAGTATACCCATGAACACTTGCTGAAAGGAGAAGAAGACAAAATCTGTGATATGTGACAGGTGCCAATGTCAGTTAAACATTTCATGGTCGAGTGTCCGAGGTTCGCGGAACAACGCCGGACGTACAGTATAAGTGCAGATTTAAAATCAACTCTTGGTGTGTACTGTAATTTTGAAAACACAATCGGATTCCTCTCTGAAATAGGTTTAGTCAACAAAATGTAAATTACTAAGCTCGTTACCATGTTGCTTATTACTGATTCCTATCTTTGATATGATGCTATTCAAATATTATTGTATGTTATAGTGACGTTACCAGCCTAAATGTTATTTCATGTTACTGTTATGTTATGTTGCTAATAACCCTAGTGGTGGATGCAACTATTATTTTCTAAATAAAAAAAAAAAAAACTTGAAATCAGCTCTGTAAACAAACAAACTACTAATAAATAATTGACTTTTTATTTTTACCACAACCAAAAAAATCTAAAATAATTTTCAATTTGTATTTGTAGTTTATCAGTTCAATGTAGTTTATAACTTACATTAATATTTATGAAAAAGACTATCCATCTCAAATATATTATGCAAGGAAATAGCAGTAAGTAAAACGCAAAATACGTACTACAGTATATATTATGACAAGTTACAGGAGCAACTAGTTTCGGCACACTAAGCTATCATCGGGGCTTAAATGTATATATCATTCACATGAAAAGTATTATAAAAGGAAAGTTGTCACATGCCCGTGGCATCCAGCAGAATCCAAGAAGTGTCAGTAGGTAATATGGAAAATATTTTGTAGGAAATTTTTATTAAAATAAAGAGAATTCACATAATTATGCGAACGTCAAACAAAATTAAAATTAGATAATTGAAATTAAATTAATTTATTATTAAAAGAAAAAGGAAGAAAATATGGACTTCGTCTTACGGCAGAAACCGTCTGAAGCAAGAAGTCCAGTAATTGAATAGTCGTATTAGGAAAATGAGCAATAGGGAGGACCGAATGCGGACTAACGAAAAACAACTTTTGCGTTCTGTTACTCCATATGATAGTAATTATATACTCAGAATTCATATTTTAATACTCATAATTCACACCATTTGTATATTCATGATCGTAGGAGAAATAGAGTGCATAACTCGTTAGAAAATGTATTTCCTGCACTCGTCCGGAATATGTCACTTTCCACACTTCTTATACAATGCTATTCAAATTCGAGTCTATGCATTAGGATCATGGTAACGGTAAGAGATATAGGGATAGTTAAATGGGGGAAAAGTTGTGTATTTCAGAGGTCATTTATTTGATTCAAGACAATCTAGCTTCTTTAGTCCTGGAGTTATACCGGAAAAATTGAAAATTTTGAAATTCTTCTTTAGCCTAATTTTTTTTATTTTACGAGAATTTTCCAAAACATTGCCATAACAACTTTTTGTATATTGAACTATGACCAGAACAATTTTAACCCCTGGTAATATTCCATAACAGCTGCAATTGAAAAATATCAGTGAGTAAAAAGTGGATCAATGCCAAGTTGATCATACAACACCTTGTTTAATTATTGTAGATTTGAAATTTTACCGGTAATAGTTCAATATTTCCAAAACAGTCTGTAGTTCAGATGTAAATACTACGCCGATATGAATCATGACTCTTGGCATTTGAATCAATGCAATTAAAAATATAGATTCGTATTTGAAAATAAAAACTTGAGGGTGGCACAATTTTAACGATACTTTGTATATAATTTTTTTTTCACATAGAGCATGCTGCAAAATATTTTAGTTCGAATACAAAAGCTCTTCAATCTGTAACCTACAGAATAATCCACGTTATACATCCAAAGAAATTATTTTTTACTTTCTAGCGCATTTGAATAAATGTTTGTCATTGAAAAGTTTTTTTATTATTTTATTTTATGCTTTTAGTCGTCTCGTTAGTCTATGCATTTCTGATATAGCTTCATTATTATAAGGTAATTTTTCCGTGAGTTCTGAGCTATTATGATTAACTGGTTTGTCACCGTGGAGCCACGATATTGAATTTTGACAATCTCCGGCTAAATTCGTAACCTCAACCCACAATTGGACAATAATCACAAATCTCGTCCGCCATTTTGGAGCCGCCATGTTGAATTTATGAATTTTGACATGAAGAAGAATATTTCAGGTATTCAAACATCTGACTATAATTTAGGGTTCAAATGGAAATTCAATGAAGTTTTTTTTTCAAATAGAATAACCTAAATATTTTTTAATATTTGGATTCTTGAAAACTTGAAACATGTATCATACTTCATACTCTATCTTTAGCTATGACGGTTCCAAGACATGTCAAATGCGTCGCCCATTTTATCAGTTTGAAATAAAATAAACTATTATACCAGAAATCCTAAATATATTGCATTGTAATTTCGGCGGCCTCGTATGTTCCAGTACTAAAAGCATTCCTTCCGATACTAATGCTGTAAAATTTGATATTCAGACGCTGATTTTGAAAATCACTCAAGTCCCATATTCAGAAAATTTCAAAGTTATAAATTATTCTCATGCAGCCATCAATTCTCATCATCATATTAATAAAAATCCCAACATTGAAAATGTCATCATAATACCTCTGAAAATCGGAACTTTAGACCCAGAACACTCTGGAAGATTTTGAATATAGGGTTTAATAGTTGACTTCCACTTGAAATAAATATTTGACGTCATCAACATCTGACTGTCAGATTAACCACCTCTTGTAGAATCGGGAGGAATGTTATTGTTCTTATCATACCTACATACGCATGAAATGACATTGAAAAATAATATCGGACTTTTCGCACACACTTCCAGTTTTTGTTAGAAAGTATAAAATGTACGACTCAAACATCGTCAAAGATAAGTCAAGGATATGATAAATGTTTAACATACTTTTTCTTAGAATCCAACTTTAAAAAACATTTAGGGAGCTCCTTTCGTAATGACGAAGTTCGTTAAGTTTCCGATTGAACCGGAAATGACAGTCAGATGTTTAAATACCTGAAATGTTCATCCAATGTACCTATATAAATCACTCAAATTTCAAACAGTCCGCCCATTTAATAACAAAATAGCGGGCTCGCTAGTAATTTCGTTGGCAAACTATACATGAATAGAAAACATGTTTAATTGGAATATGTACTGTTTGTTTTTTGTACGAACATTTGTATAAGTTTCATAATAGTATATCAAGTACCAAGTGTCAAAAAGGTTACTTTAGTCACGAGTGGAGCGAGCGGAACGAGTGCCTTGTGAAACGAGTGACTAAACACGTTTTTAACACGAGGTGCTTACTAAACTTTTTCTTCGCCCGCAGGAAGGAAAAAATTATATTATATTTTAATTATATTCATAACATGACGGACGATTGCTGGCAGCTGACTGACAAATCAATTGACACAGAACAACAAAATTATCACGAAACGTGAAATTTAACATACAACATATATACTTGATTTGACATTTAAAAAACAAAAGATAAACGAGATGTGACTTTTCGCATTTTAAACACTAGTGTTTAAAGAGTCGCTTTGTTCATGTCAAACCCGTGTTCAAAATGTGGTTTTAGTAACGGAAGTAGAAAAAATATTTTTTTATGTCTATTCCATCTAAAACGCACAATAGAAAGAGCTTTAATGATGATACTGATCTGAAAACTTGTACTCAGTCATGATGGACTCCTCACTACTTCATTATCTCTTTAGATTCCTTATTCTTTTGATACCATCTTCATTAGCGTTACACCTAAGTCTAGCAATTCAAGTGAATTCAAGGCTTTTTTTAAATTTCGTCTTCACACTTTTCTTTTTGAAATTCTGTTTCAAATTTTTTCTTCAAAATTCAGAGCCTAACTTTTCACGGGTTTCGAATTATTCAAAAGTATGAAAAAAAACCTTCATCAAACTCACACGGCTCAATGGAGCATATAAAGGAAAGTTGATTTCAATCGCCCTATTTTGAGCTCTAGTTCACTCTGTAGGATTAATTGTATGTTGGTCTGGGCCACCCAGTATACAGACATCACACCAGTAGAACCATTAGCACATGTTTAAGCTTTGCATTTATCAGACTCTCTATATATTGGAACATAGCTTCCATTTTTGGTCTGCACTGTTAGGAACCGGTGGTGTAGTAATGAACAGACCAAACCGCTATGATGTTGGGAAAAAAACTCTAGTGTATACATAGCTTTTATTGCTCTCTACAACTTTAATTTAAGACATTTTTTGCCTTACATCAAATAAGGATGCAGTTATCGTCCATACAGTTATCATTGATACAACCTGTATATGCCAGAGAGAGTTTCAACGTCTCCGAAATTTTTGTGAAATTCAATATTCTAGGTCAACTACCAACAATTCACCTAGTAATCTAATTGCATTCAGGTTTTCGGAGTTTTCACAAAAAAACTACTTCAGCTATAGTGAAATTGAAAAATATACCCATTCGAAAATTAACCTGAAAATTGAGTAGTAATTTTACTTCATCTCGAGGTTTACGTTGGAAAATTCAATTCATTTTCCCCTTATTTACAGCTATTCAGAATTCTTTAGTTTGTTTTATCGCCAGCATTATTCATCTTTATCGCCAGTAGTTTTTTATTTTGCCTCAAAATTTAAGTGAATTGTAGAACGAAAATATAATTTTTCTATTAATAATGGTAGATATTCTGCAATAACTAGCATCATCCGCACTGTCAACAATGGTATCAATAAATTAAAACAGATGTAAATCATCACATTCAATGTTAAACGGTTTCTATAACCAAAAGTGAGATCGGCAACACTGCCAGGATGCCACTATGCAAGATATGTATACTGACGGATGCCACTTTGTGCGTCAGATGTATAATAACTATATAAGTGTGCTACTATAACGCCGCGTACGGAGAACCTGTGAACCTTGGTGTATAGGTTTATACAAAGAACGACCAAAGTGACGTCCTGCTGATTTCATGAGCAATAGATTCCCAAGCATTCACTGAACCGTTTGCGATATTTTGGAGCTCGATGCACTGTGACGTCCGTATATCGGACGCCACAGCTACCGCGATTTTAACATGGGCGGAAGCCACTTCACGCCGTGAATGTATATATATATATATATATATATATATATATATATATATATATATATATATATATATATATTATCAGGTATACAAATAGAGTAGTTATAGAATTATAAATACCTGATAAGAATGTCCATATTTTCAATGCTGAAATTATCCAAACAAATAACCACTATAATATTGTTTTGAAGACAACGTATTCATAACATAATATAAAATGTGAACTTCACCTCAATAATTACCAGTGAATAAATTATTATTGGATAAATGCAATCCATTTATCGATTCATATCTAGAATAAAATGTTGTAAACACAAAATATCACGATGACAGTTAAAAATGTTGGGTTAAAATTATTGTCAATGCCAATGGTTTAAATTAAATAAGAAGAGGAGTGTGAGATGTATGTGGTTATACAGCTATTTCGGTAAATATAAAGATTCCAATTGACATTTAAAAGAAAAGATTTCTTATAAATTTAAAAAACTGTATCTGGTAAAAAAAAATATATTTTATAATGTAGATTTAGTTCATACTATATGTAAAGAAGGTATAACAATTAATAAAGTCATTAAATTAAAATAGAAAGGAAATGTGATTGGTTCAAATGAATAATCTAAGTTGGATTGAACGTTTTATATATAAAAAAGGAATATCGATACCGGGTAACGGATAAATAGGGGAGTTTTTTGAGAGATTTTGACAAGAGTTTCACGAATTTTGGGATTCCAGAGAAAAATTATAAAAATCACACTTAAATCATATTAATTTGACGATTTTAAATAGATAATTAAACCAAACCAAAGTAGTAAATATTCTAAAAAGGAAAATATCAATTTTTGAAAATTTTTATTAACACAACTTTGAAAGAAAGTAAGTAACAAGAGAAGCAGAAGTCAGATAAGAAACATTAAACAACAAGAAGCAGCATCAGGGTAATATAAAGTAAATTGTGAGAACAAAGGCGTCAATCAAAACGAAATAAATATACCACGGAACAAGAAATCAAAAGCATATAAGTCAGATAGTTAAACTAAACCAAAATAATAAATATAGAATTAAATAAATTGGCAAGAAAAGAAGTTAGGAATGCAGCAGAAGGTACAAAAAAAAATCTTTTAACAACTAAAACCAACGTTAACGTGAAGTGTGAGGGCAGAGACGTTGGTAAACAACGGAAGATTGCTGACGAACACATGCAGGGAATATGGGAATATCATTGGTAGAAAACGTCACAGACCAGAGATTAAAAGCATATACGAACCGGTAACTTAATAATTTATTTTCAAAATTTTAAAAGCTTATAAATTTCCCTGGAAAGCATTTATCATTTATATAAATAAATAAATAATTAAATATTCAATTTCAAATCCAAAATAATTAAAATCAATAATAAGAAAGGCTAAAGAAGACAAATTTGGACACATTTCAAAATTACAAAAATTCAATTTAATTGGTATACCTTCAGAATAAATTTCACTATAAAAAAAAATTGTGTGAAAGAAAGTATGAAAGTGTTGTTTTTTCTTTAGTATTGTGTCTGTGTGTTATAGAAAAGTATTTAATTAAAAAAATATATAACAGGTATTTGTTTTATTCAAATTGCATCGATATTACAGATACAAACTAAAAACAAACTTAATAAAATGGCGCCCGAGCAGGGACCTGAGTATAGAAGGTCCGAGTGAATGTTTTCTCAGGTATACCAATAAAAACATTATTATTTATTATTGCCTAAGATTAATTCTATTAAAAAAAACAAAAGTTGTTAGTGAATGTATTTAAGAAGTGGTAAAAAGAAGCCAGAAACAAAGACTATGGAGGGAGACGCAGAAAGCAATCAAAATATAAACGAAATGTTTTTACGTATAATGGAAGTTATTAAAAACACAAATGAGACGATGGATAGGAAGAGTGAGGAAAGAGCAGAAGCTTTAAGACAAGAAATAAAACAAACAAAGGTGGATATTAGGAACTCAGTAATGGAGCAGGTTGAAAAATTTGAAAGGTCTATGGATAAGCATAAAGAAGACGTTGAAAAAGAAATCCAGAAAAACAAAATGGAAATTAGACAAGAGTTGGAAGACATGGAAAGAATTTGTGAAAATAACAATCGTGAAATTAGGCAAGAGTTTGGAAGACAGGAAGAGGGGATAGAAAGAAACAAGTCGGCGATTGAAAATTTAGAGAAGAAAATTGAGAATTTACCACAGGGGGCACGAAATTTTATCATGATGGGAGATAAAGCAGATACTGAATTGTATTTCAGTAATGATAGAAATGTACATCCAGTACGATATATTATGAAATTAAAGGCGAAATTAGAAGAGATGGGAGAAGAAAGAAATTGGAAAAGATGGGTAGATAAGACAATTAAAGGATCAGCAAAATTATGGTGGAATATAAACGAGGACAGATGTATGAATATAAATCAATTCGAACATCATTTTATAAATTATTTCTTTGGGGATATGGTCCAAAGTAAAATAAGAAATAACTTATATTTTGGAAAGTATAGAGAAAACGGACAGCGGTCAAGGGAAATTTATGCAATGATCAAATTAGATAACATCAAATACCTAGATCCTCAAATACGTGAAGAGGATTATGTGAAGTTTATTGCCAAACATTTTGGAGATGATATATCAAATTATGTGGCAGTAAATGATGTGAGAGTAAAAACAGACTCTTAATTTATTAAAATTGACAACATGGACAAATACTATGATTTAGCATTCAGCAGCGATCTTTACCCTCTGACAGTAATAAATACTTTTGCAGTGCAGTTACCAAAGTGGTCACTGAAATCATCAAAGGAGAAAGAAGCTCATCTCCTAAAGATTTATTCATCAATACTACTCTGCAACCTAGAGATAAAGAAAGAAGAAGACAAAAAGTCCGAAAGAAAAAGGAAACATGATGCTGAAATTCAAAAGGGCATGAAGAGGCAGAAAATGGAAGATGATGGATCAAGTCCCAGTGGGGCATGCACATCCAAAAGCAGTAATACTCTAAGCTCAGAATCAGAAAGCCTCCAATCAATGGCAGACGAAACCACAAAAACTCCCCTATTTATCCGTTACCCGGTATCGATATTCCTTTTTTATATATAAAACGTTCAATCCAACTTAGATTATTCATTTGAACCAATCACATTTCCTTTCTATTTTAATTTAATGACTTTATTAATTGTTATACCTTCTTTACATATAGTATGAACTAAATCTACATTATAAAATATATTTTTTTTTACCAGATACAGTTTTTTAAATTTATAAGAAATCTTTTCTTTTAAATGTCAATTGGAATCTTTATATTTACCGAAATAGCTGTATAACCACATACATCTCACACTCCTCTTCTTATTTAATTTAAACCATTGGCATTGACAATAATTTTAACCCAACATTTTTAACTGTCATCGTGATATTTTGTGTTTACAACATTTTATTCTAGATATGAATCGATAAATGGATTGCATTTATCCAATAATAATTTATTCACTGGTAATTATTGAGGTAAAGTTCACATTTTATATTATGTTATGAATACGTTGTCTTCAAAACAATATTATAGTGGTTATTTGTTTGGATAATTTCAGCATTGAAAATATGGACATTCTTATCAGGTATTTATAATTCTATAACTACTCTATTTGTATACTTGTAATATATATATATATATATATATATATATATATATATATATATATATATATATGTAGGAATTTCAGTAGCCCTTATTTTGCGTGAATTACCCATGAATCTCTCTCTCTCGCTTTTCTGGCTACACCACATTCCACTTAGACAGGAACTTCTACTGTCATGGCAACGGACTCCTCGTCCGCAACGGACTCCCCGCTTTCCTACACCCTCTCCCAGCCTTTCTGTCTCAACAGAACCTGGATTGCATAGCCATCGACATATCGTGGAATAATACCGCGACAACCTTCTTTTCCTACTATAAACATCCCAACCCAGTATTATCAATCGACCTCCTCGAATATGCATCCTCTCTACCACGAGCCATTGGCAATTTCGACTACCGATGGGGGCCCTGGCGTTCGTAAACAAACATGGTGGATAAGGAGTAATAATTTTGCCGGATATATCTACTTAGTGAGGTTACTTGTGATTTAACATTCCATTTGGCTTGTGTCTTCGTAGTGTTCGCTGTGTTTTTATATATTTTGACTCTTTTGACTATTTTTGGTGTATCGCGCTTATTCCCGTTCTTCTCTCTTTTTATAATCGAGAACGACGAACTGTATTTAGGTTTGGCGTCAGTGTTTTCCTATCTACAGGCGAACTTTGAAAGCAGATGTTTTGTAGAAGGCGAAGCACTCTTAAATGCTAAACACATTATTCTGATTGGCAAAACTGCAGTAAATGAAATATCTGTAGGATACTAGCATTGTGCCTTCAAACCAGTGCAATTAAAAGTTCTCCCCATGAAATAAAGGGAAATTTGGATATTCATGGGAATACATTATCAGTTTCCCAATTTACATGCAGTTGCAAGGCTGGCCTTTCTGGAATATGTAAACATATTGCTGCTGTACTCTTAAAATGTACAAGGTAATAAATACTTATTTTTAATAATTATTTTATTCCGTGAAACAAAAACATTTTAATTTCTTTTCACTTACATTCTACTCTAATTCTAGATCTAACATTTCTTCTCTGGAAAAGCTCTCTACTACAGATGTTAAATGTTACTGGAGTAGTAAAAAGAGGGAAGTGGAAGAAGAATATGAAGCAAAACAGATTTTGGAAACATCTTGCTTTGAGTCCAAGTTACTGAGACAAAGGAGTTGACTCATGATCAGCAGCAAGAATGCTTTCAACTGTTATCTTCGGTTTGTCAGGAGTCTAGCTTGACTTTGCATTTGTAAGTTGATTTCTTCATAGAATTGTAATGTTTAAGTTATTTTAAAATAGTATCATTAGTAGTAAGTAAGGACGAGCTACAGCTCAAGATTTCAGCATGGAAGTAGAGGAAGTAACAATTCCGGAGGCTTTCAATGTTATAGTTTCTCAGGCTGAGAGTTTTTATTTTTGGAAAATCTTAATTTATATATCAAAAACTATTCTTTAAAACCATGCTGCACGTCATTAGCTAATGATATACTGGATTTAACACCTTTTAATAAAGCCTTAATGTGTGCTCAAAAATCTACCACTTGGCATGATATTAGGCAGTTACGAATCACAGGCACTTATTTATATTATTGAAAAACTATAAATCTATAAAATATAATAAAAGTATATTTTTTTAAACATAGGTACCTATGTAGTACTTCACATTTGGTGTTCTTTTAGGTTCGAGATGTTATTCAATTTACATCTACTCTAAAGATGATTGGAATACTAAAGCTACAAACTATTTTTGGCCAAAAAAGCTTCAAAATAGATATGTTGAACATGGTTTGAAATATGAAAGTAAAGCCTTGAACAAGTACAAGCTGGTTAATAATTACACCGTTATTGAAATGGGTTTAATTATTTGTAGAAAATATCCTTGGCTAGCTTATTCCCTGATGGCATAGTAATGGAAAATGGTTATCCAACAAGACTAGTTGAGATTAAATGCCCCTATGATGGTAAGTTTGTAATAAATTTAAACATACATATGGCAGATAGTTGGTTATCGCTGGACCAGTTATGCAGGAACTGCCCAACCCACAAATACCTTATTTTAAAGTACCTAGTTCCTATTATACCTACCTATTCTTTTTTGTTTAGAATCCTACAAGCCAATTATTTTCTTCGTATGTATCCCAAAATGAACTAAACTAAAAAGACATTAAAATACTAAGATTTTCAGATGTATCTTAAAATATTACAATCTTAAAATAGGTAACACATTTGTTCGAATTTGATTTAATTACAAAATTCTCCTGTGACTTTTCATTTTCAACTTTTCCTGTATAACACCATTCAAACTTCATTTCATATAAGAAACCACAGATAATTGTATAACAATTTCTTTTCTCCACAAAACTACATGCGTCGGCTGAGTATCAGCTGTCATATGACAGTTTCATTTAAATCTCTATTTTTTCCCATTGGTTACATTCTCACATAACGTTCCTTATTATCACCCACTTAAAACCACACATAAAAATATCCATAACAACATTTATTCAATTTTTCATCATTATACAAAAAACCGTTGTTAGTCAAGTTACAAAAAAAAACATAAAGAGACATAACACACATCTTGGCATGAATTAATCATAGAAAAGTAAAAGATTTGTGACGCAATATGAAAAAAATGTAAAACTATACAGATATATAGTAAAGGTGCATGTAATCATAGGTTATCATTTAATAAAACATTCAATTCATCGACGTGTAAAAGTATTTATTATCGTCACATTAAGGCGATTGGTCCTTCAGAGCTCAGTATAATATAAGCGAAAACGACATTCCGCAATATTGCTTTTCCATCAAAAGAGGAAAACGCAAAACAACATTTATAACACGAACAAAAAATTGTTTATAGAGAAACAATTTATAATAATAGAATTTTTTTAGTAAAAGTTTACTACTTCTTCCTAGGTTCTGGATTTTTATGATTATGTAATAACTAGTAGACTAATTCGCCTTTGAGTTTATTCTATCCAATTTTGTTGATTTTACTTAAATAAATAAATATTTTTACTTTTCATTTTCCAGGTCTCGACAATGATGCAATTAATTTCGTCCACACCTGTTCATTTTTGGAAGTCAGTGCTGACAGAGGTGTTGCACTAAAAAAAGACATGCCTACTTTGGACAAGTACAGTTGGGAATGGCGATATTAGGTTTAAAAATGTGTGACCTTATTTTATATTCAGCACATTCAAAAACATTTTTTAATATCGTTGTGCATTTTGATGAGCAATTTGCTGCAGAAATGATTCCGAACATCACAGCGAAATATTGTACCCACATGTTGCATGTAATATGTAAAAAAGGGAAAATAAATCTGAAAGTAGTCAATAAAACAATTACATATGTGATTTGTTAATGTAATTTATTACACTCTCTCTTTCTCTCCCTTTCACTCTCTCTTTCTCTCCCTTCCACTCTCTCTTTCTCTACCTTTCACTCTCTTTATTTCTCTCTCTTTCTCTCCCTTGAAGCATTTATTCTTCAATAAAGAAATATATTATTAGTATTATGTAATTTTATTACAATACATGTATTATTCTGCCGTTTTGAAAATCCTTGTTTTAAGAAGACAGATTTCCTTAATTTTACTGTATAATAGTTTTATGAAAATGAGATGAAAATATTTTAAACTTTTTCTCAGAATCTATTTTCAGAAAGAATTGCAGCTTGTAGATTTACCATTGCACTAAGAATTATCATTATATTATCAATTGAAGGTATAAAGCTGATTGGGGTAATGGGTTATTAATTATATTAAATATTCTTAGTCTTTGATTTACCCGCTCAATATGAACTCTGGCTCTGGATATTGAAATATTTTCTTTAGATTCTTCTTCAGTAAACTGTTTTATATTACGAAGGAAATATGGTCGAACTATTTTTATAAAATTCTGCGCACATATATCATCGATTAGAAAGCCTTTGTCTACCATAATACTATCCTGCCTTGGATTTAGTTTATTAATCAAACCACTCTGAGTAAAAATGGCCTTACCCGAACTTCTCCCACCATAAGTCTTTGACACAAATGTTATAAACCCTGCAGGGCTAACACCGATCATAATTTTAAGAGTTTGTCTTCCCTTATAGTGGGAGTATGTTCGAACTCGACAACAGAGACACTTGTGCTTCTCAATTGGAATCTCCCGTTTTGAAAATCCTTGTTTTAAGAAGACAGATTTCCTTAATTTTACTGTATAATAGTTTTATGAAAATGAGATGAAAATATTTTAAACTTTTTCTCAGAATCTATTTTCAGAAAGAATTGGAGCTTGTAGATTTACCATTGCACTAAGAATTATCATTATATTATCAATTGAAGGTATAAAGCTGATTGGTAATGGGTTATTAATTATATTAAATATTCTTAGTCTTTGATTTACCCGCTCAATATGAACTCTGGCTCTGGATATTGAAATATTTTCTTTAGATACTTCTTCAGTAAACTGTTTTATATTACGAAGGAAATATGGTCGAACTATTTTTATAAAATTCTGCGCACATATATCATCGATTAGAAAGCCTTTGTCTACCATAATACTATCCTGCCTTGGATTTAGTTTATTAATCAAACCACTCTGAGTAAAAATGGCCTTACCCGAACTTCTCCCACCATAAGTCTTTGACACAAATGTTATAAACCCTGCAGGGCTAACACCGATCATAATTTTAAGAGTTTGTCTTCCCTTATAGTGGGAGTATGTTCGAACTCGACAACAGACACTTGTGCTTCTCAATTGGAATCTCCCGTTTTGAAAATCCTTGTTTTAAGAAGACAGATTTCCTTAATTTTACTGTATAATAGTTTTATGAAAATGAGATGAAAATATTTTAAACTTTTTCTCAGAATCTATTTTCAGAAAGAATTGGAGCTTGTAGATTTACCATTGCACTAAGAATTATCATTATATTATCAATTGAAGGTATAAAGCTGATTGGTAATGGGTTATTAATTATATTAAATATTCTTAGTCTTTGATTTACCCGCTCAATATGAACTCTGGCTCTGGATATTGAAATATTTTCTTTAGATTCTTCTTCAGTAAACTGTTTTATATTACGAAGGAAATATGGTCGAACTATTTTTATAAAATTCTGCGCACATATATCATCGATTAGAAAGCCTTTGTCTACCATAATACTATCCTGCCTTGGATTTAGTTTATTAATCAAACCACTCTGAGTAAAAATGGCCTTACCCGAACTTCTCCCACCATAAGTCTTTGACACAAATGTTATAAACCCTGCAGGGCTAACACCGATCATAATTTTAAGAGTTTGTCTTCCCTTATAGTGGGAGTATGTTCGAACTCGACAACAGAGACACTTGTGCTTCTCAATTGGAATCTCCAAACAATCTAAAACTATTCTTACTCCTCTAAAATTATTAAAACAATTTTGCAAGTGCTAGGGGAAATTTTAAATAAAAATGATAAAACGGTTAACTTAACACCCATTTTCAACTTCATAAAAACTAAAATAATTCGATCTTTTACTGACAGTTTATGGCTTTTCTGATCTGAATACATTTTTATAACTAATTCTGTTAAACAATCTAATAACTTCATCGTGCCTATTCCAGTTATTGAATTTAAATGACTGTCTTGTTTTATTGTAGATGAGAAGGATATAAAGAGATCACCACTTGACACCTGCACTTGTTTGTCCACAGTGTCGGCACTAAAATGGCCACGTTCCTCACTGCTTAAACTGAGCAATGCTTGCACAGCTACTTTTGAATCGACATCTAATTGTTCATATGAAATATGCGCTGGTGTTTCACCTAAATTGTCATCAATATCACATAACTTATCAGACATTATATCAAGATTTTCCACACTGTATTCACCTTGGTATTCATCTTTGACCTTCTGCCTCTTAGCTGCTCGTTCCTTTCGGAGACTAGAACTCCATTGGCCTGAATTATCACTCACTAAACTTGAATGATGTCTTTTTTTAGGCAAGTTTAGGGAAGGCACTGCTGTACGGATCAACTTTGGTTTATTCATCTTTACACCTGCCAGGAAAACACAAATTGTTAAAATCTCAATAAAAATGTCAATTGGTTTTATCTCAAATCAATATTATTTCCAAAGTTACTTGTACCATATTCTTATTATGATTATGCTTTTATGTCAAAGATTTATGTTTTACCTCTGGCACAGTAGTCTTCATTTCTGAAATACTTAGAGCAAACACGCAAAGCTTCTGTCACTGGTTTTCCCATAAGCAAAACTCTTTCCCAAGCTTTCCTTCTATTCATCAATTCTTCCTGTCCTAGGCTATTTACCACTTTAACGGAAATGTCGCTCTTACTTTTGGGCAAAGAATTAAAATGCAATTTTCTGTCCGCACCCTTCCGGGAATGGCAATCGTATACACAACAGTTTGTGTTATATTTTGTTGTAGTTGACGTGGATGCCATTATAACATCAAAATAACAGTCCAAACAAGTCAAAATATTAATGTAAATAGTCCGATTTAAGAAATTTCACACACAAAACGATTCTGAAACTCGACACCAATGTAAACAAACGGATGGCTGATAAACAATTACTCATTAAATGAGTTTACATAATTTCCACCAGGCGGCGCATGGACTTTTGAAATCGCCAATAATAATGGGTGACTTAAACTCACGAAACATTCTCTTTGGTGATACACACACCAACCCAAGCGGCAGATCACTCGCCGACCAATTACTCTCCCTCCCCATCTCTCGGATTAAAAACAATAATCCAACCCTAATAAGTCACTTCGACTCATCCATTGTCGACCACATAATATGCACCGACAGATTAATCACCCGCATAGACGAAGAATGCTTTATAGGCGACCCAATCACATCTGACCACGTTCCACTTCTGGTCAACACCTCTTTACACGATTCGATACCACCACCTTCAACAACTTTCACATACCGCGACTTCAAAAAAGCCGACTGGGACTCCTTCGCAAACCACGTCTCCTCTAACTTACCACAACCCATCATTCATCAGACGACTAATGACATAGATAATCACGCAAAGGAGTTCCAGTCCCTCCTAATCGATGCACAAGACATCGCCGTCCCTCTCACCACCGTAAACACCAACTTCTATGCACTTCCGCAACGAATTATTCTTAAAATCCGTCAGAAAAGACAGTTATACAGGTTATACGTCCGCACTCGAGATCCCGTAGTCAACACACAATGGAACCGTCTAAACGCCCAGGTCCCGTACGAATTCAATGCTGAAAAGCAGAGGAAATGGAAGGCCGACACAGCCGGACTGGACTTTAGACAAAGGCGAGTGTTTTGGCAAAAATTCTACCGCCTCGTCGGCCTCAAGAGGAAGGCCGAATCACATCTCGAAGTGCAAGGACAGAAGATCTACACTCCTGAAGATAGCCACCGCCTTTAAAAACAACCTGCAAACTGTCTTTACACCACCTGACAATCCAAGATTTATCAGGGACTTTGCCATCGAAACAGACCTCCTCGCCCGTAATATAACTGGAAGCCCACACGTCCACATTCCACTGAATGAGAACTCTCCTCTTCTTACACCCTTGACAATCGAAGGAGTTCAGCAGGCGTGCCGAGCGGGGAGAAACAGTGCCCCCGGGCACGACGGAATCTCAGACAGGCACTCAAAAACCTGTCAGAAGAGATTCTCCCTCCGCTCTGCTCACTGTTGAACGCCTGCTTGGCATACTCTTACTTCTCTCGTTGTTGGAAATCTGCCAACGTAGTTCTCATCCCCAAAACCTGGCAAATACTCCACAAAGCCTGAATCCTACCGCCCAATTTCATTGATCAGCGTCCTAGGTAAAATCTTTGAACGTTTGTTAAAAGAGAGAACCTGGGACTTCTGTACCGAAAATAATATCATTCCGGCATTTCAATTCGGATTCAGGCCAGGCCACTCCTGCCAGAACGCCACCACCAATTTTCAAACCATCGTCACCCGAGCTTTAAACCAACGACGCTGTTCAGCCGCCATTTTCATGGATGTTCAAAAAGCTTTTGACTAAGTCTGGCACGCCAGACTAGTGGGAAAGCTACTGAGCATCCGATTGCCAAACCAAATCGTAAAATTACTATATTCCTACCTCACAGACCAATCGATCAGCGTCAAAGTTCGTTACAGCCTATCCGATACATTCACACCCCAAACTAGCGTTCCGCAAGGCTCTATACTCGCTCCACTATTATACTTAATTTATACGTATGACACACCAATTCCACGACATCCCCAAGACACAATATCCAATTATATGCGGACGACACCAAACTAATCATTTCCTCCACTGACATTCGCTCTCTCAATATTCGATCCCAAAATCTTCTGACCCAATTTGCAAATTGGTGCAGGAAATGGCGGGTGACTCTCAACCCTCAAAAAACCCAAGCCATCGTTTTCAAACAGCCCGATACCATGAGCGAACGACTTGTACCCACAAACTTCCGCCTCGTGCTCTGGGGAGATCGACTCGAAATCCGCAGGGAAGTCGTTTATTCGGGAGTGAGATTCACTCACACTCTCAATTTGATGGCCGAACTCATGGACATTTTGAGTAAAGTCCGACGGCGAGTTAATCTTCTCAAGGCACTCGGCGGAAGCTTCGGACGCACTCATCCAACCACCCTACTCCATACGTATGAGACATATATCCGTCCCATCATCGATTATAGAGCAAACGTTTATTGCTCTCTTCCCGACCACCTTGTAAAAAAGCTTCGATCTTGTGAGCAATCTATTCTGAGATACTGCCAATACAAGGCACCCTACTCACCCAGTAACACCGTCTATACCAATATCGACATTGAGCCCATTCCGTCCCGTCTAAACACCCTACAAGCCCGATACGTTAATCGCACTATCGAATCGGGCAACGAAATCTCGAAAGACGTCCTCCTTACACCGTGGATCGCTAACAGACGGCCTCTTGGTAGATTACCCAAGAGGAAGCTCCTATTCCCCCCAGTACGGCTACTAGCCGCGGCCTACGACGATCTCCCAGACATATACATCGACTACCTAGACCAATCCCCAATTTCAATCCGATAACCAAACATTGCTACCATCACACATACAACCTTCTATATCTCTCTACACATATTCCTCTTTCTATCTATATAACCACACAACTCATTATCTCTAAAGACGCTCACACCTCTCACAAAAATTAGTCAACACTTCTGACAAACCCTTCAAACACCCCCACCCACCCGTCGGGTTACAGGTTTTTTGCGGTTTCCCTGTAACATGGTGAATCTATTCAATAGGATGAATTTTTTCACTAGCCAAATGGACCGACGTGCCAATCACTCAATCGACGTAGGGAACAATGCAGCCGTGCAAAAATAGCACTTTTTACACAAGCGGCATACATTTGCAGTTGCACCTGCGTCTTACATTTTTCTGTGATAATGCCGTTTTTCAAATATGTGTCCTTAGCTCTTGCCTTAGTGGGGTATTTTATTTCAACAATGGCCCTTCATTTAACCATCAGGAAAAGCTCCAATCATGGGATTCTCTCGGCAAACGTAGAACCCACATGAAGCGATGTGTTTTTTCAATTTTTCACTAACTCTCTTTCGAACGGATAGTTCCAAATTTCTACCTCTTCTCATTCCAGCGGTATCAGGTATTTTTGCACCCCTTATAGTGGCAATCAATGGTGTATGTGGTGTATGACAAACACTCACACCATGTGCTTTTGATGCTGTGATACGGTCGTAACGCATCTCATACCATAAGCTACTCTTATTTTGCCTTCTTGTAGCTACTTCAATGGCACTTGTCACAGCTTCGGTGAATGATGCTTTCATCACATCTACAAGTTTATCTACATCTGCTTTAATTTGTTGAGATTGATCAATTATAAAACAGTCCCACCCCTACGTTTAAAATCATGCTGATTCGCAGCTGTCTATTATTCTTTTTTTTGCTTCTGAAATCAATTCAGTGTAAAGTGCGGATGAACTCGGTCTGTGAGGTACTTCCGTTTTAGACATCTGCTGGACAGTGATACACTTCAGTGTAGTCTCTATTTTGGGGAATAGTGGGAATTCCCTCTTCCCTCCATTTCCTCTTAACTTTGATTCCTACAATATTCGATATTAGTTCATATTTTAATTTTTTGCTTTTGTTTATGTTTTTCTTTAAAAATAATTGATAAAAAACGCAAAAAGTGATTGTTTTTTTAATCACATTGTTTAGGTATTCTTATGTGATACCATCTACCCCACCCATGGGGCACACTGTGCCATTTGTCTTTATATTCTAAACAAATTCATAAGTCACTCAACAATTTTTTTTGTTGTTTTGTATTGATAAAATGTTTCTGAAATATGAGTTTCATGTGCGATACGCAAATTAGAGATAACGGTATTTGGTTTTGAGCAAAAAATATTAAAAAAAAATTGACACACTGAACCCCTCTCTCCCCTACTCCCTGGTGTGACAAGTATCACAATTACACATATTGTAAGGATTTTCAAAATTATAAAACATGCTCTAGAGGTGGCCAGTGCATCTATATGCACCTCAACCGTACGAAAATAAACGCCTATGTGACAAGTAGAACAAGAAAGTTCTTGTAATAGTAGCTGCAGGCGCAGCCAGGACATTTCAAATTGGATGTATATATGGACGCTTCAGAGCTACAGGTAACTACAGTGATAGCAAGTGTACCTATAAACATTTTTCGCCGAAAATTAAAAATACCAAATACTTTCCAAAATGCACTGTATGTCAGGTGGATTTCTAACAAGTGGCCATTTGCTTTGTAACACCTGTCACCTTAACATTGTCCAAAATATTCCAGATAGACAGCATTTGGAAAGTGTCTTTGCTTTGTTCACTTTGCCGGAAATCTGTTTGTATAAGGTACCCCAAAAATGTAATTAATAAGGAATTAAAAAATGTATCCTACTAATTATAAAAATTATCTACGGTATGTCTAAGGGTGTTAGATAAGTAAATTGCAAACCTAAAATTATTATTTTACAATTTAAATATTAATTTTGAACTGTGTTGTAACCTACAATGCCTAATAGTACATAAACACTTACAACTAGTAGAATAGAGGCAATTACTTTTAATGCATGTTCGGCAATCATGCAGTATATTCTGAATTGACCACTACAAATTGCTTATATTTAATTTTAGTTTGTCTAGAAGATATACTAACTTGACAGACATGGCATGCCGCCAGTGTGTGCTGTAGGGAGACTGCAAAAGAGCAAACTGTAGGTATATACACGACTACCTGTATTGCATAGGTAAAATGTCAAAATGCCGCGGAAACCAATGTATGCAACTTCACCTTGACAATATGGATATGCAACAACTGAAACTATTTCAAAGACCCCCCAATGAAAATGTTACAAAAGAAACAGAGAGAGTGGCATATGCCATTAAACAACAAATACCTACAAGTAAAATGCCAGTAGTTTGTGTGAGGTATTTAGTGGGCAAATTATGCCAGTGGAAAAATGCACCCTGCAAATTTTGCAAAAGAAACATGACGTACACAAACTATGACAACCTCACATGTAAGTATATTTTATGTGAAATAATCTTAATGAATCTAAAATTAAATTCGAATCAAGTAAAAACTGTACTAATTCTTCATATCATTTTGAATAGTATAAATGAAAAGAAAAAATATATTCTCTCTGTCACCTTTTCATGATAACACAGTATACAATTTTTTTAGGGATGCGCTGCCATTTTTGCTATTTACCAGCTCCAGAGCAATCTCTAGTCAGATGTGGACATTTGTATCATACCAGTTGTCTGAATAAAATTCCTTTAGATGTATCTGGAGCTTTGCCTGAATATAAATGTATTGTTTGTGACAAGAACTCTGGTATGAATGTGAGAGTTTATGCAGAGGTTGTAATATCATGTAGGTCAAGTACAGACTTTACTTTTTAAACAAATGGTTGCTTTGGTTAAGATTTTCATTCTACAATGAGTGTAATGTAATAATTGACAGTTAAATTTACTGTCTCGATCCTTACTTTGTGAAATCCACTCAAAATACTGTTTTTAATTAAACTGACGATGATATTTAGCATGGAAACAATTG